>JAANHX010000382.1:0-644212 GCA_011320135.1 Phytophthora betacei
TATTCAGGTGCTGCTTCTACGTATACAAAAGATTACTGATATACATATATGCTGCATCTGCGCATACTGCCAGATTATTAGTAGTAACTACTAGCTGCAGAAACAGGGTTTGGAGATCGAAGATGGTATTCAAGGCGAAGACCCGGACTTCGAGAAGGGTGTCCTGCAGATGAGAAGCGCTTTTACGCACAGTCATACTGTAAATGAGAACGGAATGGATGCCGTGAGCGTTGGCCAGGCTAGAGGCTAAAACTTTATTCTATCAGTCATCCTTTCTCCATCTTGGTGTCACATCACATTAATCAGAACCAACTGTCACGGGATCTGCTGCAAATCCGAAGGCACGAGTTAACAAAGGCGGCTGAAAGGTGCTATTCGGATACCAGAGGCATCAAACTGCTGCTGTTGTTGAAAGTATACATGAATTGATTCAAGAAGCTCGTCGCAGAGCGGGCTGCTTTCAATAGTGTCATGCTCTATGGTCACAGCTCCTATTCTACCATCTACCAAACTGAGACTAGCTAATTCAGCGGTGGCCACCTCTAGCGCCTGTAGGGGAAGCATCATAGCGGAAATAGGTACACCCTCCACTCATTTATTCATACAACTAGCTCCTTCTCAGCTTCAGCGGGTTGAGCCATACCTGTATCACTCGATTGAGCCTTCTTTTTACGCGTCCACGCACCGTCGTGCATGCCAGTTTCTATACTATTGCGCTTCTGTCGCCACTGGTACAGGAGCGCTGCGTCGCTGCCCCTGTGCATGATCGTCTAGACCGCTGTAGAAAGCTTCAATGTCTGCATGAATGCTACCCACTGCTCCCATGCATTGCGCGCCGTGGGCTTCTCAGCAGTAGTAATGGTGGTGCGTCTGCGCAATGGTAGCATCTTGTAGATTGGGAAATGTCAGGTGTGTTGTGTCTATTTTTGTGTTGTCAGTAACAAGTGGCGGCTCAAAATTAGATCATTAGATTGGCTTTTCAAGATTGGCAGTAATACGTGAGCGTCAGTAAAGAACGGAGGATGCCTGTATATATTCAGGTGCTGCTTCTACGTATACCAAAAGATTACTGATATACATATATGCTGCATCTGCGCATACTGGCGATTATTAGTAGTAACTACTAGCTGCAGAAAGAGGGTTTGGGAGATCGAAGATTGGTATTCAAGGCGAAGACCCGGACTTCGAGAAGGGGTGCCTGCAGATGAGAAGCGCTTTTACGCACAGGTCATACTGTAAATGAGAACGGAATGGATGCCGTGAGCGTTGGCCAGGCTAGAGGCTAAAACTTTATTCTATCAGTCATCCTTTCTCCATCTTGGTATCACATCACATTAATCAGAACCAACTGTCACGGGATCTGCTGCAAATCCGAAGGCACGAGTTAACAAAGGCGGCTGAAAGGTGCTATTCGGATACCAGAGGCATCAACTGCTGCTGTTGTTGAAAGTAAACATGAATTGATTCAAGAAGCTCGTCGCAGAGCGGGCTGCTTTCAATAGTGTCATGCTCTATGGTCACAGCTCCTATTCTAACCATCTACCAAACTGAGACTAGCTATTCAGCGGTGGCCACCTCTAGCGCCTGTAGGTGAAGCATCATAGCGGAAATAGGTACACCCTCCACTCATTTATTCATACAACTAGCTCCTTCTCAGCTTCAGCGGGTTGAGCCATACCTGTATCACTCGATTGAGCCTTCTTTTTAACGCGTCCACGCACCGTCGTGCATGCCAGTTCTATACTATTGCGCTTCTGTCGCCACTGGTACAAGCGCTTGCGTTGCTGCCCCTGTGCATGATCGTCTAGACCGCTGTAGAAAGCTTCAATGTCTGCATGAATGCTACCACACCTGCTTCCCATGCATTGCGCGCCGTGGGCTTCTCAGCAGTAGTAATGGTGGTGCGTCTGCGCAATGGTAGGCATCTTGTAGATTGGGAAATGTCAGGTGTGTTGTCTATTGTTTGTGTTGTCCGTAACAAGTGGCGGTTCAAAATTAGATCATTAGATTGGCTTTTCAAGATTGGGGCAGTAATACGTGAGCGTCAGTAACAGAACGGAGTGATGCCTGTATATATTCAGGTGCTGCTTCTACGTATACCAAAAGAATTACTGAGATACATATATGCTGCATCTTGCGCATACTGGCAGATTATTAGTAGTAACTACTAGCATGCAGAAAGAGGGGTTTGGGAGATCGAAGATTGGTATTCAAGGCGAAGACCCGGACTTCGAGAAGGTGGTGCCTGCAGATGAGAAGCGCTTTTACGCACAGTTCATACTGTAAATGAGAACGGATTGATGCCGTGAGCGTTGGCCAGGCTAGAGGCTAAAACTTTATTCTATCAGTCATCCTTTCTCCATCTTGGTATCACATCACATTAATCAGAACCAACTGTCACGGGATCTGCTGCAAATCCGAAGGCACGAGTTACAAAGGCGGCTGAAAGGTGCTATTCGGATACCAGAGGCATCAAACTTGCTGCTGTTGTTGAAAGTATAACATGAATTGATTCAAGAAGCTCGTCGCAGAGCGGGCTGCTTTCAATAGTGTCATGCTCTATGTCACAGCTCCTATTCTACCATCTACCAAACTGAGACTAGCTAATTCAGCGGTGGCCACCTCTAGCGCCTGTAGGTGAAGCATCATAGCGGAAATAGGGTACACCCTCCACTCATTTATTCATACAACTAGCTCCTTCTCAGCTTCAGCGGGTTGAGCCATACCTGTATCACTCGATTGAGCCTTCTTTTTAACGCGTCCACGCACCGTCGTGCATGCCAGTTCTATAACTATTGCGCTTCTGTCGCCACTGGTACAAAGCGCTTGCGTTGCTGCCCCTGTGCATGATCGTCTAGACCGCTGTAGAAAGCTTCAATGTCTGCATGAATGCTACCACAACTGCTCCCATGCATTGCGCGCCGTGGGCTTCTCAGCAGTAGTAATGGTGGTGCGTCTGCGCAATGGTAGCATCTTGTAGATTGGGAAATGTCAGGTGTGTTGTCTATTGTTTGTGTTGTCCGTAACAAGTGGCGGTTCAAAATTAGATCATTAGATTGGCTTTTCAAGATTGGCAGTAATACGTGAGCGTCAGTAAAGAACGGAGGATGCCTGTATATATTCAGGTGCTGCTTCTACGTATACCAAAAGATTACTGATATACATATATGCTGCATCTGCGCATACTGCCAGATTATTAGTAGTAACTACTAGCTGCAGAAAGAGGGTTTGGGAGATCGAAGATTGGTATTCAAGGCGAAGACCCGGACTTCGAGAAGGGTGTGCCTGCAGATGAGAAGCGCTTTTACGCACAGTTCATACTGTAAATGAGAACGGAATGGATGCCGTGAGCGTTGGTCAGACTAGAGGCTAAAACTTTATTCTATCAGTCATCCTTTCTCCATCTTGGTGTCACATCACATTAATCAGAACCAACTGTCACGGGATCTGCTGCAAATCCGAAGGCACGAGTTAACAAAGGCGGCTGAAAGGTGCTATTCGGATACCAGAGGCATCAAACTGCTGCTGTTGTTGGAAGTATACATGAATTGATTCAAGAAGCTCGTCGCAGAGCGGGCTGCTTTCAATAGTGTCATGCGCTATGGTCACAGCTCCTATTCTACCATCTACCAAACTGAGACTAGCTAATTCAGCGGTGGCCGCCTCTAGCGCCTGTAGGTGAAGCATCTTAGCGGAAATAGGTACACCCTCCACTCATTTATTCATACAACTAGCTCCTTCTCAGCTTCGGCCGGTTGCGTAATACCTGTGCCACTCGATCGAGCCTTCTTTTAACGCGTCCACGCACCGTCGTGCATGCCAGTTCTATACTATTGCGCTTCTGTCGCCACTGGTACAGGAGCTTGCGTCGCTGCTCCTCTACAACTAGCTCCTTCTCAGCTTCGGCCGGTTGCGTAATGCCTGTATCACTCGATCGAGCCTTCTTTTTAACGCGTCCACGCACCGTCGTGCATGCCAGTTCTATACTATTGCGCTTCTGTCGCCACTGGTACAGCGCTTGCGTTGCTGCCCCTGTGCATGATCGTCTAGACCGCTGTAGAAAGCTTCAATGTCTGCATGAATGCTACCACACTGCTCCCATGCATTGCGCGCCGTGGGCTTCTCAGCAGTAGTAATGGTGGTGCGTCTGCGCAATGGTAGCATCTTGTAGATTGGGAAATGTCAGGTGTGTTGTCTATTTTTTGAGTTGTCAGTAACAAGTGGCGGCTCAAAATTAGATCATTAGATTGGCTTTTCAAGATTGGCAGTAATACGTGAGCGTCAGTAAAGAACGGAGGATGCCTGTATATATTCAGGTGCTGCTTCTACGTATACCAAAAGATTACTGATATACATATATGCTGCATCTGCGCATACTGGCAGATTATTAGTAGTAACTACTAGCTGCAGAAACAGGGTTTGGGAGATCGAAGATTGGTATTCAAGGCGAAGACCCGGACTTCGAGAAGGGTGTGCCTGCAGATGAGAAGCGCTTTTACGCACAGCTCATACTGTAAATGAGAACGGAATGGATGCCGTGAGCGTTGGCCAGGCTAGAGGCTAAAACTTTATTCTATCAGTCATCCTTTCTCCATCTTGGTATCACATCACATTAATCAGAACCAACTGTCACGGGATCTGCTGCAAATCCGAAGGCACGAGTTAACAAAGGCGGCTGAAAGGTGCTATTCGGATACCAGAGGCATCAAACTGCTGCTGTTGTTGAAAGTATACATGAATTGATTCAAGAAGCTTGTCGCAGAGCGGGCTGCTTTCAATAGTGTCATGCTCTATGGTCACAGCTCCTATTCTACCATCTACCAAACTGAGACTAGCTAATTCAGCGGTGGCCACCTCTAGCGCCTGTTGGTGAAGCACCATAGCGGAAATAGGTACACCCTCCACTCATTTATTCATACAACTAGCTCCTTCTCAGCTTCGGCGGGTTGAGCCATACCTGTGCCACTCGATTGAGCCTTCTTTTTGACGCGTCCACGCACCGTCGTGCATGCCAGTTCTATACTATTGCGCTTCTGTCGCCACTGGTACAGCGCTTGCGTTGCTGCCCCTGTGCATGATCGTCTAGACCGCTGTAGAAAGCTTCAATGTCTGCATGAATGCTACCACACTGCTCCCATGCATTGCGCGCCGTGGGCTTCTCAGCAGTAGTATGGTGGTGCGTCTGCGCAATGGTAGCATCTTGTAGATTGGGAAATGTCAGGTGTGTTGTCTATTTTTTGAGTTGTCAGTAACAAGTGGCGGCTCAAATTAGATCATTAGATTGGCTTTTCAAGATTGGCAGTAATACGTGAGCGTCAGTAAAGAACGGAGGATGCCTGTATATATTCAGGTGCTGCTTCTACGTATACCAAAAGATTACTGATATACATATATGCTGCATCTGCGCATACTGCCAGATTATTAGTAGTAACTACTAGCTGCAGAAACAGGGTTTGGGAGATCGAAGATTGGTATTCAAGGCGAAGACCCGGACTTCGAGAAGGGTGTGCCTGCAGATGAGAAGCGCTTTTACGCACAGCTCATACTGTAAATGAGAACGGAATGGATGCCGTGAGCGTTGGCCAGGCTAGAGGCTAAAACTTTATTCTATCAGTCATCCTTTCTCCATCTTGGTATCACATCACATTAATCAGAACCAACTGTCACGGGATCTGCTGCAAATCCGAAGGCACGAGTTAACAAAGGCGGCTGAAAGGTGCTATTCGGATACCAGAGGCATCAAACTGCTGCTGTTGTTGAAAGTATACATGAATTGATTCAAGAAGCTTGTCGCAGAGCGGGCTGCTTTCAATAGTGTCATGCTCTATGGTCACAGCTCCTATTCTACCATCTACCAAACTGAGACTAGCTAATTCAGCGGTGGCCACCTCTAGCGCCTGTTGGTGAAGCACCATAGCGGAAATAGGTACACCCTCCACTCATTTATTCATACAACTAGCTCCTTCTCAGCTTCGGCGGGTTGAGCCATACCTGTGCCACTCGATTGAGCCTTCGTTTTGACGCGTCCACGCACCGTCGTGCATGCCAGTTCTATACTATTGCGCTTCTGTCGCCACTGGTACAGCGCTTGCGTTGCTGCCCCTGTGCATGATCGTCTAGACCGCTGTAGAAAGCTTCAATGTCTGCATGAATGCTACCACACTGCTCCCATGCATTGCGCGCCGTGGGCTTCTCAGCAGTAGTAATGGTGGTGCGTCTGCGCAATGGTAGCATCTTGTAGATTGGGAAATGTCAGGTGTGTTGTCTATTTTTTGAGTTGTCAGTAACAAGTGGCGGCTCAAAATTAGATCATTAGATTGGCTTTTCAAGATTGGCAGTAATACGTGAGCGTCAGTAAAGAACGGAGGATGCCTGTATATATTCAGGTGCTGCTTCTACGTATACCAAAAGATTACTGATATACATATATGCTGCATCTGCGCATACTGCCAGATTATTAGTAGTAACTACTAGCTGCAGAAACAGGGTTTGGGAGATCGAAGATTGGTATTCAAGGCGAAGACCCGGACTTCGAGAAGGGTGTGCCTGCAGATGAGAAGCGCTTTTCGGAACAGGTCATACTGTAAATGAGAACGGAATGGATGCCGTGAGCGTTGGCCAGGCTAGAGGCTAAAACTTTATTCTATCAGTCATCCTTTCTCCATCTTGGTATCACATCACATTAATCAGAACCAACTGTCACGGGATCTGCTGCAAATCCGAAGGCACGAGTTAACAAAGGCGGCTGAAAGGTGCTATTCGGATACCAGAGGCATCAAACTGCTGCTGTTGTTGAAAGTATACATGAATTGATTCAAGAAGCTTGTCCCAGAGCGGGCTGCTTTCAATAGTGTCATGCTCTATGGTCACAGCTCCTATTCTACCATCTACCAAACTGAGACTAGCTAATTCAGCGGTGGCCACCTCTAGCGCCTGTTGGTGAAGCATCATAGCGGAAATAGGTACACCCTCCACTCATTTATTCATACAACTAGCTCCTTCTCAGCTTCGGCCGGTTGCGTAATGCCTGTATCACTCGATCGAGCCTTCTTTTTAACGCGTCCACGCACCGTCGTGCATGCCAGTTCTATACTATTGCGCTTCTGTCGCCACTGGTACAGCGCTTGCGTTGCTGCCCCTGTGCATGATCGTCTAGACCGCTGTAGAAAGCTTCAATGTCTGCATGAATGCTACCACACTGCTCCCATGCATTGCGCGCCGTGGGCTTCTCAGCAGTAGTAATGGTGGTGCGTCTGCGCAATGGTAGCATCTTGTAGATTGGGAAATGTCAGGTGTGTTGTCTATTTTTTGAGTTGTCAGTAACAAGTGGCGGCTCAAAATTAGATCATTAGATTGGCTTTTCAAGATTGGCAGTAATAAGTGAGCGTCAGTAAAGAACGGAGGATGCCTGTATATATTCAGGTGCTGCTTCTACGTATACCAAAAGATTACTGATATACATATATGCTGCATCTGCGCATACTGCCAGATTATTAGTAGTAACTACTAGCTGCAGAAACAGGGTTTGGGAGATCGAAGATTGGTATTCAAGGCGAAGACCCGGACTTCGAGAAGGGTGTGCCTGCAGATGAGAAGCGCTTTTACGCACAGTTCATACTGTAAATGAGAACGGATTGATGCCGTGAGCGTTGGCTAGGCTAGAGGCTAAAACTTTATTCTATCAGTCATCCTTTCTCCATCTTGGTGTCACATCACATTAATCAGAACCAACTGTCACGGGATCTGCTGCAAATCCGAAGGCACGAGTTAACAAAGGCGGTTGAAAGGTGCTATTCGGATACCAGAGGCATCAAACTGCTGCTGTTGTTGAAAGTATACATGAATTGATTCAAGAAGCTTGTCGCAGAGCGGGCTGCTTTCAATAGTGTCATGCTCTATGGTCACAGCTCCTATTCTACCATCTACCAAACTGAGACTAGCTAATTCAGCGGTGGCCACCTCTAGCGCCTGTTGGTGAAGCATCATAGCGGAAATAGGTACACCCTCCACTCATTTATTCATACAACTAGCTCCTTCTCAGCTTCAGCGGGTTGAGCCATACCTGTATCACTCGATTGAGCCTTCTTTTTAACGCGTCCACGCACCGTCGTGCATGCCAGTTCTATACTATTGCGCTTCTGTCGCCACTGGTACAGCGCTTGCGTCGCTGCTCCTGTGCATGATCGTCTAGACCGCTGTAGAAAGCTTCAATGTCTGCATGAATGCTACCACACTGCTCCCATGCATTGCGCGCCGTGGGCTTCTCAGCAGTAGTAATGGTGGTGCGTCTGCGCAATGGTAGCATCTTGTAGATTGGGAAATGTCAGGTGTGTTGTCTATTTTTTGAGTTGTCAGTAACAAGTGGCGGCTCAAAATTAGATCATTAGATTGGCTTTTCAAGATTGGCAGTAATACGTGAGCGTCAGTAAAGAACGGAGGATGCCTGTATATATTCAGGTGCTGCTTCTACGTATACCAAAAGATTACTGATATGCATATATGCTGCATCTGCGCATACTGCCAGATTATTAGTAGTAACTACTAGCTGCAGAAACAGGGTTTGGGAGATCGAAGATTGGTATTCAAGGCGAAGACCCGGACTTCGAGAAGGGTGTGCCTGCAGATGAGAAGCGCTTTTACGCACAGCTCATACGGTAAATGAGAACGGAATGGATGCCGTGAGCGTTGGCCAGGCTAGAGGCTAAAACTTTATTCTATCAGTCATCCTTTCTCCATCTTGGTATCACATCACATTAATCAGAACCAACTGTCACGGGATCTGCTGCAAATCCGAAGGCACGAGTTAACAAAGGCGGCTGAAAGGTGCTATTCGGATACCAGAGGCATCAAACTGCTGCTGTTGTTGAAAGTATACATGAATTGATTCAAGAAGCTTGTCGCAGAGCGGGCTGCTTTCAATAGTGTCATGCTCTATGGTCAGAGCTCCTATTCTACCATCTACCAAACTGAGACTAGCTAATTCAGCGGTGGCCACCTCTAGCGCCTGTTGGTGAAGCATCATAGCGGAAATAGGTACACCCTCCACTCATTTATTCATACAACTAGCTCCTTCTCAGCTTCGGCCGGTTGCGTAATGCCTGTATCACTCGATCGAGCCTTCTTTTTAACGCGTCCACGCACCGTCGTGCATGCCAGTTCTATACTATTGCGCTTCTGTCGCCACTGGTACAGCGCTTGCGTTGCTGCCCCTGTGCATGATCGTCTAGACCGCTGTAGAAAGCTTCAATGTCTGCATGAATGCTACCACACTGCTCCCATGCATTGCGCGCCGTGGGCTTCTCAGCAGTAGTAATGGTGGTGCGTCTGCGCAATGGTAGCATCTTGTAGATTGGGAAATGTCAGGTGTGTTGTCTATTTTTTGAGTTGTCAGTAACAAGTGGCGGCTCAAAATTAGATCATTAGATTGGCTTTTCAAGATTGGCAGTAATACGTGAGCGTCAGTAAAGAACGGAGGATGCCTGTATATATTCAGGTGCTGCTTCTACGTATACCAAAAGATTACTGATATGCATATATGCTGCATCTGCGCATACTGCCAGATTATTAGTAGTAACTACTAGCTGCAGAAACAGGGTTTGGGAGATCGAAGATTGGTATTCAAGGCGAAGACCCGGACTTCGAGAAGGGTGTGCCTGCAGATGAGAAGCGCTTTTACGCACAGCTCATACGGTAAATGAGAACGGAATGGATGCCGTGAGCGTTGGCCAGGCTAGAGGCTAAAACTTTATTCTATCAGTCATCCTTTCTCCATCTTGGTATCACATCACATTAATCAGAACCAACTGTCACGGGATCTGCTGCAAATCCGAAGGCACGAGTTAACAAAGGCGGCTGAAAGGTGCTATTCGGATACCAGAGGCATCAAACTGCTGCTGTTGTTGAAAGTATACATGAATTGATTCAAGAAGCTTGTCGCAGAGCGGGCTGCTTTCAATAGTGTCATGCTCTATGGTCAGAGCTCCTATTCTACCATCTACCAAACTGAGACTAGCTAATTCAGCGGTGGCCACCTCTAGCGCCTGTTGGTGAAGCATCATAGCGGAAATAGGTACACCCTCCACTCATTTATTCATACAACTAGCTCCTTCTCAGCTTCGGCCGGTTGCGTAATGCCTGTATCACTCGATCGAGCCTTCTTTTTAACGCGTCCACGCACCGTCGTGCATGCCAGTTCTATACTATTGCGCTTCTGTCGCCACTGGTACAGCGCTTGCGTTGCTGCCCCTGTGCATGATCGTCTAGACCGCTGTAGAAAGCTTCAATGTCTGCATGAATGCTACCACACTGCTCCCATGCATTGCGCGCCGTGGGCTTCTCAGCAGTAGTAATGGTGGTGCGTCTGCGCAATGGTAGCATCTTGTAGATTGGGAAATGTCAGGTGTGTTGTCTATTTTTTGAGTTGTCAGTAACAAGTGGTGGCTCAAAATTAGATCATTAGATTGGCTTTTCAAGATTGGCAGTAATAAGTGAGCGTCAGTAAAGAACGGAGGATGCCTGTATATATTCAGGTGCTGCTTCTACGTATACCAAAAGATTACTGATATACATATATGCTGCATCTGCGCATACTGCCAGATTATTAGTAGTAACTACTAGCTGCAGAAAGAGGGTTTGGGAGATCGAAGATTGGTATTCAAGGCGAAGACCCGGACTTCGAGAAGGGTGTGCCTGCAGATGCGAAGCACTTTTACGAACAGGTCATACTGTAAATGAGAGCGGAATGGATGCCGTGAGCGTTGGCTAGGCTAGAGGCTAAAACTTTATTCTATCAGTCATCCTTTCTCCATCTTGGTGTCACATCACATTAATCAGAACCAACTGTCACGGGATCTGCTGCAAATCCGAAGGCACGAGTTAACAAAGGCGGCTGAAAGGTACTATTCGGATACCAGAGGCATCAACCGCTGCTGTTGCTGAAAGTATACATGAATTGATTCAAGAAGCTCGTCGCAGAGCGGGCTGCTTTCAATAGTGTCATGCTCTATGGTCACAGCTCCTATTCTACCATCTACCAAACTGAGACTAGCTAATTCAGCGGTGGCCACCTCTAGCGCCTGTTGGTGAAGCATCATAGCGGAAATAGGTACACCCTCCACTCATTTATTCATACAACTAGCTCCTTCTCAGCTTCGGCCGGTTGCGTAATGCCTGTATCACTCGATCGAGCCTTCTTTTTAACGCGTCCACGCACCGTCGTGCATGCCAGTTCTATACTATTGCGCTTCTGTCGCCACTGGTACAGCGCTTGCGTTGCTGCCCCTGTGCATGATCGTCTAGACCGCTGTAGAAAGCTTCAATGTCTGCATGAATGCTACCACACTGCTCCCATGCATTGCGCGCCGTGGGCTTCTCAGCAGTAGTAATGGTGGTGCGTCTGCGCAATGGTAGCATCTTGTAGATTGGGAAATGTCAGGTGTGTTGTCTATTTTTTGAGTTGTCAGTAACAAGTGGTGGCTCAAAATTAGATCATTAGATTGGCTTTTCAAGATTGGCAGTAATAAGTGAGCGTCAGTAAAGAACGGAGGATGCCTGTATATATTCAGGTGCTGCTTCTACGTATACCAAAAGATTACTGATATACATATATGCTGCATCTGCGCATACTGCCAGATTATTAGTAGTAACTACTAGCTGCAGAAAGAGGGTTTGGGAGATCGAAGATTGGTATTCAAGGCGAAGACCCGGACTTCGAGAAGGGTGTGCCTGCAGATGCGAAGCACTTTTACGAACAGGTCATACTGTAAATGAGAGCGGAATGGATGCCGTGAGCGTTGGCTAGGCTAGAGGCTAAAACTTTATTCTATCAGTCATCCTTTCTCCATCTTGGTATCACATCACATTAATCAGAACCAACTGTCACGGGATCTGCTGCAAATCCGAAGGCACGAGTTAACAAAGGCGGCTGAAAGGTACTATTCGGATACCAGAGGCATCAACCGCTGCTGTTGCTGAAAGTATACATGAATTGATTCAAGAAGCTCGTCGCAGAGCGGGCTGCTTTCAATAGTGTCATGCTCTATGGTCACAGCTCCTATTCTACCATCTACCAAACTGAGACTAGCTAATTCAGCGGTGGCCACCTCTAGCGCCTGTTGGTGAAGCATCATAGCGGAAATAGGTACACCCTCCACTCATTTATTCATACAACTAGCTCCTTCTCAGCTTCGGCCGGTTGCGTAATGCCTGTATCACTCGATCGAGCCTTCTTTTTAACGCGTCCACGCACCGTCGTGCATGCCAGTTCTATACTATTGCGCTTCTGTCGCCACTGGTACAGCGCTTGCGTTGCTGCCCCTGTGCATGATCGTCTAGACCGCTGTAGAAAGCTTCAATGTCTGCATGAATGCTACCACACTGCTCCCATGCATTGCGCGCCGTGGGCTTCTCAGCAGTAGTAATGGTGGTGCGTCTGCGCAATGGTAGCATCTTGTAGATTGGGAAATGTCAGGTGTGTTGTCTATTTTTTGAGTTGTCAGTAACAAGTGGTGGCTCAAAATTAGATCATTAGATTGGCTTTTCAAGATTGGCAGTAATAAGTGAGCGTCAGTAAAGAACGGAGGATGCCTGTATATATTCAGGTGCTGCTTCTACGTATACCAAAAGATTACTGATATACATATATGCTGCATCTGCGCATACTGCCAGATTATTAGTAGTAACTACTAGCTGCAGAAAGAGGGTTTGGGAGATCGAAGATTGGTATTCAAGGCGAAGACCCGGACTTCGAGAAGGGTGTGCCTGCAGATGCGAAGCACTTTTACGAACAGCTCATACTGTAAATGAGAGCGGAATGGATGCCGTGAGCGTTGGTCAGACTAGAGGCTAAAACTTTATTCTATCAGTCATCCTTTCTCTATCTTGGTGTCACATCACATTAATCAGAACCAACTGTCACGGGATCTGCTGCAAATCCGAAGGCACGAGTTAACAAAGGCGGCTGAAAGGTACTATTCGGATACCAGAGGCATCAACCGCTGCTGTTGCTGAAAGTATACATGAATTGATTCAAGAAGCTCGTCGCAGAGCGGGCTGCTTTCAATAGTGTCATGCTCTATGGTCACAGCTCCTATTCTACCATCTACCAAACTGAGACTAGCTAATTCAGCGGTGGCCACCTCTAGCGCCTGTTGGTGAAGCATCATAGCGGAAATAGGTACACCCTCCACTCATTTATTCATACAACTAGCTCCTTCTCAGCTTCGGCCGGTTGCGTAATGCCTGTATCACTCGATCGAGCCTTCTTTTTAACGCGTCCACGCACCGTCGTGCATGCCAGTTCTATACTATTGCGCTTCTGTCGCCACTGGTACAGCGCTTGCGTTGCTGCCCCTGTGCATGATCGTCTAGACCGCTGTAGAAAGCTTCAATGTCTGCATGAATGCTACCACACTGCTCCCATGCATTGCGCGCCGTGGGCTTCTCAGCAGTAGTAATGGTGGTGCGTCTGCGCAATGGTAGCATCTTGTAGATTGGGAAATGTCAGGTGTGTTGTCTATTTTTTGAGTTGTCAGTAACAAGTGGCGGCTCAAAATTAGATCATTAGATTGGCTTTTCAAGATTGGCAGTAATAAGTGAGCGTCAGTAAAGAACGGAGGATGCCTGTATATATTCAGGTGCTGCTTCTACGTATACCAAAAGATTACTGATATACATATATGCTGCATCTGCGCATACTGCCAGATTATTAGTAGTAACTACTAGCTGCAGAAACAGGGTTTGGGAGATCGAAGATTGGTATTCAAGGCGAAGACCCGGACTTCGAGAAGGGTGTGCCTGCAGATGAGAAGCGCTTTTACGCACAGTTCATACTGTAAATGAGAACGGATTGGATGCCGTGAGCGTTGGCCAGGCTAGAGGCTAAAACTTTATTCTATCAGTCATCCTTTCTCCATCTTGGTATCACATCACATTAATCAGAACCAACTGTCACGGGATCTGCTGCAAATCCGAAGGCACGAGTTAACAAAGGCGGCTGAAAGGTGCTATTCGGATACCAGAGGCATCAAACTGCTGCTGTTGTTGAAAGTAAACATGAATTGATTCAAGAAGCTCGTCGCAGAGCGGGCTGCTTTCAATAGTGTCATGCTCTATGGTCACAGCTCCTATTCTACCATCTACCAAACTGAGACTAGCTAATTCAGCGGTGGCCACCTCTAGCGCCTGTTGGTGAAGCATCATAGCGGAAATAGGTACACCCTCCACTCATTTATTCATACAACTAGCTCCTTCTCAGCTTCGGCCGGTTGCGTAATGCCTGTATCACTCGATCGAGCCTTCTTTTTAACGCGTCCACGCACCGTCGTGCATGCCAGTTCTATACTATTGCGCTTCTGTCGCCACTGGTACAGCGCTTGCGTTGCTGCCCCTGTGCATGATCGTCTAGACCGCTGTAGAAAGCTTCAATGTCTGCATGAATGCTACCACACTGCTCCCATGCATTGCGCGCCGTGGGCTTCTCAGCAGTAGTAATGGTGGTGCGTCTGCGCAATGGTAGCATCTTGTAGATTGGGAAATGTCAGGTGTGTTGTCTATTTTTTGAGTTGTCAGTAACAAGTGGCGGCTCAAAATTAGATCATTAGATTGGCTTTTCAAGATTGGCAGTAATAAGTGAGCGTCAGTAAAGAACGGAGGATGCCTGTATATATTCAGGTGCTGCTTCTACGTATACCAAAAGATTACTGATATACATATATGCTGCATCTGCGCATACTGCCAGATTATTAGTAGTAACTACTAGCTGCAGAAACAGGGTTTGGGAGATCGAAGATTGGTATTCAAGGCGAAGACCCGGACTTCGAGAAGGGTGTGCCTGCAGATGAGAAGCGCTTTTACGCACAGTTCATACTGTAAATGAGAACGGATTGGATGCCGTGAGCGTTGGCCAGGCTAGAGGCTAAAACTTTATTCTATCAGTCATCCTTTCTCCATCTTGGTATCACATCACATTAATCAGAACCAACTGTCACGGGATCTGCTGCAAATCCGAAGGCACGAGTTAACAAAGGCGGCTGAAAGGTGCTATTCGGATACCAGAGGCATCAAACTGCTGCTGTTGTTGAAAGTAAACATGAATTGATTCAAGAAGCTCGTCGCAGAGCGGGCTGCTTTCAATAGTGTCATGCTCTATGGTCACAGCTCCTATTCTACCATCTACCAAACTGAGACTAGCTAATTCAGCGGTGGCCACCTCTAGCGCCTGTTGGTGAAGCATCATAGCGGAAATAGGTACACCCTCCACTCATTTATTCATACAACTAGCTCCTTCTCAGCTTCGGCCGGTTGCGTAATGCCTGTATCACTCGATCGAGCCTTCTTTTTAACGCGTCCACGCACCGTCGTGCATGCCAGTTCTATACTATTGCGCTTCTGTCGCCACTGGTACAGCGCTTGCGTTGCTGCCCCTGTGCATGATCGTCTAGACCGCTGTAGAAAGCTTCAATGTCTGCATGAATGCTACCACACTGCTCCCATGCATTGCGCGCCGTGGGCTTCTCAGCAGTAGTAATGGTGGTGCGTCTGCGCAATGGTAGCATCTTGTAGATTGGGAAATGTCAGGTGTGTTGTCTATTTTTTGAGTTGTCAGTAACAAGTGGCGGCTCAAAATTAGATCATTAGATTGGCTTTTCAAGATTGGCAGTAATAAGTGAGCGTCAGTAAAGAACGGAGGATGCCTGTATATATTCAGGTGCTGCTTCTACGTATACCAAAAGATTACTGATATACATATATGCTGCATCTGCGCATACTGCCAGATTATTAGTAGTAACTACTAGCTGCAGAAACAGGGTTTGGGAGATCGAAGATTGGTATTCAAGGCGAAGACCCGGACTTCGAGAAGGGTGTGCCTGCAGATGAGAAGCGCTTTTACGCACAGTTCATACTGTAAATGAGAACGGATTGGATGCCGTGAGCGTTGGCCAGGCTAGAGGCTAAAACTTTATTCTATCAGTCATCCTTTCTCCATCTTGGTATCACATCACATTAATCAGAACCAACTGTCACGGGATCTGCTGCAAATCCGAAGGCACGAGTTAACAAAGGCGGCTGAAAGGTGCTATTCGGATACCAGAGGCATCAAACTGCTGCTGTTGTTGAAAGTATACATGAATTGATTCAAGAAGCTTGTCGCAGAGCGGGCTGCTTTCAATAGTGTCATGCTCTATGGTCACAGCTCCTATTCTACCATCTACCAAACTGAGACTAGCTAATTCAGCGGTGGCCACCTCTAGCGCCTGTTGGTGAAGCATCATAGCGGAAATAGGTACACCCTCCACTCATTTATTCATACAACTAGCTCCTTCTCAGCTTCGGCCGGTTGCGTAATGCCTGTATCACTCGATCGAGCCTTCTTTTTAACGCGTCCACGCACCGTCGTGCATGCCAGTTCTATACTATTGCGCTTCTGTCGCCACTGGTACAGCGCTTGCGTTGCTGCCCCTGTGCATGATCGTCTAGACCGCTGTAGAAAGCTTCAATGTCTGCATGAATGCTACCACACTGCTCCCATGCATTGCGCGCCGTGGGCTTCTCAGCAGTAGTAATGGTGGTGCGTCTGCGCAATGGTAGCATCTTGTAGATTGGGAAATGTCAGGTGTGTTGTCTATTTTTTGTGTTGTCAGTAACAAGTGGCGGTTCAAAATTAGATCATTAGATTGGCTTTTTCAAGATTGGCAGTAATAAGTGAGCGTCAGTATAGAACGGAGGATGCCGGTACAGCTTACCGGCACGAGGTATTATTCCAACAATTTGCAGTAGCGCATGAAGATGCTTCCTCGTCATGGCCTTGGTGAACGGGTCAGCCTGGGGGGATGTTATGTTCGTCCCTTGAATGGGTATCAGATGTGTATCACCGTGCGAAACCTTTAGTTTCTTGTATGAATACATCGTTTGTTATAGAGTAGAGGTGTACTTCGCCGAAATATGACTGCAGTACAACATTTCATTCACAAAGATGCTAATGAGAGAGGATTTTGCGGCATCGGGTTACACAAGTAAACGTTGCTGGTCACGCGGGGTTGACCAAACCCTTCACTTTGTACAGTTCAAGTACGCCCTTCTGCAGATATGCCAATGTGTCGCATTCGTTTGCAGTATGTAGAATTCGTGGCCGTAACTTGAGCAGTCTGATCGCCGTTACCAATTCGTTTGATAGCATGATTTGGCAGAAAATGTTGCATTTGGCTAGAGCCTCCATGCACGCCTCACAGGCAGCAACGTACTCTGCTTCGGCCGTCGACAACGCGATTTCGACTAACGTCTCAACGTGCAAGCCACAGCGCTACCTGCCAAGGTGAATACGAAACCAGCTGTGCTCTTTTGCTGTTCAGGAGGCTGGCCCAGTCGCTATCGCAAACCCCTCTCACAACTAGCTCTTAAGCCGCACACTGCCGTCTAGAATATGTGATCCCGTAGTCCAGTGTACCGATTAAGTAGCGTAACACGCTCTTGATAGCACCAACATACTTCACGGAAGGCTTCGCAATAAAGTGACTCAACTGCTAGTACGAAGCCCAAATCTGGTATTGTACTAGCTGCCAGGTACATCAGCATTCCAGCCGCTTCTCGGTATGGAAAGCTGGTTTTCTGCTTTTCCTTCGCTCCCACATGATCCAGGCGAGTGTTCACGTTCATTGAACTTGCCAACTGCGTGCGCTTCATTGTATCCAAACTTCTCCAAGATCCCGCGCATACTTAGCTGTCTGACAGTGATGTTTTTAAAATTTTGCTCCGCATCTATGCCCATGAACTCCGTCATCGGTCCCTGATCCCTGATCTCATACGCTTTATTTAGGTTTTCGAACAACTTCACCCTACACTGCTCATCATTGTTTTGCACGAGAATATCATCCACGTATACTAGCACGTACATGATTGTTTGTCCATCCAAGCGGCAATATAGATACGGTTCAGTCAGTGAAGGCTGATATCAATGGTCAAAGGGTCACTGGTTTGGGGCTGAATTCCACTCACATCCCGACTGTCGCAGCCCGTACAGCGCCTTGAACGCGATGTACACATAACCGTTTACCATACATGAATATTCACGGATAGAGCGTAATGCCTGCTGTATGGTGAGTTAGGCACTCAAGTACGCGGTGTTTGTACTCCTGCCGTACTTGCTCAATTCGAGCTCTGCCGCAATTGCCAACAGCAGCCGAAATGAAGACAGGAGCAATCGTTTCCCTAAAGTCAATATCGGGTATTTGATAATTGCACAGTGCCACTATACGCGCCTTGACCTGGATCACATACCCCCAAGTGATCTGACTTCAACGCGTACACTCACATCTTGTCCCCCGGCTTCTCGTACTCTGTCATATCTTCTTCAAGAATCTCTTGAATGACATCTTTTGCTTTGAGAGCTGTCATCTCCTCCTTTTGACCATTTGAAAAAGTCTCTCCAATTCAATGTGAGCATTTCCGGGTGGTGGCGACTTGGCTATCTCGAATGGGTCTACCGCTCTCATCTACAACGCGTGATCTGTTTATCATAGCGTTCACCACATAGTCATCAAGATAGCGATGTCTATGTGATATAGGGAATTGCTTGACGACAGCGGATCGAGTCACGAACCATCGCCAGAGTGTTCCAAGGAGCAATCACGGTTTTTTCGGCATATTGGCATCGACGGCGACGGTTCAACTGATGACGCGGCGTCTCAACAGTGTGAATCACATCGGTCCGATGCATCGACTGTTCGTAGCAATCCGTAAGGTTTGGGCCGATTTTACTTGATTTTTGTATGTTGAAGATAAGGGTACAAATGATTAGAAGAGAGTAAGGGCCAACTGGCCCTCACAATAACAGAGCAGAAATTTCTCTGGAGCACACACGTGCTAAGCGTCGAGGTAAGTACCTTTCACTTAGTGGCCCTGCAGGTTATGCCTACCAGCGAACCGCGACCTTCCTGAAGCTAACATTCGTTTCCAGTCAGGCCAAGACATTATTTGGGGGGGGGGGGGGGGGGGTTGTTTCCTATTTGAGGGAAGCTCAGGCATTGGATTCCCGATATTGATCGTATACCGCAGATAACTTTCAGCTTGAGTTATTCTCGGGCACCCCCGTAAGAGAGTCAATGAGACTATGCAGCCGCTGTTGGTGCCACGGGATATTGGATAGATATAGAGAGCGAGTATGGACGTACAGGCGAAGACCTTGCCTGTTACGTTTGTGTGTTAAGCCTGCTAACGTAGAAAGTAAGAAAAATGAGCATCAGCTCAGGGTGCTGGAGCAAATTTGGCTCCTTCAGGTACGCCCCAACTTTCGCCGACCTTAGTGGAATGTATATTGCTGTCTGCAGAGCCTCGCTACATATTTTAGCGAATCCCTACACCACAGCATTATACTCTTGTAGCTCAGTGAGAGTTTTTTTCGCCTCTGGGTTTGCCGCTTCTTGCTCAACCCTCTCCTTTTCTGACTGTGCCTCGACACGATGGGTTCTTTTCATCGTCATCAACAGCATCGTCGTCGTTTTCGTCGT
The DNA here is from genome assembly GCA_011320135.1 of Phytophthora betacei. Classification (NCBI taxonomy): domain Eukaryota; phylum Oomycota; class Peronosporomycetes; order Peronosporales; family Peronosporaceae; genus Phytophthora; species Phytophthora betacei. Next base: position 19,503 of record JAANHX010000382.1, read on the forward strand.
CTGGGCTCGCGGCTATTCCGTCGTTGGTGTTCGCAACCGCCACCGATCCTCATGAGCTTCCCACTGACTTTATCTCGTTGTTCTCCACGGCGTCCAGCACATTTACGCATGTGTCAGCATCCTGAGAGTGTTCGTTCCCGACGTTGCAACTCTTAGCGTCGGTCAGTTTTACCTACACCACTGGTAGCATCACCTTCGGCTCCAAGATCATTCACAATCTCAGTATCTTCTTTCTACTAAGCGTCCTCGACAATCTCAGTGTCGTCACCCTTCTGCAGAGTAGCCTTCTCATCGTTCTCGAGAGCATCCGTGGCAGCATCCGTGTTCATCTTGTACCCGAAGATAGCGTTCAAATTGTTGTTTTTCCCACACTTGCCGGCCTCGAGGTCAAAAGATGAATCCAATTACCCTCGGCATATGTGGCCGCAACCTCCGATCTCCCAAAACCTGTCTCTGGGCTAGTAGTTACTACTAATAATCTTAATGTATGCACAGATGCTGCATATGTGTACACCTGTAATCGTGTGTTATATGTAGAAGCAGCACATGAATATATACCGGCATCCTCCGTTCTTTACTTATGCTCACTTATTACGGACAACCTTTTGTAGCCAATCAAATGATCTAATTTTGAACCTAACTTGTTACTGACAGCACGAAAAATAGACAACACACCTGACATTTCCCAATCTACCAGATGCTATCCTTGCACAGCCGCACCACCATTACTGCTGCTGAGAAGCGCTCGGTGCTCGATGCATGGGAGCAGTGTGGTAGCATTCATGCAGACATTAACCTTTCTACAGCGGTCTAGACGATCATGCACAGGAGCAGCGACGCAAGCTCCTGTACCAGTGGCGACAGAAGTGCAATAGTATAGAACTGGCATGCACGACGGTGCGTGGACGCGTCAAAAAGAAGGCTCGATCGAGTGATACAGGCATTACGCAACCGGCCGAAGCTGAGAAGGAGCTAGTTGTATGAATAAATGAGTGGAGGGTGTACCTATTTCCGCTAAATGCTTCACCTACAGGCGCTAGAGGCGGCCACCGCTGAAGTAGCTAGTCTCAGTTTGGCAGATGGTAGAATAGGAGCTGTGACCATAGAGCATGACACTATTGAAAGCAGCCCGCTCTGCGACGAGCTTCTTGAATCAATTCATGTATACTTTCAGCAACAGCAGCGGTTGATGCCTCTGGTATCCGAATAGTACCTTTCAGCCGCCTTTGTTAACTCGTGCCTTCGGATTTGCAGCAGATCCCGTGACAGTTGGTTCTGATTAATGTGATGTGACACCAAGATGGAGAAAGGATGACTGATAGAATAAAGTTTTAGCCTCTAGTCTGACCAACGCTCACGGCATCCATTCCGCTCTCATTTACAGTATGACCTGTTCGTAAAAGTGCTTCGCATCTGCAGGCACGCTTTTCTCGAAGTCCAGGTTTTCGACTTGAATACCAGCCTTTAATCTGCCAAACCCTGTCTCTGCAGCTAGTAGTTACTACTAATAATCTTAATGTATGCGCAGATGCAGCATATGTATATACAGTTGTGCCCCTCCAATTCGGCAGGGCGGACCATATCAACAGTGCCAGGGCATAAGTGCACAACGTAAAGCAGAAAACAAACGCAAATCCAGTGCACTGATATTTTGTTTTTTAACTCAGTACAAAAATTACGTCAATCGTCTGCATAATCTTGGCGTCAGACGCGCGAATCGCGGGCGCGCAACAGCGCTTCCGGTCGCGAAAGGCATCCGGCAAGGCGGCAACTTCCGCCGACCGCTTAAGAATACTCTGGACGGTAGTGCGCTTTACTGCTTGGGGGGTCTTAAAGCGCTCCGTTGCCCAACGAGCAAGTTCGGAGTGAGAGCATGAAGGATCTGCCTTGTGCTTCTCGCACAAAGACTGCTTTTGTGCTAAAGATAGGGACATGTAGAAGGAAGGGCGATGTCCCATTGTCTTTGGCGGTAAAAATCAAAGTGTGTGTTTGTATGAAGACGTCCGATCCAAAATTTAAAATCAGATCGATGAGGCGTGTCATCCCTCTGCGAGGAGGGGAAAACCGTTGAGGTTAATTGCTAGGGTGGTGATGGGCAAAGGTAATTGCGCATCCGATTCGCGTAATCATAAAATCTGGCAGGGTATCGACTGATACCGGTGCCGAATTGGAGGTGCACGACTGTACTAGTAATCTTGTGGTATATGTAAAAGCAGCACATGAATACCGGTATTCTTCGCTTGTCATTTAAAAGATTATGTACGTCGCACTTCGTGAAATACGAGAAAGTGCAATATTAGTCCTGGAAGAGATGATCGTAGTGCTGACGCTGGTGCGGCCTGTGCTAACTGAGCTGGATGAGCTGTTCAGGCTTTACGGGGAGACAGTCAGCTTGTACACACCACTCCTGGCGGTCTCCATCATGTGAAAATCAGCGAGTGCTGGCACTTCGTAGCGTACGAGGAAGCACTCTTTCATGAACCGGTGAAGTGGTGCTTGGGCAACGGCGACAGACACAGTGTGGTTGTCGTTAGATTGTTTTATCAGCTCTGGAACGAGCAATATTGGCACTCAATACTCGCCGCCGTCATAAAATCCGTGCATCACACTCGGGCTTCTCGCGATATTGATAGTGGTAGCAAAATGCGGTTGAGCTGAGCCTTTTCCAGAACGCGCTGTACTCGAGGTCCTGAGTCTAGTTGGGCTCGTAGTGTGGCTGGAATTACTTGTAGTTTAGTGACTGCCATAGCTTCGCGGTTTGCTGTCTGTTATAGCGGTTCGTTATCTTCATCCTCATGCTCTTCCTGGGTCGACGAATGGGTTTGAGTGAGTCCGAGAGGATGTCTGCTGTCGTTATCGGACTCATAGTCTTCGCTCTCCGATCGCTTATGGTGTTCACTTTGATAATAGGAGGTTCACCTCGTGCTGTTTAAGAGCGTTGTGCTCTGTAATCACCGAGTACTACTCGGTGAGTAGCATTCAGTCGAATTCAATACATATACGGGCATCTATCACAAGCGTATCGGGCTGCAGTAATGTTGCGTTTTTTGTTCTGCAGCATTATCATACCGCGTTCGTTGCTGGCTGTTCAAGCTACTGATGGTGACCTATCTCCTTCTCTCATACGATGTGCACTCTCTAAGCTTGATAATTATTAATACAACTAAAAAATCAATGTACCACAACTTAAGTGACAGCAATAAAAACGGTTTTCATTAGAACTAATGAAGATAAAGCCATAAAGAGTCGATTCAAGCTGTCCCGTCTCAAATATGAGCGTTATACTAAAGATACCTAGTAGATCATGAGATTCCATTAGTCAACATAGACAACCACAAAATACACCAACTATCCAGATACAAATCAGCAGCAAAAACAAATACTATGCATCTCGATCACAGATGAATATCACCATGTTTAGGTGTTGATGCTCTTGACATTGAAACCAACCAAAATTGTTTGGTATTAAATTAGGTATACCGGTAATCCCTAGTTCCTCAGTTCGGAAATCGCCATGGAGGCAGCGGATGTATGCGTCTTCTGCAGCAAGATGAAGACGAAAACCTCACTAACAGCAGCGAGAGGTTTGGGGGTCTACGTAGACGACGTCGACGAGGAGGTAGTGGAATCAGAGTCGCCCATCATGGATTCCTTCTACTTTCAAGGAGGGAATAGAGTGCTTAAAACGATGACAAACTTAACCCAAGCCGAGTTTGAAGTACTTTGGGGACTTGTAGAGGGCGAGCTGCACGCAACATGAAATATAGGACGGGGACGCAGGAGCAAAACAATTTCGAAGGACGCCATGTTCATGGGCTTGGTGATACTGAAACACTACGACACGTGGGACAAGCATGCAGATGACTTCGGCCTGAATCCAAACACTTTGGAAAGGACAATTTACAAGCTTTTACAGTGATTGAACCCGTTTTATTCAAGGAGTTTGTCAAGAACGTGACGATGACTGAGCAACGTGAAAACGGGAGAACATTTCGCAACTACCCGTATGCTTTCTATGCTACGGATGTAAAATTTCAACCGATGTACCGTCCAAGTGGCCAATTTGCAGAACAAAAAAACTATTTTAGCGGTAAATACAAGCTATATGGATACACCCGGGAGTGGCTGTTGGCTTGTCTTCCCACGAGCCTGGATCCAAGTCGGATCTGACTATGTTTCTGGAGCGAAAGGTGTCTCACATGGAGTTATTGAAGAAGGGGCGGAGGAGTTAGCGTTCGAAGACAGCGGCAAAGGTGCTGCTCGTCACCCTCTTCAATGGGGTGTGATTGTCGATAAAGGTTACCAAGGCGCCGAGAGTACCATTCGAGCCATCCAGCCAAAGCGGAAGCCTCGCGGCGCAGAGCTTAGCCACCAAGACGTTGCACGGAATCGTCTTGTTTCGTCGGATCGAGTGTTGGTAGAAAACGTTTTCGGCAGGGTGTGCACGCTGTGGAAGTCGATGTACGTAACGTACAAGTGGAGCGAGGCCCGATACGACATGCTAGCTCGGCTATGTTTTGCGCTAGCGAACTACCACGTGAGCTACATGCCCCTTCGAAGCGACGACAGCGCCCATTACCACAACGTCCTTTCGCGCTACAGTATCAGTCGATGGCTGATGAAACTAGAGAGAGGCGTGCTCGCAGTCAAAACGCGTACCGCACGTGACGCGATGAAAGGCTGGCAGCATCATTGACTAGAACGCCACCAGCGCGTCCCAGAGCTTCTCCGCAACGTCCCACACCGTACCGCCGTCCTGCATCGCAAGACCCAGATCTAACGCAGCTCTCCCAGGCATTTTAACTTCATGAAAGATCGCCGAACCTTCTTTCGTTGATAACACTGCTCCTGGTGTCGAAATGTGCTGTCGAGTGGTATGTCGTTGAAGCTCACCAACTTGACCCCTTGTAGCATCTTCCTGCATACTTTATAATCTAATATGTTGTGGTTATTCACCTAACCCTAATTATTTCTAAAAGATTATATAGTGACAAGTCACATTTTAAAAACACAAATTTTCATAAAATTATGGGCTCAAATTATACAATACGTAAAACGGAAATAATGAGCAAATCAAGGATAGATAAGGGATATAATTGTTGCTGTGTTTATCATTTTATTATCTATTGCTTGTCTTCAATCTTCTTAGGCTCCTTCGTCGAGCTAATCTCTCAGAGTTCATTAACTCGTTGTGTGTGGCAAGGAGGTTTGGAGAAGTTGACGAAGACGATCGCTACTACTACGTAGTAGTTTGGGTTCCAAGGGTGTTTCCATTGAGCTGTAATCTTTCAATGCTGCTGGTAAATAGAGAATAAGGCCGCTTCCTTAAATATCAAGATACGCATGGCTTAAATGAAGAACATGTCATTGCGCACGTTCTTGTGCACCTTGAGCAGCTTCAACGTTGGGCCGCTCGCACTCTCGCACGACGTTTCCTGAACTTCCTTCAAGAAGTGACGGGCATGAGCTGCCGCTTCGTTTGCGTAGTACACAGGAGCAGCAACTGACACCGCATGGCTTGATCTAGCGAAAAAAAAGTGTAGCCAAGATAATACGTGAGTCTTTGAATGTCATCAGCAGACAGCTTGTTCTCGTCAAAAAGCACCATGTAGCGACACGGCTTGCTCGTTCCTTGCAATGTGCTGTGCCCATAGAGGAAGAAATCGAAGCGATGCGGGTCCACCACTCCAGTGTCGATAACGGTGCCAGGCTTGACGTTCCCTTTGCGATCAGCGTCGTGGCGGTTCACTGGGAACGCGCGCGTGTGGTGACGTTTGTTCGCCACAATAAATGTGATCGGAGGCTTGTAGTCTTTGGAAATCATCTTGAATGCTTTGCGTAGTGCACGGATCTCAGCCTGCAAAATGTCGAAATACTGCCCGTCACCAACGCCATCGCGATAGTAAATTACGTGCTCGGGCTTGCGCTTCGTGTGCGCATAGTGCAAAAGGAGCAGCTCCCGTAACATGATGGGCAAATGTAGTATCTCACTATAGGCTTTCTGCGCCTCAACCCGTGCGGCGTATCGCGAGGAGTACACGTCCATTGAGGCTACCACAGCAGCAATCAATGGCTGCGAGCCCATTCCAGGTCTGGGGTGCTCCACATCTGCTCCAATGATGATAGTTGGTGACGCACTCAGCAACGGAAGGGGTTCATGAAGCACTGAATTCTTGCCCTTGAGTCTCATGTTCAGCTTTAAGCAGATATTAGCGCAGACTGCATCGTTCGCTTTCAGCAAATTCTTGGACGCAACGCACTGACAGGCCAAGCCAAGAATTGTGTCGGACACCACTTTGATTGTCCCATAGAGCCATGATCGAGTCTCTGGCAGCACTACCAATAGTAATTCAGGTGTGCCACGTTTTCCAATCTCTTGAAAACACAGTGTCATCAACTCTTCCACCTCCGCACGACGGTGATCGCTCTGGTATATGACAACAGGGTCGGTATTTTGAAAAGACATCCCGCATCGTCCCCCAACTCTACACAGTGCTTTCAACGATTTCGAAACACCAGCCTTGGCCACATCGGCCAGCACAACCACACCCCAATGCATGACCACTGCACCACTCACAAACTTGTTGTTCTTCAAACTCCATTCCCCATTCACGGGGCGCTCTGACGTGTTCAGGAACTGGACTAAAGGGGCATCCAGCACCCTTGCAGTCGTCCATTCCATCGCCGGATTGATCTTCATTCCAAACGCACGCAGAAATGGGTCACTCTCGAACTCGGCATGCTTTATGTGATCCAGAATCTTCTGTTTGCGGGTTGCAGCCGGCATCGCCGTTCGCTTCGTTATTTCACGCGTCTCCAAGTCGTCTGAATTTGCAAAGTGCTGTCCCGGTGACACCTCACACATCTCAATGGGTAGCCACGTCTCCTTTCCAGGTTGTCTGCCTCCCACGTTTACACACGGAAGCTGTGGGAACTCCAAGCGCACCTTGTATCTCTCCCAAAAGTACGCTGCAACACTCATGACCTCGCCGTTTATGCTCACCATCAGTGCACTCGCCGAATCACCACTAATCCCGTAAATTGCACGCGGGCGGTCCTTACGGTGTGATGGCATCACCTCCAATTTGTGCAGCGCGTGTGAGAGACATTTCAATTGTTTGTCCGTCAAGCTGCGAATATTCCTCGGACTAGTGACACGCAGAGCTGCTGAAGCCAGCTGCATTAGTGAGCCAGGAGCGTAAAACATAGCCGACGTCGCGTTCAGATTCAAAACCAGCGTTTCATTCGCCCTACGAACGGCTTGGTAGTATCCCCAGCACAGCTCTTTGCCGCCTTAAAGGGTACACGCGTTTTCCATCGAATAAACCGCTTGTCCCACCCGAATCATCCGTTGGGAGGCTTGATGACGTGCAACGACGTCAAGGGCTTGCATTACTGGCATGACGTTGACCTCTGGATTGCTATAGTGCTCCAGTAAGTTCAACATTTCAATAGTCTCGACGAGTTGCATTTTCACATCGAAGGTCTTTGGTCCTCTGCGCCGAGATCCATCACCTTCCGAAATTGTCGGGGCTGCAGCTCTCGTGTGGCTGTATGGATTCACATTGCTGAACTCCTTTAGACTGGTGCCCCATGGGAGCTGAGCTGGGGAGTATAAGGCAGCCACACCATCATGAACGACACGGATCCCTTCAAATTCCTCTTCATTTTGCCTAAGCAAGGCACTCACCACATGGCTTACCAGTGCACGCGACAGCGGACGCGGAGGGCGTTCAAGACTCTGAGGGATACTCTTCGTTACACCGTCAATCGTATTGTCCTCTTGGCCTGACTCCGTAGGTGGTCCATATTTTGAGTCTTTGTCGCGTGAATGATCCACAGTAACATGGTACTTGAAAATCTCCATTGGACCCTTTTTGATGGTCAGCTTAAAGTAGTTAATCATCAGTGGGTTTGTGTTGCCACTGCGTGCAGAAGCCACTGGTCGAGAGCAGAATTCCACAACTTCTAGCAGGTCTGGATCGTCCGATGGAACCTCAAGAGCTCCAGCACTACCATCCCAGCACTTTCGATCTCGAGGGTCAAGTATTGGACGACCAATCTCTTCATAACCAGAGCCAGCTATTAACCCAGCTCCAGGGCCTTCGTCATCACGTGCGTTTCCACCTCCACCACCTCGTCGGTTGTTTCTACTTGTGCCTCCGTATCGATCTCTAGCGCCATTATTCCCAGCACGATAGCTAGCATCATCGTGTAGTTCAATTCCACTTGAACGGTCATTGCGGGTCCGCTGACCTCGATCCCCACGAGAACGGGTATCATCTCGCCGAGAGTCTTCGTGGCTACCTCGCCCACGTTCACCATATCCACGGTCATCTACAGGTGGACCTCTTCCACCATAAGCGCGATCATCGCGTCCACTTCTACTGTAGGTGGAACCGCCTTGACGATCGTCCCATTCATAGTTTCGTCCATCCCGCTGGCCGGTTAATCCTTCGTATCCACCTCTGCCGTACACGCCGCGCGAGCGGTCACAATAGCCGCGATATTCACGAGAACGTTCGTCATATACCGGAGCTTGGTCGTAAGCGTTGCGACCTTGGTCGTGTCCTCTGCTACCACCACGGTTATCATACTCCGAAGCTCCGCCTCCATATAGCTGTAGATAATCACTATAACCTCCATAAGAGTCACCACCGTATCGGCTGCGGTCACCATATTCATCGCTTCCGTGTGAGCCAGAACTGCTCCCCCTTCGGATGTAGCTGTAGCCGCTGCTGTCATCCTTGTTGTTGTCACTCATGACTTGCTGTGTTGGCTGCCGTTTTGGAAATGACATGGTACGCTACCGTTAGACCTTGACTCTCGTTACTTGTGGTCATATATGTACATGTGCTTGGTCACAACCAGCACCATTATCTACACTTTCTATAAAATTTCAGTGAAAATCCCCGGGTTAAGCCAACCAACAATTTTTAGAAGTGAGAGTAGTGGCAATACTGTATCGGCGGAGCTTTTCAAAATGTCAAATAACGTATGTTTCATAATCCAACTTCAACAGGTTGCGAAATCTTGAAAACGAACAGGCGCTACGATTCTCAGTGGGCGATCTTCTCCTTCGGACTGACAGGATGCGACTGCTCCACGTGCTCAGCGCCGCGTTGGCAGGCGCGACAGTCTTTGCTGATGACGCGCCTCGTTGCTTCCCAGCAGATTTCATGTTTGGGTCGGCCACCGCCTCGTACCAAGTTGAAGGCGCGTGGAACGAAGGCGGCCGCACTCCAAGTATCTGGGACGATTTCTGCCGCACGCACCACAAGACGAAAGTGGCGTGTGCCAACGTCGCTAACGACTTCTACCATCGCTACCGAGACGACGTCAAGCTCATGGTCGACACTGGGCTGCAGTCCTCGCGCTTCTCCGTCTCGTGGTCAAGGGCCATGAACTGGAATCCAGAGACCAAACGTATGCAGCCAAACCCTCAGGGCCTTGCGTTCTACCACGCTCTTGTCGACGAGCTCATCGCCAACAGCATCGTACCGATCTTGACGCTTTACCATTGGGATCTGCCGCTCGAGCTACACACGGAGCTCTCTCCTCAAGGCTGGCTGAACGCAGACATCGTCGACCACTACGTAGAATTCGCGACGCTTATGTTCTACGAACTGGGAGACAAAGTGAACATGTGGACGACATTCAACGAGCCACTAACGTTCACTACTGCCGGCTACGCTAGCGGTGCAGGAGCTCCAGGGCTGAAAAAGTCCGACACTTTTGCATACATTGTGGCTCACAACGTGCTTCGTTCACATGCAGCTGCTGTCAAAGCCTTCCGAGACTTGAAGGCGAGTACACCATCCGCTCTCCACCAAAAGGCTCGTATCGGCATCACATTGAACTCAGATGCTGCCTATCCGCTCGATGAGAAAAACCCGTTGGATGTCGCTGCAGCGGAAAGGAAGATGCAGTTCGAACTGGGCTGGTTCCTCTCACCTCTGGTTACTGGAGACTATCCGGCAATCATGCGGGAACGAGTGGGCGATCGCTTGCCGAGATTCACAACTGAGGAGACGGCGCTATTGAAGGGATCGTACGACCTCCACATGCTCAACCACTACTCGTCGAAGCTCGTGACCGACTGCGGAGTGTCATCCAAGTCCAAGTCACCATGCAAGAAGCTGGGCAAAGGCTGGGAACGTGACCTGGGCGTTGACATCTCCCACTCGAACGAACTACCAGGTTCTCGTCGCTCGAGCAAAGACTGGCACGGCAAGCTCAACTGCGGTTGGTTCACGGCTTACCCACCCGGATACCTGAAGGCGATCAAGTGGCTACACGCTGCAGACCCGACGGCCGACATTTTACTCACGGAGAACGGTTGGTGTGGCAACGAGGAGGTCGAGAACTTAGACCAGTTGTGGTACATGCAGGAGTACGTCGCCCAGGTCTACAAGGGATTGGTCGAGGACAAGATCCCGATCATCGGCTACACGGCTTGGTCGTTCCTCGACAACTACGAGTGGGGGTCATTCTCGCCTCGATTTGGACTGTACTACGTCAACTTCTCGTCCAACACGGGCGACCAGGACGAAGTGTACGAACCAAAGTCGACGGGACTCGAGCGTATCCCGCGTCCTGCTGCCAAGTGGTTCAGCCACGTCGCCAAGACCAGGTGCCTCAATGGATGGACGTACGATCATCCGACCACGCAAGAAGAACTGCAGAGCGTCACCGAGCAGAGCTTCTCGCGCTGGATGCTCGGCGTCATTGGCGTTCTCGCCGTCGTGGCCCTCGTTGCGATGGCCGCCGTCGGCCGCAACATCATGGTGCAGCTCTCCTCACCCAATGCGCGTCGTCTTCCTCGCGAGACCGACCCGCTTTTGCAAGCCAACACTATGATCTAGGACGTGACTGCTTGTTAAACGTCCTCCAATAATCGACAACAGTGTCCACAATACATCCTTGAACTTCAATATCTTCAATAACATTGACGTTTTTGTGGTCCACATGAAAAAATACCCAACCGTCCGGTAATCAGGATGGGGTGAAGGTGGTGTTGAAACAACTCGGGCGGTCATTTTCCAACTTCACGCTTCGGCGTCACTGCTTCCATGCAGTTTCTCCGTGTCTCCAGCCTCATCAAGTTATGTCTGGGGCTTCTGAGCTGTAACACTTTGGCAGCAGCTGTCGCCGAGACGCGCTGTTTCCCTGACGACTTCCTGTTCGGCACCGCAACCTCCACGTTCCAAGTGGAGGGTGCCTGGAATGCCTCCGGTCGTGAACCGAGCATCTGGGACGACTATTGCCGCTCTCAGCCAGGTCTCGAGTGCGCCGACACGACCGACGACTTTTTTCATGAGGACGTCCAGCGGATGAGTGACATGGGGCTGTCATCCTTTCGATTCTCCATCTCCTGGTCAAGAGCTATGCACTGGGAGACCGAGAGCAGGAAGATGGTGCCCAACCCGCAAGGGATCGCGTTCTATCATACTCTACTTGACGATCTACATGCGAAAGGGTTACAGGCTATTGTCACTCTTTACCATTTCGACCTTCCGTCGACGCTACAGACACAGCTGAAGCCCAATGGATGGCTCAATCCGGATATTGTGACGCACTTCGAGGACTTCGCGGAGCTGGCTTTTAACGAGTACGGACACAAGGTCGAGTACTGGGCGACGTTCAACGAGCTGTTGACCTTCATCAGTGGCGGCTACGGCTCGTGCGATGCAGCTCCAGGTGGGATGAAGCCGTCGGACACCAACACATACACAGTCGCTCATAACGTGCTGCGTTCGCACGCGCGAGCGGTGGCACTATTTCGGCAGCTGAAACAAGAAGAACACACGGTGGTACATAGCGGTGCTCGCATTGGTATCGCGCTTAATGCGGAGTATGGTTACCCCGTGGACGAATTCAATGCTCTGGACGTGGCCGCCGCGGAGCGTAAGATGCAGTTTGATCTCGGCTGTTTCTGATGCCTCTTGTGACTGGAGATTATCCGGAGATAATGCGTGAGCGCGTTGGAGAGCGACTACCAAGATTTACCACCGAGGAAGCTGCGTTAGTCAAGGGATCGTACGATGTGCTGATGCTTAACCACTACTACTCGCGTGTTGTGACCGACTGCAACTCGGAACGCTCAGAAATCTCCTGCGATGATCTCCCACTCGGTCATGCTCGTGACAGGGGAATTGACGATACACGAGCTCCGAACGGGTCACGGGTACCTGTAAGCCCGGAGTGCTCGTGGCTTTCTGGATACCCAGATGGCTATTTAGCCACCATCAAGTGGCTACATGCCAAGGACTCGACAGCAGAGATACTATTGACGGGAAACGGGTGGTGTGGGGATGATCAAGTGGACAATAGGACGCAGCTCTGGTATTTCCAAGCTTACGTCGAACAAGTCTACAAAGCTGTCGTGGAAGAAAGAATCCCAGTCATTGGCTACATGGCGTGGTCGTTCCTCGACAACTTCGAGTGGGGGTCATACAAATCTCGTTTCGGGCTGCATTATGTAAATTATACCCAGAATTCATCGCTAGAGCTGGCTCCCATCCCTCGCCCAGCAGCAAAATGGTTCTCTCATCTAGCGACCACCAAGTGCCTGAAGGACTGGGATCAAGATATTGTGCAAACGAATACGGATGAACAACAAGAAGCAACTGCAACTCGAGAGGAACTGCACTACCCCCAGGCTGGCGGGAATAGTGTCGGTGTTCCGTGGTCTCTGAGTGAAGTGATCCTTCTACACCTTTGCCAATCCAAACTGGTGGTAGTGTAAACCAAAACGGAGTGAAGTAACCGAAGTAACATCTAAATTTGAGAAATAATTTTACAAAATTAGTTTTTAGAGCAATGTAGATTTAGTGTAGTGCAAACTGGCAATAACGCGAGTGACACATCCAGCAATACGAACTACGGGCGCGCTGCGGACTGGGGTACACACAAAGATGTAAGGGGGCGTGAACCTGCGTATGGGCGCCAGAACACGAGAGTGTGGGTGCACACAGTGACCTCTCAGCTTGTACAGCCTTTATAATCATCGATAGAGGGACCAAGACGGCTAGCAACCCGATTAGACAGAGTACATCAAGGATGAGAGCTTTGGGCTGCGCTTGCAGATGTTAACCAGCCGTGGGGAATGGAAGGAGAGGGGTTGCAGCTCTGAGTTTGCGTCTCAAAAACGGCGCATCAGCGATTGACGTGCCATTAAGCGCTCGTGTTGGGGCTGCTTGCCTGGACGGTCAGCGTTAAGAAGAGTTCGTACACTTATAACGGCGTCCGGTGCGGGGCGCTCGTGGCTATAGCCAATGCACTAATGTAATGTACGTGGTGCATGTGCAGTACTGTAGAAGACAAGGTACTCTTATCGAGGCGACCATCGAACAAGATATACTTCATCATTTTGCTTTACACTAAATCCGTATTGGTCTGGATTAATTTTGGGGATTTCTAATTTTTTAAAAAAAAAATTTCTAAATAAGGGACACTCCGTTTTGGTTTACACTACCACCAGTTTGGATTGGCAAAGGTGTAGTGGTAGTGGGTCTAGTCATTCTCGGGGCCATCACGTGTGAGGCGATGCGCGAGCTGCGTCTGAGTAGCCAAGGATCCCCTGACGAGCTGCAAGTGCTAATTACGATCGAGGAATGAAAGATTTAAAGAGATGTATGGAAAATTGTTTGAACACAACTTGAACTTTCGAGATTTCTTACGTCTTTTATAGTGCGCAGACAGCTTACCCCGGTGTAAATGTTGCATTTAAAACCCACAGTAGCAGTAGGTTTTGGAAAATGGCGTGTCTTACAAGTACCGGTAGCTGTAAGCGATCTGCACCTTTTACAGTCAAGTGAAACACTATTTCTATAACGCGTCAATTTGTAGAGGGTAAGTTACTTTAATTACTGTACCCACTCTGCAAGGTTAACACGTTATCGACACACATCTTGCGAAGTACATCAATTCTATTGGGTACCTACATGCAATTACACTCACGCTGCAACTCTTGCTCTACCAATCTGAGCCCGAGCTCTCGTACAGATCGCTGGTACCAAATAATTCTTGCGCACCCACGACATTTTCCGAGAATTTCATGGGCTTTAGGTCATCCATGCAGCTTGTGTCCACGTTCTTTAGTACACCATTTTCCTTTACGTAGGATGTCAGTATCCGTACGCCGCAGGTGGTACTACCACTGTTCATCGGTGTGGTGAATGTCGTGCAATGTCCCGCGTCATCAAAGTTCACAAGCATGCGTTCGCCGCTCATTGATTTATACTCCAGTTCCCCATACATACGACGGGTCTGCAGATCCATTCCACCCGTCATGAGCAGCGCTGTGACGCCGTCAGGAAGTTCTCCTGTCTTGTTCCAATACTCATCACGCTCGTATACCAGAGGTCGAGCAATAGGGAGGTGAATGAGCTCCTGGCACGCATGTTCACGGCTTCCAGTGAACAAGCAGTAGTACGGGAGTGACAAGTAGTTGTCCGACGCCATCGTAGAGTTTTCATACCATTTAATCAACGTCGCCTTGTCGGGAGTGGGGGTTTCCCACATCTCTGAAAACACGATCAAGTAGTAGAGCATATCCGAGTCAAAAAGCAGCGTCTCCGGCTCCGAGTCTCCGAATCCACCGTCGTCTTCCGAGTACGCGACTCCTTCAGCAAAGAATTCAAGAGCATCAGCATCTTGGTCTGTACAGCGAGACGCACGGTAGATCACAGCAGGGATAGCGATCCGCATTCGGTCGGACATGAGATATTCTCCAAAAGTAGAACGTAGTAAGTAGGAAGGTTTCATGCCGTTCCTCGCCAACGCATCAGCACAGGCGTTTGTGCCTTTCTTGTCATCAGCTACAGCAGCATCCAGCGTATCATAGAGCTCGTGGACGAACGCAGCTAGGTCCGTAATGCCTGGAAACTTGCTCTTGCAGAAGTCTTCTGCTAAACAGGCAGCAAGGAATCGATCTCCAACGACACCGACATCGTGGTCCCAGTTGGAGAACGTCGAGCGCTTCTCCACTGTGTCTCCACTCTCGGATACAATACCGTCGATAGAGAACCCCTTCACACTCGCTGGTGCAAAGTGCACGAGTCTTTCGACCAGATATGTGCCGTAACTGAGCCCATACACGAAGACATCCTGGTCAATGAGTTCATAGTTAATAATCGCAGCCAAGTCCTTCGCAGCGCTGGTGACCGAGAACGCCGCCGTCTGATTGTCGATCTGAAATCGGATATCATCCATACACGCGGGCAGTTCATCTAGACGAATAGACGAGCCTCCAGGACTGCCCAGCGCTCCAGCTTGTGCAGCTTGACACTCGAGTCTGGCACTGCGACCAGTTCCTCGATGATCGAACGTATAGACACTGACCTGTCTCTCCAGCTCCAAGTACATTGTGTTCATTAGTCCTTCCACTCCGGTGGAGGACGCCCCAGGTCCTCCTTGCAGTACCCACAGCGCCTTCCCTTTCTGTCCCTCAGCCTCACTCGTCGCCTTGACACGCTTAACGAACACATCGATGGTGTTGTCACTTTCACACACTCCGTCATAGCACAGAGGTACACGAAACTCTGCGCACTCGTATTGTGGGATGCTGGGCATTGCATCCTCTGCAGCTTTACCACGAGTGTTGTGGTGATGTCGCGTTCGCTGGTGCTGCTGCTGCTGCTTCTTCCAATCGCTATGCTGAGCGAATAGACGGTCAAACGACTGTTGAAGAAACGGTAGTGAGGGTGCCTGAGTCTGCTCCACTTCGGCGGTAGCTCTACGTCGCGTACTCGATCCATTCGTTGTCTCCATGTAGTACTGGTCTGGGTGGCCTTTATTTAACTCATCTGCTTGGAGTGAGTCCTGCGTACACGGGTACCAACCATTGAGCTGCACGGGGGACTCAGCGGCCACAGAGATGATGCAGAGTGCTGCGGACACCAAAAACGGAGAAAGCTTCATGGCGAGGCTTAGCGGAATGCCAAATGAGCTTCGGTTTCGAGCAAAAGATCAGCATATCCAGAAGCGTGCTTCTGGCGGGGTATCATTTAACGAGAGGTTTTTGAAATAGGAGAAATATTGAATCAGGTAAATTTGAACCCGTCAGAAAATTTAGGATGACAGGTTAATTTTGATTCCCATATCAGAAAAATTGCAGAATCCAGATGGTCCACCCACTTGGGACTGTTGGGTGGAAACAACGCAATGAATGGGTTAAATGGAGTAAAAAATCCTCACTGATGGACGTGCCATCGTGGCATCCCGCTAACCAGAACTCCGATGCGGCTCGGCGGTTGGCGATGAGCGGCGAGGCGTCGGCGCCCAAACGTGTCATCTATGAGGTTGTAGACACGTCCACGAAGGCCGAAAGGGAAATGGTGGCCACGGACGAGGAGAACGTCGCGCTGGGTGGGGGACGCGGACTATTGGACCCGTCGGATCGTATGTACCTCGTGGATCAGACGCTTCTGGAGCAACAGGCCAGGAACAGAGAGAAAATGGATCGCCAGGCCGGTGAGTGCGTTAACAGCGCTGTGCTGAATGTTACTAGTATCAGACTGACCGTTGGCGGTCGCAGCGCTGCAGGCCTTCCGCTCGAACGCCCTCAAGGTGCAGGTACACAAGACGGAGATAATTGTGGCTGCCTCGGGCAGCGGAAAGAAGTCGACGATGCCAACTGAGAAGAAAACAGTGGTGGTGGTTAAGGCCAAGAAAAAACGACAGGCGACGTCAAGTGGAAAGGAGACAAACCAGGCCAAAAAGAGTCGAACCATGGGGACTACCACGCTTGCTGGGGAGGAAGGTCAGATGTCTGCGAAATCTGTGAAGGTCAAGAAACGTAATAAAAGCGACACTAACGCTACGTCAACGGCTAAACCTCCGACAAAGAATCCTGCGACGGCATTGCTGCTTCAGGACTATTCCAGCAGTAGCGACGACGAGTAGTGGCAATGGCAACTTGGTAGAGAGGAAGGATTTTGTGCCACAACACCTATACTCATCAAGCCATCTGCAGTACATGTAGAAGTGCCGGCACATGTCTTTTCAATAGTGCTGGCACCTTTGAATTAACAGATTATCCGAGTGAGGTGCTTTGTGTGCTTCACCGTGAGACGCACACACAGCTTTTGCTTTTGCAGCACTCCCAAACCGCGTACCTTAACGTACAGTACATGTCCATGTTGACGAGTGCAAAAAATCATTAGCAAACCAACTTATCAAAGCAATCTACAGCGAAATAGATCTCTACTCCCTCCCACTTCTTGTCTACATGTACCTGGTACCTAGCCTATCAACGTCGACAGTGTGCAGCTTACTCGTCGTCACTGTCAAAGGTAATCTTGGTGGCCTTCTTCGTGGCATCAATGTTCTTGGCGAAAGCGCCGTACAGTTTGTGCTCTTTCTTCTTGACGTGCGTACCGAACTTGGTCAGGTCCTTTGGTACCTCCTGATTACTCTCGCGCAGGAGGTTCACAAGCTCTCCAGCGCGAGGCTTATCGTTAGCGGTGAAGAACGTGTGAGCCGTACCCTTCTTACCACCACGGCCTGTACGACCAATACGGTGCACGTAGTCCTCAATCGTCAACGGGAATGAGTAGTTCATGACGTACTCAACACCAGGGATATCGAGACCACGAGCAGCCACATCTGTCGCAATCAGCAGCGGGACCTCACCAGACTTGAACTGCTCCACAGCCTCCGAACGCTGTTGCTGGTTACGGTCACCGTGAATGGCGATACAGTTCCAGCCACGCTGGTGCAGCATGCGCTCCACACGGTCAGCCTCCTTCTTGTACAGGACGAACAGTAGGATACGGTTCTTACGACTCGCGTGATACTTCTGCAATAGAGCGTGTGCACGAGAGTCACGAGCACGGTCTTCAACGACCTCGACGATCTGCGTAACGTTGTGACTGGCAGCGAGTTCATCTGAGCCGATAGTCACCTTCACTGGGTCGTTTAAGAACTCGTGTGCAAGTTTCTGGATCGACTGTGGCCATGTGGCGCTGAACATGGCAATCTGACGCTCAGGGTGCGTACTGCCGATAATGGCGCGGATATCCTTCTCAAAACCCTCATCCAGCATACGGTCGGCCTCATCGAGCACCACAAACGTGACCTTGGACAGGTTACACGAGCGTTCTTCCACCAGATCTTTAAGACGACCAGGAGTGGCCACGACCACGTGCACGCCGTCACGCAGCGCCTTCTTCTGCGTATGTTTTGGGACGCCACCGTAGATGCAGATACTCTTGAGTCCGCACTTCTTGCCAGCCTCCGAGATCACAGCTGAGCTCTGCATCGCCAGCTCACGCGTCGGAGCGACAACGAGCATGCGCGGGCCTGGGTGTTTGTGGGACACCTCCGGTTGGGCAGCAATATGGATGAGACCAGGGATCGAGAATGCCAGCGTCTTGCCGGATCCCGTCTCGGCAATACCAATGATGTCACGTCCCGAGGCCAGGATGGGCCAGCACTGACTCTGGATGGGCGTGGGCTTGTCAAAGCCCTCGGTTGTCTTCATGAACTTGGACTCGAACGTGACGTCATCGAAGCTCAGCACAGGACGGTAGAGGCAGTTGTTTCCACTAAGGATCATCTGGTTGGTCTCATGGAAAGCAGAAACCTCCTCGTTGGTCATCTTAGCAGTGTCCTGGCCTTCAGTGTAGAAGGCCTTCTTGAAGCTGCCGTCCTTGGCTGGCGGCTGTTGGTATGGGCCGCTGGAGAAGTCTGTGCTGGGCGCTACGTCCTCATTATCACCATCATCACTGCTCTTTTGCTTCTTGTTTTTCTTCTTTCCCTTCTTGTCCTTCTTGTGCTTTTTTGGGCTCTCGGCGGGCGTCTCGGCCTCTTCACGAGCGCGTTTGTGCTTCTTCTGCTTCTTATCCTTCTTGGATGGCTCCGCGACGGGATTTTCAGCAGCAGCGGCCTCTGCAGCCTTGCGTGCAGCCTTCTTGTTCTTCTTCTCGGCCTTGCGCTGGGCCTTGGCGTCAATAACGTCCGTCATGATACCTACGATGTCCGTTTGAGTCTGACGCAAGTCACACACCGCATCAAAGCACAGCCAGTGCTTTTGAGCAGATGACTGCATTTCAATAAATGTCTCTTGAATGTGTACCGAATGTAAAGTCCATCTTTGAAACACACAAATTTCTTCCTTCAAAGCGCGGCAAAAATTGGACCTGGTCATGGATGCTGACAGTGACGACACCGAGTACGCGCTGCGTCCGCCCTCCCCGCACTGGTGCGACACCATCACACGTCAGCTGCAGCGCGAAATTCTGGGCGAGATTTCTGACGATAGAGCGCAAGACAAGCCGACAGATGCGTCACCAGAGCATGAGCAAAAGTCAGAGGAGGACGACCCGCCATCAACGCCGTCAAAACGCCGCACGCTGTCGCCTGGCATGGCGTTTCAGATACCCCTGGAAGCAGAGGTATTGGACGCCGCTATATCCAGACGAGATACAGTGAGCCCAGAGGCTCTGAAGGCCGTGATTAAAGGTGCGGGGGGATTGGAAAAGAAAGCGCAGAAGAAGAAGAGCAGTCCAGCCAAGCCTAGGGGCACTTTAGAGACGTCGGAGCAGCTGGAAGAGGTACTGGACTCGCCTGCTAGGTCTACCAGGTCCAAGACCTCGTCGGCAGGTAAACGACCGAGCTCAGCGACCAAGCCAATGTCGCCAGTCAAGACTGTGGAAGGTCGTCGCAAGAGCACGTCGGTGGTCAACACCAGTGACAGCTTTACGGACACGATGTTTGCACCGAATCTGCTGGAGAAAGATGCGGCGAGGAGACCGACGTTAGATCCGACTGCAGCTGCGTCGGTGGTTGCAGCGCTACGGAGAGAAGAGAGAAGTATGAGCATGAGCAGCTCGGCGTTGGAGATGGATGCTGATTCTGGTGATGACCAGCCGAAAACCACTTCGAAGCAGGTTAAAAGCAGCAAGACGTCCACTCGAGAGAAAGCGAGCAAGCAGTCGCTATCGCCAGGGAAGGAGCCCGTTATCAGTAGGAAAACTGCGACTCCGTCCAAGGACTCGATGAGTAACAAATTACCAACGACGGAGTCTAGGAAGTCTTCATCTCCGGTACAGGAGGCTTCTACTCCATCGAAGAGCAGGAAGTCCACATCCCCGCCGCAGGAGGCTACAACGAGGAAATCGCCGTCTCCAGCAAAGGATAGGAAGTCTTCAACTCCAACGAAGGATATTTCCAAGCGACATGCGACAGTCGATCTGAGTGACGGATTCTCGACGCTGGCAAACAGTCCGCAGCAACCGGATGATCGTCGCGACGACAACGGATTTTTGATACTGAATAGTGGATTCGGCTCTTTTTCAGCTGATGGTGAGGACGCAGCAGATAAGCGAGGGGAGGAAGCGTCAAGGAAGCGTGTTAACGTTTCAGAAGAGCATGGAGGAAGTTCTGAAAAGCGTACGCGTACCAGCCGTGACGGTAACGATGCAACTATGGAGTCCATGGACATAGACTCGCCCCTGCATGCAGGAATGGACTCAAGCTTCTCTGCGAATGAGCACAAAGCAACAGGGAACAACAATGTGACGTCTCCGGATGAG
This sequence comes from Phytophthora betacei, assembly GCA_011320135.1. Classification (NCBI taxonomy): domain Eukaryota; phylum Oomycota; class Peronosporomycetes; order Peronosporales; family Peronosporaceae; genus Phytophthora; species Phytophthora betacei. The sequence goes on from JAANHX010000382.1 coordinate 40,043, forward strand.
CTTCCACCTTCGCGAATCCCAAAGCTTTCGCTGTTCTCCCCTCCTCCTCGACTGAGGACTCCTCTCAAGGGAATCTTGAGTGCACGAAAGGAACGACGAAATGCGGAGACAACACCAACAAAGTCCGTCAATTTTGGTCCGTCCCAAGGTGCCGAGTTCAACCACGGTTCGCCTTCTACGTCCATGACGCCCATGCCAGCTAAGGATGCTTCACGGCTCTTCCCTTTGGAGCGGGTATCGTCTGAAGAAGAACCTGACGACGCGGAGACATCGCTGAACTCTTCCATTCTTGATGAAGCTGACTCACTTGATGAGGAGGAACCTGAACAGGTCACTGTGCCCAAACTTACGCAGCCCAAGAAGTCAGGTTTTAACCTGCTGCAGTCACGGAGAAGCAGCCTAGCGGTTTCAAAATCGACTGACAAAGGCCAACGACGACACAGTATGCGAGGCTTTAGTCCTCTTGATTCTCGAGCTGCTTTTCAACGACGCAGGCGTCAGACCATCAATGTAACACGTCAAGCCTCCAAGACCTCCTCAACTACGTCATTTCCTGCCGAAAACCCAGCTACCAGCTCTCAGTCTCCATCCGCACAAAGGAATAATTCGTTTTTGCGCTCGACTGATATAACGCAGACGACTCGTATACCTTACGCAGACTCATCGGCATCTTCGGACGCTGGAGAGGACATGGAGATTACGGGCGATTATTCTATCACTCTAGGAGATACTGCCGGATTACAGTCCCAGTCGCTCACTGGCTTGCCCCGTGAGGAGGACACTGCGGAGTTCAGTTTGGGCCATCTTCTCGCCGAGTTTTCAGTCCACGAACTGACCAAGTCAGCGCCTGAGTCCGACCTCCATGATCTTCCTGGGTCTCTCGGTGATCTGGCGAACGAGGTTGCCAGTCAGAGCAACCATACGCAGCCGCCGAATGACCAGAACATCACACTGGACCCGATTGCAGAGGCGAATGAAACGATGACTTCGTCGCGCAACCAGAGTGCGATGAGTCTTGTATCCGATGAAAGCGACGACGAGTATGCTGCCAAACGCGCATCCCTTCAGGTGAATTTGAAGGCGCAATTCGACCGAGTCAGTGAGCCCAGTCAAAGCCCCCGTCGCCCACCGACACCCGAGCCTCGTTCTGCTCCCCAGATAACGATGGAAGAGCTTCTGTCATCCCTTGATTTGAACGAAGAGAGCACATCAATAGGAGCTGCTGGGCATTTCTTTGGAGAGAAAACAGAGCCTTTGAAGGATGTGGTGGTTGCATGTGCGCACGATACGTGCTCAGCGGTGATGGAACGTCACGCCCAAGATGTGTCGTCGTGGTCTTCGGCTGTGACTGAAGAGTTGTCGTTATTGCTTCGCGCCAAGGCTCCAGCAGTTTTGAGCCCAGAGAATCTTGATGACGCTGGTCGCGAAGCTATTCAGGAGCTGTTTGATGCAGAGGCTCTGGTCGCTCGAACGGCTTGGTGTCAGCTGCAGACGCAGATGGAAAAGCAGCTCACCGCCAGCTTGTCTGTGGGTGCAGCTGCCCTCGCGTCGGATGTGAAATCCCTGAAGGACAGCGTGGCAGCTGGTGTGCTGAAGCGTCAGAATGAGCTGGCAGCCATCAAAGAAATGATCGCTCGAGAGGAACAAATGGCTCTTCTTCTGGATGCAATCGAGGAGCAACAAGGGGCCCACGATGAGTACGTGAAGGCCGTGAAGGATCTGGAGAAGGAGTGCTCATCCCTGTCGTTAGAGGAGTCAGTGTTGCAGAGTCGCTTGAAGGTCCTTGAGGGACGAGCGGCGGAACTGGAGCCTGTCACTCCGGAAGCGGTGACGCTCCTTAGACAGGAAGTTTTAGCGGCGGAGGAGATGCTGACGATCCAGGAGAGTCTGGGTCTGTGGAAGATTCGTGAGGCTACCTCGTCGATTCTCCGGTTGAGCGCTCGCTTTGAGGACGTATTGTTCGATGTCGAGGTTTGCGTAGATGTCCATCTGAGGGCCCCTTCGATGGGCGGGGCATCAACTTCGATCAAAGTCAACGAATCTCTTAAGCAGACCTCGTATCTTCCCTGTGAGGGTGATGTGGTGCTCGTACTGCAGCGGCTACTGCTGGATCCGCACTATATTTCTCGAATTGCGGATGAATCCGAGTTGGGAGATGGAATCGGTGGCCGGACATGCTCAAAGTTGCAAGTGCTGGAAAATTTCATCTGTCGCTCGTTCCGGTTATTGAAGGAGCTGCGCGAGTTGTCGACGCACTTTTCCATTCGGTACGACGAAGACGACAGCACGCTCTGGGTTGATTTCCTCAAGTTCCCGTCCGCGGCTGCACGGATTGACGTCGAGGGAGCTCAGTTTAGTGTTGGGTTCTCACTCCTTCCTGTTTTCCCCTTCACGGACTACCAAACGGCTGTGCAGGTTTCACGCGGACAGGTTTGTTTGATGCAAGTACTTGCTGTCGTTCGAGTGTTTTTATTTCTCTAATCTATGTGCTTTTTCTCCTGCAGGTCTCGACCGATGCCGTAGCGAAGGAGATTGAGCTGGTGTCCAGACTGGAACCAGAATACTTTACACGGGTGTGTCGAAGACTTCATGACAGTTTCGTGCGATAGTCCGTGTCAGGCTGTTAGGATGAGTGTCGGTGTGGACGTGTACGAGTTGGTAGCTCTTGCACTCATGCCAAGTTATCTATTGTAGGGAGCAAGACTGCGACGAAGGATACGATGCAACACGAGCATGTTTTGCGCGGCTTGACTTGTAAAGTATCATCAAAATTGTCGGGTGTGTGGTCATGAAAGTGGGTCTCCAGGTCGACCGCTACCTGTGACGTTTAGTCGTCCCAGTCGTCATCGCTATCGACCTCTGCACCTTGTGGCGCAGTTGGGTTGACTCCCGTATGGTGCGTAGAATGCAGGGTTGGCTGAGCCGAAAGATTCTGAGGGACAACGCACACGTTAGTTTCCAATGCCACAGAACTACAAAGTACGACAAACTATTCGGCGACTTACGCTGAGTCGAGCAAACTGAGCAGCCTTCTGGCACTCTTTCTCCTCTTCTTCTCTCTTGCGCGCCTGGAAATCCAACGTTTTGGGTCTCACAGGTGTCGTGTCTTTCGGTTTCTCGGACAACGCCACCATACCTGGAAGTTTTACCAGCAACAAAAAGTTACAGTAGCAATCTCAAACCACAGGTCATGCTATCAACCTTCCACGTACCATCCGGTCGAAGAGTCTCGTACACAGGAGCGCCAGTCTCGCCCATGAACCACTGTGCTGCAGTCACTGATGGTTCCGGCTTGGGGACCAACCCATATACGTCGTCTTGGAAGAATTCCTTGAGTTTCTGAGCTCGTGGTAGCGAGAATGACACACGCTGTACAACGTTCGGCGTTGCCACAAGCAGCCGCGCCAATTCAACGTCGCGGATATCGCAAATGGCCTTCGGAAGAAGAGCGACGCCACCGATCGTGTCCGTGCCGGCCAACATGAACGGCAGGTTTGCTTGCACCGTAGCAGCCCCCGGGTCCACTTCGTAGCTCCAAATGTGCCGACTTCCCGTGCCAATGAGGAAGAGCAGGTGTGAGCTGGCATCGTACAGCGGGATCGGAGTCGTGGTGCTAGCCGCACTAGCTGCCGGGTCAACCATCACCGGAGCACCCAGAGGTTCCAACAAGTTGCGCGAGTCCCAGAAACTCACTAGCGTCTCGCTGCGTGCGCTCACACCCACAGTCAGCAAACGAGTGGAGTCTGCCCAAGTCACAAACTGCGGCTTGTTGCTCTCGTATCCGCAGCCCATAGCGACCAACGCCTGTTCCGATTGACGAGGATCGAACACACGGACGATCTTGGCGCGACTTGCTGTGGCCAACAGAGCGCCATCAGGACTGAAAGCCATATTCCACGTGATATCGTCCAGCTTCCCGTCCAGGCACAACTTTTCCTGGCCAACTTCGATATCCCAGAACCGCAGCGAGAGATCGAGACTTGAAGAGCACAGCACATCGGCCGCTGTCGGGTTAAACTCAAGAGATCGAAGACTTTTGGTGTGTCCTGACAGCGTCTGCGTGAGTTTACCTGCTCTGTCAGATATTGTGTCTGAATCGAGAGACCATATCTGGATAGTAGAATCAGCAGACCCTGTAGCCAGCACGTGATCTTTGAACGGGTTGAACGCGAGTGTCGACACCTCAGCCTTCTGTCCATTAATCACGGGAGCAGCTCCATGTCGTGCCTTCCCGTTCGCATCAAGCTTTTCAACAAGCACAGGTCCACCTGCGCCCGCAATGGGCGCTGCCCAGAACGTTGCGTTGGCAGCGATCACCGGCGAGGCTTGAGTCGAGAACGCGACGCGCTTGTCACCGAAGTGGAACACATCGTTGCGTAGAGCTTCCTTGCCCTGCACGTACTTCAATTTGTGCCCGTATTTGGCGCCCAATCGTTGCGCCTTGTCCGAAAACTCCACCACATCGGCAATACCCATCGGTTCTATTCCTGCTGACGGCACATCCTCTGACGTAGTTGCTGGTATCGGGGTTAGAACGTCTTCAGTTTTTTCTACTGAGCTTGACGGAGGTGTCGGGGGCGCAGTAGATACCGTTGAGGTGTCAGGGTTCCATTGCGCAGGAGAAGGGGGAGCATTTTGAGCCATGGGTTCTGGCTCATTCCACTTTCTCGTGCTCGACGACCATCCCGTCTTGACATCAGACGCAATTTTGGACGCAGCATTCGACGACGCCGTCGATGACAGCGACTGACCCCAACCAGAAGTTTGCCACCCGTTGGCTGTAGCTCCAGCACTTGCGGGTGGCGCTCCCCAACCGGACGGTGCAGGCATTCGGCCAAATACGCTCCCACTCACATCCTCGACAGTCTTGGCAGTAGGTGCCACTGTATGCACCTTCGGCTCCGCATTGTGTCCCTCTTGCCACTCTGTTGATGTCATCGCTGCTTCAGCTGCCAACGTATCCGGATACAAATCGCTCTGGAACGTGTGTGTGGCCTCCTTGCGAGGCACTCGGTAGCTCACGACTTCGCAGCTCCCACCGACGCTGCTTCCGCTCGCGCTGAGGTTCAGAACACGCGCGACTTCACAGTCATTTGTATCACACGTCGCTTTCGGTAGCAGCGTCGCCGCAAGTGTCATACTGCCGAGTGCGCTATGATCCAGTGCGTGCACATAAGGAGCTCGCATCAAGTCCACTTCGAACAGCCGAGCACTGCGATCTCCCTTGCCCAGCACGTACAGCAAGTCCAAATCAGCATCATATAGCGGAAATAACTGGCCCACACCGCCGGCATCCAGACGCTCTCGATGCACACACTTGGACAATTGACGTGGGTCCCACAGCTTCAGTTCTCGCTCCTGCATGCGGTCACTCCCACACGTCATAAAGTGCTGCGTACGTCCACACCAGACCACACTCAAGTGCCGTTTCCCAGTATGTGCAGCTTCAATTACGGGCGCTGAGATCTGCATCGTTCTCGGGTCCAAGAGTCTCAAAACTTGGTCTTGTGTAGCCATTACCATAGCACTACCGTCCCAGTTCCATGCCGCTGAGCTCAGTACTGTATCTCCCTCCAGGACTACTTCAAACCTCATCGTCTCGGCCTCTAAGTCGTAAATCCTCAGTGCTCCAGGTCTCGAGAACGTGGCGACTACCGAGTCAGCGGACGGATGTGGCACGATACCCGCCACAGTCGCTTGTGTCTCTTGGAATGACGTCAAGGGCGTCACCAGATCCTCGATCATGGGCTCGGAACTCGGTAGTTTCCAGACTTTCACAGTGGCATTGGCATCTCCAGCGGACAGCAGGAGGTCCTCGTGGAACGGCGAGTAGCTCAGCGCTGTGACGCGTCCTGTAGGGTGAGCACGTACCAATGGAGGCGTATTGGGGGGTTCCTTTCCAGTCTTCGCCAGTTGCTTCACTTGGATCGCACCCCCATTGTCCATCTGATGAGCAAAGGCGAAGCTGGAGGACGTGGCGGCTAACACGGTGCCGTCCGGGGACACCTGCAGCTGGTCAAAGCTCGGAAGAGGCTTGCATTCCACATTGCGGAACTTGCTGCATACGTATGGACGATCAACGCACAGTTAGAGAACGTAAGAAAGAGGATTCGGCAGCGTTTGTAGCGGAACCTTGCACGGAACGCGAACCGAGGCGCCATCGTCGAGGAGGGGGTCAGCTTCAAGTGCTCCTCAAGTGATTATGGTCGGGGCGACATACGGTTTACGTACTGAACACTAATTTAACGTTGAGGGGCATACTTACGTAAGAAACACAATATTGCCCACACGCTTCATAGCCGCACGTCACTCAAAGGCCGGTGGTAAGTTACTGCTGATGCTGCGCCGCGCATGCCGACGTGCGGCGTCTTCGCAGGCGCACGCGCGCTCCTTCTCGCCTCGTACCGTGACGAGAGTGCCCAATTTACGGCTTGAGGACAAGCGGATCAACGTCTTACTGTCCAACAAGACAACGTCGGACAACTTCGTCTTCGCCTGTCGAGCGCTGCGCTGCAAGGATGAGACGACGTTATTAGCAGCCACAGACCCGTCGGCGTGGAATGTGGCGCTGCAGCGTCGACTGGAAAAACGAGACGAACGAGGCGCTGCGGAGCTGCTGGGGCTCGTGGCTAATTTCGCTCGCGAAAACGCCAGTGAGCCGGTGTGGACGGATCTGATGTTTACGGTTTTACGACAACGATCGTCGCGTGGGTTCCGTAGAGAAGAGATCCACCAGCTTTTAGGCCAATTGAAGAAGCGATACGGACCTCAGTTCGTGGCTCGTGTGCTGGTTGAAGTGGTCAATGGATGCGCCAACATTAAAATGACTGCTGCAGGGCAGGAATTGCTGCTGTATCATCAGAAACTATGGCCTGAAATCCGGGAAAAAGAGTTTGGCTTAAGCTCAATGGAGCCACTGATGCCACCGTCCATTGTTGGGCACTTGATGGCCAAAATGACGCAGAAGAAGGAGTACACGCAAGTGCTGGGCCTTGCGACGGAGTATTTCACCCACCCAGAGTTTGATGCAGCTAGAGACTTCCAGCAGCAAGGGTTTCTCGCGCTGTTTCGAGCAAGTGTGAAGGCGAAAATGAGTCCAAGAAAAATTGTACGAACGTTTCTGGACTTTGTGGAGGGAAGTGTGCGCTCAAGTGGCGGTGATCTGGAGAGGATCAAGCATTTACAGCTGGAACAAGGCTTTGGTGCTGCGATCCAGTGCTGTGTGGCGCTCGAGGAGTTTTCGCTGGCGTTGCATTGCTTTTCGACGATGGAGAGCACGCGCGAGAGGATCACAGGTCGTGAGGACATTGGGAGCGTGGCTGTTGAGGCTGGAGAGAAGGTCAGAGCTGTGGATAAGGTGATCCCGGCAGATGAAAACATGTATGTCAACGTAATGAAGGCGTGCACGGCCCTCAAAGACTTCTCCATGCTGAAAGATGCGTTCCGTGGGATGGCAACTCGAGGTGTGGGTCGCAGTGGTGGCTTTGGATCGGCGATTCGTTATTGTCACGAGCACTCGGATGCGACCTTCCTGGAAGAAGTACTGGAGGAGGTATCTGCGACAGAAGAGGAGCTCGCTGGCGCTTGGATGCTGGAGGCGGAGAACTACAACGACGCACTTGGCTGTTTCGCAGCGACGGGGAAGTTCGAACAAGCTAAGGAGCTCTTCTCCCAGATGCTCAGTAACCCGTTTATCGTACCCGACCACATTACAATGCTGGAGATGGTGGAGAACCACCGCAATGCGTCGATTGAAGAGGTTTTCCACCTTATGGATGTGTTTCTGGAGTGGAAGTTAGCGCCGAATCTTCAGGTCTTTACGTCGCTATTGTCCATCTGCATGCGCCGGCGTCTCGTAGGTGACGCTGTCGCTCTGATCGAAGCAATGGAGAAGCACGACGTCGTCCTGGACGTCAAGGCGTTTACGACGATTGCATTCATCCACGCGTCTCATGGCGATTTAAAGGCTGTGGTGGGCGTCCTTCGTGACATGGCTACTGCGGGTGTTTCTACAGACAAGACCTTCTTCGACTACGTTATTAACGCGCTTTATGGCTCGTGTGGTATCGACACGTGCTTTGCACTATTTCGTGAGCTAAGCCAGGAAGACTTGGCCATTCCGGAAGGGCTGTACGTCTCGCTGGTGGGCTTGGGTACCCAGATCGGATTGATCGAACGTACGCTGCACATTGCGTATAACATGGAGTGCGAAGGCTTTCAACTCTCCTCGGATCAATTGCACGAACTGATGGTGCGATGCCAGTCAGAAACTGAAATCTCAGAGTTTGTGCGTACATTTTCTCTACTACATCAAGGGATCCAACCGGAGACGCCACGGTTTGAGGTGGAAATGTACGAAGATTTGATCTCGATTCTGACCAAGTTCAACCGCAAGAACGATGCCGTGAAAGTGCAGAAATGGGCAAGAACCGCAGGACACGACGACCTCGCCATCTAGACATCGAACAGCGATTATTTACCGATAGAAAAATATGGTTTGATTCTTATGTTTAGTACGTGTTTCACGTTCTATTTAGTATCCGATGTGGGTGTAATGACCGAGTTGCTCCAGCACAGACTGGTACACTCTTTCATTGGCATCTACCGCCCAGGTGAAGTCCAAGTGGCTGAAGTCACTGATCTCCTCGTCGTGGATAATTGTCGTCTTCGGTAACGCAGCTCGGAGCTGGTTTGTGTCAGTTGCAGTAGCCAAGATGTCGTTCTCACCGGTGAAGAATCCTGTTCGAGGATACGTCATCCTACTTAGAGGAAACGCTGGCGGGTCGAAGCTGCCGTACTTGACTTTGTTCTCGCAAATGTGTTTAGAGCACAGTTTCATCCCAAGGATACGCAGACAGCCGCAGCCGTAGTTGTAGGCTGAAAAGGTGCCTTTGCGAATACTTTGTGCGTAGTGACCCATGTTCTTGACGAACGTTCCTGCCGGCATCTCGGAGAGATACACACTTACTCGAGACATATTCCAGTTCTCGGACACGCCGGATATTAACGCAAGGGCAGTCTGACAGAGTGCAGGGTTCACCGTGCAGGCAGAAGCTTCGATGACCTCCTGTAGTACTTTGTTCTGTGACAGGAACTCGACTTGACCGAAGACCTTAAAGATCTTGTCCAGGTACACCTTGGCCAGAAATTTCAGTGCCTCGGCCTTGGTGTTCCCCAATCAGGCTACGGGTGCCAGAGCTGCAAAGTACGACACGGATTGAGCAAGCGTCTGGTCTTCAGAGAAGGCGACAAAAGCTTGTGTCGTGCCCTCTGAATGGCCCACAAACGCTATTGTCTTCTGTCCTGAAGTCTCGCGAGCGTAATTGAGCATCGCTGGCAAGTCGAACCGGCCCATATCTTCCCAGCTAAAGTCCCAAAACGCGTCATCTTCGGTGGTGTACTTGACGTGGCCGGTGGAGTACGTATTGCCTCGGTTGTTTCCAAGCCAGACATCATACCCAGCATCGGCGAGCACGAAGGCTAAACTCTGGTTACGGAAGTTGCAGACCCAGGAGAAGCTACTGTCGAGCAGTCCATGTTGTATCAAGACGGCAGGTTTGTCCTTCGCAGCTTCTTCACCTGCTTGACTCTCATCATACGATTTGGGAAGGCGGTGCAAGGTGAGAATATAACCGTCAGCTGTAGTGACATTGTGAGTCTCCGCCACGAATCCACGCGCTTCGATGAGTTCCACAGTGGACTTGCCCACATCCGGGCCTAGCTTGACCTCCTCGACTTGGTCGAGAGAGTGAACGATGGGTCTTGTTGCGAGCAAAACCACTCCAATGAGAAAGGTGAGAGGTGAACGCAAGGAGAAACCCGGCGTCATGGTAGATGCAAGCTTATCTTCTTATCGACGACTCGCAGTGCGAATGCTGGAATGGCAAAGTGAACGGTCTCAAAAGCGTCGGCGGTCTTGTCGTTGCATTACCACCGGTGCAGATGTTTGGTCGCCGGCCACGATCTGCAAGCGTGATCACCATTTACGAGTGCAAAATCGGTGTTGTTGATGCGTTGTCTGTGTTTCCGCGTTCCGTGTACATGCGGTTGCGCTTGGGGCCATACATGGACTCCACAATGTGAGGAGCGCACTGAAATGGAGAGGGTCATTACACATTTGACAGGAAGCTGCGGATTCCTCGAAGACTTTTCAAAAGACTCGACTGGCGAAGTCGAAGCTCAAGCAATCGCCGACGTGGGATGACAAGTTGTCGTTGACAACACTGCAGCGTGAGTGCACTTGGAGCGCGTAAAACAATGGCGACAGTCCGGCTAGCTGGTACTGCTAGGCGGGGTCAACTTCAGGTTTCGATATGCCGTGATTGAAAAAAATAGTTACCTTCAGAATATTTTTAATTATTCTAGTAGATTTTGTAGTTTTCTACGGTGACTCATATTGCGTCTTAAATAGTCCTTATAGTACTTGCTGCAAAAAAGATGATGTTTTAAGCTTCGTAGTAATTTTATAATAGTTTTACTTTCAAGATTCTAAATTTCTTTTTCTCATATTTTGCTTACAATCTTTTGTATTACTCTTACACATAAATTTATAAATTAGCGCTTGAAAAATTGCACAATTTTATGACCAATATTAATTTGAAGACACTTTAGTATTTTATTTGCGTTACTTAAAGATGCACAATTTATTACTAATATTAATTATCTAAACCTTTTGAAATGACTTAGTGATCCCACCCCACACAACCATGTACACCACTCCGCCACCGGAAAAAAGAATCGTACTCCTTTGTATTTGCACGCATAGTGCGCGACCCAAAGAGATTGTACGCAATTTCCAACACGATATGTAGCGCGTTTGCGATTGAATTAGCGCGGAGGCACGTGGTTACGCAAGAACACGAAACACAGAGGAACATCGAGCCAGACTATGTATACGATGGAATACAATGAACAGCACAACGCACGGAAGGCCGCGGACGATAAAGGGGACTGAACAAATGCAGACCACAAAATGTTATGCAAAGCACGAACCACGGAGGCAAACTCGCAGCCATGAAAAACACGGAAGGACATGAAATGAAGGAAGCGGATGAGGGCTTAAATAATGACACCCCACATGCGAAGAAGCAGAGGCCACGGAAGAGCACACACGCTTGAAGCCACTGAAGAGCACGTAGAGGGAAATAAAAGTAATTATTCTCTACCACCGCAGTAGAGCAGCGGAGCACGGTCGATGAACCAAACATGAAGCCGAAGGATACCATAAACGGAAGATCACTGATCATTGGAGCACGATATTTGGGAGAACCGGATCTCACCGAGTCCCACAGCACGATACTACGGTAGCTAGCGATCGCACGGACGACAGACCAACCGCGACACCACAAAATAACACGATAGCATGGAATGTGTCACTAAACCATGGGAGAACGCAACCGCGGAGCGATAGACGAGAAATCACCGAGCAATACCCATGTAGAACCGGGGCTCCTCAAGCCACGGAGGACGATACTACATTAGAACACGATTGCACATACGGCAGACCAGCCACGGGACTACGAAGAACACACTAGCATGAACGGTGGTCCAAACACTAAATCAAGGAAAACCAAGCAGCCACAGGGACTATATACGGGAGATTACCGAGCCACAGAGGACAGTAGTACATTATAACTCGATTGCACGGACGGCGGACCAGCCTCGAAATACACAGGGGGCGTTTGGGGTGACCACGATTGCACACCATGGAGTACGATGCCATCATAGAACACGATAAAGCGGGCAACGCAGATGCACTACGTGAGCACAATACCATAGACAGCATAACCACACCGCGCTTGCACAAAAGCGTGATAACGCGGTCGATGGAACCTAACCAAGAGATCACAATACACGAGCGACGGTACAACACGACTGCGTGGACCCACCAAACCACGGAATAGCACCCTTCGACTAATGTACCGGCGATGGGAGGCCAACGAGCCGCAAGACTATGTACCACGAAACGAAACCGGTGCAACCCACGTAAGCATTCGAGAACACGGAATAGTTATCAGCCACGAAAGAGGCCGTACTAAAGAGCATGAACCCAAAAGAGAGGGCGCATAACCACTGAGTAACATGGATCACAGGTGAGCAGGGAGCCACGATGCCAGGAAGAATACGAAAGAACGCGGGTCATTAACATCCAACCTGTAGTACGGGGTAACGGAAGCGTGTCAAACCACAATATTACCAGGTCCACATGAGACTACAGAAAGGTAAGTGGTTAAGTAAACGAAGCCACGACGTTTGGAATGAGCGAGTACTACGAAGCACGCGATACCGTGAAGCACTAACATCTGCGGCCTCCTCATCTCCAGCAAACCATCCCACTCCGCCGCGTAGCGGCGGCGGCCGGCTAGTCCTAGACAAGGCTAGCGCGGTGTCCGTTCGTCCGTCACACGTAGCGCTCAGATTTTTTTTAGCTTTCTCATTGGCTGGAAAGCGAAGCGAAGGCGACTCCAATTATTTAAAGCTGGATTATGTAGCTTACTTCAGTAAACTTAGGTGGTTCACATTGTTCACATGGAGATTTGCACAAGGCTATCATTTATCCGAACGCGAAATCGTTTTAATACTACTGGTATTTTCTATTTAAAAATGCATGATGGTTTTTAATATTCGAGTGCAGAGCTACTTATTCTCAAATGTAATACATGTAGCCCATAAAGACGCCTCCAATGCTGCAAGATGCTTAGTAGGAATGCGTGTTTCCGAGGACATATTATTAATATACGTAATACTATGTACTTCATAGTTTCTGCTAGCTACAATGACTAAAAAATAAACTTCAACTCTTTTGTTGTAGAAATTTTAATAATTATCTGGGTGTGAGGTAACTGAGTACATGTATTGATACAACTGAAGCTGGCCGTAAGAACAACGCTGAGGTAATAAATGTTGTCACTTGTACTATAAAGATAGATAGTTTTAGATTGAGCAAAAATAACTCATATGTGTTACTGCTGTAGAGTCAAAGCGTAGCGGAGGCGGAAAGACATAAGAAAAAGCCTTAACCTAAACTACCGCCGCGTAGCGGCGGCGCTCGGCTAGTTCTTTGGGTATGAATTACAGTATATATGATTTTGATAGGTACCGCTTTTTTAAAAGCGATAACGCGGATCTTTAAAGATCAAGACGTGAGAGTGATAAAGTAGGCAGCTTAAGTGCTACTAAGAACATGTATTAATAAGCGAGTTTCGACAACACGGGGTTGAGTCTCTAGTGTCACCTCACTTAATTCATGAATTAAATGTTACTCGGTGGCAATCCGAATTTAAAGTGCACGCGGAGTCATCCGTTTTATTCAATCCGATCTCCGAGCGCATCTCATAAACGTGAAAATACTCATAACGCACAGTGTTGTCCCTCTCAACACCCGAAAAAGTCCCAGCACCTGTACATAAAAAAGAAGATGTATTGGGCAGTGTGACAAGTTTCGTGTGAGCCACATCAACAAAGACGCCAGCCTCCCTGCGAGGCAGGCACACAATCTGCAAGCATGCATAATGAAGGGATGGCGTACCGGTAAGGGCTTTACCGTCGCGCTCGACCGGAGGAAGGGTGCCTCGCCACGCTGTCAAGCACATGGAAGAGAAGGAAGAGACGCATGTCATGATGGCGCCACCGGAGAAGGCTGCAGGAAGAAAGAGGGGCTCATGAGGACGAAGAGTGAACGGTGGGGTTTGTCTGCAGTATGCTGGATCAGTGCTATATCAGGAAGGGAGGTTCTGGGTGAAACTGCAGGGCGAATGCCACTTCGCTGCCAACCGAAGCCAGCCAGAAGGACCTGCCTCGTTGGTGGTGCTGAGTATAAGCTGGGCGGCATGCGTCATGACGTTGCTGCATGCAAGTTGCAAGTGGAGAGGCTACAAACGGGGACTGGGGAGCCAGACGCCCCTAGTCAGGCTCAAGCCCACAGCTTTGTCAAGCCGGACGTCCACTGGAAGAAGAAGGGTATCGGGAATAATTGCGTACTAACCAAGATAAGCCCACCAGTATAAATCAACGATGGGAGATGCGTGGCGCCGCACAGATCTCCGCAAGCAAACGATGTCGTACAGTAGGCGATGGATAATGTGCATGATATCAAGTATTAGTGATATGGAATAATGAGCAGTGTTATAGCAGTTAGCAATAGCTAATGCTTGTCAAGCGCGTGTTTGTTTGCTGTAGGTCGTCCAGTGAGTATGATTTCTCGCTGGTCCACGGTAGTATAGCGTCTGCCGCTCATCACTGTCTGCAATACCTCGGAGCCGGAGGCCATAGCCCAATGAATGCAATGGGCATACTTGAAGAAGTAGTTGCACGGACACATGCGCAGGTTCACATCAACAGCCCATTCGGTTGGTGGCATATCCTTCACCTCCATTCTAGCAGTATAGACGCCTTCCTGTGCTGATACTAACAGTTTCTCTTGTGACTTGCCAACTTGTATTTCATAGACACGAGGGCAGAGCACCGACACCACACAGATAGCTCCTTCAGAGGTGGCAGTGGTTCGTCAGTCAAGAATGCAATCGAGATCCGAGCTGGCGCATATTCCTATACCTGTCCAGCGCGCTCCAGCTCACGTGTGCGAGTCTTTTGCTTGGATTGGGCTACCGGCAGCTGACGGAACGGCGTCGTCATGATAGATTCAACAGCACAGCAAGCTAATAGCAGGGTGAGAAGCGCTCCAACCTTCTACCTCCGACGGCGAGTATAGTCTCGCTTCAAAACTTTGTTGAACTGCTCACATGGATTGTTTGTTTTAGCAAAGCCACTAGGGGTCCAGTAGCACTGCCAACGGGTTGCATGCCCTGTCAACCAGACCTTATTGAAGTATGAACACAAAATGTGTCAAGAGTGGGGTATCGCTTCACGTCTCCAGCGTAGCGATGCGGACACGGTCATACTCTTCTTGGGTTCGTGTGAAGTGCATATCAAATACGTCTCGCATGACGGTTTCGCTTAGCGCTGATGGTAGCTTTTGGATGTGTTGGTATACTTTTGCGACAACGCGATACCAGCACATGAGATGCACGTACGCATTATCCATGTGAAACACTTGCTCGACTGCGGAGAACATTGCAGCTTCTGCGTCCGTCATTTTGTATCTTTTTTGTAGCTGCGTACCCATCACTTGTAGAATATTTGACGAAGAGAAACCATCATTGTGACGTACACTTCTTCCGTCCGCTGGGAGACCACAAACAGAGCCAGCAAATGAAACAATCGAAGTCGGTCGGAGATGTCCACATCCACTACGGCGTAGTACGACGAATTCGATTTAAACGTAGCGTCTACATGTAGCACGAAAGTGCTGGGGTTGCGAGCGGCTCGTCTAACAAGAGACTTTGACGTCACTCCGACGATGAACGGATCGTCATCTGTTCCCCGGCCGACATGGGGTACACCTGAATTCGTTTGCCGCCCAGAAAATGTAAATCCCACATTGTCCTCTTCCTCACCAGTGTAGACTGAGTTGCGCACCTTATCTTCGATGAGATCGTGGTAGGCATTGAAGCTGAGGTGGTGTTTCTTGTAGTTTCCCACAAAGCGCTGGACTGTGGCTAATGCCGGCAGCCGCTAATCATTCAGGTCGAAGCGGCGCATCATTCCATTGCGGATACGGGAGAGATTAAGTCCCTGAACCGCTAACGCTGGAGCGAAGGCTTTCATAGACTCAGTTAATCGAGGCTTCCGAGCGGGCGCGCCTGCGTTACGTGCGATTCAACCTCGGCAAGAACATGATATTCAGTGCTTCACTCGTCTCTAGCTTGCCGCTTCAAGGGCACTTGGTGTAGGGAGATGCAGCCTTGAACGCTGAGGAGTGGCAGGTAAGAAGCTGTGACATCTTGTGGCGCGGCATGATCTCAGCGCAGAGATTGCAAGGTCGAACGTTACTCTTGGTGATTTTGTAGGTGACAAACGACTGCACCAAATTTTCAGCATCGTGCTTGAGTAGGTTGTTAGCCACTGCAGCTTCGGTGTCATGGTCAGGAGTAGCTAGGGGCACTTGGTCGAGGTAGAAAATTGAGAAGTGATGCGTATAGCTAAGAAAAGGGTAATCGTACATATATATTTGGCTTGAAAATTTTCGTATGAGAGGACAGGATTGGTGCAAAGTCACTGTGGTGCTCTTAACAACAATAAGAGTGGTTCTGGGCCAGTCATTTGTGTCGTAGAGGAAAATGCGGTACTTCACACAACAATTAGTGTGACACGGCATGTACACTCCTGGACACAATTATACGGCCACCTCGTCGAGTGCCTCAAAAAAAAATATTTGACGGTGCGGTTTTCACACAAGCTGCAAAACATGCTTCAAAATAGCAAAGATGTGCTAACACTCGCGTTTTGTACTTTATAGGGAAGCTCACTTACAAAAAAGAGATTTGTCAAGCTGGACACAACTTACGGCCACCTTCGGCACAATGCAAAAGCCTTTATAAAATAAAACATGTGCCATTTTGGCTGACTAGAAATTTGTATGGGCTGAGTTTCAGTATGCGATTAAATGGACACTATGGATCGAAAGCTTAAAGTAGTTGCGTGGGGGTGTACACAATAGTATTATATGTAGCGTGTTAAAATCAATATCGATCAAGCAAAGGTGCAAGTGCAACACGTTACATACAGTACACTCCCACGCAACTACTTTAAGCTTTCGATCCATAGTGTCCATTTAATCGCATACTGAAACTCAGCCCATACAAATTTCTAGTCAGCCAAAATGGCACATGTTTTATTTTATAAAGGCTTTTGCATTGTGCCGAAGGTGGCCGTAAGTTGTGTCCAGCTTGACAAATCTCTTTTTTGTAAGTGAGCTTCCCTATAAAGTACAAAAACGAGAGCGTTAGCACATCTTTGCTTTTTGAAGCATGTTTTGCAACTTGTGTGAAAACCGCACCGTCAAATAATAAAAATTGACTGAGTTATGGGCGACGAGGTGGCCGTATAATTGTGTCCAGGAGAGGAATTTCCATAATCCAGTACTAGTGTACTGGATTCTGAAAATCGGCGAGTTAATTCAGAATTTGGAATAGAAGAACAGTCCAGCCCGGTAAGTTCGCGCCTCGTAAAAATCCAGTACACTGTTTAAGTACGCACATCTGATAGCAAATATTGCAGCATCTTATGAGCGAAGTATTTTAATTATATACTCGACAGGTAATGAGATGAAGCAGTGTCCAGTATTCAACTAAAAGTGTCCTGATAAGAAACCTGACCAATTTTTAAAACGGAACCGTTGGAGGCCATGATTATCTACATGGAACTGTTCAATCTTTAGTCGTGGCCGGTCCCATGATTGTGAAATAAATTTCCTTACCGACTCGATTATTTCCGATCCAAATAAATTCTCGCTGGTTTCATTTTCGTTTCTACCGCTTGCGATAAGATGCCACAAGACGCTGTCGACGCAGTTCAAGAAGACGGGGCTAACCCGACCGCGCAGGAGGGCACGGGTGACGCCTCGGCCAAACGGGTAGGGCCGGATCATCTCGCAGCAGAGGCTGGAGTACAGATGGACGAGGAAGAAAAGGGAGATGAAAGCTCAGACTTACAGGTTCGGGAACGAATGAATGACAGTGCAAGTACCAGCGACGCAGCCACTGTGACGGTTGACCCGCCCGTTAAATACCGTGCCAACTGGGAAGCTTAGCAGTCGTACTTCACCGAGTACTGCCGGCGGACGATGCAGGTCATCCCCGTTAAGGAGACAATGTCTCGAGCTGAGCGAAATAAGCGTCTGAAGAAGACCAAGAAAGGCTTGGATGAGAATCAGCTGGTACCGGAGGGATTTGATCCCTACCAGCGCACTTACATCTGCACTCACGGCTGGAAGAAGCGGAAGTTCCGTAGTGAAGGCAGCCGGCCACGGCAGCACATCCGGCTGACCAACTGTCCGTTTCGTTTCGTCGTTCAATGGAATTTAGTGCGGCGGGAGCTACAGGTTAAAAGTGGATTGTTCTCTCACAACCATCAAGTTTCTCCAGCCGCTTTTGCTACGTACCCCACGTCGCGAGGTGTATTCGACCCGCTGGTAAGCGCCCGTGTGCAGGGAATGTTGGAAGTTGGCGCGAAACACTCTCGAATCTATGACTATCTATTAGAACACGACCAGAACGTCGTGCCGGCTGATGTTGACAATTTAGTCCGAGATTACGCCTCCTCTGAGACAGACGTGGATGACAACGAGGCGACGGCTAGAGAACTGGCGCTCTTTGCGGCTGCTCATCCTGAAAATCTTTCGACAGTTGCAGATACGGATTGCGGAGAAACCGGAGTGATTTCTCTAGCGAGTGCGCACATGCGGCGGTTGTTTGCGCGTTTTAGTGAGGTCTTACTAGTAGACTGTACCCACAAGGCAAATCGGTACGTGTCGGTTCTCATGACGAAATATTATACTGGGTTTGTACAGGACTAATAAACTTGTAATCCATGATTATTTGTAGATACAATTATCAGCTTCTAACGTTCATGTGTATGAACGAGTTCGGAGAGGGAGCGGTTGTTCAACAGTCTCTAATCGAAGCGAATGGGGACTGGCATATGGAGAGAGCCATTTCACACTTTAAGAGGTGCCACCCCACCCGTATGAAGTTGCTGCGCGTAATCGTTGTGGACAAGGACACGAACGAGATAAGGGTCCTAGAGGCAAACTTTCCTGATGCGCGTATCCTCATTTGTCACTTTCATGTGATTATATACCTCAAGGAGATGCGATCAAAACCGGAGTTCGGCAAAATATCGTCTGACGACGCAAGTCAAATTGATGCCGCAGTGCACAAGATGGTCTACGCAGTCTCTGAGGAGACGTATAACGAGGCTCGTGTATCTTTGAAGGGCATATGTGAACGATGTGGAATGGATCGCTTCTTCACGTACTTCGAGAAGAATTGGCACTCGAGCACGGAGCTTTGGGTGTACTTCTTCGGGCAACGCTGCCCCACTTCAACAACCATACAAACAACAGGCTGGAGAGCTATTTTGGAAAACTAAAGGAAGGAGTTGACGGCTCGATGAGTATGGCAAAATGTATTAAGGCGTTGGTTTCATTTGACCGGAGGAAACAGAAAGATTACGAGTACCGGCTGACTCGAATTGGACAGTTCCGCAATTCGAACTACGATGAGGAGATGTCGACTGTACTTCGTTTCACAACGCACTATGTAGCTCAGCAGATTGAGCTTCAGTACGCTGTAGGTTTGGAGAAGGCTTCTATCTACAACTTCAAGAAGGACGCTATAAATTCAAGCGTGATTACAGTATGCGGCCGTAACAAGGAGCATACTCTGCGCACCGATGATTGGATATGCGACTGTGAGTTTGCTGCATCGATGAGTTTGCCTTGCCGCCATGCGATAGCTTATCGCCGCCACACCAAAGTGATCGGTCCGGTGATTCCTTGGAATCGAATAGACGAAAGGTAAGTCTTAGGAGATATCATACATTTGGGAATAAAATCCTGGAAACGTACAGGATCTGAGCTTCTTTCAATCTGTAGTATTTACTAATGATCGATCTTGTATTTGTCCATGATCGGCAGATGGACAAAAACATCAATGGAACTCAAGCGAGTACGTCAGTTTGCGTACGAGAAATTCGTTGACTGCTCTGGAAACATCAAGGATAAAGTCAGAACTCATTCGGAGCGATACCGGGAAGCAGTCCGTGCTACTCACTTAATTGCAAGCGAATTGGCTGAGATTGAAGACCCTGCGGAGTTTGACGATATGCTGAGGTTCATGATGACGCAGTGGAGAAACGTCCGGCAGAAGAAAATCGCTGTGGAGAATCCGGAACATGTGATGGATAATGCCGCGGTAGTCGAAGAGAAACAAGACTCGAGTAATGGTGAGGAGTTTAGACATAAGTAGCAGTGACGACAATAGTTTTCACAGCGAAAGCCCCAAGCCTGCTGATGTGAAACAAACGACGAATTTGCCAGTGAGTGCCGTGACTATACGACTTAATCCGAAGGCTAGAAAGGTTGGGGCTCCGAAAAAAATGAAGAAGAAGATTGTGGCGGGTGAGCGGAGTGACAGAAAATAGTACGAAGCGGCCGAGCAAGGCAGAAAAAAAGCTGGAGACGTGACACTACTAGCCGTCGTGGATAGCTTAGATCGTGGTCTACCCGGTCTCTGTGAGGTAGAGAGACGTTTGTCTGGTGTTATTGTGAAGTATGCAGATGCAGACAAGAAAAAACCGAAGCTGCACAAGATGAAGAATCCTGTTTTAATTCAGGATCCATTCTACCTGCTCCCTACAAAGCTGTTGGACGCATGCATGAACTTACTTCCGGTCTCTAATTCGAAGGAAGCCGCCATTGCAATCGATCAGTCTCAACCGAGTCAGGAAACTGACAACAAACCCGTCAAATCAGTAGAAACCGTGGTTATCAAAGACGTTGGGTGCTTCTCGCGGAAGCAGATCGAAGCGTTTAAACGTGTAGCAAACTTGAAAGAACTTGTACAGTTGGGTCAGGATATGCACAAATGGCTACTTGAAGACGGGATTCCTTCTCTTCCAGCTGAATACCATCACATCGGGGCCCAAGTTGCAGCCGAAGTTATAGAAACGTACCCGTACAAACGAATAGATGGCCTCCCGGATGCGCCGGAATACAGCTACGCAATGCTGTACAGAGCGGTTCCTCCGATGTGGCTTACAGATGCCGCCATAAGCGCATTAGGCTTGCGGCTTTCGTACGATTACCGATCCTGACGGTTTGCAGGATTCCAGTCCTGTGTTGCTAAAACGAGGCGTAAGCGAAATGAGGACTATCGTCCTGTTGATGAAGCTGTACGGGATCGTGTATTACAGCAAGTTATGGAGGAAGGGGTGGACACGGTCACGCTGCCGTTAAACTTCGAGAATTTTCACTGGTGTTGCGTTACTGGTAAAGTCAGCTCAAAGCGCATCTACTACTACGACCCGTTGAATCAAGCCACGTACAAGAGCACCGGTAAAGCTGTGGCGACGCATCTCAAGATTAGCGGACTGCATGAGTATGACGTGATCGCGCAGATGAACCCCATCCAATTCGATGGGCATAGCTGTGGAGTTTACGTGTGCTGGTAGTTCATACGTCAAGTACCAACAGGACGACACTTGGAAATTAACGACACTTCGCTGAAGAGAAGACGTTTCGAACTTTTCTACTACTTGCTGTCTGGACAGCTTCTTCCGGTGGTGACCGAGAGCTCAGCAGATACGACGACAAACGACAACAAAGAAGAGAAACAGCCTGCCCCGAACGCTAGTGAAGATGACAATGTGGATGATGCCATTCCACCCACACAACCTGCGCAGTGAAATGGGCGTAGGAAACGAAGTTAGAGTCTTGGTAAGGCTAAATGCAATGACTTCATGTTTGATCACCAAGCTCACCCGAACTGCGTAGAAGATCGAGCATCTATAGCAAAGATAAGGCAAAGATCCATTCGTCTAGTGATAAGTCCCAATCCAGAATTTAATCTTGGACGAATACAGGATTAATCCTGAGCGACTTACCGCCACACATTTCGAATCTTACCCGTCCTCGAGGAATCTTCTCGTATCTTCCCCTTATCGTACTCATTTAAGGTAGGTTTTGATGTCCAGGATTAATCCTGACATCAGTCTTGTACAAGCCCACGTAAACAATCCTGGCCTCCAACAGCCGCCTTTTTAAAATAGGCATAGAATGATACTTGGACACAGTCTCATATGCGATTGTGTCCTGGAAAATATTTTTTCAATGATAAAATTTAAAAGTAATTTTGCCTATACAATTTAGAATTAACTTGCACCAAAACCTGTGGGTTTCATGGCTGTTGGTTATTTTTGTATTATGTGAACTTTGGTATGTGCCCTCCGCCCCCTGTCGTGTCATTTTGGTAATGACGTCTCCAACAGCACGTTGTCCGTCAAATGCGCATTCTCCTCCAGAACTAACTGCCGACGCACGTATCGATGAGACTGATGCTGCAGAAGGCACGGCGCAACGTATTGCTCAAGCGGAAGGAGCGAAGAGTTCTACGATGTAGAACGCCTCTACGCCAAGCGTTGAATTCATTATTTAAAGTTTTATCTGGTGCAATGGGTTGGTTATCGCGAATTAACATGGGATCCTACCAAAAACCTTCCGTGGAGCTCAAAGTCGACTTTGAGTTTGAGACCATCGACTGCGTGTGGCTTTACCAACCAACAAGAGGAAGACGGCGCAAAAGACTACCTACACGACGCAGCGAACGCGTAGCGAATCAGGAGTAACGACTAGCTTAAGCTCGTAAAAATTAAAACACGAACTTGAAATGTACTGGAAACAGCTCTATTTATAGTCACCTCCTTTAAGAAAAAACAGTACACTAGTCTGTCCAGGAGTGTACCGGTATCTGTGTGCTGTGAGTATAGTGGGTTTACTAGCGGTCTGGGCGTCCGCTCCGCGGACGCTAGGGCATGGTTGGTTGGTGTAGAGAGGGCCGACCACCTCCGCTGCGCTGCGGTGGGCTTAGAATTTCTACTCAAAGCGAAGCAACATATAGTACATGTATACTGTGATCTACGTATATTACGTTCCAAAACAACACCGCACACAGTATCCTGAGTGCTCACATGTTATGGTAGACACGACCAGGGTTTAACGTGATCTGCAAGAAGAGCACCATCTTACCCGGGAAGGTTTTGTCTATAATCTCGTTTGAGCGCATTGCTCCCAAAATGACACGAATCGGAGGCGCGCGTGGTTGCAAAGCTAATATATGCTGTACGGAAGACGGGTCAGTATCAATGATGCTACGAAATATGCGTAGATAGGTGAGGAATCCCAGTGTAGCTAGAGTAAATACGCCTACTCACATATTTTACCCATCTGCACGTCATCGCCGTGAGGCAGTCGACACATATCATCGATTGCGACGGTCGAATAGAGCAATGTTAATCAGCTCCGCGCGCGAAGTATCTTTTAGGATAGGTAGTATTTGCCGATGGTCGCCACAAACATCAATATTATGCTTTGAAATTATTCTGCTGAGCTGTTTATGATGTTACTGAAGTGTATTTCCACTATCTTCCGCATGCATTTATCTTACTTGTATAGCTGACGTGCTTTCTGACTTATTAGTATAGCTACTGACTGACAGAGTGGCGTAAATCCTTTCCGACTGACATTATACTGAGTCCGATATGTACGACAAAAGGCCTCGTCCAGATCGGACGAAGAGGCACCATTGCGTGCACATTCTTTTGACCGGCTGCAACATACGAAGATATATGGCTGTAGGCAGAGTATCAGATCGTAGTGATGGTTAGACTTGAATTGAATAATAGTTCATGTACATTATATGGAGTACTTTCGCTGCCTACTTATCAGCTCGACGTGCTATTTGATGTGTCCGTGCATATATCGCGAGGTCGTAAATGAGTGTATTTGCCACGCGCTCGTGATACCCAACCTATGCATGGGGTCCCTGTTTCCTTATCGGGACGTTTGCGTCGTCGTGCTAGCTTTCTGTGCTTACGCTATTGATGTTTTAGTCTGTATAATCAAGCGCGTCACTAACTGGGCACAGGCCATTCCGCAGCGATACAGGTATGCTGAACGCGCGTCTGTTAGCAGTAGCCAACGCGATATATACGCGCGAGGCGGGCACGCCTTATAGTCATCCGCGACTCAACCGAGCTCTTATCTCGGTCATTATGGGCAGGGCACTAAAGTACAGTACTGCGTACAGCCACATCGACTTGCCACGTCCATCTGTACGGTCTGCACTGTCACGCAGTGGTAGAATCTACGTAAACAGCAGCTTATTCGTCGCACGTAGTTCCCACTCAATACTGTGGTTTAAATTGTGAGCGCCAATTAGTGCAATATACGCTATAAGAGCTGATGCTACAGATAACATGGTTTTGCGTGTGCCCACGTGAGCGAGTGTACGTGCCATCTACGGTGACGCGTACGCAGATAGGGACGGCCAGCTTACAGAGGTACACAGTACATACCTCGTGCTAGATATTATATGAAACGCGCTACGCTCTATAGGTGCGTCAACACGCTTGGTAGCGCCACAGTCAGCTTATAGTATGTGCGACCCCAAGCCTTGCACCGTCAGCCAGTATACAAAACTATGCGGGGTAAGGGGCTATAAGGATGTATATCCAAATCACCTGCTCTTCTGCTGCTTCTTTTGCTCAATGTACCTGACGTTTCGGGCGGTCAGCTTGCGAGGGCGGCTGTGTCTATTTTTCTTCTTGGGGTACCCGTCAGGTCCCATCGCCTTCTTGACGTTTGCCAGGCTTTTCTGGCGGCGCACTTTGGTCGAATCAGGTGGTGGGAGATTTTCCTCCCAAAACTCAACCGCCTTTGGGCCGTTCTATACAGCGTCGCACGATGTCCCGCCCGCTGATTGTACGGAACGCGTATCCGTACTGCAGCTTCCCACAGCAGACGCAGTGCGTCCGGGAATCCGTCGTAGACCGCTGCGGGTTCAGCAGAAACAGGTCAATCTTCGCCTCGCACTGCTTGCACGTAGGACCCACCATTTTGCAAACTGTGAGTATGTTAGCAAATTATATTGTTTTAACCAATTACTTGCGTCCAAATATTAGCCAATAGCACGGTACTGTAAGGCTGGTTGTTATTATTAGGCAAAATATTAAAATGTTTTAAAATATTACTGTTTGGCTTAGCTTTAATATATTATTATCAGATTTCCAAACAGATACATACTTTACATGCAATATAAATTGACTAAAACAATTATCTATCGTGCGCGCATGCATTCGTCGGGTACGGTGCACGGGAGCAGATACCGCAATGACCGTGCAGCCACGCGCCTTCATTGCACGGTGGCAGTGTTGAGTGTCAGGTGAAGTAAAAAAGATATATATTCGCAAAGTCCCTACAAAAAGCGCTGGTCGTGAAGCCTACTTGAATATTAAAAAATACTATCGTCTCTACTTTAGAAAGTCTGTGGAAAATAGCATCGCCGAGCTCTTACAAATGCGGCCTGTGAAGCTTATATTAATATCGTCTTTACTTTGAAAAGTGTGTGGAAAATAACATCCCAGAGCTCTTACAAAATACTGGTCTGTGAAGTCTACATTAATAATAAATATCTCTATTTGAGAAGTGTGCAGAGCCGCTTAAAAAATAAAGTGGTTACTGTGCCCGATTTGCAGTACATACGATAGGTTTTGCGTAGCTAAATGTCAATAATCAATCATCTGCGCAGCTCGCCTGGCTGTTTGCAACCAATCGCTGTGTTTCGTGTTCGGCAGAAATGTTAATCTTACGTCCAATCGCGAGTCCGAGAGACGGTCTGATCGTGCGACAGATCCAGTCAGTGTCGCAGGTCGGCAGGTATTGCCCAATCAGGGCGCGAGTTAATTGTGTAACGCTTTGGATATATTTGTAATTTTGGCATAGTTAGGTCGAGTCAGTAAGGTAGGCGCGGTCGGTACGATGGGAAGAAACTCTATTGGAAAGGCCGGGTGTAGCCATGCGAAAAGGCAGGCAAAAGCAGCAAGACAGGGAGTGCGACGGACTGATTGACAGACGGACGGACGGACAGACACGCTGCAAGTTTAGGTGACGGGAAATGACAGATTGTGTGTAATTAGAGGGTGTTCTCCTTTTAAACAAGAGTTTATCGATACTTTTAATATTTCATAGCCAGCAACGTCAGTAGTATTTCATCAGTTTCCCACTTTCCACCTTAAATCTCTGCCGGTGCGGTTAGCACAAATACCCCGTTCCTCTGTCTTCTCTTGACAGCAACCATGGCTAGTGCCCACAGAATCACCGCCCAGAGCATCCAGAGCACCGACAGGAGCATGAAGTTCTTGAGTCCGTCTTGGTCCTCACTGCACAAGGGATTGAGTACGGCATCGCCGTCCTCCTCGACAGTGCCACAGTTCGGAGCCCATTTGTCTCTCACAACCCCCATGACGATAGGTGCAGGCACGTCTCCAAAGACGTGGATGATCACTGCGTTGGGTGAAATGGCCATCGATCGACGTGAGGACGGGAACAGCTCCATCACCGCCACCATCTCGGGTCCCCACAGTGCGCACATACAGAAGAGAGCAATAGTAAAACACGTCAGGAAGGCTCCTTTGCTGTCCGAGATGAAGCACATGACCAACGCGAAGACCTCCGCGATGGATACGTAGAACAAGAGTGATGCGACTGCGACAAAGCATCTTTTACCGGGCACGGTAGAGTGTTTGGTATGGCGATCAAGCACAAAGCCTCCAAGTGGAGTGCCAATGAGGCTCGTGACAGCCACGATTCCTCCAAAGATCAAGGACGCTGATGTCTCATCCGAAAAGAGTCCCAGACCAATAAACACGTCCGGTCCGAAGGCGTTGAACACGCCTAGAGTGAACGTATACGCTCCGTGGGCCAGCACCACCAGCAAGAACGGGACGTCCGAGAGGATCTCCCACCAAGTCTGCAAGAAAGGCTCTGAATTCTCCTTGTGTGGCCTTTCTACGCCTAACTTGTCAGCGTACTCGGCGGGTGACAACTCGGCCGCATTCTTGTCCACCGTATCACGACTTTCCCTTGAGAGCGACATTACTTCACTAGCAAACTCATTGGTCGATACTAGAGGCTTCCTCAGTGCAGCTTCATCGTCAGTGGGCGGTACGACGTTGAACTCGTCAGGGACGCAGAACAAGCAGCAGAAGATCAGACATGCCATCAAAATGGCTTCAAAGTAGAACGCCCCTGCCCACGTCAAAGACGATTCGGCGAACAGCGAGCCGTACACGAATCCAATGGCGGTGCCCACGATGACCGACGCCAAGTAGATCCCAACGTAGAACGATCGAC
Organism: Phytophthora betacei; assembly: GCA_011320135.1. Classification (NCBI taxonomy): domain Eukaryota; phylum Oomycota; class Peronosporomycetes; order Peronosporales; family Peronosporaceae; genus Phytophthora; species Phytophthora betacei. The sequence goes on from JAANHX010000382.1 coordinate 66,852, forward strand.
GTGCCGGTGGGGCATGGCGATCGATGAACGGCGGCGCTACACACTGGAACGAAGCCTCTCCGACGCCACTCAACACTCTACCGACGATGAGTAGTGCGTAGCTGTTGACATGTTCGGATATGGCACAGATGATGATAGCCACGATCCAGATACTCGTTCCAAGCGAAATGATCCGAAATGGTCGATGGGTCGATGCGAAGTACCCGAAGACGATCGATAGAATTGAGTGGCCGATGATGAAGGACGAAGAGAGTAGTCCCAAGTAGACTGACTGGTCGGTCACAGCCACGCCCAATGACGACGTGATGAAGCGTCGGAAGCTCTGTGGAGCGCCAGGGATGATGCCCCGGTCGATGTAGTTGAGCAGGTTCACGAGACACAGCAACACGATGAGCCCCTGCGACTGAATCTGACACGCCTTCATGGCTCTTGCAGACCACGTGACGTCTGGCGAGCAGATTGGCGAGTGATAAGTGATAAGTGTTTTTTTTCTTTCTACCCGACGAGGACCGTGGTACGTCTCGGTTGAAGGTCGGCGGCGACGGAATCGACGTGGATTTTGTTTAGTCCGCGCCACTTGGCTGGTTGACAGCACAAAGTGAGGGGGCCCTGGCTCATGACACCGAGAGACCCGAATGAAGAGAATAATTGCTCTTTGTACTGTGCTCTGTCTTTGTTTATCAGCTTACTTGCTAGTGAAGAGGATTCTCACATTTTGCTAACAGGTTTTGCCGGCTCATGGTTGCGTTCCATGAGTCCGTAAATGTCTTCGAACGCCTTGAAGAGCGCACGCTGGAATTCCGATGCGGTTACTCGAGGGAGTCGTGCGCCTGGTGGGCCCGGAAGTTGCTGGTCGCGGTCACTCGGATCAAACGATGTGATCATGAACGACAGGAAATCGTTTTCACTACCGTAGCAGATTCCGATGCCATGGGGCAGCATCGGCACGAACCCGCCCCAGAGCCACGGGTATCCGGACACGTTGCTCGTCGAGAGCACGAAGTTACCTCCCCCGCCACTCTTAGCGTAGCTAGGGTCAGTAAACATTGCAGGAGGAGAGCCAGTCGTTTGCATCGCAGCGATCTGCAGTCCCAGTAAGTGACGGTCGATTCCATTACCTGAAAGCGCTTCGAGTGAGATCTCCTTATGACGAATCATCGCTCGCTTGAGTTTGTCGACCACCTCCGCTTCATCCGCACCAGATTGGTCCTGCACATTAAGCCACGCGAGTACTTCACTTGTCACCGTTCGGATGGTCTCCGTGCGTCCTTCAACGAACATTCGGGTGTGGCCACTCTCGTACGTTGGGACTACACGGCCAAAGACTCGATAGCCCGCCAGCTGAATTCCCATTTGCACGAAAGTATCGGGAAACAGTTTGATCGCCCGCAGTTTGGTCTTGCCAAACGTCTTGTTCCGCACCACTACCATGCGCAGTGCACTTCCATTGCGCTGGAAATCTGCCAAGGCTGCTGGGATAGTGTCGAGCGTGATTTCTTCGGGTAAACACCAGCGCAGCAGCTCAGGAGGAGGTAAGAACTCCAGCGACTGGTGACGACTCTCAATGAACGTCTCGTAGCCGCCATCTCGATTCAAATAGCGTTCTCCCAGCCACCGAAACATCGACTGCAGCACTGTAGCGTCTGCATTAGCGTGTTCCATGTTGGCTCCTACCATTCCGTTGGCGAATACGAGATACTGGAAACTCTTGTCAAACCAGCGATTGCCGGCATTGGCAGCAGCACATTGCCGTGCTAACTCCGAGGGCGTGGCAGGTGTAGAGGACTCAAAACACAGCGAGAAAAGACTGGCTTCAATCTTCTCAAGACTTCGCTCGTTCAACGGGTCAAATGCCACCATAGCCTGGCGAGACTCAGCCCACTTATCGCGTCTCATTGCTGTCAAAGCCCCTACAAATTGTGGCAGGTCGACATCGCGTTTGGTAGCCGGAAGCGAGTTCAAATACGCCGAGTGCCGCAAGATATGCAGGAGTTGCACCTCCAAATCTCCAATTGTCAGAAGCTCGTCGTCTGCGTCGTATACACGCAGCACGAACACTCTGCCTTCACAAAACACAGTGATGTGGCGAACTGTGGCTGGGTCGACTCGTTTGAAGCGATCTGTCGGCGTGTCCGGAATGCGGCAAGTGGAGAAGAGACGGCGGAACATGTTCATACACAAAACGTGGCCACCCATCGTCTCTGGTGGCACTAGTTCACGCTTGAGTCTCTCTAGGTACTCGCACGTATATCTTATCGTCTCTGCAGCTCGTCTGGCTTGAGACACAGGTCGGTCGAAGTCTTGGAAAGAGCCAAAGCCGGTTACCATGTTGACGAACAGTGCGTTGGGCGTCGGATCACTGAGGTAAGCCACTTGTTCCCACCATTCTGCCAGCTACAGCCCCAGCACACTGTTAGTGTCCATTCGCTTTACGGATTATTTTAAGGCTCACCCAGTTTTGTTTCTCTTTGGCCCGTTGCAGCAGCTGCGCCTGTAAAGCTTCACCTTGACCTCCAGGCTTCCCGAACTCCTGCACGAGCTTCCTGGTCTGCTCAAGCTCCTCCTGTAGTGATTATCGGTGGTTAGTTCTAAGCTGGGGGGTGTATACGTCATTATTAATAGTTGCGTCAACCTTTGTGACCAGAGGATCTAGAGAGCGCAGGTACTTGTCCAGCGTTGCGTGAAGGGAAGGCACAGGAAGAGGAGGTAGCGACGGCTGCAGCTCGTAACTAGAGGACACTGAGGTAAGCGTCATGATCGCCATCGAATAATGAATGCAGCGGGATATACGTGGAGGCGTTGCGCGCTGAAAGGGGTGCCATGAGCAACTTTTACGCGGATGTCTTTCTATTGTTAAATTCCACAATGGTCGCTTTGCGCCGCAAAGTTTGCGGTCAACAACCTAATCTCCAGTACCAATTCCCAACTTCAAGGTGATAGGCCTTCTCTTCAAAACGCATGCGATTGCATTAGGAAGCCACCTGCTGCCATTATTTTTGGCAGCAAGGAAACTGTGCACGTGCAAGTTTAAGGGAGGAAACGACCTAATGCAAAATTCTTGTAAATTATTGGGGCGGGAAGCGATAACATCCTTTCGTTATAAAATACAATCTTGAATTCCAGTTTGAAGTAGCTGCTATGTAACAGAATAATTCACTTCAGCGTGATCTCGTTACTTCAATACTTCAACAAACGAAGCGACGCCAAAATCACGAGTCATGGCGGACTTCGACGCACTGGACCAGGTAGATCCGTTCTACATGGCGCTGCTGCGTTCACGCCAGCGAAGATACGCTGACTGCATCGACATCTGCACGGATATTTTGGCCCAGAACCCGTACGACCAGGCGGCATGGGTGACCAAAACCAAAGCTATGACCATGCACAACTATATCGACGACTCGGAACTAGAAGAGGATGGCGCTGCGGATCTCCTCATGGATGATAACGTAATGGCATCCATGCCGCGGCCGGGCACGTCGCTCAATCGCCCGAACTCGCGGGCGGGCACTGGTGACCCGAGTCTACGCCCCATGACATCAACAGGTCGCCCACTTAGCGGCTTTGCCAGGCCTGGAACGAGCTCTAGACCAGGAACAGGCAGTATGTCGGTAGATCGCGCTTTACAAGGCAATCGACCGGGCACTTCTCGCCCGGCAACGACGCTGGGACGACAGGTGCGGCTCGGCACGGCGTCAATGCAAGCGTCCGACTCGGGCGTGTTCATCGATGTGAACCGTCTCGACTTTAAGCGATACGCAAAGTGGCCAGCTATAGCAAAGGCGCTGGTGGACTACCTGCTCTACTGCGAGCATAACCCACGGAAAGCACTTGAACTGGCTGCAGAGGCAACAGTGGCAGCCGACTATAAGGACTGGTGGTGGAAGGCAAGGTTGGGCAAATGCTACTACCAGCTTGGTCTTTTCCGTGACGCTGAGAAGCAGTTTGAGTCGTCGTTGCGCAACCAGGACATGATTATCACATTCCTAGAGCTGGGTAAAGTGTATCTGCGTCTTGACCAGCCAAATACAGCGCTGGACAGATACGAGAAGGGAAAGGCCAAGTTTCCTGGAGATATCCAACTCCTGGTGAGCATTGCTCGTGTGCACGACATGCTCAACGACGTCGAGAAGAGCGTTAGTGTGTATAAGGAAGTGCTGCAGCTGGACGCTTCCAATGTCGAGGCCATCGCATGCCTAGCTTCAAATTACTTCTACACGGATCACCCAGAGGTGGCACTTCGCTACTACCGACGTCTGCTGCAAATGGACGTGAACACTGCCGAGCTCTGGTGTAACATCGGTCTCTGCTGTTTCTACGCGTCTCAGTATGACATGACACTGTCGTGCTTCGATCGAGCTCTTTCACTCGCGTCCGACGACTGCATGGCCGACGTCTGGTACAACATTGGCCAGGTTGCCATCGGTATCGGAGACCTTGGACTCGCCTACCAGGCCTTCAAGATTGCAGTCTCCGTAGACAGCAACCACGCCGAGTCGTACAACAACCTCGGAGTGCTTGAACTTCGCAAGGGCAACCAGGACCAGGCTCGTGCCAACTTCCAGCTATCCGAGTCGCTCGCAGACTTCATGTTCGAACCTAGCTACAACCGCGGTAGGCCCTGTCTAACTATGCTCTGTTCTGTGTTGTCCCACTTGCTCTAACGTACTGTGGTTTGCCGCAGCCCTGCTCGCTTACAAGGTGGGCGACTTCCACGACTCGTTCACCAAGATCAATCGCGCGCTCACCACAAACCCGACCCACAGCGACTCGTTGGAGCTTAAGAAGCAGTTGCAGCAATTCCTCACCATGCTCTAGGTGTGTCTGCAACCAGAAAAGACAAAACACAACACGGATCTGCAACAAACCAACTAAATCGTGCATATATGAAGAATACCATCGTGTCCCACCTCGTTAACATAAAGGCATGAGTGAGAAGCAGGGACATCCCACGCCAAGCGAACCGGCCAGAGCCCTAGCAACCTCTTCTCCCGCCTTTACTTGCTCTCAGGTCGACCGCCTACCTGCTTTCTTTTATCTTCTCCTGTATCTTTCTCTCGATAGCGACTTGGTCGTTGGTATCAGTGAGCATTCTTACTTCATGCACACCTCTCTGCTCTTCTGGTCGCTCATTGTGTCGCTACGTATCATTCACACCTGTCCACCCTACGTTACGTCGTCCGTCGTCTCTGTCCGGAGCCTACAGGAAGTAGTCGGGCGTGCGCTTCTTCTCATTAAAGTTGCTGTCGCGCGGAGCAGGGTCAAACTGGATGAACTTGCACGTCTCGTATACCTTGTCTCCGTTACGGTCGGCCATGACCTCGTCGATCTCCATGAGCGCGGCCTGGTTGCCGCAGCGGTAGCAGTAGTTAGGAGCACTGAAGATAGTCACAACGCCGCGGTTGTGGGTCCACTGGTATCCTTCCATGACAAGCTGGTGGGCACGCGCGATGAATGTGAGGCCGTTGCTGCGCTTGAACTGCTCGGTGATGTCCTGGCCGAAGGTGTAGCCAGCGCCACGAGGGGAGATACCCCACCCACACCGGTCGTCGGGGTCGGACCACACCAGATCGCACATAGGACCTTCGTGGGGAACCTCCTGCACACGGTCGAGTGCGCGTGCGTGGTCCAGCGTGTCGATCGAGGGCGACAGGCCGCCGTGCATGCAGAAGACGCGGTTCTCGATGAGCGCCGTCATTGGCAAGTGGTCGAACAGGTCGGTGAAGTATTTCCACACGTTGGCGTTGCCGTATTTACGTAGGCACTCGTCGTAAAAGCCGTAGACCTGTGTGATCTGGCGACTTTCGTGGTTGCCACGAAGGATCGTGATACGTTCGCGGTGACGCACCTTTAGCGCCACCAAGAGCGCGACGCTCTCGAGCGAGTAATAGCCGCGGTCCACGTAATCACCCATGAAAAGGTAGTTGGTGTCCGGACAAGCGCCGCCTATCCGGAAGAGCTCCAGCAGGTCGTAGAACTGGCCGTGGATGTCACCACAGACCGTCACGGGGCACTTGACCGGCTGTACGTTGGATTCACCCGCCAGAATCTCCTTGGCCTTTTGGCACAACTCGTAGATCTCCGTCTCCGTCAGGTTCTCGGCGCGACGCAAGCGATCGATCTGCGCGTCCAGCGCCTTCATCTCCCCGCGCGAGTCCATGATCGGTCCTTTGTGCTTGGTGGGGAACACTCGAGTGTCCGCGATTTCCCCCTTCTGGCTTCTGACCTCTCGCTGAGAGTCTCAGCCAATCCAGCGACAGATCGCGCGTGTAGGAATGAGCTGATTTGTAGAAACTCGGATGTAGGATAGAGCCTTCAAATATTTTACTACAGTTGTCTGGAAACAAATCAAGTTAATTTTTACTTCTGTTTCTCAAATTATGAGAAGCAAAAATATATTATTAAAAGAAGCAGGTTTTAAAAGGACGTGATTTTTTATTGTGCAAACGGTTCACTGCTACCGGTAATACTGATAAAAGTGGTGTGCTAAATTTTAAGTAGCAGTTTAAAACAAACTCGGTGATAAATAAAAAACAGCGAACTTTTTCATGTCCTCGAATTGTGTGTCCTTGTATTTTTGACGCAACGAAGCACAATTTAAAGACATGAAAGTTTATTTTGCTGTCAAGCCATCGGATGCATCGTATGGGTGCTTTCACGACTATGAATAGGAGCCCGAAGCAACGCATCTATTTGTAGGACACGACAGACGGAAGCCACTAGACATCTTTAAGAGAAACCACTCGACGCGACGCCCACGACAGACCGAAAGGCAGGATATGTCGAGAAAGCACCATTACGTGCCCAAGAAGGGGGCCGCCGATAGCTTTGAAGAGCTATCGGCCAAGCTCACAGCAGATCTACGGAATCATGTGCGCTTCATGGCCGACTACCCTGTGCTTTCGGACGACTGGATCCAAATGGCTGAGCAGATTAATCGCATCGGTAATATCACTGAGATGGAACGACAACTACCCAAGAAGCACGACGCTACGCTGTGGGAGTGCGAGGAGATCGCTCTACGGTGGGTGACCATCTGAGTTTTCTGATTTTACGATAGCTGACCGCGTGTATGAATCGTTGTCATGAAGTTATCTGCTCGAGGACGGCAAGCTGAATTTGTAGGTGCTGTTGTAGGTTGTACCGTACAACTTGTACGCTAAAACAAGTAACGGTGCTGACAATGTCAGGGCTGCATGCAATTTAGGTGCCTGCGCAATCTCGTGGACTACAACAACTATCTCAAGCGGATGATCGAGCGCGGTCCCGTGAAGGTAATTAATTGGCTTTGGTATTAGCGTTATAAGCCAAGTCGTACTAACTAAAGTTGGTGTTGATGAGCACAGACTGAGACAATGGCAACACTGGAGAAGTTCGAACATGGCATGGGCTTGACTTTGAAGAATGCATGGCTACATGCTGAGGCAGTGCAGGTAAGACAAGAAATGTGTCGTAGTTAACATTCCAGGCTAATGGTTTTTTCTCAGACCACGGATCTTCCACTGCTGATCGAATACATTCACGATATTTTTATCTACTGCATCGAGCGCCCAGACGTACGGTTGCTCTTTCACTATAGAAATTCTGATTGTGTCAAGTAACTATAATATCTGTTGATGAACAGTATCTTCCGAACAAGAAGATGGACAACTGCCAAGAAGTCACAGTCATTCATTTTCTGCTGGGACTGTGCAGACAGTTGGACTCGATCGATGAATCTCGGTGAGTGAGGGTGGATGTGGCTGCGAGATAGTGCCACTCGCGCTCATGTGGGCTGTTTGCTGGTTTTCAGAGTCATGCCGCTGCTGGCGGAGAAACGTATTTTCGCTTTACTGGCGATGCATCTAAGTGCTCACATTAATCTCCTGAACGTACGTGTTGTCGATTTACTGCTGGGTCAGAAGGCTATTTGATCAGCTTTTGATGTGTTTTTTTTTAATTCTTTAGTCGGCGGACGTAGGCGTGGGAGCTGAGGTACTTGCACTTATCTGCAGTACAGAAGACTTTGACTCCCATGATGATTATTACGTGGATTCTCCCGAAGCCGAATCCGCACTCATGTCTTTTTACGGTGAGTACTGTTGCTTCGATCTCTGCTTGATCGACGTCAGTCTCATGAAAAACAATTGAGTCCCAACAGACGACTACCTCGAGGAGGCAACGGAAGACCTCGACACACGCAAACGCTTGCGCCCACTTCTTGATGCGGTGCGGCAGCTCAATTGCAGCCGCAAGTAGCTCAAGTGACACCTCGCACCCGCTTGTCGTGTCGCTCTGCTGCTTCTTGGTACTAAGCAGGACAATTCATAAATAAACGAACAAATTACTACTAAAAAAAGAATGCAACGAAGTGGCTCGTCACATGGCAACATCCCACTGGTACACTGTACCATCCTTTTCCAATAAGCCCTATAATCAGGTTGGATTTGCCATTCTGAATCGAAGCAGCCAAGAAGCGTCGCCGGCTTGGACTTGCCGCCGTGCGCGGCGCCTGCACCGGATTTTGTAGCCTCCAGACCCGCCTCAGCCGCGTCAACTGCTTGCAAATACAGATCTGCAACTACTTCATCATCGATATGATCTCCAGCGCCAACGAGAACAGCAGCAGCACGTACGAGCCGACGGTGTACACGTTGCTGCTCACGGGTATGTGTCTGCTGATGGCGCTGTTCCTCCTGACGCGGCTACTGGTGGCGGTACGCAATAAAAACAAACTGCTCGCCTGGTCTACGGGCTTCTACTTGTTGTGTCTGCTCTGGACGGGCGTACGCGCCGCATACTGGATCATCATGTCGACTCAGTCCAGTATGCGCTACCTGACGCTCTACCTGCTCTACTGGTCACCCACGCCCATCCAATTCGCCAACTTCTCGCTGCTCATCCTGTTCTACATCCAGGTACTCACTGGCCCAGAGTGGCGCTCCAAGTGGCGCAATGTCTGTCTGCCGCTCTACCTGCTGCTCACCATGACCATGGCCACGTTCACGGTCGTTTGGGCCTTCAACTCGTCCAACGACATATCCAAGGCAGCGCGGCGGGGGGATGAGTATGATCAGGAGTTCTCCAGAGTGTCAGATGTCAGCGTGCAGCTGAAATACTCGGCGTTCTCCTTCTTCCTGCTGAGTGTATTATTCGGCTTCTTCGGCTGGAAAATGGCCAACGTACGTATCATTTCGTTGAAAAGATTTATGAGAAGCAAAGGCGCACCCACTGTGTGATCATTGGAATAGGTGGAAAGCTGGAAACGAAGGCGACTGCTGATTTCAAGGCCACGGGTACGCTAGGAAGCGCCAAGCGTTAAACACGTTACAGTTGCAGAATAGCTGGATGCTTACGAGTGCTACTTACCGGTATATGCAGAGTCTGGCAGTGATCAATTCGCTGTTATGTTTCATTTTCTTCACTCGAGGAATTCGGGATCTGGCGACGTCTCAAAGCTGGTTCCTGAGCATCTGGAACAACCTGGACATGAATGGCCGTGTGACGACAGTCGCCTACTTTGTATTTTTCTGCTTCTGGGAGTTCCTGCCTACATTGTTGTTGCTCTGCTTGATTTCATCGAAGGCTGGTGGGGTTGGAGGTGAGCACTCGCCTATTCTTTCTGGGTAATTGAAGCGTGGTCAGTAATGGAATGTGCTGTTATGGAAGTAGCTCCAAAGCATGGGCCGGCATCACAAAAACTACCCGACTACGGTATTTTCCATATCATCAACACGGGGGAGGGCAAGCTTCTGGCTGCAAGTCCACTCGGAACAAGTGCGTATAGTTCCTATGGGACTCGAACAGAAGGATCGGTTGGGTTTGAGCAAGAGCCCGAGCGTGAGCGCCCGCGATGGACTCACGGGGGTGATCTCTTTCAAGATCCGTTGCGCTACGACTCGGACGATGGCCCGGTGCCGTCACCACGCCACTTATCGGATAGTTACAATAGCGAGACGAGCAACAGCAACTATTATTACGAACGAGTACCTGGTCACTCAATGAGAACATAACAATCAAATAGCCTCACGATAAATGTGACTGCGTGGCAGAGTTGTTGATCGACGCAATGATGGAGAAATCCGACCATTCTTTTGTGGCCTATGTACCTTTACGGATGCTGCCACGAGTTGGTGCTCGCGGTACGATTGGCATCCCGCTCAGTGACATGCTCAATGAGTCATCCGCCATTGAGCTGCTATCTGCTGTAGCGCGTTCGCTGTGTCCATTGTGAGGCTCCGTCGCGAAATAAACCGCGGTGGATCGCTGTTTCTCTCTCTGGTTCGGGCTACGTGAGTGTTTCGTCGGAGCCTCAGTAGATTCTGGAGGCAGATCACCCTGCATGTCGATAAAACTCTGGGAATGGTTGATCTTGGCAAACACAAGACGAAGAACTCGCTCTCGGTCTTCCCAGCTGAGTTGGCGTAAATCCACTTTTTCAGTAAAATGTACGGGTGGTACCGAGCTTTGATGACTCGTTGGGGATGTTAACTTCGGGAATCTCAGACCGGGTTTCATCCCGTGCGCGCAATTCACTTCTCGATGGTAATTCTCCGTCTCCCGCTCGTGTTTCTCTTTGCGTTCTCTTTCAATTTCACGCTTGACATGCTCAAGCGAGTCCAGGAAGAACTGTTCAACGTCCGTGCGCTGGGTTAAGATAGTTTGCGCTAGTCGTCTCAGGTTTCGTAGCTCGCGGTTCTTGAGTCGCAGCAGCTTCCGTAAGCCTTCCACATCTAGCGTCAACTCCTCGCGCTCTCGCTCATGACGGGCAGCGTATGCATGAGCATCCCACGATGCTGCAGCCAAACCTGCGCCAAGTTTCTGTTCAGCTTCTCGTAGACTAGAGCGCAACTGAGTGAGTTCTCTAGCTTGTCTCTGAGCTTGTTTGGCAAACCCTGCCTCCTTTTGAACTTGAAGTTGCAGCTCCACAGTCAACGACTTGGCTCGTGTTTCAAACTGTTGCTTCTCACGCTGGAGTTCTTCGGTCATCTGCAGCTGGAAGCGCAATTCCTCACCCATGCGCTTGTTATCCGTCACGATCTTCCGAGTGTCGGCGTCCAGTCCATTGCGTGCGTCTTCCCTTGCTTGTTGCTTGACGATCTCAATTTTTTTCTCGTGCTCCTTCTGTAAGCGAGCCTTTTCCTCCAGGAATTTCCGTTCAAGCGCGCTGGTAGTATCGCGTGCTTGCTCTCTCTCCAGAGTCAGTTGCGTCTCCAGATCCTTCATCTTTGTGGCAATACTGTCCTTCATTTCTCGAAAGAGCTCGAGCTGATGAAGCTCCTCACGCAGATAGAAAACCTGCCCCGAAGCCGCTTCTTCCTTCGCAGCAGCCTGCTGGATCAAATGCTGCCGCTCCGCATCGCGAGCTTGTTGCAGTTGTTCCAGTGCCAGTGCGTGACTTAATCGAGCTGCGGCGAGTTCTTCGCTCAGTTTTGTGAGTTGCTTGTCTCGCGTCTGGATTTCCTTCTGGAAATAAGCCACGAACTCGTGCGTCTCCTGTTCGCGTTTGTCGTGTCTTGCACGTAACTCGGCATCTTCATCTTGTAGCTGAGCTACTCGGGCTGCCATCGCCACCAGCTTCTGCTGATCCGAACAGCTCGCTCGCTTCATTGCCGTCACCTGCAGTAGCCGCATCATCGGCATCCATGCTGAACGACGTCAGCGTAGGTATCGCTGATTGTGGTCTAATGACGGACAGAGCTATCTATCCTTGGCTTGCACACCATGAGTCTATTTTAGTAAATCAGTGGAGTTATGCTTGTCGAGAAGAGGGGTCGTAGGTGTTGAGGTCTATTGTATATCGAGACTTCGTGCTGTGTTGGCAATACTATCGAAGGACCCCACAATAGCACTTTCAGATTCCCTTATTGTATGTGACGACGCGTACAGGTTGGCCGTCTTGCTTACGTTTTGCGTGTTCCAAGTACTTCGAGTCCAGCTGCGCTGTCTGCCGGAAGAGTCCGAACGTCAGCGGCACCGAAAACTGGATAGCACAGCCTACAAGTCCCAGCAGCGTAGGTACACGCAACCACCGCGTCTTTGGTCGCGTCAAGAGCGAGCTGTGCTTGTCGATTCGCGAGATGATGAGCGGTGGGAGCAGCAAGATCGGAGCTGCTGCAAAGATTCTGCCAGCAGCGCACGAGGCAACTGCCAATGCGCCACATCTCCTTGACTTCCCGACGTAGTCTCCGTTCTCGTCGTACACATGGACGCCTTTGAGGTACTCGCTCTGCCTCATGACTGCCATGTTAAGTAGATCGGCAGCAGCAACTGCAGCAAATGGACCCATGCGAGCAACAGCCGGCGCCCATTTGGCGTCCGTCATTCGACTAGCCAAACGTCGGATACCAAGTGATGCCCCCACTGAGCTTGCAGTGGCACCTACGTACGCCACGAGGCGCTGTTCTGCCGTGTCTTCGTTGGAGGCGTTGCGGTTTGCGTAGTAGTGCAGAGCGTTGTAGGTTTGGTTGAGCCATTGCGCGAAGATGGTGGTCTTCGTACTGTTGGCCAGTAGCATGGCACCGTCCATGATCATATTCATTGGAACGATCATGGACGCGCGAAGCGGCGTGAAGACCGGCGCTCCGGTGTCCGGGTGCAGGATGGTATGTGTCACATACTGCGCATGCTCGAGCTTGGCCGGGTCCACGAACATGCCACGACGGTGTGCCGCCACCAGCTGCTGCGCATCCTGCAGCGCGCGCTGGGTCGTGAAGGCGGTGCGGAAGTCCAGCATGTAGAACGTCTTGCGCACACGTCCAAAATACGTGTCCTCGTTCGGGTCTGCTAGCTTAATGTGCGTCTCCGGTGTGCTCATGGCTGCAGGCAGTAGGTCCTTCTCCCCTTCCGTAGCAGCTGGTGTGTCGGTCAATCTTGGAGTGGTCGATAGAAGAGAGGCGAGCAAATTAGCAAGAGGTGATGGGCTCACCTCGACGACGTCAACGTCATTCCCTCGTATAAGTACGAAACGCAGCTTCAACAGCAAAAGCGACTTGTGTAGAAATGATGTGTCTGCGACGCGGTTTCAGTGCAAAGATCCGGACGTGACTCGATGGGTGCAAAAGTCAATCCAAAGTTTATCATCGTTTAGCCTAGCTCACTACTACTTCAAGTACAATCCTAGCCTTCGCATATCATGTTTTGTGTTGTCCAAGTGTCTTACTGAGTCTTCTTCGCTGTTTTTTCGGCGGACTTCTTCGCGCTGCGCAGCAGGTAGCGCTCGATGAAGAACTTTAGGAAAAGAGCAAAGTAGCTCGAGTACATGATGATGCCCCACTTGAGATTGTCCGGGTCCACACTGCATTCGTCACCCTGCTTCATGTAGTACACGTTGAGGCCACAGACAGCGATGCCGACGACCATCTGGCTCAGCTGGAAGATCGTCACGAGACGCGCCCAGCGTGGTCGGTAACCGCAAGCCGTGAGGAAGTAGTAGAAATACATGACGGCGTGCACCGAGTAGTTCATCGCCACAAAGTAAATTCCGCTGTAAACAACAGATGGAAAAACGAAGGTCAGCACACAATGCTAAAGAGAGTAGAGAGCACAGAAGCGGGACCCCTGCACCACCAGAATAACTTCACAAGACTTCTCTTACCTAGCTGAGAGCGTGGCGAAAGCGTGCCAGCAGAAGAGCAGCACGGTGATGTGATGATACCAGTGCAGGAAGATGAGCGGCTTCTTACGCAGCACGATGAAGGCTGTGTCCACGAGCTCGGGCACCTTGGAAAAGATGAAGAGCATGACCCAGAGAGCCACGGGGCCATGGCCGTAGTGGGGTGTGGGTGGCGCACACACCGAGTGGTACACGCCACGGCGATAGATGGTGTTGATAAGGAAAGGCACCGTTCGGGATGCGCCGATGGCGCTGAATACTGCCAGCCCCAGGTTCCAGAGGACCAAAGGACTACAGCAGTGCAAATAAGCAGCGTATCCATCGTCAGTTTCGAATCGTATACAAACCCAAAGCGAACGAGAGTCAGCAGAGCACCAAACGTACACTTTGAGGTTGAAGGGCTTGACGTCGCGCATGATTCGGCGGCCGGCGAAGCACATGACGCAGTAGGCGGCGCAAAGCGCGACAGCCATGGGCAACGACTCCTTGCAGAAGCCAGGCTCCCACGAGACCACCTGGACGGATCAAAACGCCACTAACCGTTAGCGTGAAAGTCAGAAGCATCCTCTGTGGCCATGACGCACCCAATCGCGCTCGTACTGGGACGGGAACATCAAGCCCAGAGCTGGAACCTCATCGTGCAGCTTTGGCACACGCGCAAACGTCGTCTCCATTGTGGGTGAGATTCTTTCTGTCCTTTCGGGTGCCTGCTTGCTGCTTCGGTCCGAGGTCGTTTGAGTTGTGTGCGACGCTGTCGGCAGGCGGTATTGCTTGCGCGATGCGCCCGTTGCTGCAACCGCCAAATGAGATTTTTTGATTTCAGTGACAAATTTCTGAAAAAACAACCGCAGGCGGATCGCTCATTTTTGGAAAACAGTGAACTGCAACTGTGGCGAAGGAGGACGTCACCAATGTTCGGCTGGACCCTGAAGAAGGATGGCTTTACTCACGGTGTCCATCCAACACGGGTAAATATTTCGCCAGTGCGAATTAGTGGATTCGTGGTACAGTACTGCACGCGAGCTTACGCGCAAAAACTACGAGTTGGAAGATTTTCAGTGCTGTCGGCGGTTGCAAGCAGAAACTTTGTGACACAGACTTGAGTCACTCGCAAAGTGCCAGTTTGCGTCAATGAAATCCGCGGCATTTCCCAGAATATGCAAAAGGTTATTTTAAGCTTATAAGAGAAAGACGAGTGAGTATGATCCCTCAATTACAATACCAATAAGTAGCTTTTTTTTAATCACAGCCAGCCTGTAAAGAATCAAAATTGCCACATTTGCACTCATATTACGGCACTTGTATTTTCAAAATATTTTTGTCCAATTTGGTACGTAAACAATCTGTCCAATGAATCATTGGCAATGAACAGGTCCATGTGTACTACGCTTGTCAGCGATTCTGCGAAACGCCGCCGATTTTCCCGAAAATGCGTGAGATGGCTCGAAAGCAGACT
This sequence comes from Phytophthora betacei, assembly GCA_011320135.1. Lineage (NCBI taxonomy): Eukaryota > Oomycota > Peronosporomycetes > Peronosporales > Peronosporaceae > Phytophthora > Phytophthora betacei. Next base: position 81,902 of record JAANHX010000382.1, read on the forward strand.
CGAGCCATAGCACTCGCGCCGCGAGTCGCGGTGCTGCTCGCAACGCTGCTCCTCGTGATGCAGGCCCCGCAAGCGCTCTCCCAGGCAAGTGAATTCCTGCATACCGTCGGGTGATGATGGAGATAGAGGGAGTGCGCGTAATCACTCCCTCTCGTTCGTCGCATCGGAAAATGGTTTTTGCACCCATCGCTGGGTGGTCTCTGCTTTGCACAAAAGTGACTGACGTGGCCGTGGCCTTGATTTTGAAGGTGGCGCTGCCCAAGGTGCATCAGGTCTCGACAGGTAATAAGTGAAAGCCGCCACTTCGCGCGACACTTATTTGCCGAAAAAGAGGGCAAGGCGTTGACGGCAGGTCGAATCTAACTCTACGTTGTGCTGGGGAAAGGATGTCTGCCTGATCAAGTGAAGGCGTGTCGGATGGACTGCCCCGTGCAGTACCAGGATCCGCGGCGCTATCTCTGTCCGTGCTACAGGTGTGTGCCCCCTGGCGGTGGCGGTTGCACTCCTGTGCGCCGTCGGAACTCCTGACGATATGTCGTATCGTGCTTGGTAGTAAACTGGGTCAGTGCTTGGTGCGTATTGGCTGCAGCATGAAGCAGCGAGTGGACGTGGCAGCGTTCTGCTCGCGACATGGGTACTGCAAGGATGGCTACTGTAATTTTCGCGCTGGAGACCTCACGCCGAGAGGCGATACCCGTCCCGAGGTGTTCGAGCTTACGTCAGTGAAGACCCCTGGCACTCCATGCATCGACAACTGCTGTCCCACCTCGGCTAACTGCTCACAGGACCTCACAATGCTGACGTTGCGGAGCCCTGGACGGGTGTACCGGAAGGAGGAGCCACTGCTCCCACGTAGAGAGTGAGTTGCGTCGTTGGGGAGCTATTCCTTCGTTCGTGCTGTGCTGGCGCGTTTAATACCTGGTTATTGTGATCTCTTTTTGCTGTAGGGGCGATCCCAGACTGGGTGTTAATCAAAACTACGACCGCATGCCGTACAGTATCCCGCTTCCAAATCTACCGTAGCTCGTACTTCGAAGTAAAAGGTAAAAGCGAAAACCTATCCAATAATATAAGAGTGGTCTGGACGCAGGCTGATCGACAAGTACAGTGGCAAAAATCTTCTACTACCGTAGTATTAAAAAGGATGAAGAGACTAAGCGTTTGGTGAGAAAACGAGTCGGCAGCTTGACTATTGATACCGATGGCCTCGCTCATACATGAAAACGCCTCGTCCGTTTATCGCAATTCTGGTGGTGCAGGCTAAAGCACGCGACTATGAGTTCTACTGGGGATCAACTGAAACGACGGGCTGATGAAGCACTTGCAGTTGCACCTGATACGCACAACAGGTTCAAAAGGCGTTAAATTTACTCAACAGATCAAGAAAAAAAAATACCAGTCGTACTTGACTCCAATCCAGTTCCACGAGCCAAGTTTGGCGTTGCACGACGGGCAGAGAAGCTTGCCATCGTTACTCGTCACAAAACCCGAATTCTTCGTCATCCAATGCATCGGCTCGACGTAGATGCCGACACAGTTTCCTCCGTTGGCTGGGTTATGTGTCAACTGCAGCCATTGGGGCGTCGGGCACTGTCAGAATGCTTTTAGAGAGGCAAGATTTGCAAGTCTCGTTATACCTGGTTTCTTGTCGTACACAGCACATAGTTGCATTTCCGGCAGCATATTGAGCCCCCCGGGCGTACGAGTACGGGACTGGTGACAATATCAGCTACTCCCGTTTTCATTCGCTGCCGTTTTGCCACCATCGTTCGCAACTCAGCATGTGCAGGTGTACTACCCATAATATCCGGGTTGTTTTCCATCCTCTCAAACATTTTAAGTTGTCTTAGGAAACCAGGATTAATCGAGATGCATGGCCGAGCTTCCTGCACCTCGTCATACGCCTCCAGTAGCGTCTTGCCTTGCATAGCCATCAGAGACGCGACGCAAATGGCAGCACTGCGGGACTGACCGTACACGCAGTGCACAAGAACTGCTATCGGTGCGTCTTCATTCTTTAGGTGCCTCTTTATGAAATTAATGCACTCGTCGAAGTGCGGTAGTAGCAGTTCTTCCTCCATGTCCAGGATATCGATCAACAGCATCTCGCATGGCTACAATTTGGAGCAGAGGCACCCTGTGAGATCCTTTTGCATGGTAATTGCAGCGACATGCAATGACTCCGACCTTCACGGTAAGATTGCCAGTACCCAGTGCGACGACTGCTTGAATCTTGTTGGTCTCCAGGAACTCTGCGTCCTGTGCCAATCGTTTTTTTGTTACTGAAAGATAAGGCTAGAGCAATTGTTGCATCGCCGCTTACCTGCGCAGCGCCAGCTTCGCCTAGGTACAGGGGCAGCTCACCAATACGTGTCGCCGTCGGAAACCCCTCCAGCAGCGGGTGGTGGCTCTGACGCTCCAGGAGCAGGCTTACGACGGGCACATCTTGTTTCGGCATGCTCGAGCGAATGTGAGTGTGTCTCAACTAAGTGCAGGTGGATGGATAGCAATTAATAATTAGTTCGTATAAAATAGAATTAGCTCAAATATTCGCATTTTTACAGATAAATCGAAGTTTTTTACGAAACAAAGCGCAGCTACTTAGCTGTTAAAACTGTACGGTACCAGGCGCTGCGTTTTTTTGCAAAACGATCCTAGAAGCTGTTGCGCCAGTGAACATACATGTACCTGCCATCATAGTGAGCCCCAATGATTCTGCGAGCGGATACTCGACACAAGTTGTTACTATAATAACACGTACCCGATCCATCGATCCATCAATCCACTGCTTGTCATTCCTGATTTTGCCTCGAACAGCTCACTTTTGCTCTTCCTCCCAGTCGCAATGAAGATCGCCTTCTTCTCCACCCACAGCTACGACATCGAGTCGATCGAGCGGGTTGCCAAAGAGGATGGCATCACCCCCCAGCACGAGCTTAAGTTCTTCACCCCGCGTCTCGACTCCACGTCAGCCAGATTGGCCGAGGGCTGCGAAGGTGTCTGCATCTTCGTCAACGACGTTGCCGACGAGGCGGCTCTGCGCGTCCTTGCTTCTGGTGGCACTAAGGTCATGTTCCTGCGTTGTGCTGGCTTCGACATGATCAACCTCAAGGTCGCTAAGGAGCTGGAGATGCCAGTGATCCGTGTGCCTGCCTACTCGCCATTCGCTGTGGCTGAGCACGCTGCGGCTCTAATGTTGACGCTGAACCGCAAGATCCACCGCTCGTACAACCGCACGCGCGAACAGAACTTCCGCTTGGCCGGTCTGTTGGGGTTTGACCTCCACGGCAAGACTATCGGTGTTGTGGGTACGGGTAAGATCGGAGCCCTCTTCGCCCGCATTGCCGCTGGCTTTGGCTGCAAGGTTCTTGCCTACGACGTGGTGCAGAGCCCCGAGGCTCTGAGCTACGGCGTTGAGTACGTCAGCCAGGACGAGATCTGGGCTCGCTCGGACATCATCTCGTTGCACTGCCCTCTGTTCCCGTCGACCAAGCACACCATTAATGCTGACAGTATTGCCAAGATGAAGCACGGCGTGATGCTGATCAACACCAGTCGTGGTGGCCTAATTGAGACCAAGGCTCTCGTCGAAGGACTCAAGAGCGGCAAGATTGGTGCAGTCGGTCTGGATGTGTTCGAGGGTGAGGGCGATTACTTCTACTCGGATCGTTCGGGTGCAATTATTGCCGACGAGACCCTCGCTCGTCTCTTCACGTTCCCCAACGTGATCATCACGGGCCACCAGGCTTTCTTCACAATGGAGGCCCTGGACAACATCGGCCACACCACCATGGCCAACATCAAAGCGTACGAGGCCAAGGACGAGCTGGTCAACGAGGTTAAGTAAAATTCGCAGTCAATTCGGTGAGTCAACATCAATTATAAAGCAAACAGCGAATAAACTTTCGTTCTTGAAGAAGACACTTTCATTAATACTTCTACGTATTGTCAATTCCGCCCCAATTTGCCGAAGCGGGACGATTCGGAGAAAGGCGCGAAGCGAACGGCGAATCGACGCTGCGTTGTTAGAGGTCAAAATTAAGAAAACCTTTTTTATTATCCAATAAAATACCAGAAACACGTTGAAGTTAAAGTGACAGCGCATCTCGCACTGAAGACTCCGCGCACTTGTCATGAATGAAAATGGCGAGTCAGAGGATTATTCTGTATTAGCGCCAAAACGCATTCTGTATGCTAGGCTACACGATTGGGTGCGCGATTGGGCTGGTCGTGTCTCTCAGACGCCCGCGGAAATTTCGAATAGAACGCACAATAGTATCTGTAATCAGAATGATGTGAACAGACTCCAGTGGAGTCTCCCCAGCTTTCTCTTACATTATTCACGATGTACTGTACACTCCGCGCCACATTAGATCACGCACCCACGTCGGTGGCTGTAGCTCGCTCAAATTTTAGAGTTTGGGCCGCCCAAACTGGGCGTGCTATTTAGATAGTATAATATGTTGTTCCTATTACTGTACCGCACAAGATAGGCTACACGTGCTAACGATTGCGATTTTGCAGTTTACACCAGGGCTCTAATACAAAAAATTGATTTTGGCGCACGCCTTAGTTTACTGAATTCAAGTACTATGTATCGTAATGATCGTGTCTAGTGTACATGATCGTAATCAACATTGTATGGGGTGTTTATGATCGTCATTTGTACCATGTTATGTTTTGTCCAATTAAATCCTAAGAGGGGTCGGTTTGAAAGCATTTGTTTACCAGATGCCCCTGGTTACATTGTTTGGAGCAGCCAGCTAGTCATTTGACTCTCCCGGCTGACGGAGGATGCAGCCTGAAAGCTCAAAGAAGGTTTAAAGAGGTCGCACTTAATTGAGGGGTACCGGTTTCAGGCGGAAAGTACCCATAAACCGGTAACCAAACCGGTCCAACACGATCCCGCGATAATTACGGGACGTTGATTAGACGAGTAGGATGATTGGACGAGTCCAGAATGTTGGTGATTGGATGCACCAATTGATTGGATGACCTAGGTAGTGAGGACTGTGTAAGCTCCGATAAATCAATCACTTCGGAATCTTCCTTCTTCCCCTCAAGTGTCTTCGCTCCGGTCTACTCCCCGAGTGGTGACTCTTCCCTTCGCTCCGTACAAGCCCAACGTTGCCTAAAACCCGTGACCTCTATCAGGTTATGAGCCCAAGTAACATGTCCTCTGCGCAAGACGTTTCAACTAAGGTCTCCATCGACAAGTTCAACGGTGACAACTACGCGACGTGGAGCCGCTACATGCGTGGTGTGTTCCTGACCAAGTCAGTATGGTATGTCGTGAACCGAGAGACGACTGCGAGGAAGCGTGGACCGCGTGGGCGCGCTTGAAGACGTTGTACGGTGGATCGCAGAAGGCTGGTCGTATTTACCTGAAGCGACAGGTCTTCAGCATGGAGATGCCTGAAGGCGCGAATGTATTGCATCACTGCAATGAAGTTCTCAACATCAGCGCCAAGCTTAGTAGCATCGGCGCTAAGATGGAGGACGAGGACGTTGCGATCTGCTTGTTGCGCAGTCTCCCCAAGAGCTACGAGAACGTCGTGCTACACCTGGAGATGAGTACTGCTGAGCTGAAGACGCAAGACGTTGTGAAGGTGCTCACGAACGAGCATGTCAAGCGACAAGGCGATAAGACCGCTGCGGTGAAGACTGAAGACGCGGCGAAGGCGTTCAGTACCGAGCGGGAGTCTCGCCAGTGTACATACTGCGGAAAATTGGAGCACGTGATTGAGAAGTGCTGGACCAAGCAAAAGGATGAGAATCGAGGAGGCCGACGCGGCGGCAACAGTCGTGGACGCGGGGCCAACAATGTCCAGTTGCGAAACGACGACTACGACCACGGCTATGATCGCGTGGCATTTGCGGTTTCGTTGGAATGTGGAGTTTTGACGGGCAAGAGTATGTTCGGGCTGTGGGCAGTCGACAGCGGTGCGACACACCATTTCTGCAATGACAAGATTAAGTTTGCCATGCTGAACGAACGAGAGGAAGGCGAGCTGAAGGTCGCTGACGGCACTAACGTTGCAATCAAGGGTGTGGGGACCATCATCGAGCGCGTAGTTCTGCCCAACGGCGATGAGCGCGAGATCGAGATCAACAACGCGCTCTACGTGCCGAAGATGAAGAAGAACTTCCTATCAGTGCCGCAGATCAACAAAAGCGGCAAATTTCAAGTGGTGTTCGACGGTGAAACCATGCACGTTGCGCACAAGGATTCGAAGGAAGTGGTGGCTACAGCAGATCTCGTAGACGGTCTTTACTGGCTGCGCACACCACTATGCTCGATAAATGCAGTGACTTCGAAGTCGAACGTTGACTTGCACGCGCGCATGGGCCATGCTCCTATCGACGTGCTACGCAAGATGGTCAACAGCGGCATGATCAAGGATGCCAAGGCACCTTTGAAGTCAAGTGAGCAAAGTGTCTGTCGCGGGTGTCAGCAAGGGAAAATGAAGCCGTTCCTCAGTAACCGCGACAAACGCAGTTACGACACATTCGAGTTGCTTCATTTCGACATCTGCGGCCCCATGGAACAAGAATCGTTGGGTGGGAGCAAGTACTTGCTGCTCATCGTTGACGAATCAGTGGATGCATGAAGGGTTTCTGCTTACGAGCCAAGTCGGACGCTGAAGAATGCCTCAAGAGCTATATCACGAAGGTACAGACGCAATTCGGCAAGCGGGTCAAGTTCGTACGCCATGACGGAGCTCGTGAGTTCGCGACAAACTCACTCAAGGTGTTCTACGAAGATCGAGGCATCGAACAGCAGACCACGGTTCCGTACGCGCACCAGACGAACGGCACTGCAGAACGAGCTATCAGGACTATCGTCACGATTGGTCGCAGCATGTTGCACCATGCCAAGTTGGAGAAGTGTTTCTGGGGCGAAGCGGCGATGGCCGCTATCTACGCTAAGAACCGTCTACCGTCACCCAAGATCGAAAGCAAGACTCCATATGAGATCGTGTACAAGTCCAAGCCAAGTGTGAAGCACATGCGTGTGTTTGGTTGTCGGACGTACGTCCTAACTCCGAGGGAAAAGAGACTCAAGTGGGACCCCAAGGCTCGAGAAGGGTTGTTCATGGGTTATGAAGAAGTGTCAAAGGCGTATCGAGTTTATGACATCGAGGCGGGGCAGGTGGTGATTAGTCGCGATGTCAATTTCGACGAATCAAACTTCGTGTTTTCAACGGCTAGTCCAATCGACGACGACGCAGATTCTGATCTCGACCTCGACTCTCTCAGTATCAACGATACCGAAACTGCGGGTCCAACGGAATTCAAGCAGGCGGGGAAACGCAAGTCCCGCACAAGTAACGTTCACGGCATGACTACGAGATCGCGCGCTGCACAGCAGGCTGCCGGTTTGGAGGAAGCTAGTGCTCGAGAAACCTCGTTTGAGCGTCAAACAAAGCGCCGATCAGGTGTGCGAAATGACTGTGATGTGGCCGATGAAGAAGAAAAAGACGTCGAGGATCAAGACGACGATGACGCAACTCCGCCTGTATTTTGGCGATCATGTGCCAACGCAGTGGAAGCTCTGTACCGGCAACGTTCCAAGAAGCGGTAAACGGGCCTGATCAAGTGCATTGGCGCAAGGCCATCCGTGCCAAACTTAAGTCGATGCGACTTCGCGGTGTGTTCCGAGCTGCCAAGTTACCGAACGGTCAACGGGCCATCCGTACGAAGTGGGTGTTCAAGATCAAACGCAAAGCGGATGGTTCAATCGAGAAGTACAAGGCGCGCCTTGTAGCGAAAGGCTTCAAGCAGAAGTATGGCATTGACTACACCGAAACGTTTTCGCCCGTGGTGAAGTATGTGATGCTTCGCATGATCATTGCTTTGGTCGTGTACCTCGGCTGGCCCCTGGACCAGCTGGAAGTGGTAACAGCATTCCTGTATGGCATAATGAAAGAGGTGGTGTTCTGCATGGTGCCAGAAGGTGTCGAACTTGATGATGACTTCGACTGCCTGGAGCTGGTGAAGGCGATCTACGGTCTCAAGCAAGCATCGCGCGTGTGGAACGAGACCTTCGACGACTACGTGTGCTCCATCGGTTTTCAAGTTTCAGCATACGACCCGTGTCTCTACATCAAGATTGTGGATGGTCACTGTGTGTGCAGCGGGGCTGCCGTAGTTTTAGCGTCAGAGGAAGACGTTCGACTCAAAGAGTCACTAATACTAAGCTCCTTATCCAAAGGACACTTACAGCCCAAGACCAGGGCTCAAAGTTAATACCTTAACTTTTATGCTTCAAAACCAGAAGTGTTTTATTTACTATTATTGTGGCCAAGCCGCCTAGGGGTAAATGTATCTGTTTAACTATCTAGCATAGTTAAACCTAATCAAATGCATAACGTGTGGCTTTCGGCCAACGTACTGAGAGACCTTGTTAACTCTCCAACTTATGTACTGAAAGTTTGTTAACTCTCCGGGTACTTCGTACCCCTGTGTGTTCCACACCATGTAACCCCGTTACAGTGTGCTTCTGCTGGTCTACGTAGACGACGTTTTGGTGACTGGTAGCTCGGCCGAGCTCATTGCAACCACCAAGAGTGATCTCAAGAAGCGCTTCGAGATGACCGACAGTGGCAAGTGTGCGTTCGTACTGGGAATCGAATTGGTGTACAACGCTGACGGGAGCGTGACGATGGGCCAGCGCCGATATGTCGACGACATCCTTAAGCGCTTTGGTATGCAAGGCGGTGGTGAGTCCAGCTGATTTGAGCTCTCGACTAGTCCCAAGCAGTGCATCGACCAAGGTAAACGCTCCGTTCCGCGAGGCTGTAGGTGCACTCATGCACTTGATGACCGCGACACGACCGGACATTGCCTTTGCCGTGGGATACGTTTCTCGCTTCATGGAGAACCCACAAGTCGAGCACTGGGCTGCTGTAAAGCGTATCTTTCGCTATCTACAAGGAACTAAGTCGCATGGAATCTGCTTCAAGCCTGGTGACAAAGTGGATTTCCGCGGGTACTCTGACGCAGACTGGGCTGGTGACCACTCCGATCGCAAGTCAACTTCGGGCTACACGTTTCTTTTGATGAGCGCACCCGTGAGTTGGGGGAGCAAAAAGCAGTCAAGTGTGTCGTTGTCAACAAGCGAGGCAGAATACATCGCGCTAAGTTTAGCTATTCAAGAAGCCAAGTGGGTTAACCGCCTACTTTGCGAGATTTTGACGGCAGCAGGGGAATCGGGACCAGAGCTCAAGATCCTCGAAGACAACCAGTCATGCATCAAGATGACCAAGAACCCAGTGAACCATGGTCGGGCCAAGCACATCGACATCAAGTACCATCACATTCGTGATGAGGTCAAGCGCGGTGAGGTCAAGCTGGAGTACTGCGAGACCTCTGTGATGCTGGCGGACATCATGACGAAGACGCTTCCGGGGCCACGTCACAAGGACCGGCGGCGCTCGGAGTCAACGCGTGTTCGCATTGAGGGGGCGTATTGAGGGGTACCGGTTTCAGGCGGTAAGTACCCATAAACCGGTAACCAAACCGGTCCAACACGATCCCGCGATAATTACGGGACGTTGATTAGACGAGTAGGATGATTGGACGAGTCCAGAATGTTGGTGATTGGATGCACCAATTGATTGGATGACCTAGGTAGTGAGGACTGTGTAAGCTCCGATAAATCAATCACTTCGGAATCTTCCTTCTTCCCCTCAAGTGTCTTCGCTCCGGTCTACTCCCCGAGTGGTGACTCTTCCCTTCGCTCCGTACAAGCCCAACGTTGCCTAAAACCCGTGACCTCTATCACACTGGGAGGCTTACACGCATTTCTGGGACAAAACCGCCTCTCGTTTCGACGACGCTGTGATGGTCGGGTGGTGTGAAGTATATGGTCCTGGTTCAGCACCTATTGAACCGGCGGAAGGCAACGATGGAGGAAAGTATACCGAGACCTTTAACGCGGAGGAGCTCTTGGTCGCGGTAGTGGTGTCTGTCGAGCGGAGTGCGAGGTAGCTGATACGCGTTTTAGATGGAGACACTTCCGGATCACCAGATCTCGGTGAATTGAAGTTTTTGAAGCTGTCTTGGTAAGCGTTTCAGCGCTTAGTTATCGCATTTGTGGACTGCTTAGAGGGAGAGCCAGAGAATTGCGTCTTCACGATTGTAAACGTGAGCGCGAGTCTTCTGTGGCACAGTCTAGTCCCGACTGCGTGGAAGACAAGGAAAGAATTAAGATAAACTGGACCAAGCATGGAACTGATTGAGAACTTGGCTAATGGTAGTGTAAGCGAAGGAGAGTACTCACACGTTATTATGGTACCCTATTGGAAATGTGGTACGCGCAGTGAGGTAACATCAACCGTATCGATGTTGAGAGCTCAATCCAATGGGGACATTTCTTTTTCAGCGTTTGCAGGCTTAGGTGGGGAGAACTCATCGGTTGCCGAGGTGCCAGTCAGAGCTGTGAAAATCTCGCAGTTTTTCTCTCGCTATCGGGAATGTGCGTGCGCTGGGTCGAAGCGATGCAGATGTTCACAGATTGATGCTATCGTTTTTCATACATGTTGAAAGCATCGCGTAATTGCAGCCTGCTCTTCTAAAACCAAACGTTGCACCCGGACTAGACGCAGCGTACGCTGTGTTAGGAGATCTGGAGGAAGTTATTGTGCTTCAGTTGGGATGAGCCCTGGCAGTACAGACGCTCCAACCGCGCTTTGATATCACCCAATGGGATGCTGACTTGAAGGATCTTTTGTGGTTGCACGTGGCGTGAAACACTATATTCTGCAGCTGATCGCTTTCGTGTACGCTGACTTGCCCGTGTCGCTCCAGGATATGTGCATGGATTAAGTGCTAACAATTGTCGACGTGATTAGTAGCAAAAGTCGAGGCCATCGGTTCGATCTGATCGTGGCGTCGCAGTTCTATTTACTCGAGAAGCTCACAGCTATCCAGCTCCTGGAGAAGTACAGCGGACTGGTGGTGGATGAATGTATCGCTAAGTATCTCCCCATGTGCTACGAATGCTGCGTAACAGCTCTCAATCTTTTGACTGCCGAACCAAACGCAGCAACAAACCAAACGTGATGATATCCTTGGAGTGATGCGAGTGCTGGACTTGTGTCGGATGGGAAGCCGTAGCAGCACTTGAATACAGATACGTCGTCATTTTTTTCAGTGCTGCTTTCGTGCATGCGGGCGCCTTGTTGACAAAAGTACCGGACTCACGCTTCATGCAATATCGTTCCAGGTCTTTCCCCTTCTTGAGCCGATTCTTCTCCGTCGCTGGTCGAAGCAGTGGAAACTGCTCTAGCAGCCAGTTCTTACCCTGTCGGTAGTACTGCATCACCGAATGTCTAGCCAAGAGCTGGTCGTTGTGGCCTTTCTTGAAAGCTTAATGCACGCCGAACTTGTCTACTACTGCCTCCAGCACGGTAGCAGCGTTGTGGCGCTTCATGCACACCCCCAGGTACTCCTGTGGTGTAGTAGAACACACAAATATCGTCAGATGTGGATTCCTTACACAAACCACAACGAATCGCCGAGTTAGGTCGGCGGTTTGTATGGCCTGCGCAGAGGGTGGTCCCTTCGCGGTCCGGCCCTTCCGGGACAGACGAGTGGCTCGCTTCCACTCGGTTCCGACTAACCAAGTCAGATCACTTCCGAGGCTCCGCCGAGTTTGATTCGGCTGAGCTCGTTCACAACCCTGTGCCCTCCACCAAAGGATGGACGACGGCGCGCGAGCGCTTTTACAGGTCACCGAGCGCAGAGGCAGCTCAGCTAGAAGTGTTACGGCACCCGGGCTATCCGACGTACCGGCCCGCTGAGTATGCGGGACTTTCTTTCGCGCGTAGCGAGACTTTGTCCTACCCGGACCGACCTAATCTCTTGGCGCTACCAATCAATACCCTACAAGCTATGCCTCTCGAGTATTGACGGCAGGCATAATCCAGCCCTATGCAGGGACTTACCGGAAAAGTGTACACGTGTCTTGGACTAGGAAAATTCTGCTCTGTTATCTTCTGGGAGCCTTTTCGGCTTCCCTTATTTAATCCTATGCTTCATATACAAATATCTAGTGAAATGTAGTCGTTTCGGATCTCTACCGACCCTTCAGCTGCGTTCGGGCGACCGTTGAGCTCAGCGGATATCCGGATAGCATATCCGGACAGATCGCCGAGTACTTACCGTGATCCTTTGTTCTTAAGCTCTGGGTTATTAGACCGAGCCGATTCTTGACCTAAAGTAGGTCGGCGTATGGTCGAATCTGGAAATCCCTACACCACAACTGCCCCGGTTATGATACGAGCCGAGCTGGTGAGTGTCTTAATCCTTCAATTGGTTCTGCCATCGTTGGTCCGTACTCGGCTGATGACGTCCCGCGGCTCTCCACCACCTTCTTCGGTACGTTTGTTGCCTCCGCTGTCACTCCCTTGGCAGCTCCTTACTCCTCGCTTGTTACTCCAGCACAACTCGCGGCACCATAATCCTTCTCCAACCCCTCGTCGAGGTGAAGGCGTGCCAGCTGAGTCGATTCTCCGACCCGTCGGTACTCGTGGGGTCAGCGACAGGCCTGAGGCTCGGCTGGTTGACCTGACAACTTCTCATGAGTCTGACGCGGAGTCGGCGGGGTCTTCTCGCGTGCGCCTTCCTGGTCCACCGAGCTTGCCGGGCGACACCACTTCGGGCGCCACCAATCAGCCAAGCTCGGCTGCTCCAGTGAGTCTTGACTCCCTCACGGCCAGAGTTACAAGCAAGGGTATGAGCGCCGAGAAGAATTGACCTTCTTGGCGAGGCTCATGGCCTACGGATTTACTCGTTCCGTGGAGCCCTCCGATCCCGTGCAGCGGCGAGCGATTTTGCATGCTGCTTCCGCGGGGGAACTGTTGGATAGCTTGAAAGGCAACTACGCCGCTCTTGATTATCCAAAGATCATCGGCGATCTCCGAGCTGACAATCAAGCTGTTCAGGAGGAGAACCGCGCACTGACTCGGCGACTGGACTCGCTTGCTCTCAGCAACGTCGACTTGTCAACTCAGCCCTCGTCGGCTCAACAGCAAGTGTCTCGATTGGAGGCTGCTGCCACGCAGTCGGCTAATCTCCTCGCGTCACTGCGAAAGGCTGTAGCTCTGAGTGAGGTAAAACTTGCTCGGGTCATCGCAGCTGAGCAGAGCAAGGTTGACGCTGCGTTGGGTCAGGCCCAGCTCCATCATCAGCAAGTCTTGGATCGAGACGCCGAGATCGACGTCCTTCTCCGATCCATTTCTGAGAGGGATGCGGCGTTCGTCACCCTTCAGGGCATTGCTTCCAAGCACTTCGAACAGCTGCAGGAGTCGGTGCGATTGTACAGCTCCACAGGCACTCAACCTTTGCGGCACGCTCAGTCGGTGATCTTGCGACAGAAGCGGCTCATCCGTCGGAATGGTATTATTCCGATGCACGATCCTCACATGGCTGCTGCTGCTGGCGGTGGATTGCAGGTTCCTGGACTTGGTCCGTCCGACCTTCTCCTTAACGCTCGGCTGTGTCGTGTCTTGGAGTCTCGCTTCCCTGAAGATCTCAACATCCCAGCTGGTGAAACTCGGCGGTTGGAGTTGATTGTCCATCCTCGCCGAGACGCTCCAGTAGCGAGTTCCGTTATCGGTCCTAGTGTGGCTCCCTCAGCTAGTCAAGCGTCTTCGGTGACTTCATTGGCAGACTCGGCGGAGGCTCCAGTCAGCTCAGCGGCGGCTACGAGCCAGGCTGAGACGACCCTTGCCCAGCTTCACCGTACGCCTTTGGCGAACTTGACTTCGACTCAGCGGCTTCGGCGTTATGCCAACCCCAAGTCTCCCACAGCTGCAGGTCCTCGTCATCGTCCACCGGCGCCGCATCCGCCTCAACCGTACGCTTGTTCACTTCCCGGGGAGGATGGACACGAGGCTATCAGTGCCCTTTTGCACTCAAGTTCACCTCAAGCTACTGTATCCGATGGAGGAAGGCCTCGCTCTGGAAAGTTCCGTCGTCGGACTCGGCGGAAGAAAAAAGGTTCGTCACCTTCAGCTGAGTTCTGCTACTCAGCCCGCTGTCTCTGCTCGCTCTGAAGACGACGATGACGCTTCAAACGAAGCTGAATTCGAGTTTGAGTTGCCTGAGCTGCCCGCCGACACCGTTCCTGCAGTTGCTTCGACGACTTCGGCGGGTTCTTCGTCTTCTGGTCCTCCGGTGACTTCGTCAGTCGCGGCTACTCGCCCACCGCCGATATCTTCATCCGATGTCGTGGCTTCGCTGCCTGTCCCGGCTACGAGCGTTTGTGCCCCAGGCTCGACTTCGCCCATCTCCGCTGGGTTGCCCCAGTCGAGTGCACCACTCAGCGTCGTGCTAACGGTGGTTGGGCGCTCCCAGTCGTCTTCTCGGGGTCTGAGCGTATCCACCACGCCGACTGACCTAGTGACTCCGGCCGTGAGTGTCCTCAGACCGTCTCTCCCTGTGACCACGGCCGCGTTGACGTCCCCATCTGGGCGCCCTATCCGGAGATCTGCTGCGACCGCCCGCACTGTGGCTGCTCAGCTGCTGGAGGACCTCGACGCGTCTGACGACGAGGTGTTAGGGCCTGGTGATGGTTCCGTACCGTCCACCGGCTCGACGAATCCTGCCGCTGGGTCGCTCTTGGATCCCATTTTCTTATCAGAGAACTCGGCTGGCAGTCCTTCAGGTTCCGACTCAGCGACCGCAGATGCTCGTCGTTCTGCCCAAGCGAGAAGCCTTCATGCGGCAATCTTCGGCTCTGACGACGAGATGAGTGATGAGTCCTTGCCGCCGAGTGATCGCCACTCCTCGCGGCCTTCATCGAAGGATTCTGGTGACGGGGCGAGTTCTGCCTCTACGCCGGCTTCGGGGAAGCAGCAGCATCGCAAACGTCGTGCCTCGTCAAGTCCTACCGGTCATCGGTCGAAGCGATCTAAGAAGCACAAGAAGCACAAGAAGCATCACAAGACGCACCGACACCACAAGCATCGGCAGCTTCCGTCGACTCCTGATCCAGCTCCGGTTAAATCCATTCCGGCTGCTCCTTCGCCGAGTAGGCTCCCGGTTGTATCGATTCTCTCTCAGCCGAGTTCGACTGCCTCACGTCCGGCTTTGGTCGCACTACCCAGCGCTCTTACACTCCCGCTGGCGACGTTACGGACTCGAGCCTCGCAAGCGGTGTCCAAGGATTGTCGCTTGACTCTTCACATGGCTCAACTCCGCGAGGTACCATTCATGCATTTCGGCTCAGCCCGTTGTTGGAATGCATTATTGGATACACTGAGCGGAGGGGTGCAGATGGAGCTCGTAGGAGGCAAGAGTCGTGTGCCACCTACGCCGTGTTCTCTTGACGGCATTCGAGCTTTTATGGCCGTTTTCGACCCGAGCCATCCTTGTCAGCGTCTTCGGCGGATGCTCCCTGAGCTTCCTTTCTTCTTTTCTCCGTCGATACTGGAGGAAGCTCGGCGGTGTTTGGCTTCTCAGACCCGACCTCGAACTTTGATGCAAGTTCTTGGAGATATGTGGGTGAAGCTTCGTGGCGACAGTCCCTTGGACTCGGCGGGGAGGCCCATCCAGACAGATGGCCAAATCACCCGTTACTTCGTAGCTCTCTATGAGCGCCGTCATTGGATCGTCGAGTCGAGTGTGTTGATGGGTCTCCATCCTGACATCAACCCGGCTGCCACGCCCGCTCAGCTTGCTGAGGTGTATGAGCTGTGGCTGGTGTACAAGCGTGAACGCAAGCGTCGTAGTGACACTCTGCGATCTTTGGTTGTCGCTGTCTACGATCAGCTTTACTCGGCGGTCACTCAGAAACTCGGCGATGAACCTGCTCCTCTGGTGGACGCAGAGGTTTATTTCGACCCGTCCGTCCCCCATTATTCTCCTGTTAACCTTTCGTGGGTCCCCTCCGGGAGAGACTGGGTCCAATGTGCTCATGATGTGGATCTAGCCGAGCCCTGGCGAGCTTGGTGGCTAACTGACCCAGCGGTCCACCCGTATAACACCTGCTTCCGCGCTCGGAACGTGGACTTCTTGGTTTTCGCTCCGCGCGGTATGGATCCTCAGGTTGTTGACGACGCGATTGAAGAAGACTTCGATCTTGCCGAACAAGCACCTCCTGCCTATGCCCCGGGTGCTCCAACTCGGCTGAATCGTCAAGGCATCCACATCTTCACTGGGTCGTCGATCGGTGAGCTCGGCTCAGATGACGAGAGTGCGTCTGATGACGACTCGGCGGACGATGGGTTGAGTTCTCCTAATCTCCGAGGCGCGTCACCGAGTATGTCTGTGTTTGGCACCCCACTCCCCAGTGGAGCGGATCCGCCTCAACCCACTTCAGCTGAGTCGGGTCCTGAAGCACCTGGTTCGGCGTCAGCTTCGTTGGCTAGCTCGGAGATGATACTTATTGCCACAGCTGCGAATGTTGCATCTCCTTCCGCAGTTTCTCAAGGGATGGCGTCTGCTACGACGCCACGCCCCCAATCGCCAAGTCCGCTGAGCTCTTCCCAGTTGTCTCCGTCGGGTTCAACTCACTTGGAGTCCGGATCGCCGACCTTTTAGTTTTCCTTCTTTTGACTGGGCGTCCCGTAGGTATCGTTCAGGACTTCATTTCGTAATTATTCAGTATAGGTAGTTTCGACACATTAGTATTCCATCTCAACTCGGCCTGTGTCGTCCGCTGAGTTGGTGTAACGTTTGGTGCAATAGCTGTTAATCCTCATCTGCAACTTGCACCATTTGCAGACGGTTTTCGCGCTTCTTCTGTCGTAGATAGTCAAACAGAAGACCCCCACATGACAAATTCGACAGTGGTTCCCAAGTAGGCTCATCGTAGCCGACCCACTTAACTTTAAACTTCCGTTGTGATCGTGACGTACTCGTGGATAATGGTAGCTCATCGTCGAGAATTGCTTCGACTTCATACTGGTTTGTGCTTGTGTCTGGTTCCCAGCTGTCTTCAGGCAGTAATTCTTCGTCAAAGTCAAATCGCTGAGTCTCTTCGAGGTCGGCGATTAGCCTCGTCTTTGGTCTTCCGCCGAGTTCGGTGACTGCCTTCAGACGTGATACATGGACCCCTGGGTAGAACCTATATCCACTCTTGTCGGGTAACTCCAATTCATAGGCGAATTCTTCCACCTTCTTCTTCACCCTGAATGGTCCATGCCATCGGTGGGCTAGCATCTTGGTCAGGCCCGACTTGACTCGCTCCATAAACAACCAGACTTGATCTCCTTCTTTGAACAAGGATTTGGTGGATTCATCGCCTGGTTCTGCAACTTCATCTTCGCCATCTGCTGTGTTGGGAATGGATCTTTTCTCCTTCTTGCTCAACGCTTCGTTGTGCTCTCGAGCTCGTCGTGCTTTCTCTCGCACTTGGAACTCAGCTGCTAATCGAAGTGCCACTTCTCGTTGTCTGTTCGCTTCTCGGCGCCACTCGACTGCGTCCGCCGAGTTGACTGGGCGTCCCTGTCCTCGTCGTATTGAACTCGTCATAGCCTTGAGTGTAGACTTGGCGTCCCAACCATGTACCAGATAGAAAGGGGTTTCTCGCCGAGTCGAATCTCTTGAGTTGTTGATAGCGTGTACCATCTTCTCGGCGATGTCATCCCAGTCGGCTTGAAGTGGGTCTTCCACGTAGACCCGTATAGTCTGAACCATTGTCTTGGCTGACCTCTCTTGTTGACCGTTAGCTTGTGGTCGGTAACTCAGCGTAGCTCTTGATCTCGACTGCATCATCTCGGAGAAATTTTGGAATACTTCACTCATAAACCTTGGATCTCGGTCGTGTCGTATCAGAGACGGAGCCCCGAACTGCCTGAAGACGCATTCCTCAAATACCTTGGCCACTTCGAGTGCTCCGGTGTCATTCATAGCCTTAGCGATAACGAATCCCGTGAAGTGGTCCTGGAACAGCAGCAGTGCAGTATTGCCCCGCTGAGTTCGAGGAAGGGAAATCACGAAATCCATTGACACGACTTGGAATGGATGGTCTGACACCACATTTCCCGGCGAGTAACCTCTCAACTGTGGCTTGCTCTTACTAGTATTGCAGTCCTCGCAGGCCCTAACATGTTTCACCACGTCGGCGTAAAGACCAATCCAGTAGTAGTCGGCTTTGACTCGGTGATACGTTCTGACAATGCCTTGATGCCCTCCTTCGATCGAGTTATGAAAGCTATGAAGTATTTCGTCGACCATAGTTGACGGAATCACCAATTTCAATGAGAGGTTCGGTTCGCCGAGTTCGCCCAGTCGGCGAGCTTCATCTCGGCGGTATAACAGGCCGTCTTCGCTGAGTACAAAGACTTCTGCGACTTTGCCGGCATTCTGAGCTCGACGGTGTGTAAGGTCCTCAAATTCGCCTCTCAGGTACGCTTTCAGGTCGGCCCACCTGAGTTCTTCATCTTGTGCCTTCGCGATTCGTCGCCTCCGCTCAGTCTGTACTGTCACTGGATCAATGTCGTTGGCATTCCTAGCTGTCTGGGCTGACTCCATCTGCGACCCTGTTTCGACATTCGGGGTCGTGTGGTTAGTCCGCCGAGTCGACGCCCTGCTGACTTGTTCGAATTCATCTCCACTGCTTTCAAACGCGGATTCTCCAGGATTTGTTGACATGGCTTCATGATCCTGACTTCCTCCTCTTGCTCTAGCCGAGTCTTCATCCAGCTCGTCCTCAAAGTGAACTCGGCGTACTCGGCTAATAGTGACTGCCGTGACAATCGGGGTTTCCGCTGGGTTGTCTGTGGCGTACAGTTCTTCGGCTACCCGGTTAATCATTCTCAGTTCTGCTTTCCTATCCATCCCGAGAATTACTCGTCCAGCTTTAGCTTCCAGTGCTTCTGTAGCGAGAGAGTCAGCCGCTGCGTTATAGTGTCGCGCTATATGTCGATACCGGACCGAGTTGAGTTGCTTCGTCAGATCCTTGTGTCGAGCTAGCTCCAGTTGCAATGTTTCCTTCTTGCATGCTATCACCCCCATGGATTGCTGGATTGCAAGCCGTGAGTCACCCATGATAATCAGATCGGTTATCCCTCGGTCGATCGCCGCCAAGACTCCATTGTTCATGCCGGTGTACTCGGCGATGTTGAATGTGGTGGACGACAGGTACGCACTCGCAGCAATCTCAATGTCCCAATTCGGAAGGCGCCACAGTATCCACGAACAACTGCCATACCCGCCGTATTTAGCCGTCTTTGCTGAGCCATCAAATGACAGCACACATCCTGCAAAGTCAGCTGGTATTCGGGCGTATAGCAGCGCTGGGTCCATTCGAACTGTCGCCGAGTTCTTGGAGGGAGGCGCAAGGTGCTTCAAGGAATCGTCGAGTCCGATAAACGGGGTTATCGACGCCTGGAGCAACTGGGCGAAGTCTACATCTCGTTCACGTACTCGCTTCACCTTCAAATCGTAGGGCGACAACATAACTGCGAAACTGACAGCGCGGCCGTACAGCGACTATGACTTAAACACCCACTCCAGCGTGGAGAAACGGGTGTAGACGTGTAGTGTCTTTCCCGCCAAGAGAGTGTAGCACACTTTCAGCAATTGCAACAGCGCGACTACTTCTTTCTCAGCGGGATGATAGCCGAGTTCATTCTCCTTTAGTACGCGTCCGCAGAACCGAACTGGGTGCAGCTTGTCGTCGTGCGGTTGCATCAATGTACTGCTTAGTGTCCACTCATTGGTGTACAACATTATGTGTACTTCTTTCGCCGAGTCGAAATGACGCAGAATTGGAGCTTCTGCTACCCGTCTTTTGAGCTCGGCGAATGACGCTGTTGCTGACGCTAAGTCACCCCCAGGGCCAAAGTCCGTATCCTTGAGCTGATAGAGTACTGCACCGTAAACAGCCAAGTTCTGGAGGAATCGGCCGTAATAGTTCAGGGCACCGAGGAAAGCTTGCATCCCTTTCTTTGATTTCGGGAAGGCGAGCTCGGCGATCGCGGCTATCTTCTTCGCATCAGCGCGTATGCCACTCGGCGTAATCTCGTGCGATAGGAAATCAACCTTGGGTTGGACAAAGATACTCTTGGTAAAGCTGATGCTAATTCGACATTCTGTGAACCGGGCTAGTAATCGGTCGAGTGTCTCCAAGCAGGCGTCGAACGTCTCCCCTCCAAAACAGATATCATCGACAAACGACCTCCGCTTGAACACCGGAATCAAGGAAGACTGGTCTGGTTCTCCATTAGCAAACATGTCGCCGTCCGGTCCGTTGACCAGGTCTTGGACCGGATCGCAGTCAGCTTGTGATTGGTGGTCAGCTTCAAACTTCGTCAGCTGACTCTGCGTTGAATCGCTGACTCCGCCGAGCTCAACTCGCCGAGATCCGACTCGGCTTCAGCAACAGCCATTCGTTCGGCAAACAGCTGCCATCCTCCCTTTGGTTGAACGTATCCCCATAGAGCGTTGTCGATCAGTCGCTGGTAAATCATAGGCGCATTCTTTAATCCAAACGGCATTCGTAACCATTCAAAGTGTCCAAGTGCACAGACGAACGCTGAGATCTGCCGAGCTCGGCGTGTCATCAAGACTGCCCAGAATCCACTCGCAGCATCGAGCGAGCAAAACCACAAGTAACTTTCCAATTCGGTAAGCAGGTCATCAACCAGCGGCATAGCGTATTCCATCGGCGTCGTAACCGCATTAACCAGTTTATAGTCAATGCATAGCCGAATATCCACACCATTTTTCTTGAGCACTATCACCACTGGCGAAGCCTAAGGGCTGCTCGAGAACGATATCAACCCCGCTCGAAGTAGCCCTTTCAACAACTCGTAAAGCTTGCTCAAGTGGCGGAGAGGTATCCGCCGAGCTCTCTGCTTAATGGGTGAGTGCCCTTGAACGTCGATGTCGCGCAATGCTCCGTACGCTGGAGGCGGCAGGGCATTACCACTTGAAATCATTATCCCTTCGTGCTTTTGCAGCTCTGTCACCAATTTAGCCGACTGTGCTGGCGTATGACTACTCGACTTGACGTTTGTAGCGCCATAGTCGAGCTCGGTAGGTTCAACTTCAGTGAGGTCGGGAAGGAAGGCCAGCTCGTGAGCTAGATCCGTCAATTCCAGATCTGTTCCACTACGCTCAAAGGCGTTGGTCGTACCATCGTCAACATCATCCTCTTGCTCGTCTTCAGTCGCGGCGATAGCCAAGTAGTGTTGTCTTAGAGTTTCCGTTGGGTCTCTCGTCGAGTTGCACTCGTCATCTTCAGCTTGTCCTAAACCGTAGTCAGTTCCGCCGGGGTCGAACACCGTCGCCGCTGAGTTCGTCACTCCGATCTCAGCTATAGTACCTTTCAACAGTGATACCTCTGGTAATTCATGGTTGTCGGCTTCGTCAGGGCCCGTATTCGCTGAGTTCACTGCGATGGTCGATCTGACTCCTGCGTTTTCAAACTTGGCTCCGAGGTAGATGGTATCGTCGTCACGCTGTCTAACCACTTCCGGACCGGTCGTAGTCTCCACAGTCTCCAACGCTGAGTTCGCCGTAGCTGGGTCGTCGTTCGGCTTTATTCCTTCAGGCAGTAATACCTCCCGATTATCATAGTCCTTGGTCGCGTCGGAGTGATCAACCGCTGAGTTGGTTGTGACGGCAGAACTAACTTCCGTGCATGCAAACGCGTCTTCGGTATAGCTGCCATCCTGACAACATGATGTGGCCATGTCCGAGGCACTCTCAGTGTTTAGATATGCTGACGCCGAGTCCACTGCCCCCGACTGGATAATGCAAGCTTCCGGTGTACCCATCGCTGAGTTCACCACGGCTGCAGAACTTGGTCTAATGACTCCAAACTTGGCTCGGTTGTCAGCAACGGGTTGGGCGTCACTCAGGGCGCGTTCCGAGCGTTCTTCAAGGTCTCCTTCCGTTATAGCTGAGTCTTCAGTCGCCGACACTTCTTCCTTGGCCCTTACTTCACTTGTTCCTTCAACCGCTAAGTTCGTGTTGACGTCAGAAATGGCGCCATCGTCTTCAAACTTGGACAGCTGATAGGAGACATCTTGGCCATCGCGTAGCACCGGCGTACGATCCGCTTGGACGTCTTCCAGGTTGAACGCTGAGTTTATATCCGGGTCACCCCTTGTCACCCCTGAAGTCGATATGACGTCTGCGTTACCGCGACGCCTCTCGTAGTCGCCGGCTTCAGTGTCAGCTTCGATCCTTCTCCAGCGTTCGGCGCATGTTAATTCTGGTCCACTTTCCACTGGAGGAGGTCGTCTTTCCACCGCCGTCGGAGTTGGGTATTTTCGTCTTTCCACAGCTGGCGGCTGGTTTGACAACCAGTCGTCGTACAGTCGTTGTTCTTTCTGCAGCAAATCTTTATCCATCGCCGACTCAAAGGCCAATATCTGCCAGTCACGGTACTTCGCCGAGTTCACGCGGACATATCCCTCATTGGCCAGTACTCCGTGTGGTTGCCATTTTATCACATAAAAGTGAGGTGGGCACCAGACTGACGTCTGTCGTACGTTCGTAATCAGGACATGGGTTGGTCTTCCTCGGCGATTAAAAACAACCGTTGGAATCCAACCCTTCGTCCGTCGCACCTACAAGTCATGCGTCGACTCACTGGATTGTCGCCTGGGCAATTTGAACTCAGCGGTCATTCGACTTTCGATCGTTAGCCCGTCTGGTGGTCCGCATGGGACATTTGGTCCGAACTCGGTCTTGGTCGGCGCATTACTTGATCGGATGAGTGGGATCACCATCTCATCGGGTAGCTTGACAGCCGAGTTGTACAGATCCAGACGGATCCCAGCTGGGATCATGAAGTCGGTGCCGAGAATCAAATCAACTCCGGCATGATGAGGCATTATCCATACTTCGAACTCGTATGCCACTTCCCAGCCGAGTGTCACCTTCACCACTGCTCTTGACGTTGTCACCATTCTGTTTTTACTTATTCCTTGTATGTCGATTCGCTTATCTCGGCTGGCCACTCTCTTGAGACGCAGTTTCCTCGCGAAGTACTCACTAATCGCCGAGACATTTGCTCCGGTATCCAATAATATCTTGGTCCTTCGGTCGTTCACTGCACCCAATACGAGGGCTCTCATTCTAACTCGGCGATCAAATGTCTGTGCTGACCACCATCCCAGCCGTTCTCCCGGAAGCAGCTTCATGATTCTGGTACGATGCACAGCCTGGTCTGACTGCCGAGTTACACTTGCAATAGCTCGGTTGTTATCATCTAACTCACCGAGCTCACGTTCAATTCCGTCGATCTCACACATCCAATTGCCATCCCCGCTTCTTCCCTCGGGCCGTCCTGCTTCGCCTACGAAGGCAAACAAGAAGTTTGCCTCAACTGCAGGTTCAGCTGACTGTGGCAGCCCGGCATATTCCAACCCAGTCAGTGTTGGCGGGCCGCCGAGTTTAAATCACTCGGCGCGTAAAGGTTTTGCAGGTCTTCTGGCACTTGCGACTTGTCGACAGAGTTTTTTACGAACGCAGCCAGCTTCTCATATTGACGAAACAGCTCGCACTGACCGCCTTCATGGACTTGTCTGCAGAATTTGCAGCGTCGTCGACAGTAGTGAGCCGAGTGCCCCATTCTTCCACAAGCTGCACAAGGTCCACGCTGGGTGTTGTCGCGTGATCCATCTCCACGATTCGACTGTTCTCGTTGGTTGTACGGTCGCGGAGGTCGGTTCGCTGAGTTTCCCCAACTTCGATTTGAGCCATTCTGGTCTCCCGCCGAGTTCTCTCGGCGGTCCGGTGTATTTCCTTTATCATTGGAAACGCCGGCGTCTATGTAATCGTCGTCTTCCGCTGAGTCGTGTCCTCCGGACTGGTCCTCATCATCCCATTCGTCTTCGGAGTTGTACGGACTCGGCGGGTTCTGATCGATGAGTTCCTCCCCGTCGGAGTCAGCGTCAACGACAGTGACTCGGCGGTCGCGGTTTTCTTCCTTGCGACTGCGCTTCTCATCTCGACGTCCATCTCGGCGTTCATCTCGGCGGCTCTGATCCTTCCGCTTGTCATCTCGGCTTCGTGCGATCACGAGTCGGTCGCGTTGCTTCTTGCGCTTCTCGCCGAGGATCCGACGATTGATTATCTGTTCCACCTTACTGATGTCTTCCAGCTGCAAGGGGTACATCAAATCCATCACATCGTCATCACCACAATGCAGCAAGAAGTGTTCGACATGGTCAGCCGCGTCGGCTCCACCCTTCTCGTACTGGATCTTGGCTGTCCGAGCATACCCGTTGAGTCGGATCAGGAAGTCGCAGATCGGTTCGTTGACTTTACGTCTCGCCGAGTAGTAACGAGTGCGGGCGGATTGGTCGAACTGTGAGCAATAATAATCCAGGAACGCCTCGCTGAGTAGTTTCCAACGTCGCTGAGTCTTCTGCGGCAGCTGCCTGTACCAACTCTTCGCCGCGCGTCCCAAGCATAGCGAGAAAGGCTCGCACCAGGCACTTTGAGGCATCCTGGTGCTCTTCATCTCGTAGATGAAACGCTTGAGTCACTGGAGCGACGCGTCAGAGCGGTAGCGCTTTCCTTCGAACTCGGCGATTTTGTCGAGCGAGGCGTGGGTTCGGACTTCTAGGTACTGCGTCGAGTCCTCTTCAGCCGCGTCAAAGCTCAAGTTTCGGATGCAGTCCTTCACGGTTTCTTCACGGTTACCCCTCACGTTGAAGGTGTCGTCGTCTTCTTCATCCTCCTCGTAAGCCTCAGCCTCATCTGCAGCGTCATACAATTCACGGTAACGACCAACATTCCGCTGCCCACGACTCGGCGCTCGCTGAGTCGGGTTTAGCTTCATTGGAGTCAGCATGTGGGAGTCTTCGAAGTACGGAGTCCCTTGCGTAGCGCGGAACACTTCACGTCTCTTCGTCTCCGGGGTCTTCGGCAAAGGAATCTTGCTTGGGTCTTCGCCGAGTGGTTTGAACTCGGCTACTCGGCTGTACACCTTCTTCGTTCCACCAGGGGCCTTCTCCAATCCAAACGCCATTCTCAACTTCTTCTTCCATTGCCAGAGCTCAGCTCCGCCACGGGTCAGACTCCAGTCGGACAGGATGAGGCTGTTCGGTCGGCTGTTGCACCGATAGCCCATCGCCTTCAGCAGCAACACAGTTTCTTCCACCAACTGGTTGATGTTGGCTGCACGTACCGGCTGAGTTAGCTCGGGACCCAACATCGGCCACTTCGCCTGCGCCATCGCCACAGGCGCGAACATCATCATCCATTCCGATCTCGTTCTCATCTCTTCGCCGAGTCGAGCCAACACTTTATTGGCGCTCGGCGTATCGGCGTTCCTCGTCGCTTTCGGAATAAGGGGCGGACGGTCCCCTTGAGCAACGCCATGTTCTTCTTCATCTTCCTCATCGTCCGCTCCTTCGTCGAGCTCGGCGGATAAGTTGCGCTCGACAGGACGTGGGGCTCCCATGCGTCCCACCTGCAGCGTCAACTCTTCCACCTCGCCAAGTAGCTCGGCGGTAGTCTTCGTATCTCCGAGCTCAGCGGTCTCGGCCTTCTCTTCATACTCTCCTTCACTTGCATCTCCGTTCTCGCTCTCCTGGTCTTGGCCATCCTCGTCGAACTGGACGGTTCGTCCCACCTCCATCGTCATGGCGATGAGTCGTTGATCCGCCGGGTCCGACCCCGCGAGAGGCGATCCTCCAGCCGTCGCTGGGCTTCCGTCGCTCGGAGTTGCTGATCCCTTGACCATCTTCACTCTTCTCTTTCTCTTCTCTTCCTCTTAACTTGGTTAGCTGGCACCTATAAAAACAAGCACACACTCCTGTTCCCGGGTCGCGGCACCAGTTGTGGTGTAGTAGAACACACAAATATCGTCAGATGTGGATTCCTTACACAAACCACAACGAATCACCGAGTTAGGTCGGCGGTTTGTATGGCCTGCGCAGAGGGTGGTCCCTTCGCGGTCCGGCCCTTCCGGGACAGACGAGTGGCTCGCTCACTCGGTTCCGACTAACCAAGTCAGATCACTTCCGAGGCTCCGCCGAGTTTGATTCGGCTGAGCTCGTTCACAACCCTGTGCCCTCCACCAAAGGATGGACGACGGCGCGCGAGCGCTTTTACAGGTCACCGAGCGCAGAGGCAGCTCAGCTAGAAGTGTTACGGCACCCGGGCTATCCGACGTACCGGCCCGCTGAGTATGCGGGACTTTCTTTCGCGCGTAGCGAGACTTTGTCCTACCCGGACCGACCTAATCTCTTGGCGCTACCAATCAATACCCTACAAGCTATGCCTCTCGAGTATTGACGGCAGGCATAATCCAGCCCTATGCAGGGACTTACCGGAAAAGTGTACACGTGTCTTGGACTAGGAAAATTCTGCTCTGTTATCTTCTGGGAGCCTTTTCGGCTTCCCTTATTTAATCCTATGCTTCATATACAAATATCTAGTGAAATGTAGTCGTTTCGGATCTCTACCGACCCTTCAGCTGCGTTCGGGCGACCGTTGAGCTCAGCGGATATCCGGATAGCATATCCGGACAGATCGCCGAGTACTTACCGTGATCCTTTGTTCTTAAGCTCTGGGTTATTAGACCGAGCCGATTCTTGACCTAAAGTAGGTCAGCGTATGGTCGAATCTGGAAATCCCTACACCACACTCCCATGTCACGCCTTCCTCATTTAGGAAGTCCTTGAAGGAACGAGACGCGCTCTCGCGCGCACGCTCTGTGTTGGTGGGTGCGAGGTCTGTGAGGCTCATGGTGTGACGGAGAGGTCGGGGGTTGCGTGTTATTCGTGAAATATGCAAATGATTAAAGGTTTGTAAGGGACTATCAATAACAGCTATTATGGCTCCGACCAGATATGTCGGACAAACTCAACTCGCATTGGATTGGTAAAAATAATGCGTTATCTTTGTTTGATTCGCTGAATTTAAATTAAAGCCTGATGATTGGTCAATAATGTATAATTGAGTTCTAGTGTTTAACGATATTAGCTTTCCTTGCGAAGGAGTAAGGTGAACATTGCGCGCTTATGTGTTGACGTATCCGACGTACAGTCTTTCTTCTTTCTTCATTCCTCCCTGGGCCTTGTTAAAAGCACTCCCAACACGAGCAGCCTCAATATCATGATGCGCTGCATGGCTTCGTTCAGCCGTCGGAACCTCTCGACGCCACACCGTCGGTTGCCGATTCTTGCACAGCGCGCCTTGGTCACGGCACAACAGCGCAATGACATGCGCATCGGCTTCTTCTCGGCACACAACTACGAGATCTGGCCGAGGATGCCGGAACCACGAAGGACAACGAACTTGTGTACGTCGCCCTTTGTCGCACGTTACTGAGATCCTAAGTGCGTTGAGTTGGCAATACCATTGATACTGCATGTGCTTCGAACGCTGTTGGTTGACACGCTGTAGCTTCTTCTCCAACCGACTCACTAAGCAAACCACGCAAGTAGCCGAAAATTGCGAGGGCGTCTGTATCTTCGTCAACGACATCGCTGATGCTACGGTGCTGCGCAAAGTGAGTGAGGCATTGCTACTGAATACTTCTGCTTACATTAACTCGCTCATCAGAGTGTTTGGCGATCTCTACTGTAGTTATACGACCGTGGCACCCGCGTACTATTCCTGCGTTGCGCTAGGTTTGATATGGTTGACCTCGCTGTGGCCAAGGAGCTTAACATGCCTGTAGTGCGTGTACCGGCGCACTCTTCGTATGCTGTGGCCGAACATGCTGCTGCCTTGATGATGACGCTGAACCGTAAGACACACCGAGCCTTCAACCGCACGCGTGAGCAGAACTTTCGGCTTACGGGCCTACTGGGCTTCGATATGAACGGCAAGACGGTGGGTATTATTGGTACGGGCAAGATCGGCGCCAGCTATGCGCAAATTTGCAAAGGCTTCGGGTGTCGTGTACTTGCGTATGATGTGGCTGAGAACCCAGAAGCTTTAAGCTACGGCGTCGAGTATGTGCCGCTTGAGCAGATCTGGAAGAACGCAGACATCATTTCTCTACACTGTCCGTTATTCCCAGGCACCAAGCATGTGATCAACAAGAACAGCATCGGGCAGATGAAGGACGGTGTGATGATCATCAACACGAGTCGTGGCGCTTTGATCAACACGGAAGCTCTCGTGGCAGGCATCAAGTCCAACAAGATCTCGTCAGTGGGATTGGACGTGTTCGAGGGCGAGCAGGGGTACTTCAACACAGTCATCACGAGCGACATGCTGGCTCGCTTGTTCATGTTCCCGAACATTATCATTACCGGCCACCAGGCATTCTTCACGCAGGAGGCACTTGACAACATTGCGAGTACAACCATCGATAACATCGCGGCATACATCACCGACGAGCTGCTTGTGAACGAGGTCAAATGAGGATGTGCAGGCAATACAATGCCCGGGTTCCACGTAGCGCACCCCAATGAAATTTTAGTGCCTCATTAAATGCCCCCCCCCCCCAAAAAAAAAAAAAAAAAAAAAAATTATTTTTTGACGGGGCTCTTCGATAATGATATTTACGAGAATGAAAAAGTCTCATATTCCGTTTAGGTTACAGCTGACAAGCCGAAACTGAACTACTTGACCTCGTTCGCCAGCGTTTCCTTGGCCACGTACGCCTTGACGTTAGCGAAGGTTGTCAAGGCTATGTTGTCTAGAGCCTCCTTCGTGAAGAAAGCCTGGTGGCCCGTGATCAGCACGTTCGGGAAGGTGAACAAGCGAGCCAGAGTCTCGTCCTGAATGACGACACCCGAACGGTCCGAGTAGAAATACTCACCCTCACCCTCGAACACGTCGAAACCGACCGCACCGATCTTGCCGGTCTTCAGGCCGTCCACAAGGGCCTTATTGTCGATCAAACCGCCGCGACTCGTGTTGATTATCACAACGCCCTTCTTCATTTTCGAGATGCTGTCGGCATTAATCGTGTGCCTGGTTGACGGAAACAAAGGACAGTGCAGGGAGATGATATCAGCGCGCTCCCACATCTCGTCGAGCGAAACGTATTCGGTGCCATAGCTCAGAGCCTCAGGGTTCTGAACCACGTCATAACCTAGTACTTTGGCGCCGAAGCCAGCAGCGATGCGAGCGAACAGAGCACCGATCTTGCCCGTGCCGACGACACCGATAGTCTTGCCGTTGACATCGAAGCCTAGTAGACCAGCAAGACGGAAGTTCTGCTCACGGGTGCGGTTGTACGAGCGGTGGATGTTACGGTTCAGTGTCATCATCAGCGACGCTGCGTGCTCAGCCACGGCGTAAGGCGAGTAGGCCGGCACACGAGTCACGGCAAGACCGAGCTCTTTGGCTACCTTCATGTCAATCATGTCGAATCCAGCGCAACGCAGGAAGATGGCTTTGGTGCCACCGGCAGCCAGTAAACGATGAGCCGCTTCATCAGCGACGTCATTGACGAAGATGCAGACACCTTCGCAACCCTCGGCCAACTTGGCAGACGTTGCATCCAGCCGCGGAGTGAAGAATATGAGTTCGTGGGCAGGGGTAATGTGCTGCTCCTTGGCAATCCGTTCCATCGATTCGATGTCGTAGCTGTGCGACGAGAAAAATGCGATCTGCATGGTGTTTGGCGGCGTGGTGTGGTTTTCTTGGCAAAAAGAAGAATGCTCGACTCTGTTGATCAAGTGGCGAAGTCAAAGCTAAGAATCTTCATGCATGGGTGCGGTCTAGACGGCGTCAGCATATCGTCGCAGGAGCTCACCATAAACAGAGAGCGAGCGAGCGAGGAGTGCGTAAATCTTGAGCAGCTGCGCGTTTCTCTGCAATTCTGATGCTGCTTGGTGAAGTGGACCTTTCTTGAAATGGATGCGTACATTACCGTAGAATGCAGAATAAACCACGCGGTTGCTGTCAAGGTAGAAGTTCTACCTTTTCATTAATACACTGTTCTCACAAGCAGCATGCTAAATGCTGAACGGCTGACGAATTTCTGGGTGTTAAACTAGGGCTTGGGATATGTAGTAGTAAGAAAAACGTTTTGTAAAGATATTTTAAAGCACTAAAAGTTGTGGATCCCCGCTTACAATTGCGCTCTAGGAAATGGTCTGGCTACCCTCGTTTTTTTTTCTTGCTACTACCGTAGTACATGTTTTACCGATTCTTCTTACCTTCATTACCGGTTTATGCACGGACTAACCTATTTGGGCTGTGATATCTAGCTGCTTCTATTAATAAATCTTGACTGTTCTTCAGTAAGTGAGGGAGCAAGTACCAGTACGGCAATGTCGCCAAGTCCAGCACCATGGCGAAAGCAGAAAGAGCTTAAGCTTTTCAACCGACTTTTACTTTACCAGGATGCTATTATAACAGAGGTTAAAAGACTACTGTACCTTATTAACGAGTATGTGAGCATCCCGTAAACAGGTTGCTTTGGGGGCGACGCAAACCGGTATTATCACCGGTCCAACGACGCCCCCTCTCTCCTCAAATCAAATCAATCTGCCCTTACAAACATCAAGTCATTTACATGGAAACATTTACACGAATCCTTCGCCAGAGAGAAGCAAAGGGAATGCCAGGTTAGTCGCGGGTGTTCAGTTGATGAAGATTGCAATACTGATTGTTAGGT
Organism: Phytophthora betacei; assembly: GCA_011320135.1. Classification (NCBI taxonomy): domain Eukaryota; phylum Oomycota; class Peronosporomycetes; order Peronosporales; family Peronosporaceae; genus Phytophthora; species Phytophthora betacei. The sequence continues at coordinate 112,410 of JAANHX010000382.1, forward strand.
TTATGCGTGCAGGTCTCTCGGCTCGCAACGGACAGCTATTAATACATGCCATGTGCAAGACCCATCGTCGGCAAGCTCGCGTGAGTAAAAAGCATCGGCGTGGCTTGAACTCCTCAGCACCAGGTCCGCGTCATGATCACGCGTCAGATGTCGGAATTGATAATGTATCAGCAGCACCTTCTAGCGAGCCCACAATTACTTCGACGCACCACTGTCCAGAGAAGTTATGTAAGCATCCGAGTCGATGTGTCGAAGTGCGGGCTATAAAGAAAAATGGAGGGCTCCACTGGCTATGCGAGCAGCACCGCCAGCTGCAGAATGCAGAACAGTGCCAACGATACCAGCGCCGGAAGGTATTTGCCAATTCACGAAAAACAACGGAACAAGATCTACACAGCGTTGATTCTTCTAGTGCAAAGGCAACGCCACGTGACTCTCCATCTCACAAGTCTCAGTATCGTGCAAGTAACAATATAACGACTGATGAAGTCGTGGTTCCGACAGTTGCGCAGTCTGGAACTCTCGAGAAGAAACAGCAGTGTGGACATCGGAGCATCTGCCATCGGCCACGCGCACTAAAAAATAACGGTGAGCTCCATTGGCTGTGTGACCATCACCGTGAACAGCAAAATGCCCTTCAACGGAGGCGGCGACGGCAGCTATCAGCTGCGCGTCGTATGCTCAACCTCAGAAGCGAACTTACCGTGACGCAAGACACCAATTCGTCAGAGTCAGCAACGCAGGTGTGCAATCGAGCTGGAAGAACGGATTATTTCAAGGAACAGTTCAATGTGCACCCCAGCAAAAAGGATGCTTCTTCTAGTGAATCGGTCCATGCAGCTGCGATATCGGAGCCACTCCTGAGTATATTCAAGGCTCATCGCGACGAAGTTGTTCGTCGAATCCAAGTTGATCAGTTGTTTCTCAAACACATTGAAGAGTTGTGGGCAGCATTTGGTGCCACAAATTAATTGGCGTACATATATTGCGTTCTGTATCCAAGTCCTCTCTGCTCTTCATCCACTCGACAAGATGTGCTTGTATGGCCCCATGATTTCTAGGGCATGTTGTCCAATAGGCACTTGATGGAGATATGCTCTGTCGCAGTCTCGAGCGCAGCCGAGATGGCATGAATTCACACGTGATCGACTTGGTGGAATGCGTAACGCTATAGCTGATTATTCGCGCTACGTCTAGGCACGCGGGAGAACTGCGGAGTTGTGAAGCTGCGCGAGCAGCTTCATCGCTTGGATCACCGGAAGAGCAGTCTCCAGTGTCTTGGAGACCGCGGCAGCAACGCGAGATTCCTCTGCTTCAAACGTAGATATTTTTTCAGGTCGCGTATTGAGTTTTGCTAGTGTCAGAGGTTGTGTCAGGAAAATAAAGTTTCGGTGCTTCACCCGTGATAGTGCTACATACGCAAATGATACAGTAGGAATCGAATTGGTATGAAATACAACTTTGTCGCAAGTCAAGCCTTGTACTTTGTGAATTGTCATTGCATAGGCTAGCCGTAGGGGGATTCCGCGACGGACAACTCGAAGGTCGCTATTTTTCTTTCCCCAAGTGATTTCCCTGGGCACAATCGGTACGATATTAGGAACATCTTTCAAGAACGAGGGACCGAGATATAAATCAGTAACTTTAATGAGAATGATTGGGAGTTCGCTGCCTTTATAAAAAATGAGGTCATAAATGATTTCGTTCGTCCCATTACAAAGTCCTGCTGATTGTTGAAGGTTGAAAGTCAACGTGACAGGAGCACCAACACACAACATCATTTTCGTTGCGACAACTCTATCTCTTTCATTGTTCGTCGTTTTAGCCTCACTAATAAGGGCGCTAACTGTTCCTTCAGGTATATCGCGTTTCTGGTGGAGACGCTTTTGCTGGACATGATGCAGTGCGTTGATATGAACGAAGGGTACCTCGTTGGCAAGTAAGCTTTCTGCGTTAGCTGCATCAACATCAACATTTTTGTGAGCAATGTGTTTAGCTTTTGAATACCTGCATGGTTCGTGCGCTGAAGGACTACATCGTGAATTAAACAAATTAATGTCAGCTTCGGTCGGTTTACGACTGCGCAAGCGCCTCAAAGCGTTGAACCACTCAGGATCACGCTTTCCTCGGTTTTGATCTGTCAGCAGGCAAACGTTAGATATTCCTTCCCATAACTCACGCCCTTTACGCTGCACTTCATTGTATACCTGCTCTAGCGGTGTAGCCAGTGCGTACGGAACAACGGGGTCTAACTGAGCGGCATCACCAGTAAAAATGATATCGCGTCCACCAAAAGGCAAACTGCGCTGCTGAGGCCAAATCTCCCGCATTCGTTGGTCAATCCAGTATAACATTCCGCAAGATATGACACTGAACTCATCGATAATCACTAAATGTACATCCTTGTACCTCTGTTGAAGGGTTTTAAGCTTATTTGCACCGTGCTTCTGCGAGGTGAGTGACGTGTAAGGGGATGAAAACGCGGTTCGGGAAAATGATGAAAACCCTAGTGCAGAACACACGGCTTGCCCCTTAATATTAAAAGCTGCGGTACCTTGGTGAGCAAGTAGGAGAATCCGTTGGGAGTGACTTAAAGGAAGATCCCTGAAAACACAGCGGGTATCTTTTATTAAGTGATCAATAAGCCAACTTTTCCCACTACCGCCTTCCCCGTTTATAATCATATGTATAGGCGTACAAGGCGTACCTTCGATCACCGCTTTCAATCTAATCCGCGACTGCTTCATTGCCAATGCAAATGGTATCCATTGCGACTCCGACATAGTTTCTTTTGGTACTGAGGTGTCCTCATCATCGGTAATAGGATAGCGATAAAACGTATGTCCACTTGGGTTTGAGTGCGCCAAACTATCTCTCTCCTTCATCCAAGGCTTAACGCAATCTTTCATGAAGGTTTTTGCTCGTTGAACATCCTCCTCAGAATATTTATGCTTTGCTCTCCACGTAGTTATTCTATTAACATCGTCTGTGTTTACTTCTAAGCTACAGGTATCTTCGTCTTGCATGGATACCCCACTGTTTTCAACGAAGACATACTCGGAGGGAGGAAGTTGTTCACAACATGGAGAGGCGTGTGACTGTCTGAGCAAATCCAACGAGTGTTGGCGAGCTATTTTGGCATTAGACTCCTGCAGCAACTCGTTATCAAGATTCTTCTCCTGCTCATGAAGAAAGCGTTCAATGCATTCATCATCCTCTTGAGGAACGTCGTCAAGTGTACGCCAGGGTACATGCAGGAATAACTCCCCGTAACAGAAATCTGGGTCATGTACATCTGGAGCCTTCCAAGGAGATGCACGAATAACTCGGGGTTTTGCGCGTCTTTTAATATAACCGCATCCATCGATTCTTTTCCAGCAATCCTGATTTTTTGTGAGCAAGTTAACCTTGTCATGTAGATCATAGTTCTCAACAAACGTAGCATAACTTATTGAATCGAAGGCGTCATTTGCTGGGCGGGCTATATACGCTCGTTCAAAAGGCTCTAACCTACAAGTTGTTCTTCGGGCTTGATCAGCAAACACAGCAAGTTCTTGCTGCTTGCGAGTGTCAACTCGATAGCAACGCATGTGATGGCGTAACCCTTTCACACGTTCAACCGTCCGCGACTTCCCATGCAATGGTAGCTCGCGCAATAGAATGAAATATGCTTCTTGGGCACTAATTTCTGTTATGGACAAAGTGGCATTTGCAACTCGTTTTAAAATGGCATGGTGGGGTAGATTAACATCACAGCGCTTCACCGCTGCCGCGATGACCTTTTTAAAGCGCGCTGTATCCGGTTCTGCTTTACTCACGTACGCAGCAGTGTACTCTGCAGCACCATAGGCGTTGCCGATGAGTTGCACATCCATATTAGCCCTCCAGGTGGACAGCAAGGCCGGTGTGTAGTTATTGGTACTTGTGATCTCTCGTTTTAATCTAACATTGAAGGATGGTGTGCCATCGCTAGCAATTGATGCATCAATTTCAGTGTGAGGCTGGAGTTCTTTGGGGTAGCCGAACCTGCACTCGCTACTTTTTTTTCCTGCATGCAGCACTCGGATAGCAAATATGCTGTTGTACGCGATGCACTATTCTAGACAAATCACACTCCCAGGCATCACACCCGTATTCAGGAGGCCGAACTGTCAAAATATCCAGATTTTCGGCTTTGAAAACGGCACAAGTCGAACAATTACATGCATCTAGATCTGCACGGGTTTTTGAAAGAACCGAAATACTGCGATCAACAAATTCAACTAATTCGCGTTTACCCTCATCCGTTTTGAATAGTTCTAGTACGTCGGGTGCATCTTTAATCCAAAGCAATGCATGGATGTGAGGGGATCCTCGCTGCTGAAATTCGACTCGCCAAAAGAAATCATCAATCTCACCCAAAGGTTTCTCGCTCCCGCACAATACGTTGTCAAAGAAACATTTAAATCGGTGATGAAAGTAGCGAGCAGCGATATCGGGGTTCTCATTTAGTAATCTTCTCCTGTCCTTCGCAGACAAGCGTCTGCACTCATCAAAGGTGAGTTGCGGGTTGCATGCCTTGAAAAATCAGGCCATATCGTATCAGCAGCGCTCAAAGTTAAAAAAAAATGTTGGCCAGCGTGTCGGCAGAACTCGGCTTCCTATCATACTCATGAGATCGTCTCGAACGTTGCTCCAGTACAAACCACTTCCTCTAACCACCCTAAAATAAGGCTTCAATGATTCTAATATTTGTAGTGCAGCATCTGTATCTGCATTGGAAGAGCTCGACTGCGGTGAGTCATTTTGCTGTTCTGTATCACTCACTCTTCGCACCAGTCCATCTATTTGCCTCCTTTGAATTAAGTTGAGGCAGAAGAATTTAAAGTTGCTGTGAATAACAAAGCGGCGATCGTGCCATTTCATGAGGTGGGCGCAATATTCAGCTAGGTGATACTCGTGTATCCGACTCTCGCCGCTTTCGAGTGGAGTCAGTCCCGCTTTCGCATCCGGAAACAGAGTTGGAAAGCAGTTCTGCATCAAAGTGTTGGTTTTGTATTCATCTATTGGATCCGTACGACACTGAAGTTCTTGTACAGGATAATCCGATTCTCCACAAGCTAGATTAGCAGCTTGAACTATTTTTTCTAACTCGCTTTGAGTATCTTGCTCGTCTCGCTCAAGCTCAAAGGTTTCAATTAAGTTATCCATCACATCGGGTTGGTTAGTAATGCAATCAGGATCGGAACTAGATGTATCTGTTCTATTGTTGATAGCATCTGTACGAGTAGCGCAAGCAGAGTTTGATATTTCGCAAGGAGACAATAAGGAATTGGAAGCTTGTGCTGTGGCCTCACAAGTCGTTGATGGTGTTGATTCCGTTAGGATCTCCTGCTCTGGTTCACGGTTCAGCTGGTTCTCGTCGATCCGAAGTTGTTGGGCTTCTTCATCAGTGATGGATACACTTGGAATGTCGTTTGCAACGTCGAAGTGATGCAGAGCAGCTAGATTCTCCTCTGAAATCCTAACATTTTTGTAAAGAGGATTATTTTCGATAAGCCAACATAGCGCTCGTCGAAGTAAGTCTGGTCGAACTCGAAAAAAACTAGACGATTCCGTTGTTTTGGTCTTCCGAAAAACGACACCGCATTTATGAAGGGGACGTGGGAGATCGAGGACAACTTCAACGGCACTATTCCAGTAATTGATGGAGTTACCACGAGTAAATTCTTGGCCATCGCAATAGAGGTTCACACAGGTTGTAAAGGAAACACCCAAACCGATAAGACGTGCCTCCATCCGGTTCAGCACGGCAAGTTCGTGAGGTACAGGAGCCACACGGAAACCACTAGCCCTGCAAAATTTAGGCACTTCTTTCTTTCGCAAGGAAGTTTCACATCGTCGACAAAGCCAAATCATAGATGTGCCGCAATGTTCGTCGTTCACAAGTGCTTCTGGTATGACCTCACATTCGCCAGTGCTGTTACAAAGGGGACGGTACGGATCTGCACCCGGATCAAATCGTTTCATTGAGGCATGCTCGGACTTGGTGAGCTCACCACAACTACCGCATACACGAAGAAAGGGAGCATCGACGGCAGCGTAAAACGCTGCAAAACCCACACAACAGGAGCCTTGTTACTCCGATTGGACACAAAACCCGCTTTTAGTATGCGAAGCGTACCTTTTGCATCTTCACTTCGGTCGCCATCGATAGGTCGATCCTTCGTCTTTGTCTTGCTACGCTTCGCACCACGGGGCTGCAGTTGAGCAGCAGCGTTCCGCTTCATAGTTTCTTCGTGACGTGCAAGCCGTTTCCTTGCGTCTTCAGCTTCAACGGCTTCGACGGGAGCTGCATTTGTTCGTCGTTTTTTTCGTGGTGTTCCCAATGCTGCGAGGGCCCGCCTCGCGGCCTTTGCGGCACGAGAATTCTGGCTTGGTTTTACCATCTTCCATTGAACATATCTAGTTAGGACTGCTCTCTAGTAAATCATGTTCAGTGGCCAATAGTACTAACGTACCCGAAGAAGTTGATGATGTAGCACCACACGCTCTAGAACGGCACGCAACGTTTGTTGTATGTGCGTCGAATCTGCAAATGCTGCGCAGCTTGTCCTCAGCAGCGTCCAATTTGACGCACACCTGCACGGAAACTATTTTAGACATCACCCAGTAAGTCGATACCGTAGTACTACAAGTTCTACTTGTGTGAGACGATAGCGTTTGTTGCATCGACTTCTACATTCGGATCACGCATACGCTTGACACCCAGCAAGTATGTCACAGCGTGCATCAGTTAAGACCATGGCCAATAACCCCCCTGAACTGCTTGCACTACACTGAGGCGTACTTGAATCCCCGTACACACATCATACGGAGCTGCATGAGTCCAAGTTGTCTTTCTTCTAGATATACAGTGGCGTGGACGCAGCTGCCTTGAATCACTCGGTGAGAACTCAATGATGACGATGTCGGGAGGTGATGTCGTTTCCGTGTGTGCTTCAATTATGCTTCCCTGCAGTGAATCGGTGTTTAATAGGAAATCTTGAAATATTAGTAGTGCTAGATGTCCGAGTAGTGCAAATAGGTCGTGAACAATACAAATCTGGAATGTATTACAAATTCAAAGCTTGACTACATCGGACTACAAAGTCAAAGCTTGACTACATCGGTATGAGCCCACGGCAATCAGGTGCCTTGCACAGACATTTCTTCGTGCGCTTCAGTTTAGTCATGTTAGTAAATCCACCATCTATTCTGCATTGATTTTTTTCTCTCACCTTGGTTGCTGTGTTTCCTCCTCCATAGTCGATCGTAACCTCCTCATTAATATTAATAAGCCGCTTCGCGAAAAACCCGCAACAAATTTCGCCGTTGACCTCCCAGCGTTCGACAACGCAGTTGGACCGGCAGCTATGATTCGCGAATCTTGCCAGACCACCGATAGCACGAGCATCAATAAACTCGTTATTTGCGGCAGCCATGCCGTAGAAGTTGGTGGTCATCTTCATTTCCTAGATAATTTCAAAAACACTAAAAAACGTTATTCATGATTCTGTAAGACGTTATAAGCTGTGACTTACCCTCTCTCGGCGCCGATACGTTGACGTGCGAATTACTTCACCAGTGTATTGGCACACAAACGTTCCTGGTAAAATTTGCTGGCAAGCAAATAGCGATATCCCTTTGTCGGGAAGCTTCTTTACTGACAGCAAAACATTGCTGCCATCCTGTATTTGCTGATTGCTACAGTGACCTTCCGTGACGCATTTTCCACGTACACATTCGACTTGCATCTGCACAATGATTAGTTTTGTGCACGATTCGTCAATTGTCTGTTGATTCTAAGCTTACCGAACGATTTTCACAACCGATATCGCAAGTCAGAGTCCAGTCCTGCCCTGGCTGGCACTTGCATTCAGGGATTTCGTCCTACAAACACCGTTAGATAAGACCAACATTTGAGGCAATTTTGCAGCATCCTACCTTGTCAAGAAGTCGTTGTGGTCTACAGGAAAATTGGTTCTGGTCCGCACATTCATACTCGGTGAGGGCCTGTAAGACAGTTCGCTCTTCCACCAACTTCCCTTCATAAATTAGCGAGATATACCACAGCAATGGACTTAAATGCTCGAGATCAACTCACAGGTCTGACAATCCATCTATCGCGCCTAAAGTTTGCCGCAGCCTCACCACCAACCAAAAAGTTATCCATGGTGGACTGCCGACGCGGCATCATGCCTGTCGTTTCGTGAGTAGGTCAAATTCCAAAGTGGTTGCGACAGGTGGTGTTTTCGCTGCGATCTAGAACTAATGTACCTCTGACCTGCTTTGATTAAGAGCTTTAACGACTCCATAATCCCCGTATCATTTGTATCAGCACACCTCCCAAAACTATGTTTCATATTGATCTTCAATACTACAAGTGTGGTTTCATGTTCGTGTCGTGTTATCATCATGTTAATCATGCAAGTGCGAGCTTTCCAACATTCATATGTACATCTGCGAGTATCGTTCTTCTCCTAACCATCCTAACGTTTCACATTGCGAAACTAAACTTTTCATGAATCGCGCTTGATTCATCACGTCGTTCTTCACCCCAGCGTGCAAATTTCGTGCTCCTGCTCCAGCACTTTTCGGGCTGAATTGCGGTCGGCATTGTTCCAGGCGGCAGTACTACCCTTGACACCGTTTGCTCTTGCGTTACCCACGCGACGCTATAGCACCACGCTTCCGAGGCGCCGTCGCTGTTGCAACAGTCTCTACACTGCCATCATCCTTTTGCTCCTCGTTTTCGTCGTGCTGTAGCAGGGCACGAGCCTTGGGGTGGCGTCCCGACGATACTTGACCAACTTTTCGTTTGAGCACTGGACCCATCGTTTCCACGACCCGATCCGAAGCACTTTCGTCAAGTTGAACACTGCCCTTGGCAATATCGGAATAGTAGCCGACGCTGTGCACTTGCTTGAACTCGTACACGGCGCCGACACGGAAGTGCATGCGCCCAGTTCTCGGTGATCCGATCTTCTTCTTGGCATTCCACACAGTAATTTGGGCAATAAATGGCTTTCGGTTCACCGAATTCAGCTCATTCAACGCCTCTTGCACATCGTAGAACGTTGCATAACCACTGGAGCTGACCAGCGTAACGCGCGACCCGTTGTCCGCGCTCAATCGCTCGGCATTGTAGCAGCACATCTTGACGGTGATGTTTACGCCAGCAGGAGGTTCACGCGCAGAAATGAATTCTCTCAACTCGTTGACATTGGTGAAGAAGTTGGTCACCTCCTCCTCTCGTTGCTGCAAAACTGCGCTGCGCAAATTGTCGAGCAACTCCATGGTGGTGATAGAAGCTTGGGCTTTCGGGTAAGTCGTATGGGTGGAGGTTGTGCTCGACGCTGCAAAAGCGGAAGTGAGAGCTTTCTCGGCCAGCTCGCAGGGCAAGCTTGCTGTGCGAAGGCTTGGTGGCTTTGAGTCATAGCGAGCTCTGAGCCGACCGCATACACATCCGACTTCTAGATTTGTAGCACCCACTACTGCGCACTACTTCGACCAACACAGCAGCATTTGATTTGCTAGAGTTGTGCCCGATGGGCTGAAGTGTTCGACTTCTAGGCGCACGTGCGTGAAAAGGATACGATTCATGTCCTCGACTCTCCATGGCATTGAACCGCGCGCACCATTTTTCCAACGCAGCGGGAATGGATTGGTCAGGCTCGCACCCCGCCGGTCTGTACAGCTTACAACTGGATACTGGACGATCTTCTTGGCATCATCACTACTATGTATGCTATTATTGCTGTCCTTGCTTTCTATTAGAGGTGTCTAGCCCCATTCGCATCATCTCATCATGGTGCAATATCCGCCGCCGCATTATGAACACGATGACATGTTTGTCTTCTCCTCATCTTTAAAACATTAGTGCTGAGTCGCGTTGAAGCATGTGAGCTGTCATTGTTGAGTGCCAGCGAGACCCATGCGGCTTCAACATGCCGATATTAACATAAAGCAACTCACAGCGTCAGTACTTTTCCCTCACTTTTTACGGCCGCCTCGAACCCTGCCGGCTTTTTACAGTATAAACTCTTGCAATGAATAAGTCTCATTTAGTATGACTACATCCATATATGTGAGTAGCTTCGAACTTAAATATTGGCACAGAGCCGGATGGCTACAGAATTCCTTGCACTAATTCTTCTACAAAAAGTACCGTTTTAGGTCAAATCCTACTCCGCCTGTTTGAAGACCTCCGACGGGTCGCTATAAAAATAACCCTCATTTTAGCGACTGTTAACACATTCCCGGAAGGTGATTCACCTCAACCTTCTATTTATATACTCTAAGCTTATAGCTCTTCCTCCATCCTGGTTCGTAAACAGAAGTAAAATTGCGATATTTTGGCCCCCGGAAGCGCAATGATAAATTGTAACCCTAACCTATTTTCAAAACTTATACTGTAAAAAGGGTAAGAGCACAAGTAAATACTAGTTGCATGATTATAGAGGGGGCTTCGCCCCAATAAAAATACGGTACCTGTATTAATACTAGTATTAATATTAAAGAACTCCGAAGCTCGCAGTCAAAACGAGCTTAGCAATCCTCGGACCTAGCGCGTTAAAGTCATGGATCTTGACCGGTCGCAATACCGCAACGGCCATCGACAAGACCGAATCGAGTAGACATAGCGACGGGCTTGATATCTTCAGGATTGCTCACATGTGTTGCATGTTTATCGCCGTTTATACATGCACAAACTCTAAATACCTGATCTCAGTATTGCCGAATATTGAAGCGACTAAAATATGCCTCGCATAGTATTCAAAACTGCATGGCGTTGCTCACAAAAACACGCGATTATCGCAAACGCGTCAGGTTTGACTTTGCTTGTCAATTCGCAGTCTCAATTGTGATTCATTCTCATTTTTGCTGAGTCCCGAGCAAGTCACGTCCCAATCATCCCAAGGTCAATTTAAAACGATGAAGATCGCCTTCTTCTCCACGCACAGCTACGACATTGAGTCGATGGAGCGTATCGCCAAGGAGGACGGTGTGACCCCCACGCACGAGATTACCTTCCTGGTGCCGCGTCTGGACCACACGTCTGCTAGGCTGGCCGAGGGCTGCGAAGGTGTCTGTATCTTCGTCAACGACATCGCTGATGAGGAGTCTCTGCGCGCCTTGCATGCCGGTGGCACTCGTGCTGTATTCCTACGCTGCGCCGGCTTCGACATGATTGACCTCAAGGTCGCCAAGGAGCTCGGTATGACTGTGACCCGCGTGCCGGCCTACTCACCCTACGCTGTTGCTGAGCATGCCGCCGCCTTGATGATGACACTGAACCGTAAGATCCACCGCTCTTACAACCGTACGCGCGAGCAGAACTTCCGTCTCGCTGGCTTACTGGGCTTTGACATCAATGGCAAGACCATCGGAGTTGTCGGTACGGGCAAAATCGGAGCTTTGTTCGCTCGCATCGCTGCAGGCTTCGGCGCCAAGGTGCTTGCTTACGATGTGGTGCAGAACCCCGAAGCTCTAAGCAACGGCGTCGAGTACGTCAGCCAAGACGAGATCTGGGCTCGTGCCGATATCATCTCATTGCACGCCCCTCTTTTCCCTAGCACCAAACACATGATCAACGCCGACAGCATTGCCAAGATGAAGCAGGGCGTAACGATCATCAACACCAGTCGTGGCGGTCTTATTGACACCAAGGCGCTGGTGGAAGGACTTAAGAGCGGAAAGGTCCGTGGTGTCGGCCTGGATGTGTTCGAAGGTGAGGGTGAGTATTTCTACTCGGACTGCTCTGGCGGTATCATCGCCGATGAGACTCTCGCTCGTCTCTTCACGTTCCCCAACGTGATCATCACTGGCCACCAGGCTTTCTTCACCAAGGAGGCCTTGGACAACATCGGCCACACCACCATTAACAACATCAAGGCGTATGCGGCCAAGGAGGAGTTGGTAAACGAGGTCAAGTAAAGTACAACCTCGCCACGGAGTCTACTGTGAGGCCATTGCCGCATCCTTGTTTAAAAATATCAAAATGCATTTCTGAGTTTGTTTTTATTGAATGTTGAGCATGGCTTTAGCTAGAGCGTCTCCAAGCGCCACAAGTTCTGCTACAGGAACTGGCCCAGTGCACATTGATACCAACACGCACATGGTGTAGGAACGTCAAAACTTGAATACGGCTGAAAGTACTCTTCCACGAGCTCTCCGCCCTCGAGTCACGCGCTTTGCAGCATGCTGTTGCTCTTGCCAATATCGATGCCATCCAGCTTTCGACATACCACGACGTCACGCACAGGACGACCGAAAACAAAACGCGGGTCTATCTCAAACTTCGTAATTATTATCGACAACTTCGACATTATTGGCGATGGCTGCACGCAGTCGCGCGCAGATTGCGTTGTCCGATGAGTAGAAACAAGGAATCATACACTGTGTGCAACATGCGTCGAATCATTATACCACTCTACGTACACCCACCACACTTTTAGTCGGATGCAAATACCATCAGTAGGTCGATTGGGGTCATCTCGTAGACGACCGTGCGGTGCACGGCTTCCAGTGCCTTTAGTTGCAGGTCGACGGACCCGTCTTTTGTCTGGCTCAGCGCACTTGTCACACCCACCGCAGCGCTGGGAGGAGTGCGCACATCACCGTAAGAACGCACCAAGAGTAGGATGCCGTCACCGCTCACGAGCAGCAGCGGGTCTCGTCAGGATCAACAACTCGCATCTCTTCAAGATATGGCTACAGTTGTGTTTGAGTAGTTTATGTGGTCAACACCAGCATCAAGTACTTTGAATGGGCACAATCGACTTAAAACTTCACAGCACCCAAGTGACGACCATGAGCTCGCAGCGCGGCAACGTGAAAAAGCGCGCGCCCAAGCATCAGAATGCGTTCGCGTTTAAGCACAACCCCAAGTCCAGGAAGACGGAGCGCATCATGTCTATGCCCATTCATGGACTCTGCGAGAAATGCCGCAAGCAGATCGAATGGCGCAAGAAATACCGCAAGTACAAGCCACTCACGCAGCCAGGCTCCTGGTACGTCGCACTACTGTTTTTGCTATGCGCTATGAACTATATAAAAACAGAAACCTTTGCCTGATTATGAGATGGAGAGACTGACTGCTGCTGTTTGTTCACCCGGCTGCAGTATTTACTGCCATCAGAAGACAGTGACATCAGCCTATCATGCCTCCTGTGATCCCTGCGCCAAGGTAGAAAAAATAAACTAGTCTTGGCGACACTAGGACATTGCAGTATCAATGTGCTGACTCGTTGTGGCTGTGTGCTCATGCAGGAGCGAGACATTTGTGCCAAGTGCTGCTTGGCCAAGGAGATCGTGGCGAGGTGCGTACCGTGGACCTGCAGCTTATCCGAGAAACCACTCCAGATTACTAACTAGCTTTACAATGTTGTTGTTCTTGTGTTTTTGTTGCTGTATGCCAGCGAGCAAGAGCTGCTGGCGGAACACGAGAAGAAGGAGCGTGAGCTTGAAAATACGCTGGAAGGCATGCGTGAACGCGACCGTCGTGCATATCTACGCAAGTTGGAGAAGGAGAAAGAGGCAATTACCAACGGAGAAAGTGCTGATAGCGCTGAAGGCAACGACTACGAGTCGTACGACGAGAACGATGAGAGCATGCAGTAGAAAGGACGGTTTTTGACCAATAAAAAACGTTGAAATTGCCATTTTCAGTCACATCTTCATTCTCGCGATGGTGTCGCAGTCGACGCAAGAGGCATGGGAGAAATGGTGGCACACGACCAAGAGTGGCAGCATTCGAACTTACGTGTCCATCGTGCTCTTCTTCCTCTCCACAGTCTTAGCCAACCCCATTGCGCGCTGCCTCTTCTGGAGCGTCCGCAAAGCTTGTCCCAAGAAATGGATGTGCGTCTTTAGAAATGCCATAAATTTGCCAATATTAACGGCCACTACTGCAGATGGCCCGATGATGCTCGGGTGATGATGATGTGGCAGACATCGCTAATATGTCGAGTCGGATTGCTGTGGATTGCTGTCCTGGTCTCGAGACTGTCTCTGCTACTGTACGAATGGCCGGTGTGGGTTTTCGGTCTCTGCTTCATCATCTGGATGGACTCGGGTGGCAATGTGCTGCGAGAGGTCATTGTTCGCAAAGGAGTGGTGGGCTACAAGAAGGACGAGAAGGCTGGGCGCATGACGCTGCTGTACGAAGGCAGCACACTGGCCAAAATGCTGCTACTCATACTGATCGTCTACACGTACTACGTCGGGCCTCAGATCGAGGACTCGAACGAGCTGCGACTGCTGTTCTCAGTGGGCTTCTTCGTGTCCATTGCGCTGGCTGCGTTACCTCTGGTACGACAAGTCAAGCTCGTATGTGTGTCGATAATGTTCTTATGTCAGTGCTGTCTTGTATCGCTCTGTAGCTGCGCAACGTCATGGGGGCGCACTACATGTTCTTAGCCAACATGCTGCAGTTAGACTCGCGCATCTATCTACACGGCTCGAGAAAGGGCAACATCTGCGATGCGCCACTGGGTTTCATCGTGCTGGCCACTCCAGACAATACCAAGACGTTCATCCCTGCAGGCGGCACAGTTAGCAACACGACCGAAGTTTATCACAGGTTTCTGTGGCCACTTCGACTGGACGTCCGAGTTCCAGCAGACATCCCAGCGAAGCGTGTGCGTGAGTTCGTACAAGACATGGACAAGTTGCTCTTCTGGGACCCTGTGGTTGTTATCGCACCCGACGGAACTGCCACGTTGGACGTTGAGGGAACTTCCTTCTTCATGGATGCCTCGACACCACGTGAAAGTTGTAGCGCCCCTGGGTTTACGAACGCCGAGGCATCTGAAATGACGGCCAAGCTGTTGTTTGATGAGAATCGACAAGAGGAGGAGAGAATTATCCAACGTGCACGAGGCAATGAGGGATATGTGGCCTTGGAGCCCAACAAACGATGGGTCGTGCAGTTCCGCACGTTCGTCCAGGCCACGCAGAAAACGCTCTTCCGTCAAACGCGAGCGGCAGTAAGTCGTTTGTTCCGTGCTTGTATTTTTCAGGGTCTCTGTGAACTGACTGTTGACATTTTTTGGTGTAGTACATCGAGGCCATCACGAAGCTGATGGAGAAACAAGGAGCAGCTTTTGGAGCGCGGGCTTCTGTTACTGAGGCTCAATCTGCCGATGCAGATTAAAGAGCTCACATTTAACCGGCGACGGCATTCAGGAGCCGACTATCTCGCTGCTTTTCGCGGACCTGGTCCAACCGCATACTGACCTCTATCGTCGACATGTACAGCGCTATATCCCCGTCGTCGGGTAGAACCTGGAGCAAGTCTTCAGGGCTGAGAGTCAAGCACACGTGGTTGAGAATATTCTCCAGAATCGCGCTCTCCTCCGCCTGTACAACAAGAAGCAACGTGAGTCAAATGATAAATACGCACAAGTTGGTGCACTCCATACCTCTGTTGCATTCTCGGAAATGGACGACAGAGTGCTGATCAAGAAGCGCCACTCATCCAGTGTAACGCAGAAGCTCTTACCATACGGCAAGAATAAGTTAATGAAGTCGGCACGTTGTGCGATGAGTTTCAATCCGTCCACCGTTCTGCGCCAAATGACCAGGTTATTGCGTCAGTAAGAGCTTCCGAATAAGAGACCATTGCTACGTACCTGGAGACGCGAGGCAGAGTGAGGAGAACAACGAGAGCAGCCAAATCGTTCTCGAGTTTCCACGGCATCTGATCAGAAGACTCGACGTCGAGCACTTGGTACACCGATAGAACGTCCTGAGGGCGAATTAAGGCCTTCTGATGCAGCAGTCCCAGCGCCTGATAGAAAAGATATTCCAGGGTTCTGCGAAGTCTTGGCGTCTCAGGCAGACAGCGCGTCTTCAAGTACTCTTGCACCCATCCCGGGAGAATCCCATGAGGAGCTGATTGTGAGACTATCGGCTCAAATAGATCACACACAGTCGCCTCCACACGCCCGTGGTCGCCGCTATTTTGTGACCCGTGGAAGCAAGAGCACAACTTGACACACAGACGCGTCAACTCTGCCGCCACCGCCGCCTTGGCACTCTGCAGATCTTCTTCGTCGTCTTGTACTTCCTCCTTCTCACTCAACTGCTCAAGCGTCGGGAACATCTGAAGCACGAACACCAGGAAGCGAAGGACAAGCACCTGGTCAGGAACGAATGCCGTATCCTGGTCATCGGACGAAGACGATCCGCTCGAAGCAATCCTTGCTGCTGATGGCGCTGCGGCATCGCCAATCGCAGTCAAGCAAAACAAAAGCGTGGACTGAATCGTTTCTTGGCGGCCGATTGCGTTGTTGAAAATCCGCTCCAAGATGTCCAAGTATCTTGACGGAGCCTTCTCCAGAAGTGCCTTGGTTAACTTCGAGCTGGAGAAGTGTCTGGTGTAGCCTGGCCCGCCCTTCTCGATCGTTACCTCTTGAGCAAGCAGGTCTGGATGTGTCACTGTCAAGTGGATCAGCGCATCTACGTGGTTCACCAACAAATCGTCCACTATCGCCACCATGTTGGGATGCGAGCACTGCTGAGTAAAAGTCTCGTCTGGAGTGTCAAGCGCATCCCAATCTTCACGTGGGAACGTAGCACCACGCAGCACTAATACAAATCTTGCAATTTTGACGAGGACGCTGTGGCTCGACGATTCCTCCAACTTCTCAAGCGCAAATGCGATGTCTTCCAGTGTCCACTTCAAGGACGAGTCCACAATCAACCGTGAAAGTTGTTCGGGAAAGTATTTGCCATAGTGCAACAACACAATCCTCGTGAACTTCGCGTCATCGGCACTTGCCTTTTGCTTTTGTTGAGGGGCACAAACGTCAGCAAGCGATTCGGGCGGGGGGAACACGAAAGCCTCGAGATATTTACCCGTTGCTCGGATAACCTCCGAGCGGTCCACTATCCCAACGATCGCCTGAAGTCGCTGCATCACTTCAATCGAAGGAACGTTCGACGCAACAAACAAGAGCGCAGCGCGCTCTAAGTTGCGATGGTGTTCCGACATGAAAACTGCCGCCAGATCAGCTGCACATTCCCCAGCGAGACGGTCGTATAGCTTCGTCTCAAGCTCAAGAGCCAGCTCCTCCTTTCGGTCGGATATCGAGACAGCCGCTTCTTTTCGAGTAGCACCATTACTGGAGGCGAGACGAAGCAGATCGGAGCCCACGTCAGCACGATAGCGATACAATGAGAACAAACTGAGCAATAAGTCGATCTGGAACGGCTTCATGTCGCCATCGGTAGACAACACGCCTTGCCGCACATACGAAAAGACCAAAGACGGCGGACTTTGCTGGAAAATCAGGATACTACGTTGAGATGGGTCTTCTGTACTGTCGAGAGGCGGACGCAGTTCAAACTCAGCCTCTGGAAGACGCTCAGCTGCAGCGAGACTAGCCATGTGCATGATATCATGCCGATACGCCAACGAACTTACTTCCGGTAGTAATACAACGTACGAATCAAGTGCAGCAAGCTGAGATACCGGGTACGGGATGGGCTGAGTGCACAGGAGTTGAGGTTGCGACGGCTGAGGCACTAGCGACTTGCTTAATGCGCGACTGGCGGCCATGAAGTGACACGGGCTCCAAATGGACCAGACTTGAAGGCCTGATAGAGTCGCAACAAACAGGAACGAGCTGTTGGCTGTGATGCTAGTGACTGCAGACGTGAAGGTGTAGTGCATCACCACACGCCCAGACTCCGTCGAGCTGTCGGCTTCGCCGTCTTCTTCGTCTTCGTTCTCCACACTTGTAAACGAGTCTCGACTCTGTCCCACCACAACTTTCCCCATTTTAATCGGCTTGTGCATACCCCTCGACTTTGTTCGCTCGCCCTTGCCCAGCACTTTCTTGGACATTTTCTTCCTGGTGGAATCGACTTCTTCCGACAAGAAATAATACAGAAACGCATGTTTGTCCGTCGCTACCAGTAGACGCGTGTAGCTCCTCGTCTCGACGCAAACTCTGTTGTCGATGGTCTCCGGGAGGAACTTGAGTGATCGAACACTGTGATTCGGCGGCAAATAGCGTTGCAGCAGCACACTCACGTCGTCCTCTCCGATAAAGTACGACATGGCTTGGTTTGTACGAATATCCTGGCTTTTTACCAGCCCTGCAAGGTTCCACACCTCCTGCTGAGCTTCGTTGCGCCCCAGTACCATGGGCGTTTGTTCCTGCTCGTCAAAGATCCGTTGTTCATCTTGTTCACGTCTTGTATCGGCTTCTACTGTGCTGTAGGCTGAGCACGATACTGGAACCTCAACAAATGCGTTCAAGTCTTCAAAACTCGAGATCTCCACACATTGTGACGAGTCTGGAGGTACTCCGTCTCTGTCTTCTTGTTTACCATTGTGGTCCTGGATGGTCAGTGTCTTATCCAGCCCTGAGTCCACATTCGGCGCCTCCTCGACGTCGTTGGAGCTCCTAACGTGGATCTCCATGACCCGAACCTCTGTCTGTGACGCAAAGGCAACATAGACACCATGGATAGCCACGTACTCGACTTGTAGGAAGGCGTGACGCTGTGCCATGTCCACCGTAAGCTCCATGACGTGTTCGAAGAAGCCGTGGCTACATTGCCAGATGTTAAGTACTGAACCCATTGCTACTACGACGCGGCCTGTGAAGCTGCACACGGCCACGCAGTCCGCCTTGCGGTTGGATGATGGGCTCTCCAACACGCCTAGAGGCAATGTGTAGCCGCGCACCATTTTGCGCTCGCGCCAGTCGTGGTAGACGCACAGGAAGGTCTCGGCGTCCTCATCGTCGTCATCCCCCTTCACGTCGCTCTCTAGTGTCACCAAACTGTCCGAAAAGCTTGTGTAGTGCAGCGTGTACACACGAGTGTGGATACACGAGAACTCGTGTAGCAGTGCCGAGCACGAGGCCGCGTACACGCGGATCACACCCTCTCGACCGCTAGCCACGGCAAACGTTGCGTCGGCCGTCGTCCTCGACGCGCTGGCCAGCGTCTTCGTGTCGTCCGTCGCCACACCCAGCGCCAGCGACCGCACGAACAGCGACTCCATCTTGAAGGGATAATTCTTGATGGTAGATACACATGTGTACAGAACACCAAATACCATTTTTTTTTATTTGTATTGCATTATTGGCAAACGCGAGCACGACGAATATGACGCCGGTTGACGTTGACAATGCGGAACCCTTCGCGTTGCAGTAATTGATCGTCAACTTGCTGATAAAAACGGTCGACGTGCGCTTCAGCAGCGTTGAAACCTTTTAGTTGATCGTCGACTCGCTTGATAGATAACGGTCGAAATGTGCAAGTTACGATCAAATGGTTACTAACCAATGGTTAGTACTTTTGCAACGCGCGATCCGTTTTCCGGCGATAACCGTCCTCATTGTTATGCCGATGGGAGCCCTCGAAGCTTGAGGTCCTTGACGTTCTTGACGTACATGTAAAGGATTGGCACCTTGCGCTTGCGGCTTCAATGTCTACAAGCGAGGACAACGCCAAATAAGATACGGCTGTGTATGATTCATGGTTTCTGAGTTTCCTGTTAGTAGGTTGCGTACAGAGCTCTCTGAATCCTCGACGCACTGTCTCGCTCATTGCTTGTCAAGCTTTCGTACGTGCGTCAGCGCTTGACGACAGTCCATCCAAACGGCGCGATCGAATAACTGTCATCGAGGTATTCTGCGAAAAGCTCCTGAGCGACTATCTATCTGCCTCGGTCACTACAGTTCTAGCAGCGGGCCAGTCATTAGATATCTACACACATCAATCTATTTACCGACGGCCATGTCAATGCTGCTTCCGAAAAAGATAATGAGCGCGCGTAGCTCTGCTGAACCGGACCCGCAGGCGTTGCCATTGACGCTGATCAAAAAGAAGAGCCCGCTGCTGCCGTCACTGCGCGCGCGATCCCCGTTCGCGAGCTGCGCGTCTATGACCAAAAGCTTTTTATCCAGGGCGTTCCCGTCACCGAACAAGAAGCTTTGGAAATCCCAGAACAGTCCGACGGGTGTAGACGACCATACCGATTCGAGTATGGCTTCTGATGAGCAGGACGACGAAGCCGCAAGAGGGGAAATCTGCGAGATTATTGTGGTGGCTATCCAGAAGGTCACAGACTCAGGTTCCGACGCGGTCGAAGAGCAGGTCCGTGTGAGTACACTCGGCCCGGGAAAACTACAGAAAGCGTCGATCTGGGGCTCCGCTAAGTGGTCGCAGGGCCAGTTGCAGTTGCCGCACCGCTTGGCTTGCACCGTCCGCAGTGGCGCGGCGACCAAGGCCTCCTCTCAGCCCGAGCGCTGCGACAACGAGTTTACCTTTGACGAGAAGTTCGTCTTTGAGCGGCGGGAGAACGACGCGCAATACCATGATGTGACTATCGAGATATCAGCCGTCGCACCGGGTTTCGGTAGGAAGCACCGCCTTGGTCAAGTTGCAGTGGATCTGGACGCTGCGTTCGCGCAGGCCTCAGGTCCGATTTACGAACGCTGTAACCTGACGATGGCGGACGGCTCGGACTCGGGCGTTGAGATCCACTACGTGCTTCACCGTCTGGAAGTGCAGAATGCGACGGCCGCTGCCGCGTCGCGTGTGCTCACTCGGTCAAGCACGAGTCTGAACGACGACGACGACATGGACGCCTGCGGGCAGATCTTCCCTGATTTGTGGTATCTTTGCTAAGTTAGGATCGCTACTGTATTTAGCGACGACAGTTAAGTAAGGAGACGAATGAAGGCTCCAGTAATATCATGCAGTTTTCTACAACGAGTACATTTCCTCAGCGGATTTTATCAATGCTCCTAACCGCCAAACCGAACATGAGCTCGATGTGATCACCTCAGTGTCTACATGTAAGCTGATGATGAGATTTGCACGAACGAATTTCAAATATGCAATATCATCTCTTTGAAATTCAAGCAACCTGCAATATACATGTACTGCAATATCAGCACACACGGGCTCGGAAAGGTCCGCCTTGGCTCGGCTTTTACGAGGTTGACTGTGACTCCCACATTGGTATGTGAAGATGCCAGGTGGCAACGCCGCAAGTCTCCGCTTGCGGGCACATTTTGCTGACTTGCTGGTCGTAGTGTTGCTTTTCAAAAGTCAGAAACGGCATTTTTCTATGCTTTACTTAAATCAAGTTTAGCAACTGAATGCTTGGTGTGTGACACACGGCATAGAGCTGTCGACCGCGGTCAGTCAGCAGCTCCATAGTAGTTTAGACGGCAGCACGAACTCCAGCTCAGGCCTCGGGTCGCGCTAGTTGCATCTAATCTGTCGATCTTCCATCAACGTCGCCTCGATGGTGTTCCGCCGCGCTCCTCCCAGCGAGGAAGAGGAGTCGTCTTTCTCGTCTACATCCACCATGGACTCTGACTACGAGATTCCTGTTGCGCTGCAGCGACTGCATGTGTGGAGCAACGAGCGCGTATCTACCAAGGTCTCACAGGCACTCAATACTATGAATACAATTCGCGAAAGTGAGTCTATGCGCTTCAGCATGGTTACAGCCAACAAGTGGAAGAAAATGGGCTATCATCCTTACAAACCTGACGCGTCAGGTTACACAGCCCTCCACCGCGCTGCCAAACGCGGCGACGAGGCTGTCGTGGCCTCACTACTCGCCATGTATGACGGTAAAGCGATTGACTTGGCATCCATCCAGTCCTACAAGCAGCAGCAGATTGCGCTGCATATTGCAGCTAAGTACGGGAACCTCGAGGCCGCGCGACTGCTGGCCGAGCCAGAATTCCGAGAACTCGTCAACATGCCAGATCGCAATGGCAACACACCACTACACTTTGCCGCCACATGCTCAGCACCGTCAGCGTCGGATGTAGTGGCGCTACTACTGCTGCGAGGTGCGGACCCGACTATTAAGAGCAAGCGAGACGTCTTCCCGATTATCGCCCACGTTCTCACAGCACAGGACGATGACCCGGAGATTGTACAGTTACTGATGAAGAACGGCAGTGACCCAAACACTGTCGACGGGACTGGCAATACTGTGCTGCATATTGCTGTGTCACAGGGACTGTGGAAGGTCGCAGCGGCTCTCGTAAGAGAGCACGCGGGCATGACCATCCGTAATAACCACGGTGTGATGGTTCTAGATATTCTATCGCCGCCACAACTGGCATGGCTGGCCAAGTTTATCATACACCCACCAGAGTGGGTACCCTACGAAACTCAACGCTCGTGTATGGTGTGCTCACGTAAGTTCGGACTTCTGGTTCGGCGTCACCACTGCCGACTATGCGGACGCATTTGCTGCGGTCCGTGCTCCAAGTACAAGCGTCGTCTCCCCTTTACAGATATGTCCATCAAGCCGACAAGTAAAGGGCGCGACCAGATGATGAAGGTCTGCAGTACTTGCATTACCGTCCGTGAAGTCGCGAACGAGGACTTGTCGTGGAGAACCACCACGGCAGATCGGTTGATTGCAAGCGACGCTGTTATCGACTATGACGATGATTATTAGTGGAGAAAATCTTCGAATGAAGAAGATCGGGATTCATCGAACAGAGGAAGAATGATGCTCACGCGCGAGCGCTCTTCCTGTGTCGCTAATATCTACAGTTCTCCACGGAAATTGGCTGTACCTTACCAAATTATCGGTGCATTTTCTGGTCTTGATACCTTGAATGCACTATTCGAATAAATCGAAGTTAGTTTTACAAGCATGAGCTTGTCCTTCATTCTCACTTTAGAGCTGTGGGCGACTGTGATCAGAATGTTTGCAGGTTTACCAGGTCGCTCACCTGCTTCACATAGAGTACAATCTCCTGTTTGCTCTCTGGCCGATGATACTGTAACCAATGCAAAGCATGCATCAACACGTCGATGCAGAAATGTCAGCGTTTTGACAGCGCTTTTACGATCTTGCTGCCATCTGGTTTTGATGTTCGTATAGAGCGATGGACGGACTCAAGCTTCAGCCAGGAAACCAAGCAACACTTCCATGTACTGTATTCGCAAGTGTGCTTTTGTTTTTTTTGTTATTAATCTTCCAGCGCTCGCCGGATTAACAGCACACTATAACCTCTCGCTTCTCCTTTTTTCTGGTCCGTTTATTGATGGCAGCTTGCAATCGTCTACGCCTGGTAGGCGCCGTGCGTGGGCAGCATCATCGGGCCTCCTTCTTTCATGCTAAACGCAAACAAATTGTTAGCACCCGTGTAACCAGTTGAGCAATTTATCCCGTCTCAACGCCAGCGTACCTCTTGAAGTAGTAGTAGAGGAAATCCGCCATCATCAACATGTGGCCTATCTGCACGAAGATAACCATGTAGCCGACGTGCTGACCGGCGTCCTTCTCGCCGAGCTCATGGTACGACGAGAACCAAAACACTAGGTGCAGGAAGCTACCGAACGCCAGAGCGTACACAAAGTGAGAAATACACGACTCCACAGCACCTCCGCCCTGTAAAATAATAGCAAAATATAGGTAAGATACCGCACACCAAGCACACAGAATGGCTTCTTCAGCACGTACGCGCTTCTGGAACATAAACAGCTGCGGCAGGATGGCAACGGCCTCGATGTACAGCGCGATGGTCCAGGAAACGTCCGAAAACCAGTTGCGGTTCAAGTTCGGGTGGATCAGCTATACAAGAACAAAATACCAAGTCAGGGTGAAAGCCCCATTTTGCCCACTAGCAGCAAAAATCTGCACAAAACTGCACGCACCATGCCGAACAAGATGCAGGGCAGCAAGATGTAGAGTGCGCCGAGTTCCGTAGGTACGTGCAGCCATCCAAACGTGTCGTAGCGCAGCTCATAGGTCGAGTTGAAGCGCGTAGTGACGAGGTAGATGACACCGCAGCAAAGCGTGAGAGCCACGATCTCAAGGAACGAGTAGAGCCAGTCGCCACTTCGGTCGTAGGGCAGGTAGCCCTGGTAGCGTAGGATGGAGCTTAAGCGGAAGAGGAACACGAACGCGTACAGCTCCAGCGTCTTAAGCGACAGACCGGCCACCGAGCGCTGCGAGAAAGCCTTAAAGATCAGGAAGGCGAAGCCGAAGGCGCGCACGAACGCGCCCATGGTCTGTAAAGAGTCATTTTTAACATCCATCAACGGGTCAGCATACGCTCGAGGATGTTGAGTTTTAGCTCTAGGATGGTACCATAAGGAAGGAGAAGTCGCCATCGCTGAACAAGTGGTAGCAGAAGAACACGACCACCACGAACCCAGACCACAGAGCAATGTTGCTCTTGTGAGTCGTCAGGAAGGCGCTGAAGGGGGAAAGAACAACCCGAATGAGGTACAGAATGTACATGAGGAGGAGGTCCAGGTTCACGAACGCGCCGGTGGACTTGTCTTTGCTGTTCAGGTCCATCATGGTTGGCTACAAATTATATTAGTTCGCGGGGGAGCCTCGCTTCAAAGATAATGGCGACGTGGAAAGCCTACACGGCACCTTGGCGAAGATTTCCGGTCGTCCGCCCGTAAATTCGAGTCGGGCCTGGGATTGGCCGAAAATACCAGATGGGAGATAAGAAAAGCGGAAACGGAGCAATCATTTCGAGACTCGTGGTGAACACCGCAAGATTGGCTGTGGCGTCGAACAAGGACACGTGGAGGAGATTGCTGAAGCTGCACTACGCACTATAACAGTACTGACAGAGCATCAGGAGGACTGCAGTTTGCACAAGTCCCTGTAGGGACTGAATCAGTGTTTTAAAGACTATAAGCTTTATGAGAAGTCAAATCCCTCATTAAAAAAATGCTCTCTACACATTTATCCGATAGTAAGTGGATTCAGTTAGAGCTAATAACTGTAGATCATTGGGACATCGTAACACTATAGTATTCTAGAAACACTACGTACTAGTACTAGCATGAATATTGTGAGAGCGCTCAGAATGAGTAGGAGAGATGATAATAGTTAGTCATCACTTTCGACTGAATCATCGTGAATCAATTCCTCCTTGCGCACCACAAGCAACAAATACACAATTGATAAGTCGGAATGTCGAAATGCTGATTCTTCTGGAGGTGTTAGACCGCAAAACACGAGTCGGCACCTCCCAAAGTGCCCAGCGCTTCTGGCCGTCCCAAGGGACTTTCGCGTCGGGCTGATGGACCCAACATCCACAAGAGGGGCCTACTCTCGCCGCCGAGTACGTTTGTACGGAAGACCCAGGCGTCGCACGGAGGAATGCAACGTGAGTGGCAAATGGGGCAACTGATCGAATGGGACCTGACACGCAACAACACCCGCTGTTTGTCTGTCGACGAAGAAATGAAATGACAGAGTTTTGGAGGAGACACCACCAGCCTTCCGAGCAAAAAATGACTGGTAGCAAAAGGCCACGATAGTGATTGGCTGGAAAAGCGCATAATTTTTTGTACTCTCTGTAGTACACCAGTCCAAAAAATAAATGTCGCGCGGTGCATGTAGGAGCTGCAGGTGCAGCCTGCAGGTAGGAATCCTACCTGCAGTAGGATAGAGGAAGAGTGTTAGCTGAAGTACATGTATCTAATGCTTGGCTATTGAATCGATCTACTTAAGTACCACTTAGTAATGTTGGCCTTATTAACGCGAATTTAAGACTGCCATTCGTCAATAATATAAGTCACCTGTCGAGCCACAATAATATTGTTCGCTGCTGCGCTCATTATTGTTTCAATAAGAGAACACTTGCCAAAACTCTTGACGCAGCGCTGCTGTACCGCTGATGGCTGGCTGGTTCGATGAGGCGTGGCAGCTGCACCGAGCTTGCTAAATCCTTGTGAGCACCGGACGGTAGCGGATTACAAGTCAAATCGTCGTGCAGTGGATGTGGTTCTTGCAAGCATAACTGGAGGCTGTTCTCTACATAGTACTCAAGAGCTTGGCCTGACAAGGGCGTCGGCATTTTTACCATTGCTGAAGCTGCAGCATATTTTCAATTAGTTATTTCTCCTCAATTTTTTTGCGTTAACAATGTTACGTCTTGTCCCCGACTTGGAAACCTGTTTTCAACAATCACTGACATAAATACCAGTCTTCAATTAACCCTCTGCAAGCCAAGAGCATATTTTATCAGACCGTTGCCTGTTACAGAATCGGTATTCACGAAATCGGACTACGATCTTAGTTGTAATTTCCTTCGACGACAACTCGTCCATTCAGAACACTAGCAAGCATGTGAATGAAGGCTTCTGTGGACGCATTGTGCTTTGCTGGATCTGAAACGCAGTGAATATTAAAACTATAATATTAATAGCCATGGAAGCTCGTTCAACCTTCCCGTTGGCGTGAAATTTCCGAAGCGTACAGTACGTTGAAGGCGCAGATATCATCCAATCAGATTGCGACCCTCGTGGATACGCACATGGCCAGATTGGGGCAGTCCTCAACTTTGCTGGCCGGAACACAAGGCCGTTGCAGATCTTCATACAAAAAGCAAGACACAAGTAGCGATGAGCTACAGCGGAGGCGGAGGCGGCTACGGCGATCAGCGCGGCTACGGCTCGCGCGGTGGCGATCATGGCCGTGGATACGACGATCCGAACCGTCCAGCAAGTGGCGGCAGCGGTGGCGGAGGCTACGGCGACCAGCGCGGTTACGACCATCGTGGGCAGCAAGGGTACGACCAGCGCGGGCAACATGGTTACGACCAACGTGGGCAGCAAGGCTATGATCAACGTGGAGGGTACGACCAGCGTGGGGGTTACGACTCCCGCGGCGGCGACTATGGCCGATCGTCGTCTGGGCACGATGACTACAGTCGTGGCGGTGGAGGGGGTTACGGCTCCGGGTCGAGGGGGTACGAAGGCAGCCGAGGAGATTACAGCTCCGGTGGCTACGATGATCGCAGCAGTCGAGGAGGCTCTTATGGCGGTGGAAGTGGCCACGGAGGCTCTGGGTACGACGACCGAGGAGGGTACGAAGGTTCCTCTTCTCATGGGGGGTACGGTGGCTCGTCGGGCTACGACAATCGAGGTGGATATGACCAGAGTCGAGGAGGCAGCAGCTACGCTAGTGGAAGTGGAAGTGGAGGCTATGATGATCGTTCTCGCGGGTATTCGGGTGGGGGTTACGATGATCGCTCACGTGGAGGGTACGCTGGGCGGGACGACCGTGGTTACCGAGACAGTGCCAGCTCAGGCGGACAGCAGGGAGATCGTGGTTACGGCGGTCGTGATGATCGTGGCTATAGTGCAGGCGGCGACCGTGGAGGAGAGCGCGGCTACGGCGGTGGCGGTGGCGGAGACCGGGGAGGAGACCGCGGAGGCGACCGCGGAGGAGACCGCGGAGGCGACCGCGGAGGCGACCGGGGAGGAGACCGGGGAGGAGACCGTGGCTATGGGCGTCGTGACGATCGTGGGGGCGGTGACCGCCGTGGTGGAGACCGAGGAGGAGACCGTGGATACGGTGGTGGTCGTGGCGGTGGCCGCTTTGGAGGAGGAGGAGGTCGCGGCGGAGGTCGTGGCGAGTCTGGGCCTGGTGTTGGTACAGTGACTGGCTCTGGCTACGAGAGTATTGGCGACCCTGTGTCCGACCCGCGCCTTCAGGACGAATGGACTGGCCGTGCTGGAGTGCGTGATGTGAGCGCGGAAGACCCAGATCTCCAGCAAGAATTCCTCATTTGTCGTCGGCCGGGTCTTGGTCGAGGTGGCAAGTCTGTGCAGATGCAGGTGAACTACTTCGGTGTGTCGCTGGACTCAGCGCCGCCGGAGATCATCAAGTACCACGTGGACGTGGAGCGCTCGCCCGATCTTGCTGCAGACTCCAAGTATGGTCCTTCTGGGGCTGATCAGAAGGATGAAATAATGGGTGACGAGCCTAAACAGGAAGGCAAGGACGAGAAGGAAGACAAAGAGGACAAGGACGTGGAGATGAGCGACGTCTCGGCGCCTCCCAAGCGAGAAAGACGTCCGGAACGACCGCTTCCTCGCTCTTTGGTGCGAAACGTGATCAATGCAGCTCTCAGACAGTACGAAGCCGAGTTTGGAGGCGTCCGCGTGGTTCACGACGGTATGTCGGCCATGTACGCGCCTGCTGTGCTGCCGTGGGAGTCCCACTCCAAGACATTTGTCGATGTGAACCCGGATGGCCCCAGCCCGACGCCCCCGCCGCCTCCTCCTGCTGCTGCTGGTGACGCGCCTCGTCGTCCATTCCGCGGCCCTCGCACGTTCGTCGTGAAGATCAAGATGGCTGAAACGATCTCGACCACCTCGCTCCAAGATTATTACTCGAACCCGGATGTAAACGTCATGCCAGTTCTTCAGGCGTTGGACGTGGCCGCGCGTCATTTGGGCGCTCAGCGGTTGATCACGGTGGGTCGCAATTTCTTTTCCATGAAGAAGACGTTCCCTCTCAAAGGAGGCAAAGAGTTGTGCTGGGGTTATCACCAAGCTATCCGCGTTGCAGACCGCAAGCTGCTCATGAATGTGGACCAGGCAGCCACTGTGTTCTACGCTCCGAAAGAACTGATGGAGCTGGTGCTTCCTGCGTTGAATGCGCGCTCTGCTAACGACATCCGAGCGCTGTCGGATCGAGATGCTCGGAACCTGGCGCGTGCGTTGCGCAAAATTGAAGTTGTACCGACCCATCGCAAGGATCGCAAGCGTGCCATCTTCGGTATCAGTGCGCAGCCAGCCAACCAAACCATCCAAAGCATCAAGGGGGAGAGTATGTCGGTGGCGGACTATTTCAACAAGCGGTACAACATCAACTTGAGGTATCCGCACCTGCCGCTGGTGAATGTGGGTAGTAAGCGACCAGGTAAAGAGAACTGGTTGCCGATTGAACTGTGCGAAGTGGCGCCGGGACAACGCTGTGCGAATATCAACGAGCTGGACACGGCGGAGATCATTCGACAGACCAGTCAACCCCCGCGTGCTCGCCAGGAAACGATCATTGATCAGGTGCGTCAGGCTGGCTTTGAGAACGACCCGTATCTTGCTGCGTTCGGTATGAAGGTGGAGCAGCGTCTGGAAGCGACGGAAGCTCGTGTGATGGACCCACCAGATGTGCAGTATGCGAATGTGTCCGAGAGACCGTCGGGTGGCCAGTGGAATCTGAGAGACAAGCGCTTTGTGGAGGGCGCAACGATGCGCAACTGGGGAGTCGTCATCAGTGCCAATGTTGGGGAACGTGACGTCCAGGGCTTTATCCGCAACTTGGTGGATATGGCTGGCAAGAGCGGACTGACGATCGAGGACAGCTCCCCGCACATGGTTCACATGGATCAGTATCGTGGCGCTCAGGTCGAGGAGCTCATGAAGATGTGCTTTAAGGAGCTGGAAGCTCGCAACAGAGGTCCCCCGCAGCTCATTATGGTGATTAAACAAGACAAGAGCGTTGGATCGTACAGTGACATCAAGCGGATGTCCGACACGGTGTTGGGAATCCCCAGTCAGTGCATTGTGTCCCAGAACGTCCGCAGTGCTAAGCCTCAGTACTGTGCTAACGTCTGTTTGAAGATCAACATGAAGCTGAGCGGAAAGAACTCGATCCTGCGCGAGCCACTGCCGCTAGTGAGCACTGCGCCTACGATCATTATCGGTGCCGATGTGGAGCACCCTCGCTCGGGTATGGGCTCACGTCCGTCAATTGCTTCGGTGGTTGCCTCGCTGGATCGCTACTCGGCAAAGTACGTCGCTCGTGTGGCTGCACAGAAGGCTTCCAGCGACATCCAGCTCTTGCCGCACATGCTTCGTGATCTCTTCTTGGCATACTACCAAAGTACCAACCGTAAACCGGAGCACGTCATCTATTACCGTGATGGTGTGAGCGAAGGTCAGTACTACGATATCTTGCAGACGGAGATGCGCGCGCTTCGCAAGGCTTTTAAGATGATCTCGGACGGCTACAACCCGCCAGTTACCTTTATCATCGTTAACAAGCGCCACCACATGCGCGCGTTCCCAAATAACCCGCGTGACGCTGATCGCAAGGGCAATGTGGTTCCTGGCACTGTGATCGACACTGGAATTGTGGATTCGCACCGGTTCGACTTCTTCTTGTACGGCCACAGCGGCATCCAGGGCACGAGTGTCCCGTGCCACTACACGGTGCTGCACGACGAGAACAAGATGTCAGCGGAAGACGTGCAGAGACTCACGTACCATCTCGGGTACACGTTTGCCCGATGCACTCGCTCCGTGTCATTCGCCACACCCGCGTACTACGCGCACTTGGCTGCCGGTCGTGCGCGTTTCTTCTTGAATGAAGGATCGGACGGTGCTTCCACCGTGGGCTCGTTTAACTCGAGTTCGTCAAACTTCGACTTCACGGAGCTGCACAATGACCTCAAGAATTGCATGTTTTTCATCTAATCTGTGGCTGGAGAAGGATGTCACCGGCTGGAGCAACAATGACGCAGATCGCCCAGCGGACATCCATTGAACTGCTGCACAGGTTGGCATTGATGTGAGGCGAGAAAAGTATTGGCGACAAAGATTGAACTCGCGCCACCTAACTCAAGATTTCAATGAATAATGACAAGATTTCGATGAATAATGACTGAATAAGGTCCAGCGCGTGGTCTTTTCTCGACAATTTTGAATGGGGGAGCTATAAGCCTCGCTTTGGGATGTACTACGTCAACTGGACGAGTGAGACTGGCTCACCGGACTTCAACTACCCCAAGCCAACGGATCTGGCGCGCATTCCTCGCCCATCCGCCAAGTGGTTCCACCAACTCTCCACGACGAGATGCTTGGACGATAACAGCGTCTCCGCAATCGAAGCTTTTGAGGAGCCCACCAAGGATTTGACGAAGTTGTTTGGAGCTCCTCTGGTGACGCTTGGGGTGGTGGCAGTCGTTGTCATGGTCGGTATCGCGACGCAGAAGCGCCGACAGGGCTATGAACGCATTCCTCTTGTTCAGCGGGGAACTGATTAAGTCAATGCATGGTGCACAAGCAACAGATTATCCAACTTGAGTGTGAGTCACGGAGTTACCGGTAACACCTCCTTTTGGTTATAAAAAAAAGCATTTTGGTGTAGAAAGCGAATAGCAATTACTACATGTACTATGTATGGTCCAGGTAGTAGCTGCTGCTTGCAGCGTAAGTATCCGCCTACAGCAAAGGGGTCCCTTCAGTCGCAGCACCATCGTGACCACGGAAGTGACGCCAAATGCGACGTCCAACGAAGAACACCAGCACAACTACCACCGCGAAACCCACCGCTGCGATCGCCACGATGCCGAACAGCCAGCGCCACACGTGGTGACTGTGACCAGCACTCTCGGGTGTCTCGACTGTAGTTGCTGATGATTCGTCCACATTCAGACACTTGGAGCTCGCCACCTTCTGGAACCACTTGGCCGACGGACGAGGAATACGAGCCAGATCAGATGGCTTTGGCTCGTAGAAGTCAGGAGATCCTGATTCGGACGTGTAGTTGACGTAGTACAGACCGAAACGTGACTCGTACGACCCCCACTCGTAGTTGTCGAGGAAAGACCAGGCTGTGTATCCGATAACGGGGATATGTTCTTCCGTGATCGCCTTGTGCACTTGCTCCAAATAGGCCTGGAAGTACCATAGTTGATCGGGGTTGTCGATCTCATCGTCCCCGCACCATCCGTTCTCAGTCAGTAGGATGTCGGCGGATGTGTCATGTTTGTGCAGCCACTTGATGGTCTCAAGGTAACCAGGAGGGTACGCAGTGAAGAAAGCGCAGTGCGGGTCTTGTTGAGCCTTCTTGCTGCGTTGCCTTGTGCCTGGGATAATGTGGCTGTCGTCGATTCCTCGGTCTTGCTCAAAGCCAGCAGATAAGGTCTTGCAATCTATGTTGGACGTCTTCGAACTGCAGCTTATCAGGCGTGACGCATAGCTGTTAAGCATGAAGAGGTCGTACGAGCCTTTCACCAGGTCCGATTGATCTCCATAAAACTGAGGTAGTCGGTCACCGACAATCTCTCTCATGACAGGCGGGTAGTCTCCTGTTACAATGGGGGAGAGGAACCAGCCCACATCGAACTCCATGTTGCGAGCTGCAGCCTCTACATCATCGGGATTCGACTCGTCCAGAGGGTACGCGTAGTTGGCATCCAACACGATACTGATCCTCGCCTTGTCTCCAATGACATTGGCAGTTTTCAACTCGCGGAACTTCTTAACAGCTTGAGCGTGAGATAGCAACACGTTGTGAGCCGCTGTGTACGCCTGAGTGAGTGAGCCTGTGTACCCTGGTGCTCCCATGCCTAACGCGTACCCTCCAGCAACGAACGACAAAGGTTCATTGAACGTCGTCCAGTAGTCCACTTTGCTACCATACTCGTTGAACAGTAAGGTTGCATACTCGACGTAATGATCGATGATCTCTGACCCCAGCCAACCTTCTTCGCGTAGCTGAGTGTGGAGCTCAATAGGCAAATCCCAGTGGTAAATGGTCAGGATAGGCACAATTCCGTTGGCGCTTAGCTCGTCGATCAGTGCGTGGTAGAAGGCGATACCCTCGGGGTTCGGACGCATACGATACGTCTTCGAGTCCCAGTTCATTACGCGAGACCAAGAGACAGAGAACCGGAAACTTTGTAGACCCGTTTCAACCATCAACTTGACGTCGTCTTTGTAGCGATGGTAGAAGTCGTCGGCCACATTGGCGCACTTAAGACCTGGTTGAGTACGACAATACTCGTCCCAGATGCTGGGAGTGCGTCCACCTTCCTTCACGGCACCTTCGACTTGGTACGAAGCGGTGGCCGACCCGAACAGAAAATCCTCAGGGAAGCAGTGAGACTCAGGCGATACCAGCACAACAGAAGCTGCGAGCCCCAGAAACTGGAGCACCCGAAAGGCCATACGCATTGTCTTCGACGCGAGCGAAGGATAATGACGATGGTGGTCATTCAAGGCTCATTTCCTCTTGAGAAAGAATATCTTCAAGTTCTTCAAATCATTTCGTTTCACTTGGATAAAGTAAGAAAAGTTGAAGTTGGCATTTTCAAAATATAATAGATTAAACTATTGGACGCAAACGATTGAAACTGGCTGAGGTCATCGTTCACTTCATGTGGAGGATTTCCCAACTTGAAGGTGTCAAAACTTCAACGCACGCAGGCCACACATCATTGTTGCGAGAGAGGGATCTTAAGCGGACGCCATTCATTGCTGGACATCCCAACAACTTGCAAGAGCTCACCTTGTTTTGACCAGTATGCATCGACTTCTGCAGCTTGTGGGGAGTGTGGCAGCAGTGCTGCTGGCTACGACGACTTCTGTCACCGCTGGTGACTCGCGCTGCTTCCCAGAAGACTTTCTCTTTGGATCTGCGACTGCGTCGTACCAGGTCGAAGGCGCAG
This sequence comes from Phytophthora betacei, assembly GCA_011320135.1. Taxonomy (NCBI): domain Eukaryota; phylum Oomycota; class Peronosporomycetes; order Peronosporales; family Peronosporaceae; genus Phytophthora; species Phytophthora betacei. The sequence continues at coordinate 145,658 of JAANHX010000382.1, forward strand.
TGAAGGAAGGCGGCCGCACACCGAGTATCTGGGACCAATTCTGTCGTGAACGACCAGAGATCAAATGTGCCAACGTGGCCGATGACTTCTACCATCGTTACAAGGACGACATCCAATTGATGGCAAAAACGGGGCTGCAGAGCTTCCGCTTCTCCATCTCATGGTCGCGGGTCATGAACTGGGACCCGGCGTTGCATGGCATGCGCCCGAACCCCGAGGGTATCGCGTTCTACCACTCGCTAATCGATGAGCTGAACAAGAACAACATCAAGCCCATTTTGACGCTCTATCACTGGGACCTACCGCTGGAGCTGCATACAGAGTTGTCTCCTCAAGGTTGGCTCAACTCGGACATCGTCCAGCACTTTGCGGAGTACGCGATGCTCATGTTCCATGAATACGGAAGCAAAGTGAATCTCTGGACCACATTCAATGAGCCACTGTCATTCACGACAGCCGGCTACGCTACCGGTAGAGAGGCCCCGGGGTTCACCGGCTCACCGACTCAGGTGTACGCTGCCACACACAACGTGTTGCTCTCTCATGCGAGAGCGGTCCAGCTATTCCGCGAGCTAAAGAAGTCTCATGTTATTAGTGAAAAGGCTCAAGTTGCTATTGTGTTGAATGCTGACTACGCGTACCCTCTGGATGAGTCGAATCCGGCTGATGTGGAGGCTGCTTCGCGTAAAATGGAGTTCGACGTGGGCTGGTTCCTCTCTCCGATTGTTAGTGGAGACTACCCGTCCGTCATGCGTGAGATCGTGGGCGACCGCCTCCCGCGTTTCTCACGTGACGAGACTGCGTTGTTAAAGGGATCATACGATCTCTTTATGCTCAATCACTATTCAACACGTGCAGCTACGGACTGCGACTCGAATGCGTCACAAACTGACTGCAATAAGCTTGCAATTGGCTGGCAGCGTGACCGTGGCGTTGACATCTCTCAGACAGTTCCAGGCACCAGACCACGTAGTGAAAAGGCTCTCAAAGATTCTCACTGCGCGTCGTTCACTGCGTACCCTCCTGGTTACCTTGAGACCATCAAGTGGCTGCACAAACATGACACATCCGCCGACATCCTACTGACTGAGAACGGATGGTGCGGGGACGATGAGATCGACAACCCCGATCAACTATGGTACTTCCAGGCCTATTTGGAGCAAGTGCACAAGGCGATCACGGAAGAACATATCCCCGTTATCGGATACACAGCCTGGTCTTTCCTCGACAACTACGAGTGGGGGTCGTACGAGTCACGTTTCGGTCTGTACTACGTCAACTACACGTCCGAATCAGGATCTCCTGACTTCTACGAGCCAAAGCCATCTGATCTGGCTCGTATTCCTCGTCCGTCGGCCAAGTGGTTCCAGAAGGTGGCGAGCTCCAAGTGTCTGAATGTGGACGAATCATCAGCAACTACAGTCGAGACACCCGAGAGTGCTGGTCACAGTCACCACGTGTGGCGCTGGCTGTTCGGCATCGTGGCGATCGCAGCGGTGGGTTTCGCGGTGGTAGTTGTGCTGGTGTTCTTCGTTGGACGTCGCATTTGGCGTCACTTCCGTGGTCACGATGGTGCTGCGACTGAAGGGACCCCTTTGCTGTAGGCGGATACTTACGCTGCAAGCAGCAGCTACTACCTGGACCATACATAGTACATGTAGTAATTGCTATTCGCTTTCTACACCAAAATGCTTTTTTTTATAACCAAAAGGAGGTGTTACCGGTAACTCCGTGACTCACACTCAAGTTGGATAATCTGTTGCTTGTGCACCATGCATTGACTTAATCAGTTCCCCGCTGAACAAGAGGAATGCGTTCATAGCCCTGTCGGCGCTTCTGCGTCGCGATACCGACCATGACAACGACTGCCACCACCCCAAGCGTCACTAGAGGAGCTCCAAACAACTTCGTCAAATCCTTGGTGGGCTCCTCAAAAGCTTCGATTGCGGAGACGCTGTTATCGTCCAAGCATCTCGTCGTGGAGAGTTGGTGGAACCACTTGGCGGATGGGCGAGGAATGCGCGCCAGATCCGTTGGCTTGGGGTAGTTGAAGTCCGGTGAGCCAGTCTCACTCGTCCAGTTGACGCAGTACATCCCAAAGCGAGGCTTATAGCTCCCCCATTCAAAATTGTCGAGAAAAGACCACGCCGTGTACCCAATGACTGGGATCTTCTCCTCCACGACAGCCTTATACACTTGACCCACGAATTGCTCGAAGAAATGAACTTGGTCCCAGTTTTCCACTTCGTCATTACCGCACCAGCCGTTCTCAGTCAGCAAAATGTCGACGGTCGGGTCTTGGGAGTGCACGTAGCGGATCATATCGAGATATCCCGGCGGGTACGGCGTGAACAAGTTGGCACAATAGTTGTTGCCAAAGCGATCTGGTTTCGGACGCAGTGTCCCCGGCATGACGTGCGTGTCATCCACGCCTTTATCCGCCTGCCAGCCAGGAGCAAGCGAAGCGCAATCGACAGTCGACGTCGGCGAGTCACAGTCCGTCACTGCTTGAGACGAGTAGTGGTTGAGTTGGAACATGTCGTACGATCCATTGAGAAGTGCCGATTCTTCGGCAGTAAAGCGAGGTAGACGGTCTCCAGCAATCTCACGCATGACAGCAGGGTAGTCTCCTGTCAGGATCGGTTGCAGGAACCAACCAAAGTCGAAATCCAACGCGCGTTGAGCAGCAAGGACATCTCTACGCTTGGTTGGGTCCAGTGGATAAAAGAAGCTGGAGACGAGCACGATGCTAATACGGGCACTCGAATCAACCACACTGGAGTCTCTTAACTCCCGGAACTTCTTCACAGCCTTGGCATGACACATCAACACGCCGTACGACACCTCGTAAGCTTCGGTGGGGGAGCCTCTGTGTGCGGGAGGCATGTTAGGAAAGCCCATTCCATAGCCGTACCCCACTAACCCGAGTGGCTCGTTGAAGGTCGTCCAGAACTTCACCTTCTTGCCAAACTCATTGAACATGAGCGTGGCGTAGTCTACGAAGTGAGTAGAAATGTCAGGGTTCAGCCACGCTTGTGGGTCGAGTTCGTCTTGCAGGGCCTGCGGCAGATCGTAGTGGTGCAGTGTTAGGATAGGAGTGATATGATTCGCATTCAATTCATCAATCAGCGAGTGGTAGAACGCGAGACCTGGTGGGTTGGGGCGCATCCGGCGCGTTTGTGGGTCCCAAGTCATGGCACGAGACCAGGAGGTGGAGAACCGGAAAGACTGTAAACCGGTTTCGACCATGAGCTTGATATCGTCACGGTAGCGGTGGAAAAAGTCATCGGCGACGTTTGCACACTCGATTTCAGGCGTCTCGCGGCAGTAGGCATCGTAGATGCTCGGCGTGCGGCCGGATTCGTTCCAGGCACCTTCGACTTGATACGCTGCCGTAGCCGAACCGAACATGAATTCATCGGGGAAGCAACGAGATTCTGCGGATACACTCGAAAGCAGCAGCGCGGCGAGGACGCCGGCCACCTACGAATACCTTGGTCCAGGAATCGCATGCTCAGCGAATCTAAAAGTGAGCAGAACCATTGACAGATAAGCCGATTACATGTATGACATCAATGATCTGTGGATGCACAGACGCCGCGTCTGACGCGTTCCCCGTTGAAGTTTGCATGAGGCTGCAAAGATACATGAACAGAAATCTCAGTCTTTTTTACAGAGATACAGGTATTGAAGTGCTGCGACTCGCTTCGAGTATCTACAGCAGGGCAACGTTGCCTATAATAAAAACAGAGCTGTCGTTGTACCTCGACAACAAGTTTGACTTAAAACGTCGTATTATTCTGGCTTCCAGTTCACGGAAATTATCGGGTTCCTCCATCGCTCTACGTACGCATCTGACACAACACCCAATGCAATGCTTCAAACGGCGCTACTATAAAGAACTGGAAGAAGCAGGTAACGAGGTCCGCGTTAGTTGGATACGGCTTGAGGTAAGCGTTGGTATCCGAGGCGGCGCTTGAACGTGACCACAGCAGCAATAAGAGCCATCGCCACGATGACAATAACGGGAGCCGAGAAGCCGAGGTGTTCCGCCGGGTGGGCAATGGAGCTGCCCGCAGAAAGCTCGAGTTCATCCCAGCCGTCCAGACATTTGGTGGTGGCGACCTTGTGGAACCACTTAGCCGCTGGACGAGGAATACGCTCCAGATCTGTCGATTTTGGCTTGTCGAAGTTTGGCGAACCAGTCTCTTTAGTAAAGTTGACATAGTAGAGTCCGAAGCGCGGGCCATAGGAGCCCCACTCGTAGTTGTCCAGGAACGACCATGCCGTGTAGCCGACGACGGGGATTTTCTCCTCCACGACGGCCTTAGGCACCTGTTCGACGAACGCCTTATAGTAACGGAGTTGGTCCCAGTTCTCCACTTCCTCATTTCCACACCATCCGTTTTCCGTCAATAGGATGTCGACGGTCGGGTCATGCGAGTGCAGGTACCGGATCATGTCCAGGTATCCGGGCGGGTAGCCTGTGTAGCGGCCGCAGTAGTTGTTACCGAACTTATCCGGGCGAGGTTGCATTGTTCCTGGCATCATGTGGTCTTCGTCGACGCCCTTGTCAGCTTCCCAACCAGCAGTAAGTGGCGAACGCGGCGTCAGAGAAGCCCCCGAGTCGCAGTCCGTGACCACCTTGGAGTAATAGTGGTTCATCATTAGGATATCGTACGAACCCTTGAGTAGTGCAGACTCCTCCTCGGTGAACTTGGGGAGGCGATCTCCGGCACGCTCACGCATGACCGCAGGGTAGTCGCCGGAAATGATCGGCTCGAGGAACCAGCCGAAGTCAAAGTCAAGAGCACGCTTCGCAGCAGCAACGTCACGGGGATTGTGCGAATCGAGCGGGTAGAAGTACGCCGATACGAGGACAATTCCGATACGAGCTTTGTCGCCTACAACGTGATTCGTTTTAAACTCGTGGAATTTCTGGACAGCCTTCGCATGGGCAACAAGAACGTTGCGCGAGACGGTGTAGGCCTCCGTAGATGAGCCTTTGTGTCCCGGTGCAAACATCCCCGTTCCATAGCTGTAGCCGACAAACGCAAGTGGCTCGTTGAACGTCGTCCAGTAGTCGACCTTGTGGTGGAACTTCTCCCAGTCGATTCCAAAACAAAAAAAGCGGGCCTTTTATACACTACATTCTCATAGTACTACTGAAGTACTACTGTAGTATTTATTTACTACGTAGTAGTAAGCAAGTTTTGCCTTTCAAATTGATAGTGTCAATAATATCTCGACTTGGATACTGCTTCTAACCCTTCATTCGTTTATCATCAGCCGTGACGAGTTCATAGCGGTTCCACCTAGTTGCGTGACAAGAGCGGCTCGTAGCCGCTACGGCGACGACGGTACACAACCACCACAGCAATCCCAATCACAACCGCAACGAGGGCGACGATTCCGAACACAATTCCAAAGATCGACGTCTTGCTCTCGTGCGAGGTCGAATGAGCCTTGATGTTGCTGACGTCACTCCATCCATCCAGACACTTGGTCGTAGCCACCTTGTTGAACCATTTAGCCGACGGACGAGGAATGCGAGCCAGGTCCGTAGGCTTGGGCTCATAAAAGTCTGGAGATCCCGTCTGTTCCGTAAAGTTGACGTAGTACATGCCAAACCGCGGGCCGTAAGAGCCCCACTCGTAGTTGTCCAGGAACGACCACGCTGTGTATCCAATGACGGGGATCTTTTCCTCCACGACGGCCTTGTGCACCTGCTCAACGAACGCTTTAAAGTACCACAATTGGTCGTAATTGTCCACGTCATCGTTTCCACACCAACCGTTCTCCGTCAGTAGAATGTCGACCGTGGTGTCTTGCTTGTGCAGGTAGCGCATCATATCGAGGTATCCGGGCGGATAACCGGTGAACATTTTGCAGTAGTTATTACCGAAACGATCCGGGACGCCGGCACGCGTACCAGGCATGAGGTGGCTGTCGTCTACTCCCTTGTCCGCTGGATAACCAGCCAAAAGGGTCGAGCACGGTGTGTTCGAGCTGTCCGAGTCACAGTCTGTGATGGCACGCGACGCGTAGTGGTTCATCATAAAGATGTCGTACGAGCCCTTGAGTAGAGCAGACTCCTCTGCGGTGAACTTAGGAAGACGGTCACCAGCGCGCTCACGCATGACGGCCGGGTAGTCGCCGTTCACGATGGGGTTCAGGAACCAGCCGAAATCGAAGTCGAACGCGCGCTTGGCAGCAGCAACATCGCGCTCATTGTTGGGGTCCAAGGGGTAGTACCAGTTGGACACTAGCACAATACCGATGCGAGCGTTATCGCCGATAAAATTGCTAGTCTTGAGCTCGCGGAACTTCTGCACGGCCTTACCGTGGGACAGAAGTACGTTCCGGGAGGCTGTGTACGCCTGTGTGTCCGAACCAGAATATCCGGGAGCGTGCATACCAAGGCCATAACCTGCACCAACGAAAGACAGAGGCTCGTTGAACGTCGTCCAGAGCTGAACTTTGCTGCCGTACTCGTTGAAGAGCAGAGTCGAGTACTCAAGAAAGTGGTCGACGATCTCCGAGTTGAGCCAGCCCTTGGGCTCCAACTGCGTTTGCAATTCGCTGGGCAGGTCCCAGTGGTAGATGGTCAGGATCGGTACGATGCTGTTAGCGTTTAACTCGTCGATGAGGTTGTGGTACCAAGCGATACCTTCAGCGTTGGGCTTCATGCGACGTGTGACGGGGTCCCAGTTCATGGCACGCGACCACGAAACGGAGAAGCGGAAGGACTCGAGGCCAGTCTCGACCATAAGCTTCACGTCGTCCTTGTAGCGGTGGTAGAAGTCGTCGGCCACGTTGGCACATTTCATACCGGGTTTTTCACGGCAGAAATCGTCCCAGATACTGGAAGTGCGGCCGCCTTCCTTGACGGCCCCCTCCACCTGGTACGAAGCGGTAGCCGACCCAAACAGGAACTTCTCGGGGAAGCAACGAGGCTCTGATGCCGACGCCACCGACGACCCGAATAGAGCCGCCACGGCGACGGGCAGCAGCTGGCGGAGGAAGCGCATAGTCAGCGTGCGGTCACGAGGTTCCTCGGAGACTGATGTGCGCACAAGCTGGCAAATGGCGGAATGATTTCGCCACTGCTGGAATCAATTGCAATAGGATCGCAAGGCTGAAGACCACCAAGCTTTGAAGCTGCTTGAAGAGCCCTCTCTTTGAAGTCCGAGACAGAAGTTCATCCACACGAAAAACATGACGTCAGTCGGTTTCTACCGTACCCGAATTAAAATACTACCGGTGGATTGAAAGGTATATAGTTCAATAGTTTTTTTTTAATATCAATAGCAGGTAGTACTAATGGGGTGTACTCTAGCAGCTTCATGTACTTCGAAGTACTATCGTGAAATGTTTTTTTAAGCGTTAGCGCGATTTACCGATTACTATTAAAACTAATAATGTCAAAAATGAAAATTACTTTTGTGTAATATTGGCGGTGATGTTTAAACAACTATTATAGTAATCGGTGGCATCAACATAAAAAAAAAACTCCGGCTGATACTGAATAGCGCTTCGATTTTAACGTTACTTATTAATACCGTTATACCGTTTCTTAGTACTTCGTAGTCACGTAGTGCTTGTAAGAACAAGAATAAAGCATCCACTTCGCAGCCTCAGCATTTGCTTTGTTGCTCCTCACACATTGGCATAATGCGGCCTTGGCGGTCGCATGGGCTTCAACATACCTACCAACGCTGGACTACGATAATATAGAAGTACGAAGGTACGAACATCCAGTTGACATGACTGATTGTACTCACATTTTGCTTGTTTCTCTCTGATGTCAATTCGAAAGCACGCCTTGCCGGCCATATCATGTGTGCCATATTGTACGACACAGCAATCAGAGCGGAAAAGAAGATGAGGAGAGCACCGGAGTTTCCAACTGAGTTCGACGTCATATAGACGCGTTACGCGAGCTGGAGGATTACAGAAGAGCTTACTTCGGGGGTGGCACGCTACCGAATTGGGACGCCCTGGATTGGTTCTTCTCCAGTGCACCGGAAAGAGACCCAATTCAACGTACGTTAGAATACTAAAGGCTTACTCAGCGGACCACCAGTCGATCAGTGGAACTCTTCCAAAACCTACACAAATGCAATCACAAACACAAATTTGAAAGTGAAATGTGTTGAAATATATGTCGAATTTGTGATGTGTCTGCTAGCATATCAAAATTAACACTTCAAGGGTTTTGGGTACATGTACGCTAGCCATTCACCCTTTTGATGGCTTGGGACTTGTGTCAGCGTGCGAGCACCGACAGGCTCGTTTAAAGAAGCAGGTTTTGTTGCTTCTACGGCTGCGTTGTATGTATGCTTTGGATCGCATGTTCTAACAGATTGATCCTGCTAAATCTCCCTGGTACACGTTGTATGCTAGTCGAGATCGTGGAACTGCTCAACGAGAGATAAGAGGCCAGCAATAGTAAAAACAGCGTTAAATGTATTCGTGAGATCCTGTTTGTGATGCATTATGGTACGTACGTTCAACTTGAGGCGTAGTGAAGCCCCGTCCTCTTCCAGCATTGCGGCGGCTCATGGCAGGAGTATTTAGAAGTGGGCATGACTGACTGGACTGATTGCTGTACCATAAATAAGGTACAACGATTTTGCGTCGACACATTTTGTGGAGACAAGAACAACGTCTCAACATTTTACTACCGATTTGTGACAACAAATACGTCACAGCTATGTCAGACGCAAAAATCGATTTGTGTAGGTTTTGGTAGAGCTCCAGTGGCAAAATGGTTCAATAAACTCGCATAGTTTCAGCCCAAATTCAAGTGGATTCCAGAGAATACGAACAAAGTAGCTGATGCTTTTCTCGTAACCCACACTTCGAACATAAAGCAGCTCAAGTGAGCTTGCAAGTTCTTATTAAGGCTGCAGCACATCGTGAAGTAGTAGCTTCTATCGGTCCAGGTTCTGGACCGTTTGAAATGATGGTAAAAATGGGATACAAAGCACACCAAAACACCCAGAAACGCATCGAACAACTGCAAGTGGGGAGCGCAGTGCCTAAATAGTCATCGGAACATGATCTCCTATACTACACTTTCTCGGTTAAGTACGAAGAAGGTAACCGGGGTTTCCGAACCGGACCGAACCCTGTCATTCACCGATTTGCCGTCAGGAGCTCAGAGCTCGGCCGGCCCAAGAAGCGCAGAGCTTACGTGAAGAAGCAGCCAGGCTGCCAGCGATAATTTTTTTATGACGCCCGTTATCGCAGCCCGTCTGTCCATCCCAGTCCGGAACCCACCGCGCTCGTCGTACACCAACCTCGGGGGTCGTACGGCTCGCCTGGAGATGCCCGGCGAACTCACAGGCCGTTGGGACGGCCCTGTATACGCGACTCTGGACCGCGATCCGTGTCTCCTGGATACCACCGCCGCCCGTTCTTCGACGACGCGGATGGTGTGAAGCGGCCTGCCTGGCAGGCCGTCCTGACGTTTCTTCTTCCGGGACAGCGCCGTTCGGACCTTGACGCTGCAATCCAGGATAACGTGGACGTCAAGTACTGGATTCCCCACTGGCGCTTCACCCAAATTACTTACGACATGACTGCAGAGCTCCTGAAGCGTCCGCTGCTCTCGGTGTTTCGGTTTCTTCGGTTCACCACTTTCTTTGTGGCGTCTGACGCCCATCTCGACAAGTGCATCCGCCGGACCTCTGAGGTCTTATTGTGTGGACAAGTACTCGAGTACCGACACGTCTCTTCCGTCACGTTGGTGGACACGAACTACATGGTCCTGGACCCCGACTGTGACTACGTATGCGCAGTGGATATTCGTGGTTACACCCAAGACGCTCGACAAGTTGTCGTCCTTCCCTTGGACGAAGTGCGCCGCCAAGCGATCTCTCGTGAGGAATTCATTCTGGGCTTCTGCCACGGAGCACCTGGTGCTTCCTCCCCACCCCCGTTCAGAACGGCTTGACAGACGTTCACTACGTCGCCTCCGACCCGTCCAACCGACATTCGCCCGGCCTTTAACTGAGCCTTTCCCGCACCAGGTGCGGAGGGCTGATCTGGGCTCGCGAGCCATCACGTATGTATCCCCCCGTGGGGCGAAGGTCGCTATTGTGCCTGCGGATTGGGCATGGCACCTGGTGGCCCCACACGAGTACGACGACCCCGCCCCACAGGACATTGTCACTATTAATGCACACGACAACGACAGCCTGCCGCTGATCACGAACGCAGGCACCAGGCCTACCCCATGCACGACATTCGTCCCCCCCCCCACGATGGGTGCAACATGGACACCAGGTTTCTCCTCGATTATTGCCGTGGCCTCCGCTCCAGATCTTCCCCAGGCCATGATCCAGGAACAGCGCCAGACCAGCGTACCTTTTACCACCCTCCCTGCAGCAACAGGCACGAACTGCTCAGGCCCAGGGTTTGCCGGTTCCCTCTCCAACTCAACGCAAGCTCTCTCGCCCGCGTTCCAGCTCACCTGGCGAGTCTCGTGGACGACGCCGGCGCCGATTCCCCATTTGCCACAGATCCGCCCGCTCGGTACAGCGTTCGCGATGGACAGGCCGTCCCCATTCTCGTAGTCCAGGGCCACCAACCCGCCGATCGCGTTCGCGCAACCCCACTCCTCGGTCTCGGAGACACTATCCTAGACGCCGTAGCCACTCATGTGCTCGCGGACGCCGCTCTCACTCTATCGGACGACGGTCCCGATCTCCCGATCCTATGGCCCAGGGCCATCTCCCCACTGGAATACATTTGTTTCGGCCCTCACCGAGTGAGGCCTCGGTCCATCAAGCCGCCCGCGTCGGCCCGTGCTTCCCGGTTCCCAGTGCAGGTACCGATGATTTCTACTTCCGTTTTTCTAACGCGTCCTGGCACGACAGGGTCTGCACCATCCACCGCCAGGAGAGCTTCAGGGGACAATTTCGCGTCACCAAAGCGACGGCAACTATGATATTTTCAGTGAACTTTTTTCAGTCCCATTCGACCATTTCCTGGCTTCCGAGCACACAGGAGGCTATCGCCAAAATCGGACCGTGGTCCACGATGATTCACTGTGGAGCGGCTCTGAGCCGGCTCCCCCCATCACAATCCGCCGGGCGGACCAATTGCACCAGGTGCTTCATGTCCTCCAGGAGGCAGCTGGATTATAGTACCCTTTCGATCTCACAGCCGCGTTTCGTGTAGTACACGGGGACGCGACCCAGAACGTCGCTCTCTCAGCACCCACGCCGATGGTCAATGCCACGTGCAATTTGTACCAGACTGTGTTCTCCAACTTATTCGACGTCATTCTGAATGGCGTCGCTCTCAGCGATCTGAGCAATCGAACATATCGCGCGCTACGCCGTAATTCCCCCGAGTACGAGCGTTTCGTCTTACGCGTGGTTAATGATGCAGTCGCTCAGTCCGTCTTCCCGGCTCAGACCACCGGGTCAGCCCGCGGACCACGGGCTGGGGATACAACTCGACAAGGCGGCCGCCGCGCTGCTCGTCCGGCAGCTTCTACCTCGGGGCGTCCAGGACGCGTCTCGACGATGATCTCAGAGAACATCCGCTCCCAAATTCCCGTCGTCCACGGGAAGTAGGTTTGCATTCGGTTTCAGTCGGTGAAAGGATGCACATTCACCAAGTGTAAACACCTCCACGAACTCCACCAGTTGCCACCAGATGTGGCCCACTGGATCAATGCGATGCACACGGGTCTCAAGGCCGCGCACCCCCAACGCGAGTGAAATTGTGGGGGAGGACCGTGTGTCACCTCATCCACATTTTTATTTAACATGGATCGTGCAGTTTTTTCTCCTCCCGTGCATTCTAATGCGTCTGACGCTTACTTCCTCTTGCCGCCAGTGTCTGACACCCGAGTCGCCCATACATCCGTACGCAGGCTTCGGAAGGCTGCTCATGCTACGTCGTTCCACCTGACGGGGCCATTGCGACGTCGGATGTCACCATGCCTACCGTGAGTGTCCTTGCGTCAGACGCATACTCACGTCGTTTTGGCTCACCTAGTGTTCCTGATTCGTCACCGGACGTTGCTATGACCGCTCATAGCGTGTCTAACGTGGATCACGCGGCGTCAGACGCAGATTATCTTCGTTTTGGCTCACCAAGTGTTCCCGATCTACCATTCACCGCTGATAAAACCGCTCGGAGCGTGCCTCGCGTGGGCCCATCGACGTCGGACGCTGACTCACAACGCCCCAGTCTCCATCATTCCGTCATCTTTGTTTTCCTCGACGGGGGATGCCGGAGAGCCGACAATCAAAGTGCTTACGCGTGGTGTGTCTGATCTCGTACCGAGTCGCTCCTCCGTTTAGAAGCTCGCACGTTCTCCACAGCAAGAGCCAACAACGTCATGGAGGCCCAGGATCTTCTGGCGTGTCTTCTGTGGCTTCGATCTTCCTTTCCAGGACAGCCCACCGTTGTGTTCGGGGACTTCAGTGTCATCATCGGCCAGGCCCTACAGATCAATGTGTGCCGGGCACCAGGTCTCCGGTCCTGGATTGCTGCTATTCGTGCCCTAGGCTTGACCAAGTCGTGCACGTTTCTTCAGCATGTCAGTCGCACATACCACATCACTCCCGACGCCTTATGCAACTGGATTATGGATACGTATCCCAGCGAGGACCTGGTCCTCACGGATGCACTCTGGCCTTGTCCGACATCGTTTCCACGGGCTCTGAGCCTGTCGTGTCTGAGCCAAGTCCCCACATCAACGTCGTCCCAAGAGGCCGCCTCGGAGGCTCACCAGAAGGCGACCTGGTCGCTTGTTCTCCAGGGGTTTGCCTACATGACACACCTCAGCCGGCTTCGTTTCGTGCCAGACATTGATGATCGGCCTCATCATCCCGTGGCCCAGGTCACCAGCTTCCCCGCGCATAACGACTTTTGCTCGCCGGCTTCCTTTCGCATCCGAATCGCCCCCGAACAGTTCGGGAAGGGTTCACCTCCGTGCTCGTTGCGTTTCCCGGTCCGTGTTCAACGCCATCCACAATGCGGTACTCCGCGTGGGGGTGTCATTTCCTTTAGACGCGGCGTTTTGGCACCCGGGCCGGGCCCACTGTCCATCCCGATTGTCGACCTTCGCATCCTGGATGCTCGTGGTAGGTCCCCAGTTGGGAATTTCAGGAACCCTGAAGTTGTTCCGCGGTCAAACTTCAGCCGATTACCGCCCGAATAAAGCTCTGCGCCCATGGCTCTACCGTACTCACATTTCTTTGTACCCACTTCCGGAAACTTTGTGCAACATCGCTCACGTCGGTTTGACACCCTCCTAAAGGGATTCGCCCGTGTGTCAAGGTGTTCGCCTCATTCCCACGAATTACCTGGGAGCAACATCCCGGGCATCCATCGTCACGGATAAGTTACTAGCCGACTATTACAAGGGACGGTGTATTGTGGCCCAGATGACCACACTGGTCCAGGGCCCTACGTTCCATTCGAGCAAGAAAAGCCACTACATCTGGACGGGCGCATCATTCATAAACTGCCCTTGATGGGCTATCTGCTAACGCGCAGACGGCCTCGGAGGCCGCGCCTGACGCAACTTGGGACCCATTCGTCTCGATCACCCGCAGACTCTGCGAGATCCGCCGACGGTACCCTGGGTACAGCGTCTACGCCATGGTCGCGAATATCGCTGATGCTTTCAATCATGTGCCGGTGCACTCTCATCATGTCTCAGCTTTTGGGGGCTGCTAGTCGCGGTTATTCCATGGCATCGTCTCAGGCATGGCCGTCTTTGGGTGGACATCTTCACCAGGACTCTTCGCGGTATTCTGTAAAGCTTTTCGCCACTATCAGCGCACCGGTGCCTAAATCTTATTGGGGCACGTTAAAACCTTCTGGACACTTCAGTGGGTGGACGGCATCGTTCTTATCGAGGTAGACATTGGCGATCGCTTACAGAAAGCGAAGAAGCATCTCAGAGACGGTATAAAGATCTTGTTCGGGTCTGACGGCTGGCACGAAGGCAAATTCACGACCTGGTCGCGTAATTTCCACGCTGTGGGAATCGACTGGAGCATCCCAGATGGGTGCATCAACATACCACAACGAAAAATCGATAAGGTCCACTCGGTGCTGGTGGAAGCACTCGGGAAATCGTTCGTGTCAAGGATGAGATTGGACAGTGTGATTGGAGTTCTTCGACATGTAATCAGCTTCATCCCGATCACCAAGCCGTTCATCCAGCGACTAACGAGGCCTCAGAACTATTGCAGAAAGAACAACAAGACAGGAGTGCCGATGTCACAGCTCCTTCGGAAGGACCTGACGTGGTGGAACGGCCTGACCTTCCAAAACGAATTTGCAGGAATGCCAATGGAGTTATTCCAAGAGAGCAACAGATTCGAAGAGATATGGCTCGTAGTCACAAAACCGCAAGTGGTTATTCTCACGAGCATGAGGTTAAGAAAACGCCTTGTACTCACTGAGGAAGGGTCGCCCAGGACGGCAAAGGTATTGCGAGGGCCCTATTCACCGCAGTAAATAAATGGGGCCCACGGCTAACGAGTACAGCCACCTGGTGCCGCATCATACACGGCAGAAGATGGATCACCGATTTGGTCAGCAGGATGTCTTGCAAGTCAAAAGCCGGACAGCAGGACCATGCACTGAGCCTGGCTCAGTACAGGCTATGCTTTTCCACTCATACTTACGGGCGAAGGATGGAGCAGACTCGAAATTGCGATGTACACACAACCACTAACAATTATGCTATAAACCAGGTACAGTACGGATCTGACGAGTGGAGGCAAAACGTGATCAGCTCAAACAGGCTTCAATCACAACCAGAACACTCGGGAAATATAGCAAGAGCTTCAAGTTTTGGGAGTCGTTCTGTAACGACTTCGGATTCCCCGTGTGGATTGATGATTTGCCCAGGGCAATATAAGCTAGGATGATTGGACTATTCGCAGCATTGTGCGCTTCAAAAGGGCACAACAAGACGGGACGAGAGAAACAGTACCATACCTTTGACGGGAAAATGGCAGCGATGGCATTCGCACACAAAGGCGCTCGGAGCGCAAGGCTCAATTACAATGATCCGGAATTTGAGCTGGTCGCTAAGGGATACAAACGGACCCAGGATCAAGTGGACAGGAAACAGCCAGTTACTACACCAATGCTGCTCAAAATGCGAGAGCCCCTAGGAGAGCCTGGCCTACAAGCCAAAATGATGTGGGAATCCATCGTAATAGGGTTCTTCTTTCTCGATAGAAGATCAGAGCTATGGGAGCCTATCGGCGTCGATTGATCGGCAGGAACGGATAGAGTCCATTGCGTAAAAGTCACCAATGTGGCACTGCGCGACGAGCACGGAATTCAGGTCGGACCTGAGGCCCCAGGGGCCGTGTCAGTGGAGATGATATTTGACTCCCATAAAGGAGATCGAGTTGCGCAAGGCACCATGATCCGACACTACTTATCCCACAACGATACGCTAACCCAGTAATGGCAGCTCGTACGTGTCTCCAGATCCGACCCCAATGGCTTTCCGAAGGAAAGGTGTTGGGACCATACTTACCTCAGTTTCGAGAACAGCTATGATCAAGAAGTCACGCGTGAGCAATCTAGCTAAGGCGGCAGCGGTCGACCTAGGACGACCAAGGAATGATTACTCAACCCATTCACTACGTATAGGGGGAGCATGCACACTCCTAACAGCAGGAATGAGTGACCTAGTCATTCGTATAATGGAAAGGTGGTCAAGTTGGTGCTTCACAGTGTACATCCGTCTCAGACCAGGAATGATCCGAGACGCGGCAAGTTCGATGATCAAGGCCTCGATGTGGGAATATCACGAAACAGATAGCGTCCCACGTCAGATACCGTGCCAGCTCGAAGGGTAACTACAACAGGTCTAACTCTTCAAAGCTAATAAAGTCAGCTTGCCCCAGCAGTGAAGTCCGAAGGAGGAAAATGTTCGGTTAAGTACGAAGAAGGTAGCCGGGTTTTCCGGACCGGACCGAACAGCGAATCCCTGCCATTTGCCGATTTGCCGCCAGGAGTTCAAAGCTCGGCCGGCCCAAGAAGCGCAGAACTAACGTGAAGAAGCAGCCAGGCTGCCAGCGATATTTTTTTCTCTTCTTCAAACCTTGATTAGCTAGTAGGAGGCTCTTCTAGGACGGAATTTTCACCTTGAAAAGGTTTTGTCCCGTGGGAAACCTCAAGTAGAAACTACAACGAGTCTAACTCTCCAAAGCTAATCAAGCCAACTTGCCCCTAGCAGTGAAGTCTGAAGGAGAAAAGACACAGGAAAACAATGAGAGAAGATTGGCCATTCCGGATAAGAAATATATCAAGAGCCACTCGCTGTAGCTCTCCTTGTGCTTCCGAAAGTAGTACAAATAGCCTGTCATTTGGCCTGTCTAATATTGCTGTTGTGAATGGCTTTAATATATTTCGCGAGGCAAGTAATATGAGAGCCCCCACCCCTCCCTGACCATGCAAATTTTGTTCATTAACCCACTCCATGCCAGCTACTGAACATGTCGAAAGTAATTTGCGAACAATGTACGTCAAACGCAACATTTATTATTGATTGCTTCTCATTTTGTTATGTTAATTATAACATTTGTACCCACCGGGGTGTGTGACTCCTAGTCAAGGTGACAGCACGAGCGCTGAAGGTCACAGCTTACCCATGGACGAGGTGTGTGTGTGGAGGTGAACACAAGCGCCGCCTACGCCAGTGCAAGGATGCATAGAACTTGTAAGGCAGTGAGGTGTACACGTGCTGCAATGGACAGCGCAGCACCTCGCAATGATAATGGACAGCGCCGCTGGACATAAAAATTTCGACATCGTGCGTTTTCTTCACATCCACCGCCCCGAAAGAGGTTGCAGCTTAGCTACGACGAGCGCCATTAACTTCGAGGATTTACAATGGCTCAATGCCTGAGCCTCTTACTCCGTTTTGTCAAACCTGCTGTGAAAAGTTTTGTTCGTGATACCCCCCCTCCGGTACGACCCAAATCGTTGACGCATACCCACCTAGCCTCGTCCTTAACATCAAGCATGTTGCAGACGAGTGTGTTCTAGTAACGTGTTCGGGGTAAAATTGAACTTGCTCTGCCTCTCAGTACAAATTCATTTTAACCACTACCTATGCGTAAACATGCTTCCTATCAAGATTGCTCTGACGTAATGTATTTATGCATGCTAGATGTAAAGTAAAATGATTTGGCCTTTCTGCGACGCGATACTTTCTCCAGCATAATCAAGAACAAGAATTCTGCGAGTTGCCTTGTACATATATTTAGATGCAAAAGAAATACAAATCAGGTACTACCGTCTTACCCCGCACAAAGCGCCTAGGCATTGTAGCACAGGGATTACAACCTCACACAAATTATGCGATTGTATCGCATAGGCATTATGCAACGAGCTATAAATCGACCTTTGAAGGTAAGTCGAGTGGGTCCTAAAATTTGGCATATTGGTAAAGGCTACGCTACTGGTCAGAGTTCAAAATAGTCTCTGTGAAGATCACATCGAGTGTGTAACGTAACGGGTCTTTATTTCCTCGGTGGCTGTGTTATAAATGGAGGTTTTGCAAAACTGGCCAATCAGCTTTTATAAACTGCATTTCTGACACAAAAGCTTTCTTTTCTAGCGAAAAATGGTGTATTTATGCAAAAACTCGATTCAAACTATACCAGTAAGCCGTCAACCTTGACAGCAGAAAATGAACCACTATGCACAAGCTGCACCCCCTTATCGGGTTCTTCCACAGTGTAGGTGAAACTCGACACCACCTAACAGTCTTCGCTCACCGTCTTAGCCTCTAACTTCCAGTTGTGAAGCTTAGAGGCCGAATAGAGCTCAATCTCCCCAGGGTCCACGTCTCCGTTTTTTATATCTTCCAAGTAAGTTGTATCAACCAGTCCCTCTAAGTTTTCTAGCGAGGCCATGTACTCACTGAGATCAGCTATGAAATCATCCCGTCCGGTCCCAAGCCCGTAAATTAGACAGGAGAAGATACTCGACCGTTTGTCATCGGGGAAATACCATTCCGGTGCCAAGGGACAGAGTTGTTCTCGGTTATCGGACTGCTGCAGTAGACCCTAGTACAATTCAGGCCAGCGATCCAAATTGAGGTCTGGAGCGAGGATCTCCTGCAGAGGGGCATGCAGCTTTTCTTTGTCGAAAGCCTGTTTAATAACCAGCCCACACAGCTCGAAGGCCTTCTTGATAGTGTCTGGACTTATCGGCGTCATCCAGTTGAGCGTCCACTGCCCTACCACTTTGTTGCTTGGGACCTTTGGGTTTCCAGCTCGAGTCCGCAGTGCAGGATCCTTTAGTGCCTTGCCGATGGATTCGTCGCTTTGTTCCTATAGTAAGCTTGAAAACTGTGGTTCACTGAAACGTCGAGGGGCTGTAAGATGTTAGTTAGGTTGGGTGGGATGATTATCACAAAGATGTTGTATCGCTCTAGCCGTCGTGACTCCATCAGCTTCACGTGGCAGGCGTATGAGTCAATCAAGTACAGAACAGGCTCACGGTATAGCTGTGTCTCTTTTCATCTGCACACAACCTTGTTTGCATTGTTCATCAAAATTGCGTCACTCCACATTCCCGTCCGATTGACGTCAACAATCACACCATCAGGCACAGCTGGCTTGTTCTTTAATTTAGAAGAGAGACCGAGCGGAGCGAGCATTTTACCATCAGCAGTGATAGTAAAGGTAGCCGTGGATCTTCTATTAGTTGCTCCGCTCTTGTGCAGCAGGACCTCGCCCGATCCTCGAGTAGCAACGGTGGTCTTGGACTCTGTTTCAAAGTATCGGGGCCCTTGGTCCATGTTCAGGATGTATCGAGGTTGATTTTTGTGCGTTTCAATGAAATGCTGAGCGCGCTGACCCCCCCCCCCCCCCCCCCCCCCCCCCGAAGGTTTAGGCAGCGTCTGCGGGAAGCTTTCGTGTCGCTGTATGACTCCTCGATACAAGCTGCATTTGCTTCTTGAAGCGCACCAGCCAGCCTGTCGAAGCTTGGAATTTAGGTGCATCAGGACCGTGTAACTTCCGATTAATGTTCTGAGCTTGAAGCAAAATGTAGCCGTTTTTCACACGCAGGCCATTGGCGTTCCAACTGAGGATCCAAAGGTGTAGACGTTCCCAACACCGTGTTCGGGTCCACAGCCTCCCCCACTTGACCGGCACGCAGTCCTCGTAGCAATCTGGCGATCGTTTGAGGCTAGCTGCAATTTTTGGCGGCTCCTCGAAATGTCCCAGATGCTACTTCGTGATAGCTACCGAGGGCATAGAAGCCACTACCGGTAACGCTTCCTCGTGCTCAGCGACAACGGCGAGTTTTTTCCTTAAGCGTGTAGCTTCGGTGTTTTTGCTTGGTCTCGTTGGTGGCCATGACAAAAAAAAGAAAATGAGAGTGTTGAAAGAACAACGCTAGCAAAGTGTCAAACGTGTAGCGTTGATAATGCTGTCCGGCCGCAATTCACTGGCTGGCGTTGCATTTTAAATAAGAACCGAGCTTAACACAATATTGCGCTTGCATTATATTCCGACTCGAGCTCTAATCGAATTCTTTAATTTTAATTTTAAAATATTCGAATAGAGCGCCTGGACACTTTGTGCGGGGTAAGACGGTAGCCGTTAATAGCACACAATGTACCCACGCGTGAGCACAGTCTCCATCGGTACTGCATGGCTTATCATCATCGTAGATGGTCTCATATTCACTCGCAGTATCACCACCGGTACACGCCTTCTCCCCGGATATATCATCGGGATGCCACGACCGCTGCGAGGCTGGGTGCTCTCACGTCCATTCCGCACAGCTTGTACCAGATCGCGCAGTATGTCTGGGTGTAGCTCCGGTAATGATTTTGGCGCACCTTGTTACACAAGTACAACCTGTCATAGCTGTTAGAAAGTAGTGATGAGCAATGCATTTCTTGGAGGGTGGGAACGATTCTTGCAACACGTTTAGCGAAGCTATCTCACGTAAACCAACTATACATTGGGACTACGGTAACTTCGAACATAAGAAGACGAAGCTTACCGAAGCCGTCACCCTACTTCGCAACCGCAAACCGATACACAAAAAGTAGTAAAATCATGGTCGCTGGATATTCTCGCGAACCTCATGTGAAGTTGCACCGCGCGATCAATTGCAGGTTGATCATGAAAGGCATACCCACCTCAATACTGATCGATCTCACTCCGTTATAACCTGAAAAACAAAACGCGGGCACGTTTAATTAAAACCTCAGTATCCATAGCTTCAAAGTTTTTGCGATCCGCGTTTCCTCATGCTGTACATATCACTTTATTCCCAGAATCATCGGCAATTAGAAGCCCACGCTTCGCGACATTTTCTGTTTGTGCGAAAGCGTTTTTCAGAAGCCACATCATGCGCTGCATCAGCTACTGTGACCGTGTCCGCTCGCAAGTCAGCGAAACATGTTAAAATACAAAAGGCGGATCAGAGAAGGTATCGTTGTTCTCAACCCGTATAATATCTGTATGTACCCCGAATGTTACCTTTAACTATATCATTAGAGAATATTGCCTAATCAGCGTACTTAATACAACCACCCTAAAAATAGACATAATGGGGGTTAAGCATATCGCTGGGCTTGTCGACCCCGCCATTGAAAATAGAGACTTTGATTTGATCACAATACCTGTCAGCACACATCTTAAACTCTAGCAGGGTACAATTCAGCGCGCCTAGCTTATATAAAGAGTGACCTTTCGGATATCTGATACATGTTATCAGAAGCTTGAAGAGCCAGCCATTGCATAGGCGTTTGAATTAGCCAACAAATGTTAATATCGGGGGTCCAATTGTAATTTTGCCTGAATATAAAGTTTTAAGAATATCACGGTTCCAAACCCACCCATCGAAACTTATTGAGATCTAAGATTACAATATCGAACCAGTCATGTGGACCACACATATTGCATTTCCCTTTGAAGTAGCATTTTAACATATTCTACTCTGAGTATAATCTCTTTCGCGATTGCAACAATATGTTGGAAGCCCCGCGCAACGTTTTCGCCGCGTGCAGACCAATTGCCTATCAGCATCATCGACCATCAGCCCCCTCTGCGCGTTTCCTCAATCTTCAGAGCGCTGATTGAGAGCTGTTGAGATTTCAAGCATTACTTCGTTGTTCAAAGCCGCATAAGAGTCGTTCTACCCCTGGCACTTGTCAGTTCGGGTTGATGGCTAAAAAGGGGTCTCTAGATAGTAAGTTTGTGGCTACGCCGTTGCCGATAAAATAAGCTAGCCTATGTATGCATGTTCGTCTCTAAGGTTTGACCGCTGTGTTGAGAGCTCAGCTAAGTAGCAAGTAGATGCTTTCTTTAAATAAACAACATAAAGCAGCGACACCTGCAGCTCAATCTAATGACAAGCCATATCACTCGCCCTATTTTGCCTACAAACTACCTCCTTGCGCACAAGTTTCTGCCTGAAGATGCTGTGCGGGTGCCTTATATCTCGCATAGCAACCAAACCATTCATCAGGTTAGTTCGGAAACAGCGTAGGCCTCTTTAGAGCAGTTCGATGTGATACACAAGAACGTAGAGGAAGCGAAGAAGTCTAACCGACACGCGCTTGCTCGTCGACCTGGGCGATATCGGACGTCCGGCAATTTGCGCCAGAACAATTGTAATACTACCAGGTCTGTTTGGATACAGAACCAGAATAAATCGATCTTATGTATTTTGGGCCGCTAAGAGCATCTCCACCGGTCGGGACTTAACCTAAGTCTTAAATGAGACTTTGAAACCCCAAATTAGAAAATAAGACTCGAGCTCAACAATAGCCTCCAACGGGGAGACTTAAGGGAGGTTTTAACCCATAGTTTCTGCCAATACCAAGCTGCCATTTGTGACCAGACTGCCAAACGCACAGACAGGATTCCTTGGGTGGAATCCGGGTATGTTTTCTCTCGTGGAAGATGACTCCGACGACGGGTTTTATGCCAGCATCCTTATAGCTAACATGCAGCAGATACCTAAGCGCAAGAATGGCGGCTCAGACCGAGGGAAGCACGCCAACAAGAACCGAGAGAGGGCTCCGTGGGGAGAACGGCTGATGAAGGATTATTTTGGGTAAGATCCTACCTACGATGCCCGTACGTGCGCTGCACGCAATATCTCAGTTTTTTTCTGTATTGTATTCACTATAACAGCAACTCTGCTTTGATGTACAGAGGCATTTCGTCGCCGTTTCCGCATGCGTCGAGAACTGTTTAAGTACATCGTTGTCACTCTTGTGGAGGACGACCAATGCAACTATTTTGTTTAAAAGCCTGATGCAACTGGCTTACTCGGTTTTTTACCTAAACAAAAGGTGACTTGCGCTTTGCGTATGCTTGCCTACGGATCAAGTGCTGATCAGCTAGATGAATTGATACGAATTGGAGAATCTACTGCTATCGAGGCTTTAAAGACGTTTTGCTCAAGTATTATTCGTTTATTCGGTGCCGAGTACCTTCGCAAACCCACACAATACGACATGGAGGCTTTATTAGCCGAGAACGCCACCCGTGACCTTCCCGGAATGGTTGGAAGTCTTGACTGCATGCATTGGGCATGGAAAAATTGCCCCACGGCGTGGGCTGGTTCGTTTAAGGGGAAGGAGAGGACATCTACTCTGATATTAGAAGCTGTAGCGTCTCGTTCATTATGGATTTGGCACGCCTTTTTCGGTACCCCAGGCGCCAACAATGATTTAATTTTGTGGAGCGTTCTCCGCTTATTGATGATATCATTAATGGAGAGGAACCGCAGGCACACTACACCGTGAATGGAGCAACCTACAACAACGCATACTATTTGACAGATGGAATATATCCGCAGTGGAGCATTTTTCAACAGAGTATTAGTACTCCAAGCACTATTAAGCGACGGTTGTTCGCTAAACTACATGAGTCAGTTCGAAAAGATGTTGAACGTGCGTTCGGAGTCCTGCAGCAACGCTTTAGGATCCTTGCTGTGCCTTGTAAGCTATGGGGGGCAACAGCAATCGGCGAAGTGATGATTGCGTGTATTGTTTTACACAATATGATTTTACAAGATGAACTTGGAGACAGTTTTTACAACCATGATTATCTCTTCGAAGACGGGTGGGTTAGTCCTGCGCCACCGGTAGCCAGCACATCTTGCCCTGTCATCAATATCATTGAAGCATTCCAGGCAACCGAGGACAATGTACTGCATTATCAATTGAAAAAACGACTTGATTGAACACATTTGGCACGAATACGGAGAAAGTGCTCGAATTAGTGCGACTTAATGCAGATCAGCAGCTAGTAGTTTTGGTCTCGACGCTGCTCAGTAGTGTACGAGCTGGTTAAATCTCGGCTGCTGCTGGAATGTCAGAAGTGTTCTCACATGAGCGGTTTACGTTGTTTTCCTTGTTCGTCGTATCCCCAGTGTCACTCGTAACCACAGAAACAGTCGCACCCACCTCGTTACTATTTTGATCTCCATCATTATCTTTGTTCGAGTTTGCATCATGAGCTTCCGCGTGTATTTAGCAAGAATTGTTTTGCATTGAAGTGCAAAAAACTCTTTTGATTCGGTGCTGTCTGGGGCTTGCATGAATATATTGAAATAAAGTTGTTGCTCCATCACCGCGGCCTTCTTCTCCGACGCAATCACAAACCGCATGTGGATGTCCTCTGGCATGGCGTTTTTGCTGTTTTGAGCGCTGCGTTTAGATGCCTTTTGTCCAGTTGGACGAACCAGCGTGTTCACTTCGTCCGACTTGCAATTGTTGCTGTTCAGTGCTGTAGCTGTTAGCTTATTACTCCACTTAGGCTTGTCACGAAGTACCTCCCATGCTGCCATGAACTCAAATGATTGCTTGTGGCGTGCTTCACGTATATGCTAGCTGCACTTTCGAGATACTTGTCTTCATTCCAACCTGAATGCACTTTGTTCTTCACCTTCCTAAATATACCCTCAAACTTGGCTACTTCTGGTTGAATCTTTTTCCATCTGCCAGACACCGCGATCACACTGCGCACATCCGTGTCGGGATTCTTGTGCTCCAGCCAATGCTGGTACACTCGGCTGTAGAAAGTATCTTTCTTCTGACCAGTACCTGTTATCGGATCTTCAGACGTCTCTAGCCACGACAAGCAGAGCTGAACGGTGTCTTTATCGCTCCACTCGCGACCCTTCCCCATTTTGCACAATGCGATCTTTCGGTAGATAGAACTTTGATTCCATCGCGACGCTATAAGTCGAGTCTTATTTTAAGACTCGAGTCGCATCCAATAGGTCTCCCTGAGGTTAAAACCTCTTTTAGAACTTAACGGTGGACGTCTTAAAACTCGGCAGGGTCTCAACTGCGTCACTTTTAGCTTAAAACCGTTGTTAAGACCGACCGGTGGAGATGCTCTAAGGAAAAGTGCAAACTGCTGGCGAACTACTTTCCTGACGCGCTTAGGAGAATGTTTTGAACATGATTGACTATCGGTCACCAGAGGTGCAGACTGTTTCCCAACTCTACGTAGCATATAAACCAACTAGTACTGGAGCAGGCATCGAGGACCACGCCTCTTAAGAGAAAAAGACTCAAGCCGGCAACCGACGGTGCGTAAGCAGCAGCGTAACTCTCAAAACATAAACGCCGAAGCGACGAAAGGAGACAACAACAGCTGATAAATGCCCCAGCAACATCGACACTCAAAATTCGGTCTAGAAGAAAGACCAAGGGGCAAATATCGGAATTTCCTGCTGATGGGAGCGAGCAACGTTGTGACGTACTGGAGTCCAATCAGCCAAGCTCAAGCTCGGCAACCGACACTTCAAGCCTCATCAGGTTCATATTTAGATTAAGACGTCCAGTAAGTGGCTTTCACCCGGGGGCCTAAGGAGTCATCTGACTCTGATACCCAGCGGTTTTGCTCCGCGATACGGCAAAGTAGTTATTATTAGGAGGTTGTTCTCGGTGACTGTCTAGTCATTCGCGCTTTTGACAGACCGAACACAAGTGTGACGGCACAGCCAAGGCGTTCACGGTCTCCGAATCAGCCACCGACAATTCGAAATCGTGGCACGCAGCGCTTTCTGCCGGCTACCGACCGACGCCCACTCGCTGTTCTTGGAGGGGGGGGGGGGGGGCTGCTTATGGCTATCGCCCGCTGAACGACGAAGTGCATCTGTAGTGCTGCCGTTGCTAAGAAGTTAAGTTTCTACTTACTTATCGCTTTAACTGAGAGCCGAGCGTGTGATACGCAGATAGAGATATGCTCGGCCGGTGATCCCCCTAAGACTACGCCAAGTTCAGCAACGAGCCTCAGGACAGCCCCCCGATCCGACACCGGGTTGTTCCCTCCTTCGGACGACACCACGCTTCTCATCTGGGTCTAGCCCTCCTACGGACGCTAGCACGCCTTTCATTCCGTCACGGCAACGATCAGCCAGCTCTTGCTCGACACTGTGTCGCGTAAAGAGGGAAGGGCTGCTGACGGTCGGTTCTGATTTCGCTCCACACGACTCGGACACTTACCAAGCCCATGTGGGCAGTGCGTTGCCTCGAGTGGCGTACTCTTCCTTATGTTTTGTGCTACTTGTGCAGTTTTACAATAGGTTTAGGCGGTTGTTCACGACCATCTCCCCAATTATTGGGGGCTGCCTCACCTCTGCTCACTACATGAGCATCCACGAGACTGTGCCGATAATCAAGAAGAACCACCTTTTCCTCAACGTGCTTGCGTACTGATAGAAAGAAAAGGAACATTTTAGGCTGGTTGTTGTCATTGCATCTGGGCTCACAATCTTAGTGGATGTCCAATAACTACGATCGAAAACAAGTGCTCGGCTTGCCGCCAAGGCGAGCCAATTCGGAGAGCGACCCCCTGCGGGGAGGCACCGCTAACCGCCGACGTCTAGCTGAATACCGGCGTACATAAGCACGCTCGCTAGTGTTAAGAGACACTTATTCAGCGGTATATTGCTCTGATAGCGGTGCAGACAGGCCCGGCGTGCGCAGGAACCGACTGCAACGCAGCCGATGGGAATCCGATTGGAGTGAAATCGACTGTGAGCCTACATTTCCGACTAGGGACTGCAGCTGACAGCGCTCGTATCGCTAAGCTAGTCGAGTGCCTCATCATTCCTGGTGATGCAAACGAATTTTTGTTGGGAATGACGTGCTGACAACATTAGGCATTAACCTGCAGCGGGAACTAAAATTAAGTGTTACCAATGCCGTTAAGAGCAAGCTGGATTAATTAGTAACGCAGAGGTGCCACAAATTGGTGGTGGGGTCTGAGTGACGGAACGTTAGATGATGTGAAGAAGCTGGTTGACAAGGCAGTGGTGGAATATATCCGGGTAAAAAGAGTACGAGAGCCTTAACCGATTCCTATTCGCTT
The DNA here is from genome assembly GCA_011320135.1 of Phytophthora betacei. Taxonomy (NCBI): domain Eukaryota; phylum Oomycota; class Peronosporomycetes; order Peronosporales; family Peronosporaceae; genus Phytophthora; species Phytophthora betacei. Next base: position 172,036 of record JAANHX010000382.1, read on the forward strand.
CAGCACGGCGGTTGAAGCTTGGGGGTGACCCACCGCTCGTGTGCCGCTCATGAAGGGCTAGCCAACAACACTTTATACTTATAGACAAAAATTGGACCAAAAATGAACGCCTTGGGTTGGCTGCGATACCAACAGCTACTAGACCTTCCTGCCATGAACGTAAAGTTCTTTACGAGGTGAATACGTGGTATGTTTATCGTGATGTCTGCCGTTGTCCAAGAGAACAAATAGTGATACCCGAATTTGTCGCTAATTACAGTAAAGATCAATGTTTTATGCTTGATGCTAGGACACAAATTACAGCTACTGCTTCTGACCCAGTACCTTTACAGTATTCAACTTGAGTTTACCGCAAATCTTAGTTAAGGGATACTCGTTATAATGATACACAAGTCCATCCAACCAATAATATCGTCGCAGAAAATAAAGCCGTGCACCCTTTGCTATGAGCTAAACACTGCCACAAGTCATTCATTACGTTATTTCTCTCGACAGACCACATTCATTCCACAAAGCTACAAATACCACCCAGGAAACCCAAAAGTAGACCAGAGGGAGAGGTTTGGCCTATTAAGTGGTAAGGGTAGCCGAAAGAAAGAGCTGCCTCACGGCATACACCGCCACACACAAGCTGAAGGATTTAAAAAACCTAGATTAGCATAACACACTTCGGGGGAAGATTGCCCAGTTCATCCTGGATCTACCACCAAATCAATATAATGGACGTCGACTCCTTTTCCACAAGCTGCATCGGTCTCTTCACAAAATCGTCGCTGTATGCGCAGCACCTAAATAGACAAAAAAAGAGGGCGTGCTCGAATGGCATGGCAACTCTACAACCTCTATCTATAGAGTTCAAAATCATTTTGGGGCCAACGATCCTCGCGATGAAGGTGTACCGGATACACCGATGATGCAGAGATTGCAAAAATTTAAAGAGTCTGAAGACGCCGATATCGAGCGCGTCGCTGCTTCATGGCGCTCGTAAGCCTTTTCAAAGCTCAACGTCGCTTAGCACTCCGCGCCAAGATCCACCAGGGACAGATTCAACCTCCGAAACCCGACCAAATTGCCCGGACCTTCTCCAAGAAGTGTGGAAAAATGCTCACAGTCTCGGCGTTACAAAAAATATACAACGCGTAGCCTCTGGGTATCATTGTCATACTTGATTATTTAAAATTAAAATTCTAATATCGTTTCTTGTTTATTAAGCTGTGATTTTGATTTTATCTAGAAGGCCTACAACAAAAAAAGCAATTAAAAACGTATTAGTAGCCGAAGCTATAGAACCATCGCGCGCAGCAAACATAGCAGTATTAGCAAAGCTATGGCCACCAACTGATGTCGTAAGCCCCTCCAAGAGTGAGAGACACTCTGGGGTGACGGAAGCCGTTCAAGTAGAACGGCATGAGCCCAGTGGACGCGTGCACCGCGTTGTTGAGCGCAAGCTCAAAACGTGGAAGCTGCGTCGACCACATACGTGGTTTGTCCGCGCACACACTGCGCAGAGTGTCCTCGAGCGCTCGATTGACGCGCTCTGTCTGACCGTCTGTCTGCGGATTGTCCGCAGTGGACATCTGCAGACGAGTTCTTAGTAAAGAAAACAGCGTTTTCCAAAACGCGGTCGTGAACCGCGGGTCTCGGTCCGAGACAATCGTCTCCGGGAGACCATGATAGCGGTACGCGCCATCGACGAACAACCTCGCGGTCTGTTCGCCTGTGACGGTAGCGGGTACTGGTGCAAGATGCAGCATCTTGCTCAGCCGACACACGGACATCCAGTTCCGAGTGTTGCCGTGTCCGTCGGCGGGAAGCCCAAAGATGAAGCCAAGACTCATCGACTTCCAGCAGTCAGCTGGAACGGGCAGGCTCTGTAGCGGAGCCGAAGCGTACCCTGCGGGTTTAACCTGCTGATATGTTTCGCATGTCTTCACTTATCGGGCGACCCACTTGTACATGTGGGTCCTCCAGAATGCCCGAGCGACCGACAGGAAGGTCTTCTTTCGACCCAAGTGACCGCTAGAGGGTGCATCGTGCGCCTCCGCGGGGATGTCGAACTTCAGATCCTCCGCGTTGGGTACGACCACCCGTGGGGGTTCAGTAGGCTCCTCTCGGTTATAGAGGAGCCCATCCTTCAACTCATATCGGTGGAGCCGGGAACGCTGTCGCGACGAAAGCCAGTCGGACATCGCGTTCGTTCCTGCTGCGAGGAACTAGACGATAGGTGCAACAGCTTCATCGTCCCGATCCGATACGCCACGCGTATCCGATCATGTAGATCCATTGTCACCCGTGTGATGTGGGCCAACTCGTAGTATGGACGCCGAGAGAGGGCGTCCGCAAGTACGTTGAGCTTGCCCGGCTTGTATTCAACGCGGAAGTTGTACTCCGCGAAGAAGGACAGCCACCTCGCCATACGTTGGGAGAGGTGAGGCGAATATGTCGCCGTCCTCAAGGATGCGTGGTATGTGTAGATCACAAAGAACTGTGAGCCCAGAAGATGAACCCAAAATTTCACAAGGGTGTACTGTATTGCCAGGAGCTCTTTGTCGTGGACAGGTAGTTCCGTTCGGCGGCTTTGAGCTGCCTGGACTGGAACGAGCTGACTCGTTCGTGTTCAGCCGTGTCGGTCTGCAGCAATGCACAACCGATGACATAGTCGGAGGCACCGCAGACGACGCTGAACGGCCTCGTCTCGTCCGGCAAGGCCAGGACAGGGACCTCTTGGAGGCTGGCCTTGATGCTGTCAAAGGCATCCTGGTGCTCTTGCTTCCAGCGCCAGTCGGCGTCCTTCTGAAGGAGGCTCAGCAAGGGCTTAGCGAGACCCGCGTACCCTGCTCTGTACTTGTGAAGGTAGTTGGGCAAGCCCAACCACTTTCGAAGATCCCTCTGGGATCGGGGCGTTGACCATGCTGCAATGATCTGGACCTTGTCTGTGTCAGCCCGAATGCCCACGTTTCTGACGAAGCAACCGAGAACCTTGATATCTGGTGACGCGAAGACGCACTTGTCGATGTTGGCGTAGAGCTTGTTCGCTCGCATCACGTCCAACACTCGACGGAGATGCCCCAAATGCACCTCCATGGTCGTCTTGTCTCCCTCGGCACGGCTATGGACGAAGATGTCGTCGAAGTACGTTTGTACAAAGGCGCGCAATGGCCTGAACAGCAGCGTCACCAGGCGGTTGAATGTCGCCGGGGCGTTAGACAAGCCCTGTGGCATGACGAGACACTCCCAAAGCATGCCGCGTGGAGTGCTCACCTCGGTGAGCGGGATGTCGCTCTCGCGCATCAGGATCTGGTAGTATCCGTCTACCAAATCCAGCGCACTGTACAGTAAGCTTCCGGCCATGTTGTTCAACAACACCTCCTTTCGTGGGATTAGTGTCTGGGCCGACATTATCGCGTTGTTCAGCTTGTTATAAGCGTGAACTAGACGCCACTTCCTGTTCGGCTTCCGAACGCAGAAAGTTGGCGTCGAGTGCGGGGACTTTGCCTCCCGCACCATGCCTGCCTTCGCTTTCGCAGCAAAGAAGGCATCGATGACCTCGCACTGCTCGCGTGGAAGAGGCCATTGTCTCGTGACACAGTACTTGTGCTAGGCACGAGATCGATCTAATGCCGTACACCTCGATCCGGTGGGAGTTGGGTCGGTGGGTGTTTATTCACCACGTCCGCATACTCCGTCACCAAATGATACACCGGATCCTTGGGTTATTAAAGATCTCAGAACCCAAGCGCGTCTGACGCTGCTTGCTCAACTCTTCTAGGACGTCCTCGTCCAAGACAGAGGAGGAGCTCAACTCCTCTCGAGTGGTCTCAGGTCTTATGAGCACCATCTCGGCAACCTCCCCAGCCTTGAGGTTGGCCAGCAAAGACTCGACCGTCATTTTCTCGAGGTTCAGTATCTCTGCAACCTCAGGCAACGGTTCCAAGTGGACACCAGATACCTTGACGGGTAATCCGGTCTCGCCATCGAAGATGTGATGTCATTCTTCCACCGGCTGTGTTGGAGGAGTCAGGGCCCTGGAATCCGAGTCGCTTGAAGCAACGACGATCTGAACGAGGCTCAAATCCAACTTTCGGTGGCTGCGGCGTCGGCGTCGACGGCGACCGTGACGTGGAACTTCGCTACCTACGTCTGGGGATGTCGTGGTGCCGACATTCGAAGCACTCGAAGCCTCGTGTGGTACTATGTTACCCACACAGGAAGCGTATCCGACGTCTTCCTCTTTAGTTATGGTATGGGCGACCTAGTGTGGCACTGTGGTACCCACACAGGAAGCGTATCCGACGCCTTCCTCTTCCGTTACGGTCTGGGCGACCGTGTGTGGAACTCTGTTACCCACCTTGGATACGCTATTACCAGCGTTCGTGTCAGCTGCAGCTGTCTGCGGAACTATGTTAGCCACTTGTGGACCTTAGTTACCCACTTGGCCAGCGCCACCTAGCGCCACCACTATCGAAGCGTCCTCGGAGTCGTCATATACGTCGGCGACTCCCAAGCATCTGCTGGATGCTTCGGTACCCTGGCAGCCCTTACGGGCGCCCCGGGTTCGGGAACATGACTCACCAAAGCTATGTCGCCTTCGCAGGGCGGCTGACATCGGTTGTCTTGCCTCGCCGGTCGATCCAGGGCTCGTGCTTCTTGAGCCAGGGCATGCCCAAGTTCATATCATAGTGATCCCTGTCGAGAATGGTAAACTGTTTTGGGCTGTTGAAGTCTTCAAACTTGACGGCCAGATCCACTTGGACGTTGGGACAGTGACGACCTTCCAGTCGGCCAGTCGCACTGACACCGTCTTGTTGCCTTTGCTTTCTCTCAAAGCATCGGACAACTTGTTGCTATTACGAGCAACCGTCTGGCGGCGTGCGAAATTCTTCGACGCCCCAGAATCTTTTAAGATTCTAAAGGTATGACCGTATCTCCGTACACATCCGTGTACTACGAGCAGCCCGCCGCTGCTCTTCGCCGATTCGAGGGTTCGAAGACTCTTAGGAGCTAAGTCCCCGTGGTACGCGTCACCCGCGCACCCCTCACGAAGACTTACATTTTCCCCAGTAGGGCACCCCGCCCCTACTGGTTCCCGGCGTTCCCCTGTCCCCGGAGGAATGGCTTCTGGCAGCGACCCTTGAGGACGGGCGTAGGGAAAGTCTGTCTGTGGTGTCTCTCCGCGGGACAGTCACGTTTGAAGTGGCCCAGCTTTTCGCAGTCTAATCAGCGAATGTGTCGCGCTGCTCGGCGGATTCGCGCTCCATGAGAACTTGTCCGTTGGGGTTTGCTCGACCAGGATTCGACACAGAATTCCCCGGTCACACTGAGGCCGGTGTGCGCGCCTGGCGATGGCTGGATTCTTTCTGAAGAGCCACTTGAATCACCTGTTTGAGAGTGCTTCACTGCACCCGGAACAGCTGAGTGCGCGCCGGGCCCACTCGAAGGCCGTCCATGAGCACAGTTACCTTGATGTGTTCGTTGAGTGGGCTGCCCACTAGGGACGCCGTGAGCTCCCGTATCTCTTGGACGTACTCGTGCTTCCTTCCTTGCACGAGAGGAAGCGCGAACGCTGCCGGTACTCGTAGTTCGCCGGGAGGAACGCGGCTCGGAGCTGTTCACACAGCTGAGCCCAGGATGTGAAACATCCAGGCGAAGTCGTACACCCAACGCTTAGCACGACCGCTAAGGTTGGAGAGTGCAACAGCAACACGAAGAGTCGGTCGAGATCAAAGCCGCGTCCATCGCGAGCACTACCGCTCGGACCCAGACGTGAAGGCTCTCACCTTCCTTCCCTTCATACGGCTTCACCTTCAGCCGTATTACCTTCGGGTGTGGCGGATTTGTCTCCGCCGCCGGAGCCTGCAAGTTCTCCCGCACATGTGCGATGAGCCCTTGCTCGTAAGCGTCAAATGCATTGACACGCTCGAGCCGCTCGGCCAGTGTTGACGCCACCAGGCTCTGCAGGGGATTCCGAGAGTATACAAACTCTCAGTGAACAGCAGTTCACAGGTCCCCTTTTGCCTAAGGGAGCGAAGTGACCAATTTAAGGTAAGTTGTAAGCTGAGTATATGGTATAGGTAGGCTAAGCTTGAGTTAAATAAACAAACTATAAGTCACCTTTAGTAAAGCTATGTCATCAGCCAATGGTTGGCCTCAGACGACCCTGGTACCATGTACCAGATATCCCGAAGTGTGACGTGTCACACTTCATGTAACTAGGGGTACACTTGGAGTTACGTACCCCGCAACAATAAAAACAGACGAAACCAGCGGCTGTGAGAGAACAACGGTCAGAACGGGAAAACGCCGAAAAGCTGGACCAGGAAACCGGCGCCCGTGTACGTCTCGTGGATACCGGCGCTGCTCCGTCACAACCAACCCGCCTTGCATCCGAGGAGGGTGGAACACCCTGTCCCCCTGTGCGTGTGTCTTGCCTAGACGAGCGTCCTTTTCTGTGCCAGATTGAGAAGGACCGCGCGAGCAACATGAAGAGCGACGTGGCCTACATCGTGTCGCATACCAGCGATGCAGAGTACGTACCAGATGAAGACGAACGGAGCGAGGACGGGTACGACGACGGAGGCGACTGCGATGATACCCAAGGAGTGGAGTGTACATTATTGAAGCTTTGCATTTCGTCTTCCTTGGTTTTATTAACAATACTGTTTTGGAAGGTTTAAAAGATGGACATCCCCACCGCAAGCGGGATCCCAGTCCTCCATCCCAGCGCAAGCGCCCAAGACGCAGTGACCGTGAGGCTGTAAACGTTCTTTACGCCACAAGACCAGGTAATTAAGGTATGTTTGATTGTTTTTGTGCTACTTTCTAACATTATATTCTACAGATGCTGCTCTTGTAGTTCGCGATCGAGCAATATCCAACTCTACTGGCGACGATACTCCTTTGACTGAGATGGTCTCCGTCGACCGCGTTCCCCGTTAGAGACGTAGCAAACCTCGGTGACCCTGGATCAACATTATTAAGAGCGTCGATCATGTTTCAAATATGATGCCGCCGTCCCTTTGCGGGAAAGTCGTGACTGGGATTCCATCTTAGAAGCCGCCAAGGGCTACAAGGACGACAACCATATTCGGTATCGCTGGCGTGATCTGCGCTTGACTGAGACTCACAACAAGTAAGGGTTCTTGATGGAAAGGTACTGTTAGTTAAAGGTACATTGACCTAAAGGCGTTCTAAAATGTCGTTTACAGGACTTCTGAAGTGCAAATGCCTAGCACATTCAATTGGATCTTCAGGGTGTACCGGTGTACGCATGGCTGCTACTTCAAGCCGCAGGATGCGGGGAAGCGACAGAATCCCGTTCGTTTTCAAGGCTCCTGCGCGATTCACAGCAAAGGTCGAGAAACCTGCAGATGGGTGGAAGATTATCATCGAGCATAAGGTAAGTACTGCAATGTCTTTGTTATAGGTTATCGTATAATAGTTTATTTCTTCGCATTCTAGACACGGACCCACAACCACAATGCTAATAGTGATATTGCCAACACCTCGCCCTACTGGGGAAAATGTAAGTCTTCGTGAGGGGTGCGCGGGTGACGCGTACCACGGGGACTTAGCTCCTGAGAGTCTTCGAACCCTCGAATCGGCGAAGAGCAGCGGCGGGCTGCTCGTAGTACACGGATGTGTACGGAGATACGGTCATACCTTTAGAATCTTAAAAGATTCTGGGGCGTCGAAGAATTTCGCACGCCGCCAGACGGTTGCTCGTAATAGCAACAAGTTGTCCGATGCTTTGAGAGAAAGCAAAGGCAACAAGACGGTGTCAGTGCGACTGGCCGACTGGAAGGTCGTCACTGTCCCAACGTCCAAGTGGATCTGGCCGTCAAGTTTGAAGACTTCAACAGCCCAAAACAGTTTACCATTCTCGACAGGGATCACTATGATATGAACTTGGGCATGCCCTGGCTCAAGAAGCACGAGCCCTGGATCGACCGGCGAGGCAAGACAACCGATGTCAGCCGCCCTGCGAAGGCGACATAGCTTTGGTGAGTCATGTTCCCGAACCCGGGGCGCCCGTAAGGGCTGCCAGGGTACCGAAGCATCCAGCAGATGCTTGGGAGTCGCCGACGTATATGACGACTCCGAGGACGCTTCGATAGTGGTGGCGCTAGGTGGCGCTGGCCAAGTGGGTAACTAAGGTCCACAAGTGGCTAACATAGTTCCGCAGACAGCTGCAGCTGACACGAACGCTGGTAATAGCGTATCCAAGGTGGGTAACAGAGCTCCACACACGGTCGCCCAGACCGTAACGGAAGAGGAAGGCGTCGGATACGCTTCCTGTGTGGGTACCACAGTGCCACACTAGGTCGCCCATACCATAACTAAAGAGGAAGACGTCGGATACGCTTCCTGTGTGGGTAACATAGTACCACACGAGGCTTCGAGTGCTTCGAATGTCGGCACCACGACATCCCCAGACGTAGGTAGCGAAGTTCCACGTCACGGTCGCCGTCGACGCCGACGCCGCAGCCACCGAAAGTTGGATTTGAGCCTCGTTCAGATCGTCGTTGCTTCAAGCGACTCGGATTCCAGGGCCCTGACTCCTCCAACACAGCCGGTGGAAGAATGACATCACATCTTCGATGGCGAGACCGGATTACCCGTCAAGGTATCTGGTGTCCACTTGGAACCGTTGCCTGAGGTTGCAGAGATACTGAACCTCGAGAAAATGACGGTCGAGTCTTTGCTGGCCAACCTCAAGGCTGGGGAGGTTGCCGAGATGGTGCTCATAAGACCTGAGACCACTCGAGAGGAGTTGAGCTCCTCCTCTGTCTTGGACGAGGACGTCCTAGAAGAGTTGAGCAAGCAGCGTCAGACGCGCTTGGGTTCTGAGATCTTTAATAACCCAAGGATCCGGTGTATCATTTGGTGACGGAGTATGCGGACGTGGTGAATAAACACCCACCGACCCAACTCCCACCGGATCGAGGTGTACGGCATTAGATCGATCTCGTGCCTAGCACAAGTACTGTGTCACGAGACAATGGCCTCTTCCACGCGAGCAGTGCGAGGTCATCGATGCCTTCTTTGCTGCGAAAGCGAAGGCAGGCATGGTGCGGGAGGCAAAGTCCCCGCACTCGACGCCAACTTTCTGCGTTCGGAAGCCGAACAGGAAGTGGCGTCTAGTTCACGCTTATAACAAGCTGAACAACGCGATAATGTCGGCCCAGACACTAATCCCACGAAAGGAGGTGTTGTTGAACAACATGGCCGGAAGCTTACTGTACAGTGCGCTGGATTTGGTAGACGGATACTACCAGATCCTGATGCGCGAGAGCGACATCCCGCTCACCGAGGTGAGCACTCCACGCGGCATGCTTTGGGAGTGTCTCGTCATGCCACAGGGCTTGTCTAACGCCCCGGCGACATTCAACCGCCTGGTGACGCTGCTGTTCAGGCCATTGCGCGCCTTTGTACAAACGTACTTCGACGACATCTTCGTCCATAGCCGTGCCGAGGGAGACAAGACGACCATGGAGGTGCATTTGGGGCATCTCCGTCGAGTGTTGGACGTGATGCGAGCGAACAAGCTCTACGCCAACATCGACAAGTGCGTCTTCGCGTCACCAGATATCAAGGTTCTCGGTTGCTTCGTCAGAAACGTGGGCATTCGGGCTGACACAGACAAGGTCCAGATCATTGCAGCATGGTCAACGCCCCGATCCCAGAGGGATCTTCGAAAGTGGTTGGGCTTGCCCAACTACCTTCACAAGTACAGAGCAGGGTACGCGGGTCTCGCTAAGCCCTTGCTGAGCCTCCTTCAGAAGGACGCCGACTGGCGCTGGAAGCAAGAGCACCAGGATGCCTTTGACAGCATCAAGGCCAGCCTCCAAGAGGTCCCTGTCCTGGCCTTGCCGGACGAGACGAGGCCGTTCAGCGTCGTCTGCGGTGCCTCCGACTATGTCATCGGTTGTGCATTGCTGCAGACCGACACGGCTGAACACGAACGAGTCAGCTCGTTCCAGTCCAGGCAGCTCAAAGCCGCCGAACGGAACTACCTGTCCACGACAAAGAGCTCCTGGCAATACAGTACACCCTTGTGAAATTTTGGGTTCATCTTCTGGGCTCACAGTTCTTTGTGATCTACACATACCACGCATCCTTGAGGACGGCGACATATTCGCCTCACCTCTCCCAACGTATGGCGAGGTGGCTGTCCTTCTTCGCGGAGTACAACTTCCGCGTTGAATACAAGCCGGGCAAGCTCAACGTACTTGCGGACGCCCTCTCTCGGCGTCCATACTACGAGTTGGCCCACATCACACGGGTGACAATGGATCTACATGATCGGATACGCGTGGCGTATCGGATCGGGACGATGAAGCTGTTGCACCTATCGTCTAGTTCCTCGCAGCAGGAACGAACGCGATGTCCGACTGGCTTTCGTCGCGACAGCGTTCCCGGCTCCACCGATATGAGTTGAAGGATGGGCTCCTCTATAACCGAGAGGAGCCTACTGAACCCCCACGGGTGGTCGTACCCAACGCGGAGGATCTGAAGTTCGACATCCCCGCGGAGGCGCACGATGCACCCTCTAGCGGTCACTTGGGTCGAAAGAAGACCTTCCTGTCGGTCGCTCGGGCATTCTGGAGGACCCACATGTACAAGTGGGTCGCCCGATAAGTGAAGACATGCGAAACATATCAGCAGGTTAAACCCGCAGGGTACGCTTCGGCTCCGCTACAGAGCCTGCCCGTTCCAGCTGACTGCTGGAAGTCGATGAGTCTTGGCTTCATCTTTGGGCTTCCCGCCGACGGACACGGCAACACTCGGAACTGGATGTCCGTGTGTCGGCTGAGCAAGATGCTGCATCTTGCACCAGTACCCGCTACCGTCACAGGCGAACAGACCGCGAGGTTGTTCGTCGATGGCGCGTACCGCTATCATGGTCTCCCGGAGACGATTGTCTCGGACCGAGACCCGCGGTTCACGACCGCGTTTTGGAAAACGCTGTTTTCTTTACTAAGAACTCGTCTGCAGATGTCCACTGCGGACAATCCGCAGACAGACGGTCAGACAGAGCGCGTCAATCGAGCGCTCGAGGACACTCTGCGCAGTGTGTGCGCGGACAAACCACGTATGTGGTCGACGCAGCTTCCACGTTTTGAGCTTGCGCTCAACAACGTGGTAAACGCGTCCACGGGGCTCATGTCGTTCTACTTGAACGGCTTCCGTCACCCCAGAGTACTGTGGTGTTGGAATTCCCACGTGAACCCTAGCTACAAATGTAGTTAGGAAGTTCCCACAACAATACGTCTACTAGAATAGTAAACGATCGTTCGGGCGGACCTGAAGACCCCAGTTCTACCCTTGCACCGGGACAAACTGGACCTTGTAAACTACTTATATAGGCCAACTAGTAAAAATAAGAACACGCTACTAGCACGAGCAAAGCTAGCAGGTGTTTTGAATCCTCGTGGTCCCAACAGCGGAAGGGTACCAGGCACGGGTAAGCCTTTTACGAGATCACCGAGTGTTCAACACTCGGCTGGAAGAATAAAAGGGATGCAATACAAGCACTCCCAGTCGTGCAAATAGGCAGCAATAAGCCGTCACGTAAAACCTCCCGATAGTAATCGGCCAATACACAAAGTATCGTGGCCTTGCCGGATGAACCCTCGCTACAGAGCTTCGAGTTCACCGACAGGCATAACACACTCAAACAAGCTTGACCTGACGCTTACCTTGAAGCCGGACGTCGCTCTGTGTGCTTGAGTGGAAATTCTGTTCTGTATTTAAGCTTACCCTTTCGGGTCTATTCCTAATAAGAAGTCCTAATCAAGTATACAAATATCAAGTGAACAATGATCCGTTATGGATCTTCTTGCATGCCAAGCGTCGTCTGCACCGTCGCATGAGTATCTTTAACGGTCCGCGCCCTGTCCCAGACGGTGGACGTGCCTTCCAAGGCTCGCTGAGTCTTCCGCTAACTCATCTCAACCGCCACTGAGGGTTCGTACCGTAGATGGTCCGCTGAATGCGAATCCGGCCAGTCCATTATTAATAATAAGGACAGCCTGGATTCAGTGACATATGGGCCGTATCCAATACTCGCTGAAAGTTCGGAAGTGACGCCGTCGAGTCCCTTGCACCTTGGCGTCTCCGTACATCACATGATTGAGGGTTCGTTGCTTGAACATCTTGGGCGGTGTCACGTCTTTGTCGACGGATGATAATCCGCAACTACGGAGAAATCACTACACCACAACTGCCCCTGTCGCAATGGAAGCCACGGTACTGGTGCCCGTTGTGATTTTCTTCATTCTTCAATTCATCATCTCGCCCTCTTATGTCCAAGCGTCTGAATCGAGCCGTGTCCGACGCGTTTCAGCGTCTCAATCCTTTTAGACGTCGCGAACGTGAACAGCTGGAGGTACGTCAGCTCATCCTGCTCTTGAATCATCGGCACCTTGCTCATCACCTCGCATTACTCGACTTGTTTCTCAGGAGGGCAAGACCTAGGGTTCGAACGCCCCTCAGTCTGCTGCACTTCCTCCGACAGCAGCGTCATCAACCGGCCTTCCGGCGCTTCCTGCCCCGGACTCTTCACTCCCTGCGGTAGCTCCTGCAGCACTCCCCGTCGTCGCTGAATCCGCGGAGATGGCTCCTGCTGCTCCTCCTGCGCCTGCTGGTGGTACACCACCACTCAGCGAAGATTCGCTGCGTGCCATGCTGGCTGAAAGTACGGAGGCATCGGTCGATCACATGATGACCTCGATAATTCCGTACTTGACCGCAATGGCTCGTCACCAAGTGCAGCTCAGCGTTGGGCCTCCTCTCCACGGCGATGTACACACTCAATGTCGCCTCGAGACTGCTGTTGGTTTCGATGATGTCCTCGCTGCGGTACAACCTCTTCCTGACGCGCTGTCGGCATTACCCGAACGAGTCGCCGACTTGGAGCGTCAGTTGCGGTTTTCTCAGTCCGAGGCTGCTGTCGCCGTACGTTCGGTGGCACCCGAAAGCATGGCTCGTGAGAACGCAGAGGCGTTCCTCAAGGCTGCCAACGCTGAGATTGAAGCCCTTCACCACAACGTCAAGATTCTCCGCGAGTCGAACGCCAAGAACGACGCCATGCTCGCCACTGCTCAAGCCACTATGGAGCGACACGCAGAAGACTTGAATCGTCTGCACTGCGAGGTCCAAGATCGGGACGTTTTCATCAGCACGTTGTACAAGAAGCTGGCTCGCGAACGCGAGGTGTACAAGTCTTCTATTGGAGCAAATACCGAGCAGACTCGGAAGCTTCACCTCCTTCTGGTAAAGCTTGCCCAGGGCAAGTATGTTGATAACGACGCGCTCAAGGTCCTCGAGAACCAGCAAGACCGTAACACTCGCCTCCTCCAAGCGAATCGCACCCTCCGTGCACACGTGAGTCTGGACGGGATGGATCCCGAGGTACTTCGTCTGGCTGTTGATGGTACGTTCCTAATGTCGCTCCTTCCACCGTGTGTTCAGCAACTAACGTTCGTTCACAATCCTTCGTGATAGGTCCAACTGCGGGTGAGCTGGACCTGGACGCGCTGGACTTGGTTCAGGAGACGTTAGTCGCTTTGCGGCGCATCCAGTCTGCTACCGCGTCTTCGGACGATCCTCAAGCTCTTCCTGCGGCTTTGGCCAAGGCCGCTCACCAAGTGGCCCATGGGAAGTCCCATAAGCGCATTCGACCAGGTGGCGAGGACTCAGACGACGAGCTGGACGACTCTGACGAAGACAAGGCTCCAATCCCGACGGACAAGGCCAGTACTTCGATGGCAGCTGCCGGTCTCGGTGATGCGCCACCTGCCGATACTTCAACTCCCAAGTCGGCTCGTATATCGCTATTCGGTCCGAAGGCGTGGAAGAAGGCGGCCCAGAAGAAGCGCAAGAAATCTCGTCCTCATTCTCCTGCCAAGTCGCCACGTCGTCATATGAAGACTCGGTCCAAGTCTGTACCGTCTTATCCAAGTTCATGGTCGCCATCAGCGTCTTCCTCAACTCCTGCCGTGGTCGACCTCAGCGGCGACCAGAGTGACGTGGACATGGGGAATGCTGGTCCAAGCAGCGTCCTTTCGGTTCAAGAAACTGCTACAGAGCCTTCGGGTAAAGAGGTGGACCCTGGGGATCACAACGATGTTCCTGATTCTCCTGACGCGCCTTCGCCCTCGCCTCAGGGTCCACCCGATGTGGCCAAGCCACCAGCTTCAACGATTTCTCCTTCTCCAGCCGACATACGTGCTGCTGAAGAAGCTCTGCGCGATGCCGAGCAAATGCGACTCATGTTCGGCTCAAGTGATGAAGGTGAAGAGTCGGAACACACTGTCCCACAAGGCAAGTCTGCTTCGGCGTCTGTTGCGACGTCCAAGACAGTTGAAGTCTCGGGAGTGGTTTCTACAGCAGGGTCTACCCCTGTTGAAGCTGCTCCACCCGCCTCCGTGTCTTCAAAGCCGGCTCCGATTGTTCCGACCTCTCTCGTACCAAGCGTGTCTTCGCCCGACCTTTCGATGGAGATTGATGATGATGGAAATGCTGATGACGATCGTGGAGATGACGTGGATGATAATGAACCTTCAGTGGATGATTCTCCTGATGTTCCCAGTGGTGGCGGTGATGTTCCACCACCTACCGATCATTCAAGCACACTCGATGACGAAGATATTGAATATCCCGAGAGAAATTGGAGCAATCTTCGCCCAGCTCGTCCTCCGACTCTACCTCGGCCAAATCCTTCGCCGATGATGGCTTCTCCAATCATAGTTGGCGGTCCGCCTCCTTCGCCACCGGCAAGTCACCCAGCACCAGTATCTTCACCTATTGTTCCGGTGTCTCCTCGTCCGCCTATTTGGACTCTCGATGCTGGACCTGGGCGTATGATCACGGCTACCTACACTTCGGTGCCGCGTGGTGGTGGTGCACCGTCGGTTGAGCCGTTGCCTCACCGAGTGTTGCCTGGTGTTCGCCCTACGGTGCCGGCTTCATCCACCTTGCCACCGTGGGTTCTTCCGTACGTGAACATGGAGTTTACTGACGCAGGCGCCAAGAAGTGTTTCGAGCGACTCTTGAGCTTAACCCTTCCCGAACCAGCTGGTGAGGTGACCGTGCGTACAACGTTGGAGGGTCTCCAAGCGTACTTTGATTATTCGCATCCTGATCACCCGTACCAGCAACTTCGGCAGCTCTATCCTCTTCAAGCCTGTCTCTTCGACACTGTCGGCTTCGTTCCACGCGTCCCCATCTCAAAGCGTGATCCGATTGAGACCCGTCTCAAGATGATCTGGGCGAACCTTCGGGGTGACGGCGGTAAGCAAGGTGACCTCGGGCTCGCGTTGTGGGAGCGTCTCCACTGGCTTCCGTTGGCTGGTATTGAACGAGGTCTCGCTGAAAAAGCCAAAAAGGTTGGCCATGACAAGGAGCGCTTGAAGGAACTGAGAGCTGTGTTGAAGAAGCTCTTCAGTGAGTGCGACCGTCGTGCCGAGCGTCTTCGTTACAAGTACCGTGAGCAGTACATGGCGTGGAGCCGTGACTCGATTTCCTCTGGTACTTCCGGCGCGCCGTTCATCCGTCCCGAGTTGCTTTTGAAGCCTTCGAAGCCGTGGTACCCCATTAAAAACTTGCCGTTTGCACCTCGGACAGCTGACTGGCTTTCCGAAGTTCTGGCTCTCGACGCTCGTCAGCCCTGGCGTACTGGATGGATGAATGCGCCGCATCAGCACCCGTACAACATCACGTACTTCCCGTGCCAGCGTAATCCGGATATCTTCAATCCTCGTGGTACGCGTTTCGTGGATGTGTACCGAAGCGTGATCGTTTACCCGTCTCTCGATTCAGCTGAAGTTATTCCGACCTGGCGTTCGTTGTTTGACTCGCCACCGGCTACCTCACATCCCGCTCTGGCAGCTGCTCATGTTGAAGCTGGTACCGAGGATTCGCAGGGTCCGGCTGCAGCTCCAGCTGCCGAGGCTCAGGTTCCTGATGAAGAGGAGAAGGAGAGTGGTGACTCGGCTTCGTTGGCTCTCTTGGCCATCGCGGCCAGGCAATTGGAATCGCTTTGAATCCTCGCTGCATGTTCCACGACGTTCTCCAGCATCGCAGCTAACTGTTGAGGTGTCCCGCGTGACTTCGGTTTAAGTGGTCGCTCCCCGGTCGGCATTCATGTTTTCTTATTCTTAATTCACTTCCACAGCGTAATCATGTTCATGTTGTTCTTCAAATGCATATACAATTTGTTGTTGCAGGAACGTTTTTCGTCTGTTACCACAGGCTGCATCGCCCTGTGGACAGTTCACACGTGATCCAGTCACGCTAGTCTTCGTCCGCCACTTGCGCCATCTGCAGCCGATTCTCGCTCTTCTTGGCTCGCAAGTAGTCGTACAGCAGACCTCCACATGACAAGTTGGATGCTGGTTTCCAAGTTGGATCTTCATAGCCAACCCACTTGACTTTGAACTCGCGTACAGCACGCTCCGTGCTCGTCGATAGTGGGGTTCTGTCGTCAAGGATGGCCTCGACTTCATATTCACCGGCAACCAGATCTGGTTCCCAGCAGTCTTCAGGCAATAGTTCCTCATCGAAGTCGAGTCTTGCTTCATTAGTCGCGTCTAGTACCAATCGAGTGTTCGGTCGACTCTTGAACTCATTGACAGCCTTGAGCCTCGACACGTGCACTACTGGGTAGAAGCGATACCCACTTCGGTCAGGCAGTTCCAGCTCGTACGCAAACTCTTCCACCTTACGCTTGATCCGAAAAGGTCCATGCCATCGGTGAGCTATTTTTTTCGTCAAGCCCGGTTTGATGCGTTCCATGTACAACCACGCCAGGCTCCCAATCTCAAAAAGAGATCTCGGTGGGGCTCTTGCGGGATCTTCCATCTCTTCTGAAGCTTCTGGAGGGTCCACCGTGTGTTCATTTCCACTTGGTTGAGGTACAGCGGCTTTTTCCAGTCGACTCAGGGCACCATTATGCTTTTTAGCCCTTCGCTCCTTTTCTACAGCCTGATAGTCTTTGGCCATAGCGAGGGCGACCTCATGTTGTCGATTGATCTCACGCCGCCACGCTAGTGCGTCAGACTGCTTGCCGAGTCCTCGTTTGTGTGATGACGACATCGCCCGCAACGTCGACTGCGCATCCCAACCATGAACGAGGTAGAACGGTGTTTCCTTCCTCGTAGTGTCTTGAGAAGTATTAATAGCAAATACTAGCTTCTCCGCGATTTCGTCCCAATCTTGCTGTAGAGGGTATTCCGCGTACACTCGTACGGAGCCCATCACCGACTTCACCGAGCGTTCCTGCTGTCCATTAGCCTGTGGCCGATAGCTCAAAGTTGCTCGTGATCTTGACTGCATCATCTCTGCGAACGCTTGGAAAACCTCACTCATGAAGCGTGGGTCACGGTCGTGCCTTATCAATGATGGGCTCCGAACCGTCGGTACACACATTCTTCGAACACTTGAGCAACACTCAGTGCTGTTGTATCCGACATAGCCTTGGCAATGACGAATCCTGTGAACGAGCACTGAAATAGGAGCAACGCCGTGTCGCCCCTGCGAGATTTCGGTAGTGAGATCACAAAATTCATCGAGACGATCTGGAAAGGTCGTTCAGCTAGTACGTTGCCAGGCGAGTACCCACGAAGCTGCGGACGGCTTTTACTCGAGCTGCAATCTAAACATGACCTCGCGTGCTTCTCCACGTCAGCGTACAAGCCGATATAATGATAATCGGACCTAACACGATGGAACGTTCTAACCACACCTTGATGTCCACCTTCCAGCGAGTCGTGACAGTTCTGCAAGACCTCTTGAATCATCGTTGTCGGTACCACAAGCCGCAGCTTGGTCTCCTCTTGCCAACCGGGTCGTACCGACGATTCAATCCAAGATAATGAAGCACGCCGTCTTCTGATAACACGAACCGGTCGGCATACTTCCAGGCATCTCGAGCTTCTTTGTAACTCAGCTCTTCTGCTTGGCCCTGAAACACCTTCTTGATGTTAGACCACTTCTGCTCTTCGTCTTATGCCACCATTATTCGTCTGCGTCGTTCCCGCTGTATCGCTACCAGGTCAACATCTTCCGCATCGGGAAATGCCGCTGGTACAGTCTTGTGAGGATGGTCTGGCAAATCATCGCCGATTGAATCTTCGGTGGACGTCTCTCGTCGTTCTTCATGTTGATCTTGAGCTTTTGAGACATCCTCCTAGTGTTCATCTGCAAACCTGACGCGTTTCTTGGCTTTCGTCTGTCGCCGAGTCATCACTGCCATATTACCATAATCGCACTCTGGTGAGCTGTAGTCAACCACGAAATTTTCGAAAGTTTTCCACTTTGAAGACTCGCTGCCTGATAGTACATGTACTTGACGCTCTGCTCCACGTGACGAAACATCTACCGAGTCCTCATCCGGCTCGTAGATCATTTCCTGGATGCGATTCAGCGACGCCAATTCCGACTTGCGAGTTTCACATAGGATGACGCGGCTGACCTTTGATTCCAACGCTTCAGTGGCTAACGAATTCGCGGCAGCGTTGTATTCTCGTACAACGTGAAGATATTTTACTGATCGAAGCTTGGCCGTGAGTTCCTTGTGAGTATTCAGCAGCGCTAGCAAAGTATCCTTCCTGCATGCGATCACCCCTAGTGATTGTTGAATCGCGAGCCTTGAGTCACCAACGATGACTAAATCCTCGGCACCGTGCGCAATAGCAGCCTTGACACCGTTAATCATCCCTGTGTACTCTGCCTCATTCACCGTGGTGGCCGAGAGGTAAGCGTTTGCAGCAATCACTATCTTCCACTCAGGAAGACTCCACTGCACCCATGAACATCTCCCGTAGCCACCGTACTTCTCTGTCTTCGCTGACCCGTCAAAAGACATGACGAATCCGCTGTAATTACGGGGAAGCCTGGCGTACAGCAACGCGGGGTCCATTCAAATAGTCGGAGAACCCTTGTTTGGAGGTGCCACCGGCGCAAGCGAGTCTTCCAGGTCGACGAAGCTCGTGATGCTTGACTGCAGTAGCTGCGCGAAGGCGACATACTTCTCCTTCACACGCTGCACCTTCAGGTTCCACTGCGATAGCAGCACTGCGAACTGGACCGCGCGTCCGAAAAGAGACTTCGACTTATGTACCCACTCTAACGTCGAGAATCGTGTATAGACATGTAGCGTCTTTCCTGCCAGCTGGACGTAACATATCTTCAACAGCAGAAGTAACGCCAAAACTTCCTTCTCGGCAGGATGGTAGTTCATCTCGGCCCCCTTGAGCACACGACCGAGGAACCGTACGGGGTGTAACTTGCCTTCATGTTTTTGCATTAGTGTAGTGCTCAACGCCCATTCATTCGCAAAGAGCATGGCGTGAACTGCCTTCGACCGATCGAAGTGCCTGAGGATGGGTGAATGCGAAACACTCGTCTTCAATTTTTCGAAGGAACGACGTGCCACAGAAAGGCCACCTTCAACGGCAAACTCTTCCTCCTTGAGCTGGTACAGCGCACACCGTAGACCGCGAAGTCTTGAATGAAGCGGCTGTAGTAATTAACCGCTCCAAGAAATGACTGCATGCCCTTCTTGCTCGTTGGAAACGAAAGCTCGGTGATGGTCGCAAGCTTCTTGGGGTCAGCCCTGATACCTTCTGGCGAAATTTTATGCGACAGAAAGTCCACCTTGGGTTGGCAGAAGATGCTCTTGGTGAAGCTAATGCTGATCCAACACTGTGCAAATCTTGCCAGCAATCGGTCCAGCGTCGCCATGCAGCTGTCGAAATCCTCGCCACCGAAGCAAATATCATCCACAAACGACCGTCGACCAAACACAGGTACCAGCGATACTTCGTCCGGTTCCCCGTTCGTAAACATGTCAGCGACGGGGCCGTTGACGAGTTGTAGTACAGGGTCGGTCTCTACCGGTGCTTCGCGGTCTGCCGCGAACTTCGTTTGAAACGAACCCTAGGTGCTTGGCCCACGACGTTCGTTGGCCTGTTCTTCAGCTAAACGCATCTTCTCCGAGTATTCAAACCAACCTCCTTTAGGTTGAACGAACCCCCAGAGTGCGTTGTCAATCATACGCTGGTAGATCATCGGCGCGTTCTTTAACCCGAAGGGCATGCGAAACCACTCAAAATGTCCGAGTGCGCAGACAAACGCCGATACTTTACGTGCTCGCAAGGTCATCATGACCGCCCAGAAGCCGCTTGCTGCATCCAGCGAGCAGAACCATAGGTAGCGCTCGAGATCTGTTAACAGGTCGTCGACTAGCGGCATTGCATACTCCATGATCGCGGTGATAGCATTCACCATCTTGTAATCAATGCATAGCCGGATGGCCAGCCCGTTCTTTTTCATCACAATCACAATCGGCGATGCCCATGGACTATCTGAAAAGACGATCAGTCCTGCACGCAATAAAGCGCACAGCAGCTCGTACAGTTTGCCGAGAAATCGTAGCGGCACGCGCCGAGCACGCTGTTTAATCGGGGCGTGCCCCTGTGTGTCAATATTGCATACCGCACCGTAGGCTGGCAGCGGCAGTGCGTTACCACTAGCAATCCGGATGTGCTCGTGGTTCTTTAGCGTTGCGACCAGACGTTCGACTGCTGGGGATCAGCAACATTGGCCGCAGTGTAGTCTATTGTCGTGTTGATCTCTTCGGTCAGGTCCGGCAGGAATGCCAGCTCCTTCGCGTAGTCTTCCAAGCCAATGTTGTTAACTGGGTGTTCGTAGAAATCATTTCTCGTATCCTCCGTTGCTTCATTTCCTTCGGTCGTTAACACTCGAGCAACCGAGATGTACGTTCCGTCCAACGTCGCTATGGATTCTTCCCTTGACTCAACATCGGCATCCGCTTTGATTTCAACAGTCGGTACTGAGTCCATCGCCTTCCCATCCTGGTTTCCCATCTCTGGGCCATCTGCCGAGTTATCGCTCGCAATATTGAATGCGCGGGCCACCGACATATTGGGTTGCTGACTTTTGTTCAGCTCCTCGGTCGGCCGCTGTCTCGACAGTTCGGCATTCGCACCAATCTTGCAATGAACACTCGGTGCCGCACTCAACACGTTCAGCGCAATGCCTGTATCCTCTGGATCAACCACCGATGTCTCGTTCGCAGATTTGGTTGCACACAAGGCCGGGACAACTTTGTCAAAACTGTTTACTCCATCTAATTCAGTGCTGTTACTTGTCTCTTCCCTTGTCACCCCAGACTTGAAACGAACACTCGTTGGCGTATGTACCACGTTTATTGACCTCAGTAGTTCGTGTGTACGCGCTACCGAGGCTTTGTTCGCATTATTGCATCTGCCATGGGTTGTCGTGTACGTGTCCAAAGGTTCTTCGGAAGGCTGACCGTCGGCCGAATCCCCGGCTGTCACCCCAGACGCCAGACAGGCTTCCACTCGTTCACGTTCCTCCAGGATCAGTGCCCAGCGCTCTGCACACGTCAGACGATCACTAGAATTCACTAGCAAGTCTTCTAGAGGGCGTGCTAGTACCCCACTGTGTTCTGGATAGTCCGGTCGATCAACTGCCGAGGGCTGAGTTGCAAGCCATTGTTCGTAGATTTCACATTCACGCTGAAAGCGCTCGCGGTCGCTACAACCTTCGTAGGCCAACACTTGCCAGTCTTGGTACTTCTTGGGCTCCATACGCACATAGCCGTCACCTCGTGGCAAATCCCCATCTGGAATCCACATCGCGATCGAGTCGTGTGCTGGTAGGTACACAGTTCGATCAGACACGTTGGTCAACCGAATGCTCTGAGGCCGTCCACGTCGAAACCTCGTCACTGACGGGATTAACTGGTTCGTTCGACGAACCCACCGTACGTGTTCTTCCAGCCCGACTTGACGCTTCGCTAGCCGATATTCTCGCCACTCGTGCGCTTGAATGTCCAAACGCTCGGGTGGCCCGGCGTTAACATGGGAGCCGTATTCTTCGCTGTCGATCATGTTCTTGGTCTTGATCAGTGGGATTTGAACTTCGTGCGGTAATTGCGCCGCGCCGTGAAACAGGTCCAGCTGGGATCATAAAGTCGGTCCCGAGTACCACGTCGACGCCTGCACTATGCGCCATTACCCACATCTCGAACTCGTACACCATCTCCCATCCGAGCGTAATCTTGACGCACGCTCGTCGCGTCGTAGACACCTTGCCTTCGTTAATTCCGTGAATGTCAATGCGGCGTCCGTGATCGGGTACATCTCGGAGTCGCAACTTCTTGGCAAAGGCGTCAGTGATCACACTAACGTTCGCTCCCGTGTCGAGGAGGATCCTCGTTCGCTGGTCGTTCACAGCGCCTTGCACCAGAGCTCTCATTCTGATCCGTCGGTCGAATTTCTTGGCCGACCACCACCCCTGTATCTCGCCAGGGTTCAACTTCATCATCTTGGAGTGACCCTTGGGCTCGTCTCGCGCAGCACTCGAAACCAAGCCGAACGAACCCTCGCTGGTGCCCTCATCAGCATCAGCACACTCCACTCTCTCTCCAACACCTCCACCGAGGATTCTTCTCCTTTTCATTTTCCGTCGTGTTCACACTTGTTACGTAATTATCAGGCCATTCACTCTGCCCCATGAAAGCAACGATACACTCTGCTTCCATTGAAGGCTCGGTTAACTCTGGCAGCCCGATAGGGACCAACCCAGTTGTAGTTGGCGGGCTGTCTAGATTAAATGACGTTCTTGAACGACGGCCTTGAGCTCTGGCGGGAGTTCCTCCTTCGTGCCCTTAGTGCGCACGAATTTAAAAAGGCCTTGGAAGTTGCGGAAAAGTTCGCATTGTCCAGCATCGTGGAGTTGTTTGCAGAACTTGCATCGCTTGTTACAGTAGTGGGCGGAGTGACTTATGCCACCGCACACCGCGCATGGTCCATACTGTGGGCGTCGGTTGTCGCGGTTGAAGTCACGTCGACCGCGTTGGTCCTGATTGAACCCACGGTCACCACCTCGGCGATCTTGATTGAAGCCATTCTCGCGATCAGGCGCGTTTCCACGCGGTTGACGGTTGTCTGAACGTGCGTAGGTGCCTTCAGCAGCTGCACGGCGCTCGTTTTCGTTGGCAGCGGCGAGGTATCGGTCATTTTCATCCAATGAGAAATCTCCATCCGTATCATCGGGCTGAAAGTCGTTGTACTCATCTTGGACATCGTCGTAAGCGTTCGGATCTTCGTTTGAATACTCGTTGCCCCCTTGAGCAGCTTCACGACCTTCTAATTCAGCTAGTAGGTCGTCCACCGTGGCTTCAATGAGTGTCACTCTTGGTTTGTTGCGGTTGTCATCGCGGCGACGGTCATCACGCCGATTGTTGCGGGCGTACCCATCGTCGCGTCGCGCGTCACGGCTCTTGGAGTATCGGTACTCACTGTCACGCTTGGCCATTCTCTCCTTGCCCTTGAGAACATCTTCGATGATCTCTTCGAGCTCGTGAATGTCGGCGACTCGAGCGTGGTAGAGACTCTCCGCTAGCTTGTCATCATCGCATGTTGCCAGGAACTGCTGTACGTGTTCGCGACCACTCTTCTCGAAGTGCAAACGGGCGGTCCGAGCGTAGCCATTCAGCCTGTTTATGTAGTCGCACAGATGTTCATTACGTTCCCGTTTGGCGGAGTAGTAACGTGACAGTGCCGTCTGAGTGAACTGCGAGCAGTAGTAGCGGATGAACGCGTCGCTCAACAGCTTCCACTTGCGCTTCGTCTTCTTCGGAAGTTGACGGAACCAATGAATGGCTCCGTCCCGGAGCCTTAGCTCAAATGGAATGCGCCATTTGTCGGCATCTGTGTGGGTTCCAGTCATTTCATAGACGAACCCACGGAGCCACTGCATACAGTTCTCGCTCTTGTTGCGAGAGCCTGAGAACGGCGTGATGCGATCCAACGGTCGGTGCGATGCCATTTCAATCCTAGGTGTCGGGTCCACGTCGTTCAGCATCGCCAGCTCATTCATCTGACGCATCAACTCGACTTGAGGATCTTCCTCGCCGAATGTACGCACCAAAATGTCATCGTTACTGGACGAACCATCGCTGTCGACTGGACGACGTCCGGCACCACCTTTGGGAGCTCGCGCACCGCCTCGGCGACCGAACAAACCCTCGTTACCAGCGTAAATACGTTGCATACGGCTCTCCGAACGTGGCGTAACCATGTGCGAATCTTGAAAGTACGGTGAAGCTTCGGTAGTGCCAAAGGCACCACGCTCAGCTCCACGCTTGGTCGGAGGAGTACGAACGAGTCGTTGGGGTGTCGGCGGCAGTGGAATCGTGGACGGCTCTTCATCTTGAATCATCGGTCGACTCACAGGCGGTTTTCCGGCATTGATGCCAACAGCGCCAAACGCCCTCCGAAGCTTCTTCTTCCATTTCGGGAGAGCAGCTCCGGCTTCATGTGGACTCCAATCTTGGAGCTACATCGTCGATAGGTACGTCTCGTTCTCGAAGCCCAGCGACAACAGTAGCAAAACTGAATCCTCGGCAACTTGACTAGTCGAAACCGAGTTGACTGGGTATTGAAGTTCCTGCGCAAGCGCAGGCCAGTCGGCTTTTTTTCTTGGGGATGGGCTTGAACAGCTGCATCCACTCATCATTCTGCATCAGCGCTTGTACGCGGTCGAAAACGCGCTTGGCGGCTGGTGTATCACCGTTGATAGGTGGACGAGGTGCCTTCAGCAGTGCTGAATGCTTTGCACTCGCCACTGAAGGCTTAGAACCTTCGGTCCCATCGTCATATTCTTCGTAGGCGGGTTCCGGTCCCGCAACATCATCGAGCTCGTCGGCGAGGTTCATCGAAAGAGACCTGGTCGCCCCGCTCAGCCCCGATGATAGCGTGGCCGTCTCCGGCGTCGCTGCGCCTGGCTCTGGAGCCGGCGTCTTGTCTTCGTAATCTTCACAATCGTGGGCGTCAGGACCGATGTCCGCTTCGTCGTCGAAGCTCACTGAAAGCTCGGTGGCAGCTGCAAAGCGCGCAGCCGGGCTTGAACTCTCGTGGCGAGCCCCGCCAGACTTGGCAGGCGTAACTGGTATTGTCGGTTGTCCTTTCGCCATGTTTCCTGTTTTCTTTTTCTTGTTCTTCTTCTCTTGGTAGCTCGTAAACTGGAAGGCCATACAAACAGCTCACAATGGTCACAATCTGTTCCCGGGTCGCGGCACCAGGTGTGGTGTTGGAATTCCCACGTGAACCCTAGCTACAAATGTAGTTAGGACGTTCCCACAACAATACGTCTACTAGAATAGTAAACGATCGTTCGGGCGGACCTGAAGACCCCAGTTCTGCCCTTGCACCGGGACAAACTGGACCTTGTAAACTACTTATATAGGCCAACTAGTAAAAATAAGAACACGCTACTAGCACGAGCAAAGCTAGCAGGTGTTTTGAATCCTCGTGGTCCCAACAGCGGAAGGGTACCAGGCACGGGTAAGCCTTTTACGAGATCACCGAGTGTTCAACACTCGGCTGGAAGAATAAAAGGGATGCAATACAAGCACTCCCAGTCGTGCAAATAGGCAGCAATAAGCCGTCACGTAAAACCTCCCGATAGTAATCGGCCAATACACAAAGTATCGTGGCCTTGCCGGATGAACCCTCGCTACAGAGCTTCGAGTTCACCGACAGGCATAACACACTCAAACAAGCTTGACCTGACGCTTACCTTGAAGCCGGACGTCGCTCTGTGTGCTTGAGTGGAAATTCTGTTCTGTATTTAAGCTTACCCTTTCGGGTCTATTCCTAATAAGAAGTCCTAATCAAGTATACAAATATCAAGTGAACAATGATCCGTTATGGATCTTCTTGCATGCCAAGCGTCGTCTGCACCGTCGCATGAGTATCTTTAACGGTCCGCGCCCTGTCCCAGACGGTGGACGTGCCTTCCAAGGCTCGCTGAGTCTTCCGCTAACTCATCTCAACCGCCACTGAGGGTTCGTACCGTAGATGGTCCGCTGAATGCGAATCCGGCCAGTCCATTATTAATAATAAGGACAGCCTGGATTCAGTGACATATGGGCCGTATCCAATACTCGCTGAAAGTTCGGAAGTGACGCCGTCGAGTCCCTTGCACCTTGGCGTCTCCGTACATCACATGATTGAGGGTTCGTTGCTTGAACATCTTGGGCGGTGTCACGTCTTTGTCGACGGATGATAATCCGCAACTACGGAGAAATCACTACACCACAGTACCTCTCACGCTTTGAGGAGATGCTGCATCCTCTATTCTAAGTGGAGGAGAGGCTCAAAAAGCTGTTTTCTCCCAGGACTCAGATGTATAACTGGTTTAGCTGCGGTATCAAGTTGAACACTTTGTGGATACCAAGCTGATTGTGATCAGCAAGGTCCGTGATGCAATGACAGCGGCCCAGGACAGAAAGAAGGAGTACTCTGACATACATGAAAGAGGAAACTTTACCGTGTTTAAGGTGGGTGAATTAGTGTGATTAGACACGAGGAACCTACCGCTAGACACTGTAAGCTCTGTCGGCAGCAACAAGCTGAAGCACCGCTTCGTTGGGCGTTCGCAGTCCTGGCCAGGCATGGAGCGTCGTACACCATCGACCTGCCCAAGTCGATGACGGCGCACCCGACGTTCTACGTTGGACGTCTTAAGCGGTATCATGGTCCGCAGGGGGTTGATTACTAGCAGACCCACCTTGGCCCAACTCCTCGAAGCGAGGTCCGGCCACATACGTTGACAACGGGGCTGGAGCAGGCACCAAAGCCTTAGGCTAAACAGAAAGGCTGCAGTCGAGACACTACGCCATAATGACCCCGCACAAACGGACCCCAGAGCTATACGCCGAGTACGTCGGGTACGAGCCATACGCGTACGACTGGGAGTGCGCCGAATGCGGCTCCGGGCGTGGCAACAGAGCCTCAATACGTCGGATCATGCGGAAGATCTCGTCAGGATCGGACGAAGAGGCCCCCGGGCCACCCGCAGATACAGGCTCGAGACCTCCCGCTCCATCTGGTCCAGGCGACCCGAACGATGAGCGAGTACGGCCTGATTCCCGGCCTGGGCGGCAGCATCACCGCCAGGCCCAAGACCAGTGCAATTTCAAGCACGAGGACACGTTGATGAAGGCAGATAACCTCAGGGCCCTGCGTCGGACCCGCAGGAGAAGCCCGAGGACGTGATTAGCGTTCCGGAGGCGCCGAGTACTCGTACTCGTACGAGGGCGCCTCCGCCCCTGCTTGGTAGGAACGGAGAGGTCCACTACCGCGTGGGGCGGATTCTCGACGAGCAACAGCGTCGCGGTAAGCGACAGCTCCTCCTGAAGTAGATGGGTTATACCCACTCCGAGAACTCGTGGTAGCCGATTGAGCGGTCCCTGATAGAAGGCTGTCGCAATCGGGGAGCAGAAGCGATGGCAGCTTCATAAGTAGTCCGGGGCTTCTTGCCCGAACGGGGTACGGACGTTGACGACACTCTGTACCCGCGCCCATCGTGAGAGCTAGAAGCCGCGCGCTTCAGAATGTCTCTTGGCAGCATGCGACCATGTGGGCAAGCCGGACACGCAGATCACGCTGGTCCAGAATGCAGAATAACAGCTGATCGTCATGGTGTTCCCGTGGCTCCGAGGGTAAGTACTTGAGAGATCCAGAACATGTCCTCACACGAGTTCCAGCTGCGACAGCTCTAGGGAAGAACCCAGAGGTAGCCTTAGAGAGGGTAGAGACCACCCCGGTTCTCGGGCTTTTTACGACAAGTCGTGAGATCCTTCAGAGGGATTCGGTGCGGCTTCTCGCGCCGCACCGGGTCGCCTCCAAATTGTCGGTGCAGCGGGGCTGCGGTAGCTTTAGCGTCAGAGGAAGACGTTCGACTCAAAGAGTCGCTAAATACTAACCTCCTTATCCAAAGGAACTTACAGCCCAAGACCAGGGCTCAAAGTTAATACCGTAACTTTTATGCTTCAAACAAGAAGTGTTTTATTTACTATTATTTCGGCCAAGCTGCGTAGGGGTAAAAATATATGTTTAACTTTCTAGCATAGTTAAACCTAATCAAATGCATAACGTGTGGCTTCAGCCAACGTACTGAGAGACCTTGTTAACTCTCCAACTTATGTACTAACAGTTTGCTAACTCCCCGGGTACTTCGTACCCCTGTGTGGTCCACGCCATGACCACGTTACACTCTCCCCCACTAAGATGAGAACATTCCGTTCTCGAAATGTTTCTCAGCGAGGTCACGTCTTGTTAAGACGGCGGAGGTTACTCCACATCACGCCAGCGTTGTACAGCTCCGCGATGCCACAAACGCCTACGCATCATTGGTGCCCAACTTCTCGTCGTCGGCCCACGGCCAATGTTCCAAGCGCACCGCGCATCTTGCTCTCAAGCGGTCTCAGACCTACGCTCGCGCTCCGCGCCTATTCCAAGAGCTGTAAGCCGATGTGCTATGCTCCTGACTTCTCCGAGTCGTCGCCAACAGCTCCGCGGCTGAACACTAGCTTCACAAGGGAAACGACGGTGGCTCGATCCCACCATGGCGCCGCCCTCTCTTTCCATGAACGATTGTCCACGCTTGGACTAGCTTAAGGGCAACACCCTTTTAGCTCAATGGTTGAGCGTTGGCTTTAAGAGCCACATGCCGGTGGTTCGAGCCACCAGGGCACAGCCCTTTCGTTCCATGAACGGTTGTCCTAGAATGGACAAGGTTAAGGTCAACACCCTTTTAGCTCAGTGGTCTGGCGTCGGCTTTGGAAGCCACAGGTCGGTGGTTCGATTCCACCCGGGCGCAGCCCTCTCATACCATGAGTAGTTCGTTCTCGGACAAACGTACGGGCATCGCCCTTATAGCTCAATGGTAGAGCTTCGTCCTGGAAAGCCAAAGACCAGTGGTTCGATCCCCTTCCGGGACACACCACTTTCGCTGTTACAGCGCATCCACATCTGGAGCATGCTCATCTAGTTTCAAAACAGCTATGCGTCTATCGGGATGCTTGTGCCTGAACCTTGTTCAGCACAGCACGAAGCATCTGCTTCCTTCGGGACCACGTCCCCAACACCAAGAGGTTTCTCCACCTCCTGCTCCTGCTGCGAGCACCGGTTAATCGTACGAGCTGGCTGCTGCAGCCACTGGTCAGAGCCTGAGCTCAACTACTGACCTGTTTGCTCCCCACTTTAGTGGGAGACGCCCAGCGCCTGGCGACGCTATCGCACGCCATGGTAGCGCTTCGGCACAGGATGTGCCTGGTCGTAAGCGTCCACGACGTCAGGGCAATCTTGCCGGAGGATAACCTCAAACTCCCATGAGTTCTGTGAGTGAGGGAAACCCCTCCACTTCACAAAGCACTGGTACGGCCCTGGCGTCTACGCCGCGCCACCAGGCGTTCCACGTGATAGTGGAGCTCACCATGATTATCGAGCAGAGCGGAAGGAGACCTTGCCTCAGCTGGGTTCTCGCGGGGAGAGTCAGCACTTGCCAGAACGGGGTCTGCATCCATAGACGCCGGCGTTCACGACGCGAACGCTCACGTTCACCGACCATCGGTCGATCTCGAAGAGATGATCCACCTTGGGACCACCACTGTTGCCTTACAGCCAGGTCTCGGACCTTGAGCGCCAAGTCGCTCGGCGAAACATTCAGCTTGCCTTGCTCCTGCATCTCGAGCACTTCGCTCCGCGATCTGTGGTTCTGCCACATGCTGTTGATCAGTCTGCTGTGGCTCTACCATCTGCTGCCCTGCAGCTGTCCGTGGCCCAGCCACCGTTAGCGCCAACGCCTCCGCGCTCACCTGAGCAGGGTCTTGATATGGCTTAAGCAAGCCAACAATAGAAGACCGTATGCGTTCGCATCTTCTTTGAAGGGTTGAGCGTATGCGCTAGGCCCTTCCTGGTCACGACCTTGAACGGTCCTATGAACCGAGGTCTCAGCTTCGTCTTGAAGACAGCAGACACTGCATGAGTTGGTAGGTTCTTCGCGTTTAATAAATTTTGGTCACCGACCTCAAGCCTCTCAACGTTGCTTCTGCCCTTGGCATCTGTATGTTCCTTCTGCGTGTCTTGACTTTTAGCCATAGCGTCGCGTACTTGACGCATTACGCTCAGTCTCAAAGAGACAAAGTCATCGACTTGCTTGCAAACCGCAACAGGGCTGACATCAGCTAGCCGCTCGGCTATCCCTCCCCCATCAAGCCCTGCGCCACTGCGTGTCGATGTCAGTGGGACGCGAGGGCTCACCAAGCCTTTCACATAGAGCGGGGTGTAGCCTGTCGAGACGTGCACTGCATTATTAAATGCGAATACAACGAGTGGGAGCATCTGGCTCCAGTGTTTTGGCGCCTCAGCGCATACGCTTCGGAGGATACCCCCCCCCCCCCCCCCCAACGCCATTCACGCGTTTGACTTGACCGCCGGTCTGCGGAAGGTCCGCTGTGGACATGTCCAAACGAGTGCCGAGCACTCTGAAGAGGGACGTCCAGAACTTCGCGGTGAAGCGTGGGTCTTGATCCGGGACAATTGGCTCCGGTAAGGCATGTTGGCGAAAGACTCGGTCTAAAAACGGCAAAGCTGAACCTTCACCATCAGTGGTGTCCGGCACCGCCGCTAAATGAGCCATCTTGTTCAATCGGTCTTCAAAGCCCGCAATACCCGTGTTTCCCGCCTTATCCTTGGGAAGGCCAAACCCAAAGTCCATTTTCATGGACTGCCAGCCTCCCTTGGGGACAGGCAAACTCACCAATGGCGCTGCCGTGCTCGGCGCGGACTTTTGTCCGTTGACACGTCTCACACGTGCGTACATAGGTGCCAACCCACTTATACATCTTGGACCACCAGTACATCGAGCTCACTGAGCCATAGGTCTTCTCCCAACCTAAGTGCCCGCCGACGGGCGTATCATGAGCCTCATAGAGGATTCGATACTTTAGATCCTCATCATGAGGAACGACTACACGAGGGTTATCCTCACCGTCGGTGCTAAAGTACAGCTGACCGCCATCGAGCGAGTATTGATGCAGCCTCGCGCGTAAGCGCCCAGACCATTCCTTGTCAGAGTCCTTAACCGCTTCGCTCATAAGAGCCCGTAGCAGCGCTACACACATGACGTCCTGTGCATACGCCCTGTGTATCAAGTCAGGCACTGACGACGTCACTGTCGTGACATGAGCTAAATCGTAGTCCGACCTGTGCGAGAGCGCATCGGCCACTACATTGCCGCCCCGGCTTGTACTTTACCTCGAAGTTGTACTCGGCAAAGACGGAAAGCCATCTTGCCAATCTCTGAGAGAGATGAGGCGACTGTGTCGCAGTGCGTAGCGACGCATGATCAGTAAAGATCACAAAAGGCTTAGAGCCTAGCAGATGATTCATTGCAAGTAGCTCTTTGTCAGGAACTGGATAGTTCTTCTCTGCAGCTTTGGGCTGGCGATACTCAAACGCAATCACGCAATCACGCCCTTCGGTGTCTGCTTGTAGTAAAGCACAACCGATTGCAAAATCGGATTCGTCACAGACGACGCCAAGCGGACGATCCAGGTCCGGTAGCGCAAGGATCGGAGTCTGGTGAAGACTCTCCATCACAGCCTCAAAGGCCCCGTCGTGCTCGACGTTCCAACACCATAGTGCATCCTTCTTAAGAAGATCTGATAATGGCCGAGCCATCTCCGCGTAGTTCGCGCTGTACTTGTGGAAGTAATTGGCCAAGCCTAGCCACTTGCGTAGGGCGTTTTGGCTCTTGGGAACCGGCCACTCCACGATGGCCTTGACTTTGGCAGGATCTGTTCGTAAGCCACGCTTCCCAATGAAGCTCCCGAGGAAAGGTATTTCCTCCGCGCCAAAGACGCACTTGTCCAAGTTGGTATACAGCTTATTAGTGCGCATGCACTCAAGCACCGCTCGCAAGTGGTCAATGTGGTTCTCCACGTCTTGCTTTCCGCGCTCAGCACGACAATGGACGAATATATCGTCAAAGTACGTCTGAGCGTACGCCCGGTGGGGCCTAAACAGCTGTGCCACAAGACGATTGAACGTTGCTGGTGCGTTCGGCAGCCCCTGGGGTATGACGAGCCACTCTCTGAGCATACCGCTCGGAGTACTCACCGCTATCAGCGGAATGTCGCTCGCTCACATGAGCAATTAGTAGTAACCGTCGATCAAGTCGAGTGCGCTGTACAGCGTACAGCCTACCATGTTGTTCTGCAGAACATCCTTGCGAGGAATCGACGTTTGCGCCGGGATAGTGACCGTATTTAGCTTGTCAAAAGTATGCCACTTGCCGTTCGGCTTTCTGACACAGAACACGGGTGTCGAGTGCGGAGACTTACTCTCACGCACCATCCTTGCCTCGTGCTTTGCACGGAAGAATGCGTACAAGACATCACACTGTTCTCTCGGCAAAGGCCATTGCCTTGTTACGCAGTATTTGGCTCCAGGAACCAGGTCAATCTCATGACACACGCCTCGACCCGGAGGCAGGCCCGTCGGTGGGACTTTCGAAACAACGTCTCCATACTCCTTCACCACAGGGTAGAAGGGATCCGAAGGATCTTTTAGGATCGCCGATCCACTTCGTGCGCTCAGTGCTTTCTTGATACCGCGTCGTCCACGATGGATGAAGAGCTCAACTCCCCCTCAGGTCCCAGCAGGACCACCTCGGCTAGATCGCCTGTCTTCAAGGCTTCGCCAAACTCGACAATGGACATCTCGTCCAGCTCTAGTGGAGCATCTGCAGCGGGCAGAGTAGCAAGGCCGATGTCGCCTTCGACGTCCCCCGTCACTCCGTTCACGAGTGTGTACAGCTGTTCACAGCAATCACGTGGCGCCTCACCGCTCGTCACGTTGGAAGCCTCGCCCGACGTCGATAAGTCACAGACGTCCTGCGTCTTCTTCTCCTCTCCCTCCGCGACCGATCCCGGCCGGATGAGGACGGTGTGACGACATCTCCATCACCATATTCGGGTGCAGTAGCACCATCACTCCTCGAAGAGGATACAGTGTCTCGCAAGACATTTGGCTGAGAGCCAAGAGGTCCTTGATCCTCACACAGTGAACTAGGTGTCACTTCATCTGCACCTCCTGGGCCGCACCCATGATGCCTCGACTCGCTGTCGGCCGCGGCCCTCGAGCAACGCAGCGGTAGGCCATCGACCAGATCCGTACCACTCAGTGGATTACGCGCCACTCCGCGTTCGTCCTCACCAGGATCCAGCAGTTGGTCATTGACCTAACCTGCACCGCTCAGCGGATAACGTGCCGCACCACGTACGCCCTCAGGGCAAACAGCAACCTCGTTGCTAACAATTTCGGACATACCAATGTCCATCACTACAACCGCCGCGGCCTCGTGCTCGCGCCAAAAGTGCTTCTGCTTCCTAGCAGAGGTGGGTTCATGACTCACCAAAGCTCCACTAGGAGCATGGTGCGACGCACCCAGCGTCTTCGACTTCCAGTCGATCCATGGCTCATGGCGTTCCAGCCATGCCATGCCAAGGATGAGGGCATACCTCGTATCCAGGTCTAAGACCAAACAGCATTCCACGCTATCGAAGTTCTCAAACTTCACGCCAGGGTCGACAGAGACCTTCGACACAGTTACCAGTGTCCCCGTCGCGAGACGGGCAGATATCGTATCTCTCGTTGGCACTTCCAGTGCATCAGCACACAGCCGACCCTCTTCCAGGGTGGAGCGACGGGCGTAGTTGCCCGAGGCCCCCGAGTCAATCCACACTCTCCATGGCTTTGCAAAGCTCTTCACGGTCGCTTGACCGACCACCAAGCCCGGCTTGCACACACTTTGCTTGTAAGAGAACTCAGCTCTCTTCGGGGCCGAGCCCCGTTGCCCTCTACCTCCTCGAGGCACAACAGAGCTCCGTTCTTCCCCAGTAGGCCGCCCCGCGCCTACTGGGAGTTGCCGTTTCCCGGCGATGACCCGGAGGTTTGGCTCGCCGGAGCCTCGCACTTCTTGCGCAGAGGGCAATAAGCCCTCAAATGCTTAGTGCTATTGGCGCGCTGCTCCGCAGCACGAAGCTCCGCTTCTTCGTCTTCAGCATAGCTGAGGTTCATCGGTTCCGGACCGCTCGAAGAGTTCGCGCTACGAGCGCTCCAACCAGGTCGAGCCGACCTGAAGCTGTGCTCGGCATTCAATGCTACATCCACCGCCTCTTCAAAAGCGTTAGGGTGTACACGGAATACTTCCGTTTGAGCTGCGCTCAAACGAAGTCCCTCCATGAACATGGTCACGCTAACCAGTTCCGGAAGAGGGTCCACCGCCATTCCGGCAATAAGAATTCTCAATTCTTGGACATAGTCCATAACTCCTTCTTACCCTGCCGGGTAGCAAGGAACTTCGACCGGAGATGGTACGCCTGATTAGGCGGTGCAAACACGTGCGAAAGCAGATGCTTTAGCTGGTCCCAAGTGGGAAATGCAGCGTCAACAGACGTGCCGCACGCTAGTGCCCATTCGCGAGCGCGACCTCCAATACTGGAGATAGCGAGCGCCACGCGCTGATACTCAGACTGTAGCAGGGCCGATCCCCTGACCATCTCGGTCTCACGGGTCCAGAGAAGGACATTCTCTCCATCCTTCCCCTCGGAGGTTTTTACGCTCACCATGAGCGGTTTCAGTCTCATAGACTCTTCACGCGTCATTGACGCTGCCGCCGTTGTGGCGCTCACCTTCTCCTGGGCGTGCTCCAAGAACGCGTTCTCGTAGCGTGAGAATGATTCCAGCCTGGCAGTGACCGCCTCTAGATCTTGCGATGCAAGAGGAGCCACGCCTTCCGGGCCAAGCAACGACATAAGCAGGGTAAGCGCGTCCTGCTGCGCCAGGATCCAATTCGCGAACACGGGGTGTTCCATCATCGCAGACGATACAGTGAACCGACTTAGGAGCAGGATTGACTACAAGTGCTACCAAGTGCAGCGAAGCTGTCGTAGCTTTAGCGTCAGAGGAAGACGCTCGACTCAAAGTGTCACTAAATACTAACCTCCTTATCCAAAGGAACTTACAGCCCAAGACCAGGGCTCAAAGTTAATACCGTAACTTTTATGCTTCAAACAAGAAGTGTTTTATTTACTATTATTTCGGCCAAGCTGCGTAGGGGTAAATGTATATGTTTCACGATCTAGCATAGTTAAATCTAATCAAATGCAAAACGTGTGGCTTTCAGCCAACGTACTGAGAAACCTTGTTAACTCTCCAACTTAAGTACTGACAGTTTGCTAGCTCTCCGGGTACTTCGTACCCCTGTGTGTTCCACACCATGTAACCCCGTTACAGTCGGCGAACAACCGCTTCTTCTGGACCAGGGCACGTTCGTAAACGCCCTTAGAAGTATGGCCACCGACAAGGCCATGAGGATCGACGAGGATCTCCAGAAAAAGGTCAGCCCCAGAGCTCTCCTCGGGAGGACAATAACCTATTGGGCTGATGGCAGCTCCCTGGCTGACGGATGCCACCACCGGACCCCCATGCATGCGCTGGACAGCTTGGAAGCTCTCATGCTGCTGGTCGAGGTCATTTTAGATCTCCTGGGACTCATGGATAGCATCCTCATCTTCTTCTTCATCCGAGGGGCCGAAGAGGTTCCGATAGGAGTACCCAGTCTCCCTCTTCTCGCGGAGTGGGGACTTCGAAGCCGTGCGCTTCTTAGAGGGCTTGGCGTCGTCGGCCTTGGCGGAATTGGCACGCGCAAGACCCTCGGCGGGCGTGAGATGTTTGGGAGGTTTCTCCTCCTTGCCGTCGCCAGCTTTGAGAGAGCCCTTAGCCTTGACAACAGGACGCTCTGAGCGCACAGACGTCCTGGAACTGCGCTCACCGTGATCACTAGCAAGCGAGTGCACGCTTTCGTCGTCGTGCTCGCTGGGTACTGGGGTGTGCCCTCCCACGGAGCTACAGGAGCATCATGAGTGCTCCCGGACTCGGCCCCGTCCTCACTGCCCGAATTAAACTCACGTTTATCGAACCACAGGTTTGGACGGTTGTCTAAAGAGACCGAAGGTGACGGACTGTGGCGCTTGCTTGCACGCTTGCTCGCAGCCGCTTCACCAGATGAGCCGATCGCCTCCAAGCTACCTTAGTAGCCTCCTGGAGTGCAGAGCCTTTGCCGAGAGGCCTAGTGCTCTTAGCTTGCGCCTTTCCGGCAGCAGCCTTGGAGCGTGTTTTTGCACCGCTCTTCGCAGTGCCGCTGGGAATGCTAAAGGTCGATGTGGAGACCGAGGAGAAGAGCGCTCAAAAGCCGATCGAGGCTCTAACTGTAAAGTGAGCGATCGCGCAGCCAATCTATGTATTTCGACTTTGAGAATGAGAGTTTCTGACGTACACTTTCTCATTGTGATTGGTCGGTACACCGAACCTAAGTGGGGAGGATGTAACGGGGTACGTAACCCAAGTGTACCCCTAGTTACATGCGTCACACTTCGGGATATGTGTTACATGGTACCAGATTTCAGAGGCCAACCATTGGCTGATGACACAGCTTTACTAAAGGTGACTTATAGTTTGTAAATTTAACTCAAGCTTAGCCTACCTACAAATACATTCAGCTTACAACTTACCTTAAAATGGTCACTTCGCTCCCTTAGGCAAAAGGGAGCCTGTGAATTTCTGCTCACTGAGAGTTTGTAAACTCTCGGAAGCCAACTTCCTCTAGCGCAAGGTGCTGTGTGACCCCGTCACATTTATTCTTACCGTTATATTAAGGTCTGTAAAATACGCTGACAAACTCACTTGGCTTGAAGGCGTTAATTTAAGTCTATAACATGACACGATTGTAAAGGCGCAGTAACGACTTCGATCAAGGTCAGCGCTTCAGCTCTAATTAACATGATTGGGGAGTCTGCTATCCTAATATAACTGTGAATGTACTCAAATACTACGTTCCCAGCTCAAATCCTAGTTTTGAATATTAATCATGACTGGGGCTCAAATCAACTTCTACTTAATAATTTGCTTGTGAAGCGAAGAGGTTGAGGTCGAGTTGAAATCAAAACTCTTAAAAAAAATGTGTAAAAACAAACTAACAAACCAATTTTGTTCTCCTTTTGCGTACCTAACGACTATCTACTGTATTTTGGGATCACTTTTCTACTGGATCATGGTCATTCCTCAGGGCGGAAGAACTTCTTTTTCAAGAAGAGCTCGGCGCCCGGCTCATACACGTGTTTCAATACATGTTATATTGAAGCAATCTGGGAATAACTTCATGAGACAGCACAGTGTAGCGGTGTGTTACACACACGGCAATTGCAGTCTGCCTCAACTTGCTCACTTGCTCGACACATACAAGTCATGACGTACTGACTCAGGACTTCTGAGGCGGGGCGCGCGGTTAAGCCGCAGTGGACGCCGCCAATGATTATTTGTGGCGAAGCGATCCGATTACAGTACATGTACTGTATCGATTTCGTATATAATGACAACTTTTCGTGACGAACCAATGACCCCGGCTCAATACTGAGACCAGGCGAGTTGACTTTACTGTACAGTACACCACCAACTTGGTTGCCTCGATGGTTGCATGGCGGTGATTTGGCACAGATGTATTACATTGTACATTGTACCTGGAGCTGACGCCCAGCGCACTAAAAACTCCATTTCATTCGAATTGTTCTAAAAAATACTGATATAAATTATCAACTATACCAAAGGTGTGCCGGTCAACGGCCGCGTAGTATTTGCGGAGACGGGCCCAGCCAGCGAGCCGAGTACAGTATTACACACTCCAGAGCGAAGCGAACCGCGTGGCCGGAACGCACTTTTAATTGTTGTTTGATGATGCAAGTGGAATAGAGCCAATAATCTGGTGAACGAAAAAAAACAAGTACTACATGTACGAAGTATTGGTTTAGAACAATTAGAGCGAATCACAGACTTTGATTCACAGTACAGACGTGGATTCTCCGACGAAATATCATGC
Organism: Phytophthora betacei; assembly: GCA_011320135.1. Taxonomy (NCBI): domain Eukaryota; phylum Oomycota; class Peronosporomycetes; order Peronosporales; family Peronosporaceae; genus Phytophthora; species Phytophthora betacei. The sequence continues at coordinate 209,878 of JAANHX010000382.1, forward strand.
ACTCGCTGTGTACTGGCACAGGGTGTCGCACCCGCATCGCTACGCCGAATCGAATTACATGTACATGTATCGTTGCTTTTAGGCTTTGCGGGTGCGGAACATGGTAGACACCGACAACACGCAAATCTCAGGTGTGGTTACATCAGAGCCACCCCGAAAGCTCTGTGGCTGTGATACAATATCGGGACCGCCTTAACGCCTTAACACGGGCGCGACAATCAATAGAAAGGAGCAGATGCCGGCTGTGAGACCACGGTACTGGCCGTTTTCTGAGACCTTGCCAGCACGCGCCCCATCTCAGCGAGCTGCAAATACAGAGTCCCCATTTCGGAATTCGCCACGCAGCGCAAACCGGCAGACCAACTGACAATGCTTGCAGACAACATAGACCCAGCGTTGGCCCGACAGATCGTATTCCGGTGCTCGGTACCATACTGCGAGCGATCATTTGGCGACAGCTTTTCGCTAGCTGAGCACCTGAAGAAGCACGCGGGTGAAAAGCGCCACATTTGCCCGGTGCGCACTTGTGGCCGCCGCTTCAGCACTCCTGGCAACTTGTCTCGCCACAAGCGCCTGCACGGACCAGTCAGACCGCTCGAATGCCCCGTGGTCGGCTGCATCTGCACGTTTCGAAGCGAGAACAAGCTCTCCAAGCACATGAAGTTTCACCTGGGTAGCCCAGTGCACGTGTGCTCATCGCCTGGCTGTGGAAAGACCTTCAGTACGGCCGGCAACCTCAACCGCCATATTAAAGGCCACCACCCGGAGCTAGATGCGCGGAAGACCAAGCTCATCGCCGCCAACATGACGCTGTTGCCGGTCCTTGACCAGTCATACGACAGCCCGACGGGCTCGGATGAGTTGTTGCAGCCTGGTTTGGCGCAGAACCCAATGATGATTCAGATGCGAGTACCAGCATCTCCCGCCTCGAGCGTGTCAACGATAGATGTGGCTATTTGTAGCCCGGCACCGAGCTCTTCTTGCGCGTCACCTTGCGCGTCCCCAATGACCCCATTGGATATCGCTATGGACCCAGAGCAACTTGACGAGCTCGTATCCATCTTGGATGAGTTCGTTAAGGTCGATGATGCGGCGAGCTTGGAGGTCTTACCAACCGAGAGCTTCGTTAATGAGCTTCAGACAATGCAACCGAGCGTGCTAGACGATATGATCCGGTTCCACATCGACCATCTGCAGATGTAAAACCCTGCAACTATTAGCTTTATGCCGAGAACTTCGGCAGCCTATACCATTAAATTATAATCGAGTTGTTTTATGTAAGTGAGCAAAAGGTCTGAGTGGGTGGCAGTTCATATTGCAGGACTTCGCATCATATTCGCAGCGGAGCTCTACGCTGCATACCAAACGCAGCCGTGCTGACGTCGACATGCCCTCCCGTTGTCGCAAGTATCCACCCAAGTGCGCAGGCATGAGCTGTTGACAACGCTTCAGCAGTGATTACGAGCTGGTTCAACTCGACTCCTGCAGCGTCCTCTAATCGCACATAAGTAACGCCTTTTGTTCAAACGTTTGATGTCGCACAAACGTCGCTTTAACCATTCTTCCTTACATGATACTATCCCTCTTTATTCGGCGCTTCACATTACCTCGATTTGGATCTCTCCCTTTTAAGATATCCATCCTTCTCGATAGCTAAACCCCCTTCAAGACCTTCTCGATATGAGCGCTCCCGTCGTGAACCTCAACTTCCTGCGCGCCGGCAGCCGCGGTGCCTCCATTAACTATGGTGGCGCCATGCCGAACATGCACATGGCGACTATGGACGACCTGACTCCAAACGCGTCTGACGCACTGGCCGCGGGCTTCATGTTGCCACCCGTGGCCGACCCCGCCGCCTACTCTCGCGAACACTTCAAGGTCAAATACACGGAGGATAACGAGCAATCAATGAAGTTCGCGAAGGGAACGACCACACTCGCATTCATCTACAACGGTGGAATCGTCGTGGCTGTGGACTCGCGCTCCACAATGGGTCCGTTCATTGCGTCTCAGCAAGTTAAGAAGGTGAACCCCATTAACGAGTACATCCTGGCCACGCTGGCTGGTGGCGCAGCTGACTGTCAGTTCTGGCAGCGTAACCTGGCTGTACAGTGCCGCATGTACGAGCTACGCAACCGTCACCGCATCTCTGTGCGTGCAGCCTCGAAACTCATCGCCAACACGTGCAATTACTACAAGCGCTACGGTATGTCGCTGGGCATGATGATGATGGGCTATGACAATGGTGAACCGGTGCTCTACTACGTGGACGACGAGGGATCTCGCATTCCTGCCAGTAAGGACGTGCCCAAGTTCAGTGTGGGTTCGGGATCCACCTACGCGTATGGTGTTCTGGACACCAACTGGCGCTGGGACCTCACGGACGACGAAGCTGTGGAGCTCGGCAAGCGCGCCATCTACCACGCTACGCACCGTGACGCCTACAGTGGTGGCTTTTGCAATGTATTCGTCTTCAAACCCGAAGGATTCAAGCACGTGGTGCACCAGGACGTCAAGGAGATGCATGACTACGGACGCGAGAGCTAAGTGGACGTTTCTACTTGTAACTGCCGCTTGAGATCTGCAGACAGAAAGCAGAGCAGGTTGCTGGAGACTTTTGAAAAGCAGCTACTTCTTGTATGCGGTAATACACAGCACTGACCTCAAAAGTCAAGGCGGCGTCTTGAGTCAAGACACCGTCTATCTCCTTGCTATTATAAGAAGCAACACAGAAAACTGTTCACTCATGTTTTCTTGCTTGCATGATGTTACAGTTTGACTACCACCGCAAGTCTACAAGCAACATCCCCACAAATCCTGAGCCGTCAGCTACAGGTGTGTACTGATATCCTTCACCAGCCAGGAACCGTTCAACCGCTGGTAACAGACGCGCATTGCCGTCCGGGCCTTTCGAATGGTGTCCTGAGCCTGTGACCAAGTAAATGCTGTCCACGCCTTCGTCTGCCAGCTTTGGAAGCATCTGTGCAAGAAACTCTACGGCTTCTGCTACATGCAGTCCGTGTAGATCCATCATTCGATCCATGTACAATTGGTTGGGCGGGTTACGCGACTCGAATATCTCGGACGCCGCCAGGAAGTGGAAGTTTTTCATCTTGGCGTTGTATTCGTGTCCTTGCTTTGACAGTCCCTTAGCCAGCGCCTTGTTACCACTACCATCACAGAAAACACCATATCAATGTGAGACTACCATTCTTTCTTACCGTACGAGACAACAGTTCGTACTTTCGATATGCCTGTGTAGCGCCCATGAAGCACTTATTCCGAGCACACGCCATCTCATAGGCCTGCTCACGCAATTCCAGATACTGTGTCGCCACGCTCTGACCCGTTGACACCCACTTGGGACCATCGCTGCCCCCAATCTTGCGGTACAAAGGACGGTGTGTTGGAGGCGGAGGTGGCATCCGTCGATGCGATTCCATCCCGTAGCTGCCGTTTCCCATGGGGGCAGTGGCTGCTGGTTGCAGTGCCACAGCACGAGCAAAGTTCAAGGTCAGATTGGCCACAGCATCATCCGTCGACGGGTACGACTTAGGGGCTGTTCCTGTCAATAAAGGACTAATGCTGCCTTGAGGTAGCGGCGGCAGTGGAGTTGGAGTTCCTGCCGCAGCGCTCTGAAGAGACGGGAACATGTCTTCGGCTTGAATGTCTAGCGGTGCGCTGTTCTGGTCCATCTCGTCTTCGCTGTCGTAGTCGCGCTGGCCCAGTGCGTTGACGTCCATCGAGTAATAATCACAGAAGTCGTGTGCGAAGACGCAGTGATCCGCTTGCAAACAGGTGCCGCGCAGCCAGAAGCGGCACGTGATCGCGTCCGTTTCGTGTAGGAACTACAGCCACAAACGTGAGCCCGCAACAAGAGACGAGTCCGAACGCTTGTGAGCATCTCCACGGCATTGTCCAAGTCTCATCTTGCAAATAGACAGACGCACCATGCAGTCCGCGCGACGGCATTCTCCCTGGAGGTAGTGACGGCACACCTGTCCCGGTCCAATGGATTCGCGCTCGATCGTGGCCTTCAGCACCGCGTGAGCCTTGTCCACATCCAGTCCAACCAGACGCAACAAGTCGCACAGCCGATTCGGGTCGATATCCGGGAACTTGAGTTGCAAATGGCTCACCAACTGTCCAGCATCAGAACACAACACTTAGCAACACTCTAAACTACTCTTAGAACGAACAAAACAAGAAAGAGGAACGCGATGTCTCGATCTCAGCGAAAACGCAGCGACGTCCATGTCGTCCACTGTACCTCGTAGGCCACGGACCAGAAGAAACTGTCTTCGTCCTGCATCGCTGCGCTGTCTTCTTCTTCTTCCTCCTCCTCCTCCGCTCCATTGGCCGTCTCATCCTCTTCGTAGCTTTCACTACTGTTCAAGTGAGAAAGCGGAACAGGAGGCGATGACGCCGCTGGAAGCTGGTCAAAACTGCCCCCAAACGACCCCTCGGGGCTGCTTGTCGGATGGAATTCGGCCAACACAGGCGACAGAAACTTGCGGGGCACAAAAGTCGGTGCTGAGGCTTTAAGCTCCTCATCCTGCGCCAATATCTTGTTGATATCATCTTCAATGCTCGTGTTCCCGTTGCTCTGTGCTGCAAGAGCCATCGCGGCGTCTGTAAGCTGGGCCGGGTTGTCTGCCAGCTTGGCTAGCTCGTCCACAAACTCCTGCGCGCGCTCCTGCATATAGAGTGAGTCTAGTTAGACGTTTATAATGCATAATTAAGCACTATAGCGAGCCAACGCACCTCGTCTTCCGGTGACAGCCAGCCCATGAGCACTTGGTGGATGTTGAACTTCGCGTCTTCCAGGTTGTCGTCATCACCTCCGTGGGAAGGCAACATTCCCACTATGTAAGGAGCGAACACGCCGTCCACTCCCAGCGCTTCCAGTCGAGCCGTCGCCCACGCTTCCAGCAGCTGCATGGTCTACTACACAGCCACTTTACACAACCTAATTACAGTGGTGTCGTTATGAGGTTGTTGTGAACATGGAGAAAAAAGACAAGGACTGCGAAATAGTATTATGCGATTGGACAGGTTCAAAACTGTATCGAAAAAACGCCGTCCTGATGATACATGTTCTGCACATGCCTTGGTGCTGCCGCAAGAGTAAAATTTTATCCGTGTTGGCAATGCTGGTCAATTGGGCGAGTCGCAATTGCTGCGCTTGCCGAGAGTCTCGGTCTTGAAGACCGTCGCCTAAACATGTCATGTCTCATTTGCGAGCTGAGCTTCTCGGGGTCGAGACTCGACCGGCAAGTTGGCGCGGAGGCGCTTTTGATTCGTGGTGGTATGCTATCCCGATGAGTGAGGGTGGAGCGTGCAATATGCATGTATAGTAGTGGCCTGGTAGTCTAAAGCCTGCCTGAGACCAGTATTGGAACTCACTGTCCTTAGGACTCCTGACCCACTCCGTGAGATCAGTGATGACTTGCAACTTGCGAGTTGCAAGCAATGATGTCTTGCATGAAAGCAATGTTGCGTTGCCAAAGGAAAGTCACCTTGCACCTTGTGTTGAATGGTTTGGCCTCTTCACTCGACATCGCAATACACATTTCGCCAACACTAAACGAAAACAGCTGACGACATGTTTTTCGTGTGGATGAACTTCAGCCTCGGTCTTCAAGCGCATCAAAGCTTGGTGGTCTTCAGCCTTGCGATCCTATTGCAATTGATTCCAGCAGTGACGGAATCATTCCGCCATTTGCCGGCTTGTGCGCACATCAGTCTCCGAGGAACCTCGTGACCGCACGTTGATCATGCGCTTTCTCCGCCAGCTGCTGCCCGTCGCCATGGCGGCTCTATTCGGGTCGTCGGTGGCGTCGGCATCAGAGCCTCGTTGCTTCCCCGAGAAGTTCATGTTTGGGTCGGCTACCGCTTCGTACCAGGTGGAGGGGGCCGTCAAGGAAGGCGGCCGCACTTCCAGTATCTGGGACGATTTCTGCCGTGAAAAACCCGGTATGAAATGTGCCAACGTGGCCGACGACTTCTACCACCGCTACAAGGACGACGTGAAGCTTATGGTCGAGACTGGCCTCGAGTCCTTCCGCTTCTCCGTTTCGTGGTCGCGTGCCATGAACTGGGACCCCGTCACACGTCGCATGAAGCCCAACGCTGAAGGTATCGCTTGGTACCACAACCTCATCGACGAGTTAAACGCTAACAGCATCGTACCGATCCTGACCATCTACCACTGGGACCTGCCCAGCGAATTGCAAACGCAGTTGGAGCCCAAGGGCTGGCTCAACTCGGAGATCGTCGACCACTTTCTTGAGTACTCGACTCTGCTCTTCAACGAGTACGGCAGCAAAGTTCAGCTCTGGACGACGTTCAATGAGCCTTGGTCTTTCGTTGGTCTAGGCTACGCTCTCGGCTGGCATGCTCCTGGGTACTCTGGTTCGGACACGCAGGCGTACACAGCCTCCCGGAACGTACTGCTGTCCCACGGTAAAGCCGTGCAGAAGTTCCGCGAGCTCAAGACTAGCAATGTAATCGGCGAAAACGCTCGCATCGGTATTGTGCTAGTGTCCAACTGGTACTACCCCTTGGACCCGAACAATAAGCGTGATGTTGCTGCTGCCCAGCGCGCGTTCGACTTCGATTTCGGCTGGTTCTTGAACCCCATCGTGAACGGCGACTACCCGGCCGTCATGCGTGAGCGCGCTGGTGACCGTCTTCCTAAGTTCACGGCAGAGGAGTCGGCTCTACTCAAGGGCTCCTACGACATCTTCATGATGAACCACTATGGCTCGCGTGTCGTCACAGATTGCGACTCGGACCGCTCAGACACACCCTGCTCGACCCTTCTGCCTGGCTACCAGGCGGATAAAGGAGTGGATGAAAGCCATGTCATGCCTGGCACGCGTGCCGGTGTTACGGACCGCTTCGGCAACAGCTACTGCAAAATGTTCACCGGTTACCCGCCGGGATACCTCGATATGATGCGCTATCTGCACATGCAGGACACCACAGTCGACATCCTACTAACGGAGAACGGTTGGTGTGGAAACGATGACGTGGACAATTACGACCAATTGTGGTACTTTAAGTCGTTCGTCGAGCAGGTGTACAAGGCAGTCGTGGAGGAGAAGATCCCAGTCGTCGGCTACACAGCGTGGTCGTTCCTCGACAACTACGAGTGGGGCACCTTCAACCCGCGCTTTGGTTTGTATTATGTCAATTTCACGGAACAGACAGGATCCCCGGATTTCTATGAGCCGAAACCCACCGATCTAGCTCGCATTCCTCGTCCGTCGGCTAAATGGTTCAATAAGGTGGCCACGACCAAGTGCCTGGACAGCTGGAGCGAGTTCAGCACCATAAACGCCCAGGTGACGTTGCACGAAAGCGCGACCAACAGCTTCGGCTTCGTAGTCGGATTTGTTGCACTCGCAGCGGTAGCGATTGGCATTGCTGTTGTGATCGTGTACAAGCACCGCCGCAGCGGCTATAAGCCGCTCTTGTCACCAAACTAAGAATTGAACCGCGCTTGCTAGGCGATTTGTAGTACTATTACAGTATTACAATTTACAGCTAATCAAGTTTCCGAAATTTTGCCGATTTGTGTGACTGGTATTAGCGCCGATTTACACAAGTGCCCGGCTGGCCCATCTCCATTTTCATGGATGAAATGCTATGTTTCATCCGGATAACGTATACACATATGGCACTCGTTATTTTGCCTGACTGAGGTAACATAGCATCGCCTTTTATACGAGTACAAATAGTATAGTACGGTTAAATTGGAGTAAAGGTAGGACACTAGCGCGTTTGCACTCGTCTGCGGACTTATAGCCGTGGGCCCGCCCCTCTCTTCGCTTGCTGCGCTGCGCTCGGGGGGCGCCGCTGCGCGGCCTGCCCCACCCCGGCCTCTAAGTCCTCGACTCGGCAAGGCGCTGTGTCTGGGATTAGAAATTAATTCCGAGCGAGTGTTGCCAAGACCGTCGGCTAAGTCCATTTTATGCATGTTGGGGGGTATAATTGTATAGTCGGTTAGCCAGTCGGACAAAATACTCACTTCCTACACATATATCCTTTCTCTTCATTCATAACCATTCGTACATAGCTCGACGCGTCAATCGTGGCGAATGGACCCCCGGCTCCAGGCAGGGAGAACAGCTCATTTGAAGGTGGTCAGATATTTACGCGTCATTCATTTTTCTTTCTAGTATTCGGACCAACAATACAGTTCTGGACAGGAATTAGAAGAAACAATCAACAAACTCGAGTGCATCGCTGATTCTGCCGGAGTGGGGTAACTATTCTCAGAAGCATATTAGCGCATACAAGTCACGAGGCCAAGGAAAGCGACTACGCCAGGAAACAAGACCCATGGGCTGCGAGGCTTCAATACGTACTTTTCCAATCGATTATCAGTCGGGCACCAGCTGGGTCGAGTCAGGCACCAGTTGGGTCGAGTCAGGCATCGGCTGGGCTCAGTCGGGTACTAATTGACTTGGGTACTACTTACTATATTGTTAAGCTCGAGATGCCTGGAAGTATGCTGACCGGTTCGTGTTATGAGAAGACGGCGTGCTTCAGTATCTTGAATTAAATTGTCGGTACGACCACGGTTGGCAAGAAGAGACCAAGTTGCGGCTTGTGGTACCGACAACAATGATTCATGAGGTCTTGCAGAACTGTCACGACTCGCTGGAAGGTGGACATCAAGGTGTGGTTAGAACATTCCATCGTGTTAGGTCCGATTATTATTGGATCGGCTTGAAGGCTGACGTGAAGAAGCACGTGAGGTCATGTCCAGATTGCAGCTCGAGTAAAAGCCGTCCGCAGCTTCGTGGATACTTGCCTGGCAACGTACTAGCCGAACGACCTTTCCAGATCGTCTCGATGGATTTTGTGATCCCACTACCGAGATCTCGCAGGGGCAACACGGCGTTGCTCCTATTTCAGTGCTCGTTCACAGGATTCGTCATTGCCAAGGCTATGTCGGATACAACAGCACTGAGTGTTGCTCAAGAGTTTGAAGAATGTGTGTACCGACGGTTCGGAGCCCATCATTGATAAGGCACGACCGTGACCCACGCTTCATGAGTGAGGTTTTCCAAGCGTTCGCAGAGATGATGCAGTCAAGATCACGAGCAACTTTGAGCTATCGGCCACAGGCTATTGGACAGCAGGAACGCTCGGTGAAGTCGGTGATGGGCTCCGTAAGAGTGTACGCGGAGGATCCTCTACAACAAGACTGGGACGAAATAGCCGAAAAGCTAGTGTTCGCTATTAATACCTCCCAGGACACTACGAGGAAAGAAACACCGTTCTACCTCGTTCACGGTTGGGATGCGCAGTCGACGTTGCGGGAAATGTCGTCATCACTCAAACGAGGACTCGGTAAGCAGTCTGACGCACTGGTGTGGCGACGTGAGATCAATCGACAACATGAGATCGCCCTCACTATGGCCAAAGATTATCAGGCTGTAGAAAGGAACGAAGGGCTAAAAAGCATAATGATGCCCTGAGTCGACTGGAAAAAGCCGCTGTACCTCAACCAAGTGGAACTGAACACTCGGTGGACCCTCCAGAAGCTTCGGAAGAGATAGATGAACCTGCAAGAGCCCCAACGAGATCTCGTTTTGAGATTGGGAGCCAGGCGTGGTTGTACATGGAACGCGTCAAACCGGGCTTGACGAAGAAATTAGCTCATCGGTGGCATGGACCTTTTCGGATTAAGCACAAGGTGGAAGAGTTTGCGTACGAGCTGGAACTGCCAGACCGAAGTGGGTATCGCTTCTACCCAGTGGTGCATGTGTCGAGACTCAAGGCTGTCAACGAACTCAACAGTCGACCGAACACTCGGTTGGTACTAGACGCGACTAATGAAGCAAGACTCGATTTCGACGAGGAGCTGTTGCCTGAAGACAGCTGGGAACCAGATCAAGTTGCCGGTGAATATGAAGTCGAGTCCATCCTCGACGACAGAACACCACCGTCGACGAGCACGGAGCGTGCTGTACACGAGCTCAAAGTCAAGTGGGTCGGCCACGAAGACCCAACTTGGGAACCAGCATCCAACTTGTCATGTGGAGGTCTGCTGTACGACTATTTGCGAGCCAAGAAGAGCGAAAATCGGCTGCAGATGGCGCAAGTGGCGGACGAAGACTAGCGTGACTGGATCACGTGTGAACTGTCCACAGGGCGATGCAGCCTGTGGTAACAGACGAAAAACGTTACTGCAACAACAAATTGTATATGCATTTGAAGAACAACATGAACATGATTACGCTGTGAAAGTGGATTAAGAATAAGAAAAATGAATGCCGACCTGGGAGCGACCACTGAAAACGTAACCTCGCTGGACCCCTCAACAGTTAGCTGATATGTTGGAGAACGTCGTGGAGCCTGCAGCGAGGATTCAAAGTGATTCCAATTGCCTGGCAGCAGTGGCCAAGAGTGCCACCGAGGCTTGGGTTCCTGCTCCGACGCCTTCGTCGACGTCTGTGGCCGGCCCTACCTTCGAGGAGCGGGTCTGCGAGTCAGCAACCCCCTGCGGATCAAAGTACCGCTTAAGACGTTCAACATAGAACGTCGGGTGCGTCGTCTTTGACTAAGGCAGGTCGATGGTGTACGACGCACCATGCCTGGCCACGACTGCAAATGGTCCGATGAAATGGTGCTTCAGCTTGTTGCTGCCGACAGAGCTGATAGTGTCTCGCGGAAGGTTCCTCGTGTCTAATAGCACTTAGAACGTCGGGTGCGTCGTCTTTGACTAAGGCAGGTCGATGGTGTACGACGCACCATGCCTGGCCACGACTGCAAATGGTCCGATGAAATGGTGCTTCAGCTTGTTGCTGCCGACAGAGCTGATAGTGTCTAGCGGAAGGTTCCTCGTGTCTAATAGCACTAAGCCCCCCGATTTAAAAATTCACTTAAGTTTCCTCTTCCATGTTTGGCAGAGTATTCATTTTGTCTGTCCTACGCCGCTGCCATGGCATCGCGGACCCTGCTGATAACGCTCAGCTTGGTATCCACAAAGGATTCCACTTGTTTCCGCAGCGAAACTGGTCACACATCTGAGACCTGGGAGGAAAGAGCTTTCCGAGCCTTTCCCCCACTTAAAATAGAGGAGTCAGTGTCTCCTCGAAGAGTGAGAGGCACTCTGGGGTGACGGGAGCCGTTCAAGTAAAACGGTGTGAACTCCGTGGACGCGTGCACCGCGTTGTTGAGCGCAAACGCAAAAGCTGGAAGCTGTGTCGATCACGTACGTGGTGCTTCCGCGCACACACTGTGCAGAGTGTCCTCGAGCACTCGATTGACGCGCTCTGTCTGGCCGTCTGTCTGTGGATGGTCCGCAGTGGGCATCTGCAGACGAGTTCCCAGTAAAGGAAACAGCGTTTGTTCGCCTGTGACGGTAACGGGCACTGGAGCGAGATGTACCATCTTGCTCAGCCGACACACGAACACCAGAATTCCGGTGTTGCCGTGTCCGTCGGCGGGAAGCCCAAAGATGAAGTCAAGACTCATCGACTTCCAACAATTAGCCGGTACGGGCAGGCTCTGTAGTGGAGCCGAAGAGTGCCCTGCGGGTTTGACCCGCTGACATGTTTCACATGTCTTCACGTATCGGACGACCCACTTGTACATGTGGGTCCACCAGAAGGCCTGAGAGACCGACAGGAAGGTCTTCTCGCGGCCCAAGTGGCCGCTGGAGGGCGCATCGTGCGTGTAACGCGGTTACATGGTGTGGAACACACAGGGGTACGAAGTACCCGGAGAGTTAACAAAATCTCAGTACATAAGTTGGAGAGTTAACAAGGTCTCTCAGTACGTTGGCTGAAAGCCACACGTTATGCATTTGATTAGGTTTAACTATGCTAGATAGTTAAACAGATACATTTACCCCTAGGCGGCTTGGCCGCAATAATAGTAAATAAAACACTTCTGGTTTTGAAGCATAAAAGTTAAGGTATTAGCTTTGAGCCCTGGTCTTGGGCTGTAAGTGTCCTTTGGATAAGGAGCTTAAAATTAGTGACTCTTTGAGTCGAACGTCTTCCTCTGACGCTAAAGCTACGGCAGCCCCGTTGCAGTGCGCCTCCGCGAGTATGGCGAACTTTAGGTCCTCGTCGTTCCCGTGGAGATTCACTAGGCTCCATCCGATAATAGAGGAGTCCATCCTTCAGCTCATATCGGTGGAGCCGAGAACGCTGTCGCGACGAAAGCCAGTCGGACTTTGCGTCCGTTTCTGCTGCTAGGAACTTGACGGTAGGCGCGACAGCCTCATCGTCCCGATATGCCATGCGTATCCGATCATATAGATCCGTTGTCACCCGCGTGATATGGCCCAACTCGTAGTCTGGACGCAGAGAGAGGGCGTCCGCAAGCACGTTGAGCTTGCCCGGCGTGTACTCGACGCGGAAGTTGTACTCCGCAAAGAAGGACAGCCATCTTGCCATCCGTTGGGAGAGGTTAGGCGAATCGGCCGCTGTCCTCAAGGATGCGTGGTCTGTGTAGATCACGAAGGGCCGTGAGCCCAGAAGGTAAACCGAAACTTCACAAGGGCATACTTCATTGCCAGGAGCTCCTTGTCGTGGACAGGGTAGTTCCGTTCGGCGGCTTTGAGCTGCCTGGTCTGGAATGAGATGACTCGTTCATGTCCTGCCGTGTCGGCCTGCAGTAGTGCACAACCGATGGTATAGTCGGAGGCATCGCAGACACCGATCTCGATTTTGAAACAGCAGCGACGGATCCAGCCTTGGCAGTCGATCCGGACTTGGATGCCGTGGATCCCGTTTTGGATGCAGCAACGGATCCAGTCTTGGACGCCGTGGATCCAGTCTTAGACGCCGTGGATCTAGTCTTGGGTCCAGATCCAGATTTTGACGCAGCAACAGTGGATCCAGCCTTGGAACCCGCTCCTGCTGTGGACGTAGCTACAAATCCAGTCTTAGACACTGACGCCGATTGGGATGTAGTGGTGGATTCGGACTTGGATCCGGCACCAGACTTCGAGGGGGAGGCGGAAGGTTTGGACGTGGATGTAGATCCCGCCTTGGACGTGGATGCAGATCCCGCCTGAGAGGCTGCCTTAGAGGCCGAACTGGTTTTGGGCTTGGCCTTTGGGGAAGCTCGGGTATGTTTATGAGGACGGGGGGATCCAGTGCTAGGAGCGGGAGATGCACTACGCGGGCGTTTCGCAGCCGACGGATCCGCCCCACTTACCGACGGAAGAGGAGCAGAGACGCTGGCAGCCTGAGAGGGCCCCGACAGGGGAGGAAGTGGATCTGAAACAGCAGCTGTCACCAGCGCCAGTCGTCGACGTGCCAAATCCCGCTCCGATAAGCCACGATCGCGCTCCAGGACCAGCTGTTGCTGCTGAGCTTGAGCGGCAGCGAGTTGATCCTGGAGTTTAGCTGCGGTTGCATCGGCATCCTTCAATTTGTCACCTGGATTGACATAACAAGTGAATATGGAGTTACTAACAGGGACCAAAAGAGGATCCACGTACTCGTGCGGCGAAGCTTGGATTCCAGTTCTGTTTGCGTCCGCTTGGCATCCGCCCACTCGGTAGCCGCCTTGTCCCGCTGGAGTTCGCTGTCCGCCAGCTTCACTTGGATCTCGTCGCGCAATTGAGTTATACGCACGAACGCTTCGAGCGCGTAATCTCGCCCAGCAGACGCTGTTTCGAGCGACTCCTTGGTGTCTTACAACTCCTCAGAGAGTTGAGCCAGAGCTACATCCGGCGACGAGGGAGGTGGATTTGGCGCGGGGGACCCTCCACGCGCCGACCCTAATGCGGATCCGCCATGGGTGGATCCCACATAGTCGTTAGTCACCACCTCTTCTTGTGTCAGGCGCAACTCGTCACGGAGTTGATCCAAACTCTCGTCCGCGGCTGCACTAGCAGTCTGGGAATCTTCCAGATCCCGCTCGAGGTCATGGATCCGGGATTGGAGCTGGTGGATCTCAGATCCGGCGAGCTCCATTTCCCCAAGAAGGTGGTCGTTGTCGTCTCGCATGCCATCTCGTTGAAGGGAGGCGCGATCCAGCCGTCCGGTCAGGTCGCGGATCTGGACCGCTTGATCAGCCAACAAGAGTCGTAGGTCCTGCGAACGAGAGGCCGCACGGTGCTCCCACCCCTGGATCTCCATAGCCTGGTCATGGACCTGGGCTCGCAAGGTTGGGAGTTGGGTGGCGTGCAAAGACGCAGCTTGGTCGCTAACATCTTGGGCCGTCTGGAGCTCCGCCGTCAAGGTTTGCACCCGATCGGAAAGAGCCTGGGCTAGGAGACGTAGATCGGTGGGAGACATTGAAGAAGGGCTGACCGGAGGAGTGGTGGATGGGGCCTTGCCCGGCGATTTGCTGGTACGCTTGGTGGGAGACATGTGTCACGTAGAGAAGGAAGCGGTTGTGGATGCTGGTAGTGCACGTCGTGAACGCTGTTGTGCAGCGCCGACCACGTACAGGAGGCAATTGTGGTGAAGTGCTTTCTCAGAAATAAGAGAATGGACCTAACGCGGGGTCACTATCCCGAATCAGTGACAGTTTCAAGTGATTAGAGAGGATTTGGATTGTCCGGCGCGAATGCAAGTTGCCTGTGGTGGATTAGCCATGACGAGCATCACCCCGTATAAAATGACGATGGATCTGGTATGCGCTAAATACGGGAAGGCAAGATCCACCAAGACCTATCTCGGATCCACCCTTACCTGGATCCACTTAGGTGAATATGGGATATGCTATGTACGGGTGGATGAGTGAGGATCCTATGAAGGAATGATGGTAGGTGTCAGCTGAAGGTGGATCTAGTAACCACGGCTAACGAGAAGTCAAGATCCACCGCGAGGTGTCCCGGATCTCATACTTCCGAGTTCGGATCCAAGGAGGGAGGATCCCGCATAGAGGGACCTGGATCCATAATACAGGAATGAGGGATACAGTGGATCTCGAACTTTCGTGGGACAATGGAGATCACAGACGGTCGCAAGATGATGTTGGATGATTGGTGAGTTCAGATCCATGCTAGTGTACACTTACAGTGAAGTGGATCCAAGCAACCTGGATCCGGATGAGTGTACCCATAATAGACTGACCATAATGATTACGCCATGGATCCGGTGGATCTGAAGATAATACAGCTGGGATGATGGGTCAAGGAAAGAAGGGACATGCAGCCGAGCCTGGTAAGGGATTTAACAAGTAAAAGACATAGAAGGTAGAAATCCAGGCAGGTATAGGCTTAAGTATCAAAACAGACCCTCATTTGCACCATAACACGCAAGTGCCTTCCTGCCCTCAAGAACCGGAACTACATTGGCCGTACGAGCTCGGAGAAGGTTGGGTATTGCCAATCTAGTGTTGGTAGTGATAACTGGATAATACATTGGCCAGTTCCTACAACCTAGTAAGCTTTCCCATACACGTGCAGATCCGACGGGTTAACCGAATTTACTACTTGGTCGGTTATACCCTAGAGGCTCTCAACTCTCAAGATCCCGTCACAGGAGGCGGCAAGTACGACGCAAAGGAACTACAAAGGCAAGGCAACACACCCGCAAGGCAACCCTACGGCCAGATCCACGATCTAGGCCCTGGATTCATAAGCTCGAAAATTCGCTTAGGATTCAGAACCAACCACGGACGCAGAGTGAAGATTTTCCACTGTTGCTCCACCCCATCCCCACGTCTCGCCAAGACACTCAAGCTTCACCACTTGAACTCTTCGGAAGTTACCGAGAGAGCAAGATCACGCCCTACCGACGGGTACACAAGATGAGGAAAGTTCAGCAGAACACGGATCATCGGGGGACCCCTTCCGTTAGTCGGTGTCTGGGCGCAGTTGGTAAGTTAGATCCAGCAATCTCGCAGATTTTGCTGATCCCGCTACGCCACAGCTGTTCACACAGCTGAGCCCAGGACGTGAAACATCCAGCGGATGTTGCTTCCCGTGTGTACACCCAACTCTTAGCACGGCCGCTAAGGTTGGAGAGTGCAAAAGCAACACGAAGTTGCTCGGTCGAGATCAGAGCCGCGTCCATCGCGATCTCTACTTCTCGGGCCCAGAAGTGAAGGTTCTCGCCTTCCTTCCCTTCATACGGCTTAACCTTCAGCCGTATTGGCTTCGGGTGAGGCGGATTTGCTTCCGCCGCCGGAGCCTGCAGGTTCTCCCGCACATGCGCGATGAGGCCCTGCTCGTACGCGTCAACGCATTGACGCGCTCGAGCTGCTCGGCCGGTGTTGACACCACCAGGCTCTGCAGGGCCTCCATCCCGAAGATGCCTGCCATCTTCCGAGCCGACTCGAACTGAGAGTCGTTCATATGGGAGAAGTCGTTCCTATCCATGGCAACGAACTTCGGAGAGGTTCAGGTAGTCTACACGCGGTGGCGTGGATTGACTACGAGTGCTACCAAGTGACGGGGTCACACAGCACCTTGCGCTTGAGGAAGTTAGCTTCCGAGAGTATACAAACTCTCAGTGAACGGCAGTTCACAGGTCCCGTCTTTATTCAAAAGAGAGCGAAGTGACCTAATTAAGGTAGAATGTAAACTGAGTATATTTATAGGTAGATAAAGCTTGGGTTTAATACAAACTATAAGTCACCTATAGAAATGCAATGTCATCAACCAATGGTTGGCTTTGGACGACCTTGGTACTTTGTACCAAATATCCCGAAGTATGACGTGTCACACTTCATGTAACCAGGGTACACTTAGGGCTACGTACCCCGTTACAAGTTTGCCATTAGACTTTGTATTGTTAGAGCTTGACTTTATATATATTAAAGCTTGTATCAAGATAGAATTTATATTAATAACTTTGTGTATCATGATCAACTAATTTTTGCTCTACTCATTTATGATTTGTCATGATCTAGTCTTATTGATTCAATTTGGAATTTTTCGCGCGGTGGTCTGTCTCGTAAAAACTGTTCCTTGAGCTTAGAAACGGCTAAACCTACTCTCCTTGTTAAATTTTAATAATGAAAAAAAATCTCTGGGTAAACGGCTAAGGGTGACTACTGCTGTATTGCGGGCAAGCTACCTTTCTTACCTTCGTTGGCGGCAAGGTAGAAGCCGAGGCGATCCATCGTCGCTGCTAACCGCTTGCCGGGATTGTCGAGGAGAATGCTAGCCTGGACAAATTCCATGCTTACATTCTAAACATTCGCTTGAATGCGGTGATTGCAGTTGCGCGCTTTCTGCGTGTTCATTGGCACAAAACCGGTTAAGTTCATGCCGTCTCTTATTCTTGTCTTTAGGAATTGTGCAGTCTTATCTACCGGTTGTCTACTGTAACGAGTCTCAGGACGCCTGCTCGCCGGCGGGTCGCACCGCTCACTGCCACCGTCTGTAGGTGAACTACCAGGGTTCCGAGGCTCGTACGCAATCAACACTGTACTGGCTGCTCTCAAGCCGCCGGGACGCGTCCGTCCCTATTTGTATTCAACTCAACCACTCTGCTCTACTCGATGTAGAGCTCTCAACTCAACCTCAACATCAACTGCGTCTTACTGTTCAACCCTGCCTCTCACAGGACCGCGGCTCACCGCGCAGACACGCGTAGGGGCCACCGAGGCAGTCACACACACACGTCGAACCGTGTGTCCGCCGCTCTGGTCACCGCCGGTAAGCCCGCGTGCAACAACAATCAGACTCGTCAAAGGGCTAACCCCTTCTGACTCGCCCGCTTCCTCGAATCACAACCACCACCACGAACGGCTCCACCCCGTCGCTCTCTGCCCAACTACCCACTCGCTTTGTGCCTTACGGCTCTGCTCAAGAATGTCAGGCATCTCTGCTCGCCTGGCACTCGACTCGTTCTCGCGCTTCTCCGGCTGTGCTCGCAACGACCTGCAAGTCCTGGGCCTAAACACGCGCTCCGCAACTGACGCACCACTTTGCTCGTACTCGAGCCACTTGCGCCTCGCAAATCCAATTCTTAACTGAGCTCGAGCCGCCGCTCACCGCTCTGTGTCCACATCACGTCCCGAATTCTCGGTCGACTTCGACGTGAAGCAGCTGCTCTACTGGCTTCTTACAGTGCTACACTTCGTCGTCTCACCACCTCGTCCTTTCGTTTATTGCTCTGCTAGGGCCCACTATCGCACACTCATCGCCCTTCGACAGTAACGGTCGGTGTCGTACCCCACTGTAGCTGTGGGTACAGACTGTACCGTACCGTGGCTCTTCCTGTCACGCGAGCCTCTGCCGCTCACATTCACCGCTGGTCCCGTAAACTGGCGTCGTCTCCGCTTCCCCACGAACGAGCTGAGCTGCCCGACTTCAACAGCAAAGACCCGCTCAGTCCCTCGTACTATTGCCCTGTTACACGCCTTCTTCAATGCCAGAGTCTTCCACGACTCTGTCGTCGTGAAAGAGCTGGTCGTACTCCGACGTGGAGAACCAACGCTCGTCGCTTCCGGTCTTAGTGCCGCTGCATCGCGCGTCTCGCAGTGGTCGTAATAGGTATTCGAGCACGTATTGTCCGGCCTGGTTACGTCGTCGTCTCCGCCTGAGTTCCACCAGCAATCCACGCGATTCGTGCCCTGCTCCTTCACGCACCATTGCTCCTTGATCTCGCTTTCGAGCGCCTGCCGCCATGGTCGTCTGGACAGGAGCAACCGTTGCTCGAGTAGACGTGCCTGACGTCTCGTCATCGAGCGTCCGCTCGACTTCATCTTCCCGTGCTAGCTGTGCTTCGATGTCGATCGCCGTCTTCTTCAATAACGACGTAGGGAAATGGTAGGTAACTAAGAACGAAACATGCGTCAAAAATAGTTCACCACCACCGTCCTTATCTTCTCGCTCCATCACGTAGTTATCGTAACCGGCAGGCTCCACTATCCGTAACGGCCCAATCCACGGGTGTACAAACTTAGACGCTCGCGGCCCCCTTGGTGGCCTGTACATCCATACTCTGTCGCCCACTTTAAAACTTCGGCGCTGCCGCACCTTCCTGTTATAGTACCGAGCTTGTCGTAGCTGCTCGCGCTCACGCGCTCGCTCTGCACATCGTTGCCCTTCTCTCATCGCCACCAGTAGACGTTTATGGTACGCCGGGAGCTCGCCGGCCTCCGTCACATGCGTCATTCGCAATAACTCGTTCGGGGATCGCAGCTTCCTCCCCATCATCAACTCGTTTGGTGATAGCAAGACCGTCGAATGTCGCCCTGCGTTGTAGGCGTACACCGCGAAGTCGACCCACCCGTCCCAATCCTTTTGTTCGTCTGTCTGCATGTACGTGGCCACACAGTCTTTCCAGGTTCGGTGGAACCGCTCCACCAGACCAATCATCTGCGGCCTGTACGGAAGAGGGTTTACCTGTTCGGCCTGGAGCATGATCACCAACTGCTCGATTACCCGTCCTGCCAACTCCGGAGCTCCATCCGTTAGCAGCTCTCTGAAGGGCCCGAACTTCAACACAATGTCCTTCATGAGGAACGCGGCTACACTCTCGGCTGTGTGCTGCTCGACAGCCTTCGCAACTGCGTACCTGGTTACATACTCTACAGCTGCTATAACATACCGTTGTCCGCCACCCGTCACCGGCAGTGGTCCAGCAACATCTAGCGCCCAGCGATCCCCCACGTCACCACCACGCAAGCTGCGTAAGGGAGGCACGACCTCACGGGGACGCGCCTTCCTGCTTCCACACTCTTGGCAACCAAGGACCCAGCGCTTCACTTCGCTCTCGAGTCCGGGCCACCAAAACGCTTGAGCGATACGACTGTAGGTGTGTGGAGCCCGCAGATGACCCGCCCACACCGAGTCGTGGCTCTCTTTGAACGCGACTGCCCACAGCTCAGGAGGCAATACCACACGCCCGCGTGGCGTCTCAACCAGCACGAGGCCGTATTCCATCGTGACGTTCATGCCGTGGTACAGGCCTGAATCCCGTAGCCGTTGCACCATCCGACCCCTTGACTGTGCCTCGCTAATCACTACATCTGTGAGCTGCAGTGTCGGCTCGTACGTTGCCGCTGCAGTCCGACGCACCGGTTGCTCGCTTCTCGATAGTGTCGGCTTCTTTCGCGCTTCCTGCTTCTCCAACGTCGCGTTGTTCTTCTCATGCGTCGCTGGTCTACTCTTTCCTTGGCAGCGTTCCTTCGCCGTGGTTTCTGACTGCTGTGCGTCTACGGACGACGCCCACGTGACCAAGCGTCGCTTTGGGTTGGCGGCACCATCCTGTTGACTCGGCGTCGACGGCTTTCCGGAAGCCACCGTGCTCGTACTTGCATCGACCGACACCTCACCCTCATCTACAGTGTCCATCTCTTCCGCACTGGACACCAACTCACTGGCATGTCCCACCCCACTCGTCGTGACGACTGTTCTAGGTCGTTGCGCTTCTTCAGCTGCCCGCTTAGCCGCTCTGGTCCAAGGTCGTGAGCTCACTACCGGCAGTGCTCGTATGCTGCCCGCGTCCGTGTCGTTCCTTACTAACGTAGTTGCCACACTCTCCACGTTACCAATCTCTCGCTTCGGTGGCTCCTTATCCGCCAATAGCTTACCGGCACTTCGCATCACCCCCTTCATGGCTGGCACGTCTCCACTGATCGTTGAATTCTTCGTGACCTGGTCTTCTGATGACTCCGTCGGCTCGTATTTCGCTTGGTCGGCTCCAGTTATCCCTACCGTACTCGTCTCTCCGTCAACTGTACTTCGTCGTGCCCGTCGTCGACTTCCCGCCGCTGCCAACGTCAGCACTGGAGCCCTGGACAAGGCATCCGCCACGACGTTCGTACTACCCGCTCTATACTCGACCGTGAAGTCGAATTCTTGCAGAGTCAGCGCCCACCTGTGTAACTTACCCGTCAGATTTGTGCTCGTCATGAGTCACTTGAGTGCTGCGTGATCGGTGACAATCACGAACTGTCGTCCGTACAGGTAAGGACGGAATAGTTTGATCGACCACACGACAGCCAAGCACTCTAACTCCGTGATACTGTACTTCGCCTCCGCCTCGCTGTTGACCTTGCTTGCATAGGCTATCGGTTGCCAACCCTTCCCGTGGTCCTGCATCAAGCAGGCGCCGAGGCCCACCGTACTTGCGTCCGTCATCACTCGGAACGGCAGCTTGAAGTCCGGATACGCGAGCACCGGATTTCTCGTTAACACCATCTTGACATACTCAAATGCGGTCTCCTGCACAACCGTCCACTCCCAGTCTGCATCCTTCCGGAGTAGTTTAGTCAATGGAGCCATGATGGACCCGAATCCGCAACGAACCTCCGATAGTAGCCCGCAAGATGAACGAAGCGCTTCACCTGGACAGCGTGTTTGGGCCGCGGAAACTCTTGTACCGCGGTGACAATTCGTTGTAGAGGTCTCACGCCTTCCGAGCTCAGCTCATGACCTAGATACCCCATGCTCTGAGTGGCGAACACGCATTTCTTCAGCTTTAGCGTGAGAACCGCCACCGAAAGACGCTCCATTGCGCACGCCAATTCGACAACATGCCGTTCAATACGTCCACGCGTGTACACCACGATGTCATCCAAGTACCCAAGGCAAGTAATCCATGTTAATCCTCGTAGCACCGTATTCATCATCCGCTGAAACGTCGATGGAGCGTTAGTGAGGCCAAAGGGCATTCGTACAAATTGATAGAGTCCCTGTTTTGTTGTAAACGCCGTCTTTGCCCTGTCTTCTTTCGCCATTCGTATTTGCCAGTAGCCGGCCTTCAGGTCCAGCGTGGTGAACAAGACAGCACCACCCAACGCTTTCAAATTTCGTCGATACGGGGCAAAGGATAAACATCCTTCCGTGTTATTTTGTTTACGGCTCGGGAGTCCACACAAAACCGAACCTCGCCATCCTTCTTGCGAACGAGCACAACAGGAGAGCCCCACGCGCCATTCCCTTCCTCGATCACCCCGGCCGCTAACATCTTGTGCACGTTAGTATCCACAATCGCATCTTCCGACTGAGCCTGACGACGGCGCTTCAGCATTATTGGCGACGCATCCCCCGTGTCAATGTGATGCTCCACTTCCAGCGCAGTGGACGGTGGGCAGTCGCCGTTGTCTGTCACGCGTTTCCGATACGCCCGTAGCAACTTCGTGACCAACGCACGACTCTTCTCGTCCTTGACTCCAATGTTTACCTCGTCTTCGTTTTCCATGGGCTCCTGGTTGTCGCCCAGCTCCTCGAGCCACCTGTGCAACTGACGCGAGTGTAGTGCGCCGTTCACCTCCAGTATTTTCACGTCTTTGTCGAGTGGTATCCAAGTGCCGAGTTCTTGTTTTGATGGGAGTTTGACCCGATCTTTGCCCGTGTTGATAGCCGGTACCAACGCCTTGTCACCACGCGCCACAGTCACTGTAGCGGAGAGCAACACTGACCTCATCTTCGTAGTGAGCAGGAAGATGTCCTGCTCTCCGTCACTCGCCGTCACTGCAACTTCCACAGGCGTGATGGTACCACGTCCGAGTCTAGTCTTCTTCATCATACGAACCGCCGCCACTCTCGCGCCCATTTCCTGGTCGAACGTCCTAAATGGAATAATCACCGTCGATTACCCTCCTTGTATTTGAGCTCATTGCTACTAAAATCCATGGTGGCTCCGTGCTCGCGCATGAAGTCCACTCCCAGCAGGAATTCAGTAGTGCATCCGTCCACAACGCAGGCCTACGTAAATGGTCTCCCCAAAATTGCTTGACATCTTGAAGCTCCAGACGCCCACCACGTCCAACAAGAATCTACCGATGCCCTCCACATAATCCACCGGAGACTCACACTGGACCTTGTCGCCGAACTACATCCACTCAGTACCAGCCACAGTGAAGCGCGCACCACTGTCCAACTTGACGCACCGCCGCTCGCCAGACACCGACACAATGGCCGTGGGTAGACCCTCCTCAGCCTCTGTGTACCGCACTGAGTCGCTTCCCGTCACTTCCTTCGCACTGTGTTCTCGCCGTAAGAGATGCACTCTCGCATAGTCGCCGCCTCGTCCCCGAGACTCTTCGTTGTCGAGATCTTGGCGTCGCCGGTCAAGCTCCTCCATAGCTTCATTTGCTTCCCGTCTCCGGTGGAATTGCCTCCGCTCTTCCGCTGCTTGGCGCTGCAGCTCTTCTCGCGCCGCCGCTCGCCGAGTCGCCAGTACCTCCTTCACTCGCGCTCGCTTGCGCTGTTTCTGCGCGAGTTTGCGTGCTACACGTACCGCCGTTACGTCAACGCCGCCCTCGTCTGGTTCCGTGTCCAGCGCTATGTCGTCTACGTCGTTGATCATGTCTTTCACCGGTATCGTCGTAGCCGATTCCTTGGCTTCCTTCGGTAATCCGCCTTCTTCAGCACTAGTAATATGGTCTCCTTCGTTCAAGACGACTGTTGTGGTATGCCGCACGCCTTCTTCGCTTCTTCGCACATTTCCACCATCATCATTGGGGCCACCGGACTTGCCGTAGCCATCCGTGCGCGTGAACCGCGCTGTGACCATAGCGGGTCGAACCGTCGCAACGTAGCGCGCCGCTCGCTCACTATCCATCGACGCCCCTTCCGTCGCCATGCCTGTCAATACAACAATCACGCCCACTTTGCCACTCACCGGTCTATCCGTGCTTCGGTGTATGAGTGTCCCGCGCTCGTCCTCGTTAACGCCTTCTTCACTAGTTGCCACGTGCACACAGTGGCCACCTGCCCAATTCTCACCTACTACCGCATCGCCCTCTGCCGCATCGTCCTGGTCTTTTCCACACTCGCTCATACCGCCGCGCTCTGCCACTGATTCCACGTCACCCGTCTTCACCTTGACATCAGTGGAAAGTTATTGCCTCTGCCGGGGAAAACCTGTCGGACGCCATACCCCCGTTACCGCGCCCTTTACTCGTTTTCCGCCGACGTAGTGGAAGACCTGCGCGTCTGTAAGTAGGCGTCGCTCCTCGCCTCTGCCTCCACATCGGGACACTCCCTCGCTAAGTGGCCCGGCTTGCGACAAGCATAACACTGAGGACCTGTAGGGCACGCATCTGCCCAATGTCCTTCCTTGCCACAAGTGTTGCACGTTCGTATCCCCCCGCTGGAACGCAAGCCCGCACTTGACGGCACATGTCCACCGCCTGGTCCACTTTTCTTTTCCGCTGCTTGTTTCACGGCTGCTTTAAAACGCGGCCTCTTATGTTGAGCGTCAGACTCGTCGCCCCTCGACGGCAGTGCCTCTCTCTTCGCCTTCTGTCGCCTATCGTCTCTCTGGCCATCCCGTCGCCTGGCGTCTTGTCCACGCTTGAGCTCACTTCGTTTGCTTTCAGCCCAAAACTTTCCGTTCCAGACACGACCAGGTGGTACATCCCAGGTGCCCGAGTATAGGTTCCATACGCCTTGTGGGTTGGTGAACAACGCTAACCCTTCCAGCTCTTGCTCAGTCGCTGGCACATGGCCAATGCCAGCCGTCGCCATCTCTACCGGTAGCCCAGCACCACCGATGCCTGGAATCACCGACGTGCGACCAGTCGTGCCCTCGATTGGTACCAGGTACGGACTTGGTTTCGTAGCCCACGGTTGGCCGATGTTCATCATTCCTTGTGTCACGTTGTCCATCGGGTCATCGATCTCCGTGGCTTTGTCAACTGCCTCTTCAAGGGTTTTCGGTTGTGGCACTGTGGTGTAGCGGGATCAGCAAAATCTGCGAGATTGCTGGATCCAACTTACCAACTGCGCCCAGACACCGACTAACGGAGGGGGTCCCCCGATGATCCGTGTTCTGCTGAACTTTCCTCATCTTGTGTACCCGTCGGTAGGGCGGGATCTGCTCTCTCGGTAACTTCCGAAGAGTTCAAGTGGTGAAGCTTGAGTGTCTTGGCGAGACGTGGGGATGGGGTGGAGCAACAGTGGAAAATCTTCACTCTGCGTCCGTGGATGGTTCCGAATCCTAAGCGAATATTCGAGCTTATGAATCCAGGGCCTAGATCGTGGATCTGGCCGTAGGGTTGCCTTGCGGGTGTGTTGCCTTGCCTTTGTAGTTCCTTTGCGTCGTACTTGCCGCCTCCTGTGACGGGATCTTGAGAGTTGAGAGCCTCTAGGGTATAACCGACCAAGTAGTAAATTCGGTTAACCCGTCGGATCTGCACGTGTATGGGAAAGCTTACTAGGTTGTAGGAACTGGCCAATGTATTATCCAGTTATCACTACCAACACTAGATTGGCAATACCCAAATTTCTTCGAGCTCGTACGGCCAATGTAGTTCCGGTTCTTGAGGGCAGGAAGGCACTTGCGTGTTATGGTGCAAATGAGGTTCTGTATTGATACTTAAGCCTATACCTGCCTGGATTTCTACCTTCTATGTCTTTTTCTTACTAAATCCCTTACCAGGCCCGGCTGCATGTCCTTTCTTCCCTTGACCCATCATCCCAGCTGTATTATCTTCAGATCCACCGGATTCATGACGTAATCATTATGGTCACCCTATTATGAGTACACCCAGGAAAGTTCAGCAGAACACGGATCATCGGGGGACCCCCTCCGTTAGTCGGTGTCTGGGCGCTGTTGGTAAGTTGGATCTGGCAATCTCGCAGATTTTGCTGATCCCGCTACACCACAATGGTGCACGTGCCCGGATCTTTGGTGACTCGGGATTTCACCGTGAGTCCCAAGAAGATGCTCAAGTGAAGATTGATCCAGGGGAAGAGGCGTCGTCGGAGGTCGCATCGACGAAGACGCTGCTGAATGAAATAAGATCCGCGGATCGATGGAGACCTGGGAGGAACTCTGTCGACGGAAGAGAGGTGGATCCGGATCTAGAAGAGAAATCTCTCTATCCTCCCCAGGTCCCCTCGGGGACCCCTGCGGATCTTGACGCAAGTCAAGATCCGCTAACAAAACAAGAGAAAGTGAAGGCGAAACGGTATGCATTTGCAGATTCACCTATTAAGCCTACACCGTACCTAAACCCAAGCCCGCTAGTCGAAGAAACGAGAAAGAAGACGAAAACGAGTAAGACTACGCGGAAGAAGATGCAAGCTCCAGAGTCGGAAGAAGACCAAGCTGGAGCCAGGTCAAGCTGGTCCGACAAGGATCTCGAGTTTGTGTATCGCCACCAAGCTTTACGCGACTTCCTGCATCAAGATCCTGTCATGCAGATCCTGAATCCACGACAGATCGAAGATCCAAGGGAACCGGTGAGAGCACCAACGAAAACAGCGAACAAGTTGGTGGCAGTCAAAGATCTATTACGTTTGCTTACGGAGTCGGGCATCGTAGCTGGTGTGTTCGACGCAGAGGATATCGTTGAGCTAGACTTGGATCTCATAGTATCCGCGACGCGGGACCTCTTTGTCAGAGTTAAGTCCATCACCGGAGAAAGGTCGCACACTATGGATCCAGTGTTGTCGTCCAGGATCAGCTAAGCTGCGTCCTCGAACTACGAATCCGCCGCTGAGGATGAGTCAGACACGTCGTCCGAGCCCCGACGCATGACTTTAGGACCCTCCGGGGTATTCATGTTGGAAGCGCAGGCGAGGATCCGGGGACAGGAAGTCCCTGTGAACGTGAAGGCTCGGGATCCAGTACGCCCTACCCGTGATCTGATACAATCCAGCCAGGATCGAGCCAGATCCGGCAAGAAGCCAGTGGGGTTATCGTCAGATCGGACTCAAGGTAATCGCCTCACGGATCCTGTCTCGCCAGTGGACCAGCCGGCCACAGGCTCTTCCGACACCTCCTCAGGCACCCTGCAGCGACACTTCGAAGCTGCGATGAGTCGGTTCCTGGCCGAACAGGGTATGAGAGCGCCCGTGCCACAAGTGCAAGTGCTCCACGAACATGGAGCACGAGACGTGGAGATGGAGTCCGTGGAGGGAGACAACTCCCATGATGAGTTCGACCCAGATGATCTGGATGGCCCATCCCCTTCGTCAGCAGTGGTAGCAACAGCCACAGCCGGGGCAGGTGGATCGTCCATGATCCAGAGGGTACGGATCTCAGCCATAACGGATCTGAAGGAGTTCACGGGCAAGGATCAAGACGAGGACCGAGCGAGAACATGGATCAGCAAAGTCAAGTCGGCCCTCATGAGAGATCAAGCGTCGGATGCCGAGAAATGTCTGACCTTTGCGGATCTGCTAGCGGGGCCAACCAGGAACTGGTATCGGCAGCTGGGTAGATTCACCAGGAACAAGTGGCCAGATTTGCTGCGCAGTTTCCAGACCCAGTACTGTGGATTGGGAGTGTCGGTGGCACGACAATACTACCATGCTCGCCGCAGATCGGATGAATCCCCGCTAGAATACCTGCATCGACTAAATGTGGCCGGTCTACGGGCCAAGTTGAAGATCAAGGATGGGGGATCCAAGGTACTACGGGAACATGTGGATCATTTCATCGAGACGTTGGGAGACGTGGATCTGGCCGACAGGCTGACCCTGTTGCGACTTCCCGACGCAGACGAGCTTGAGGAAGTGCTGCGGGCTGTGGATCGCGCGAAACACCGCCAGAAGAAGGCGGCGGTCGGATCCGGCAAGTATCGCCAAAAGGCTCCGACGCCTACGGCTCCAGCTCGACGTGTCCACCAAGTCACGGCGCCCGACTCAGGAACTGAATCAGGATCCGACAGTTCGGACTCCGACCCAGAGGATTACCGTCGAGTCTGTCTCACTGCATCCAACGATCGAACGACGAAGACCGGAGACAACTCGCGGTCGGAGGATACCGTACCCGGGGGACCGTGGGATGTACAGATCCCGAGATCTCATGGACGGGACAGCCCAAGTCAGGTGTTCGCAGTGCGGATCCCGGAAGCACACTGAATCGGGATGCTGGAAACATCTGGTCTGTGAGAAGTGTGGCAAGAAAGGTCATCCCGGAGATCATTGCTTCTACGTGTGTCGCGGTTGTGGCGAGATTCACGACGTCGGCAAGTGTCCGATGGAGGAATTCTACAACCAGATCCGCCAATGGTTTGATCCAGCCAAGCACAGAGGGATGTTGCCAGAAGTGGCCGAGAAGATGTTAAACTAGGACGCTCGCCGGGTTTGAATCCGGTACGAGCCGAGCGTTCTAGGTACTGCATTTATGCATTTGTGAACAAGACATCGCTAGATCCAGGTAGCAAGACCCTAGATCCAGTCGATAATACACGTGATCTACATGAAGTGTCAGTTGCCAAGATTTCTAGTTTGCGCCAAGTGGGTGAATTTGCCAGATCCGAAGTCTCTTCAACCCTGGATCTACAAAGGGGAGGCACGTGGTTATTGGGAGAAACGCCAACATGGTCGATGGTTTGAGCCTACCAAGGGTGAGGTCACTGCAGATCCACCTAAGGTCTGTCTGGTCACTGGATCCTGTGGATCTGAGGATGTTGGATCCATGGATCTGCTAACCGGGGAGTCCCGTGGATACTGGAAGTACCATGCCCCAGGAAAGTGGTTCAGACAAGCCAAGGTAGGGGGCAAGATCAACAATGAAAAAGCAATCCTACTCCTAGATAGTGGTGCCGATGTGTCTATACTAGATACTGCCTTTGCTCGTTAGGTTGGGTGCCAAGTGGATGGGAGTCGGATCCAAGATTGTGTTGGGATTGGTGAAAGCGTGTACCGTACAAACGGGAGAACGCGAATCAAGGTCACGTTGGCAGGTTGTTTGGTGTACTGGTTCGATATTTGGGTTGGCGATCTCGCTGGTCAAGACGCAATCCTCGGAATGGATTTCATGGTACCAGCCGGAGTGAGGTTGGATCTGGCGGATGGGACACTTTGTTTCCCTGACGAGATGCGGATCCAGCTCACGGACGGCGACCGTTGTACGGGGCGAAGATGAGGATCATAAGGGCGGATAAGACGACCTGGATCGAGCCCGGAGAGACCTGGGAATTGCCAGATCGGTTGAAGTGGGTGGAACATGAGAAACTGTGGGTCACTCGGGGCGAGAAATGGGTGCCTACAGTAATCCAAGGACCAGGTCGATCACAATACCTCCAGGTCACGAACGTCAGCGACAAGAGACTATTACTGGACCATTATGAGGAGATCGGGCGATGGCTGGCGAAGGTCGGTATCCCTAGGCGACCTGGATATGTGTCAGTGGGATCCCGTTGTTACCGAGAATGGCAGAATCTGGCGTACGAGGCGACTACCGAAATCGAATCTCTCGGAGAGGTGGAGTTCCCGGTGGGACCGACTGACCCCTTGGTGGATCGGCCTTCATATCCAACTCCGCGAAAGATCCTGCAGAGGGATCGTCGGATTGAGGTCCAAGCGATGGAGGTTGGATCCAAGACCGGGGATGATCCCCAGCGTCGGCCCCTAGATAACGCAGGGTCGTTGGATGAAGGATCGCAGAAGGCTGAAGCCGGCCCGCCAGATCCCGCTGACCCCAGAG
Source organism: Phytophthora betacei (assembly GCA_011320135.1). Lineage (NCBI taxonomy): Eukaryota > Oomycota > Peronosporomycetes > Peronosporales > Peronosporaceae > Phytophthora > Phytophthora betacei. Next base: position 239,160 of record JAANHX010000382.1, read on the forward strand.
TGGATCCTAACTTTGCATGGGGCAAAGTGCCTGGATCCTTATCGAGAGTGACAACACTAGTCAAACCAGAACCGTCGGGTTTAAACTCGCTAGAGGATCGACTAGATCCAACTGGTGGCTTCCCCGGTACCGGGGTACCGGATCCCACGAAGACAGAAGGACTGACAGGTGAAAGAGGGTCGCGGTGCTTGGATCCAATGGTGGATTCGATTTAGACGGAAGATGAACAAGTCTGTTACCATGAAGGCGGGGGTCTACACGCCGAGGATCTCGGGGATGGCCTGGCGGTAATCCCGGATATGCCACTGACCACAGAGGAGGTCACGATTGACGATATCCAAGTGGATCCAGGGGCAAACGAGCCCGCGGAAGTGGATCGGTTACGTCAGAAAATGTGGGAAAGCCGACATCTGCTGATTGGTAAAGGTAATACATTGCCGCCCGCCGCCCGCGGGGTCAAATGTGACATCGATGTCGGCGACGCGAAACCAATCGCTCAAAGGGTGCGGAAGGTGGCACCTCAGTTCCGAGAAAAACTATCAGATCTGATTAAGGGCCTGCTGCAAGCCAAGATCATCAGTTTCTCAACATCCCCGTGGGCATCTTCGGTGGTAATCATCATCAAGAAGAACGGGGTGGATATACGTCTGTGCATTGATTACCGACTAGTTAACGACCTGACTCGATTGATGGTGTATCCGATGCTTCTAATCAATGAGCTGTTGGAAGATTTGGATAAAGTACTCTGGTACTGTTCTCTAGACATGGCCAGTGGTTTCTGGGTGGTGACTATGACGGATCGAGCTCGCGCAATATCCGCATTCATCACACTGTTTGGACTGTTCGAGTGGAACCGGGTGCCGTTTGGATTGAAGAACGCATCCCAGATCTACCAACGCCTGATCGATAACGCCCTCTACGGATTCACTCGAATACCGGAACCCGAAAAGGGTGGAACCGGGGAAGATCATACGGAAGTGGATCCATTCGAAGCAGGAGAGCCAGGGGATCCGGGGACCCCGTCTGTGTTAGGACGCAGCTCGTATATCGACGACATTCTAATCCCGGCAGAATCGTGGGATCAGTTGTGCGAGAAAGTTACATCCCTACTGGAGGCGTGTACTAAGTGGAATCTCTCTATCAGCGTGGTGAAGAGCTATTGGGGGATGCGCAAGGTGGATTACTTAGGCCATCGAGTCTCCAAGGAGGAGTTGGAGGCGAATCTTAAGGACCTGTCTTCGTTAGCAGACTTGTCCTTCCCACAGTCGTTACGGGCGATGCAATCCTTCTTGGGCAGTTTGAACTACTACAGTCGGTTCATCGAGGATTACGCACTGTTTGCTGCGGTACTATATGAATTGAGAGAGGTAGATTTTGCTGCGATGACCACTCCAGCTGTCCGGATCAAAATCCAACAAGCTCTGGCCCTGAAGATGTCGGATCCACGAAGGGATCCAAGTAGTACGACGCCAGAAGAGGACCTAAAACAGGAGCTGGATCCGCCCCGGAATCAAAGGAAAGAGGATCCAATCAGGATAGAGACGACGGATTAGAGCTCGGAAAAGGCGGAACCTCGGTGGATCCGATCTCAACACGCATTCGTGGAACTGAGGAACAGGATCGCGACCACACCTATCCTCCGTCATTTCGATCCGGAACGTCAACCTACGGTGATAGTTTATGCCAGTGACTGGGCAGTCTCAGTAGCTCTGGTACAAGAACATGAGGGGATCTGTCATCCAGTCACCTTCGTCAGCCGGACACTGAAGCCGAATGAACTGAACTACGGAGCGGTGGAGAAAGAGATACTCGCGCTCCTGCGCGTGTTGGACCTCAATTACAACCTGCTGGTGGGAAGATCCATCCGGATCCTGACTCGACACTCTACGCTAGCTTGGCTGTTCAAGTCGGCCGGGTTACAAGGACGTTTGGGACAGTGGGCAGCTTTACTCTCGCCTTGGACACTGGAGATTGTGAAATGTTCGAAAGGGGAAGATGAGATCCTGGGAGTCTTGGCCGCGAGCATCACACCTCGAGCTAAGATGGATGAAGCGCTGACTAGGATCGCTCCTAAGAAAGAGCCCAAACGCCGGATCCAAACCCTGATCCCGACGGTACAAGTTGATGAGGATCTGTACGTCCTGAGTTTCGATGGATCCGCTCGCGTACGACGCGGAGGAGGAGCATACAGCGCAATACTGTGGAGACTGCCCGGATGGGAAGTTGTACGGGCCAGATCCACTTATGCGGAGGGCCTCACCGGCAATGAAGCAGAGTATAACGGGCTCCTGCTGGGTTTGGATCTACTAAAGGGACAAGATCCAAAAAGGCTGGTGATTTGTGGGGATTCCAATTTGGTGATCAGACAGGTGCGAGGTGAGATTGACTGTAAGGCCCCGGCCCTAACACTGTTACGGCAGAAAGTGATGACCCACCTGCGTGGTTGGTTGAATCACGAGTTCGTGCATGTCAAGCGAGATTGGAATGCCAGTGCAGACAGCTTGGCCAGTGCCGCTTTACGGAATCAATGTGGTGTCGAAGTGGAGAGAGAAGCCGAGCATCAGGATCTCGTTACGTTGAACCGACTAGACGAAGTGGTGGTAGTTGGATCCGGGAAAAGGACAGTCCAGGTGATGGCTGTCACTAGGGCCAGAGGAAGGATTGGATCCAGCCCCCAGATCCTCGATGAAACATTTGTGAAGAGAGTCCGCATTGAGCGGATCCTCAAAGCACAGAACGAGGAAGCGTGGATCTTGGGACTAAATAAGTATCTGATGGGGGATGTACGAGACCTGAGTCGGGAGGATACCAAATCCTACAGTACTATCGCTACGGATTACGCAATGGATCTGAATGACTTGCTCTTCTATTGCCCCCCTACGAAGAGAGTCAACGAGGATCGGGATGGATTGATGAGATTGGTGATGCCAGAAACCTTACAACAGGATGTCCTACACCACTATCACGCTAGTTTAGAAGGTGGACATCAGGGGATTGGTCGGACCTACCAACGGATCCGGGAATGTTTCCACTGGAGGGGACTATTCAAGAGCGTGCAACGATATGTCGGTGAATGTGTGGATTGTGAGACAGGCAAGGGCAGGCCCACAATCGAAGGGGAGTCACCTGGGATATCCGAGCGACTTACCCTTTCCAAATCATAGCCATGGATCATATCCCCTCGTTGCCCAAGTCGTTCAAAGGAAACACCGAATTGTTGATCTGGGTGGATCTGTTTACCGGATACGTGATAGCCAAAGCTAGTGCGTCTAGAACTGCGCAAACCATTGCCGAATCGTACGAGGAGTGCGTTTTCCGAAGATTTGGGGTCAGTGAGATGATTAGACATGATCGGGAGCCAGGCTTTATGTCTGATTTCTTTCGAGCTTTCAACCGGATCCTGGGGCAGAGACAGCGAGCAACCATGGCATATCGTCCCCAAGCTAACGGGTCGGCCGAGCGCATGGTGCAGACGATCACGAGGGCACTCAAGATGTATGTCCAGGATTTGGATCAGAGGGACTGGGATGAGTACGCAGAACGACTCCCCTTCGCGATGAATACCGCCCAAGACAGGATCCGGGGTGATACCCCATTTTACTTGGTACATGGGTGGGATCCCAAATCCACCCTAGAAGCAGTCATTCCAGTGTGTAGCACCGAGAAGAGAAACCGAGATCCAAGGCGATGACGATACCAAGTCCAGAAATACTACCGGCAAGCCAGATCCCAAGTGAACGAACGGCTGCGGAGTGCGATACAGGATCGAGCGGATCGACACAACGAAGACGCCCGTCCGCATCAAATCCAAGTGGGATCGCAGGTGTGGCTTTATTTGGATCGAGTGAAAGAAGGGTACGCCCGCAAATTGGCCCATCTATGGCACGGACCGTTCCGGGTGAGCGAAAAGATAGGGGAACATGCGGTGAAGTTGGAAACGGCAGGTACCGAATATCGCTTGTTCCCTGTAGTACACGTATCCAAGCTGAAGTTGGTCAAAGAATATCCGGATCGGCCGCAGACCCGTCTTTCGGTGGATGAATCCGACCGGGTGGATTTCGACGAAGTCCTCCTACCGGAAGATAGTTGGAATGTGGATCTCGAAGCTGACGAGTTCGAAGTCGAGAAGATCACCGACATGAGGTCAGGGAAGCGAACTAGATACGGACGGATTTACCGTGAATTTCTGGTGTATTGGCGTGGATATGACGAACCCAGTTGGGTAGACGAGGCAGATCTGAACTGTGGAGCATTACTCTATGATTTCTTGCGGGATCGTACGAATCGTAACAGATTCGGCGTGATGCAGTCTCATGAAGAAGAGTAGGAAGGGGATCCATTGATGTGAGTTGGTCATGTCGATGGGAGGAGGAAGAAGGACCCACAGGAAGGGTGTGGGTCAGGAGGAGGAGGACCGCTGATGTGAGTTGGTCACATCGGAAAGAAAGAGAAGACGAATCCACAGGGGAAGGGTGGATTAGGAGGAAGGAGTGAATGTTTATGCATAAGAGTGACGTTTTACGTGCGAGGAGTCCTGCTTGATCTCAAGCGCGAGCTTTCAAAAGCCCGAACTATACTGACCCAATTGAAACTAGGTCGTTGGCGCTAGATCCGGATGAAATCCAAGCGTGGATCCGACCCAGATCCAGAATCCAACCCAGATCCAGGTGTACACTGAAAGGGTGGATCCGGCCCAGATCCAGGTGTACACGGAAAGGCTCTGACTGGATTTCTCAACCGACGAAGGAATGTTACGGACGTATTCAAGTAAGAGAGTGTGGATTATAATAGCTTATGCAAAAAAGGCTAGCTCGACCCAGTTTCCAGTCGCCAGTTACTACTACGAAACGAATCCACGAAGACTGAAACTGGGGCGTGGCGTCAAAGAGGGATCAAGTAGTCTTGGGCTGAACATTGAAGAACTTGCCCACCAGACGCTGGATCTGGTGTCCTGGGTGTTGGCTCGGATCCCCACGAAACTGGATGCGCCAAGGCTCGGCTTCGTCGATCTCTCGCAAGGCTTCCAGTAGGTTCGTGGGTTCTGGGCGATGGAGGTTGGGATCCTCCAAGTTGGCTTGACGGGATACGGATCCCGGAAACCAAGCTACTTTATCCCCGCGTCGGGGAAGATGCAAGAAGGATGGATCCAACAAAACATCCACGTCACACCAACCGTCCTGGATCGCCAACACGAGGATCATGAGGACTTTCTCCCAAGCTCGACCAGCATGGCTACGTCGGTTACCACGCTGCTTGTTGAAGTTGGACAACCAAGTCGAACCTTGCAGTTGATTACGAGAGATGGGGAATCGGTGAGTGCCTTCCCATATGGCAACCCGGTGCTTGGAAACGAAATCCCTGAACGCGCGAACGAATAACCCGAGTCGCCAGCGCACATCACCCCTGAAGCTAACCGGATCCACCGGTGTGGTGACCAGCGTATCCCACGGGGCAGCATTTATCAATTCTTCCACGTGAGGTCTGGTGATGGGCGAATCCACGTATCCGGCCGTCGGGATGGCGTCCGCTTCCCGAGGGAATATCCATTCAGCTCGAAACGGCAGCCCAGGAAACAGGACCGTGATCTTCATTGAAATAATGGCGACCCGGTTCAATTTCTTGGCGGACCAAGGTTCAATGTCTCGGGTGGCGAAGGCCACGGGAGCACGCCGACCAGGAATGAAGGTGGCATCCGGACCGAACGGGGCCACGGGGAGCATCCCTGGCAATGAAGAGTTAGGGGGAGCGGGGATCAAGACAGATCCGGGGGATCCGCCACCACGAGGCGACCCTGGAGATCCGCTACCATGAGATGGGGATCCGCCACCATGAGGTGACCCCCCTCCACTAGATCCACCCGATCCACCATCACTGTCGACTTGGATCGCAGATCCCGCATTGTCACCTCCAGATCCGGCGGTACCAGCGACTTGTGGAGGCGGGGTTGAGAGGGATCTTCGCCGGGCTTCAGATCGGGACTGGGACAAGGCCCGTCGCGTGTCCTCCTCCAAGGCGTCATCAGCGGCTCGAGCCTCCTCCGAATCCTCCGGACTTTCATCGTCGTCGTCGTCGTCATCGTCCTCATCGCCCAGAGTGAAGGGATACGGGCCGGAGGACGACGTACGCTTCGATGACGGCCGGATAGGAGGTCCTGAGCCGTCGGACCAGTCGGATTCCTCATCCTCGTCGTCCTCCGAGCTGCCAAGTCCACATCCAGGGGAATGACACGTTTGGCTTTCCCTTTCCCGGGCCCAGTACGGGCCTGCGGATGGCCCGTGGAAGCTGGCTGGGGAACGGCAGGCGTCGTCACCGAAGAGCCAGCGGTGGATCCCGACAGAGACGGTCTGGACTTAGCTGTGGATGGGGCTAATCCCGTCGTAGGAGCAGCGGTTGCTGTGGATCCAGTTGACACCACTGCCTGGGACGACGGTGCGATCGTGGATCCGGTCTTGGACGCCGATCCCGGTTTGGATACTGCAACGGATCCAGCCTTGGCAGTCGATCCGGACTTAAACACCGTGGATCCCGCCTTGGCCGTCGATCCAGACTTGGCACCGTGGATCCCGTTTTGGATGCAGCAACGGATCCGGTCTTGGACGCCGTAGATCCAGTCTTGGGTCCAGATCCAGATTTTGACGTAGCAGCAATGGATCCAGCCTTGGATCCCACTCCCGTTTTGGACGTAGCTGCAGATCCAGTCTTAGACGCTGGTGTCGACTTGATTGTAGCGGTGGATCCGGACTTGGATCCGGCACCAGACTTCGAGGGGGAGGCGGAAGTCTTGGACGTGGATGTGGATCCCGCCTTGGACGCCGAAATTTTTGGGCTTGGCTTTTGGGGAGGCTCGGGCATGCTTATGGGGACGGGAGGATCCGGTGCTAGGAGCGGGAGAAGCACTACGCGGGCGTTTCGCAGCCGACGGATCCGCCCCACTTACAGACGGAAGAGGAGCAGAGACGCTGGCAGCATGAGAGGGCCCCGACAGGGGAGGAAGGGGATCTGAAACAGCAGCTGTCACCAGCGCCAGTCGTCGACGTGCCAAATCCCGCTCCGATAAGCCACGATCGCGCTCCAGGACCAGCTGTTGCTGCTGAGCTTGAGCGGCAGCGAGTTGATCCTGGAGTTTAGCTGCGGTTGCATCGGCATCCTTCAATTTGTCACCTGGATTGACATAACAAGTGAATATGGAGTTACTAACAGGGACCAAAAGAGGATCCACGTACTCGTGCGGCGAAGCTTGGATTCCAGTTCTGTTTGCGTCCGCTTGGCATCCGCCCACTCGGTAGCCGCCTTGTCCCGCTGGAGTTCGCTGTCCGCCAGCTTCACTTGGATCTCGTCGCGCAATTGAGTTATACGCACGAACGCTTCGAGCGCGTAATCTCGCCCAGCAGACGCTGTTTCGAGCGACTCCTTGGTGTCTTACAACTCCTCAGAGAGTTGAGCCAGAGCTACATCCGGCGACGAGGGAGGTGGATTTGGCGCGGGGGACCCTCCACGCGCCGACCCTAAGGCGGATCCGCCATGGGTGGATCCCACATAGTCGTTGGTTACCACCTCCTCTTGTGTCAGGCGCAACTCGTCACGGAGTCGATCCAAGCTCGCGTCCGCGGCTGCCCTAGCAGTCTGAGAATCCTCCAGACCCCGCTCGAGGTCGTGGATCCGGGATTGGAGCTGGTGGATCTCAGATCCGGCGAGCGCCATCTCCCTAAGGAGATGGTCGTTGTCATCTCGCATACCATCTCGTTGACGGGAGGCGCGATCCAGCCGTCCGGTCAGGTCGCGGATCTCGACCGCCTGATCAGCCAACAAGAGTCGCAGGTCCTGCGAACGAGAGGCCGCACGGTGCTCCCACCCCTGGATCTCCATAGCCTGGTCATGGACCTGGGCTCGCAAGGTTTGGAGTTAGGTGGCGTGCAAAGACGCAGCTCGGTCGCTAACATCTTGGGCCGCCTGGAGCTCTGCCGTCAAGGTTTGCACCCGATCGGAAAGAGTTTGGGCCTGGGTACGCAGATCGGTGGGCGACATCGAAGAGGGGCTGACCGGAGGAGTGGTGGATGGAGCCTTGCCCGGCGATTGACTGATACGCTTGGTGGGAGACATGTGTCACGAAGAGGAGAAGGCGGTTGTGGATGCTGGTAGTGCACGTCGTGAACGCTGTTGTGCAGCGCCGACAACGTACAGGAGGCGATTGTGGTGAAGTGCTTTCTCTGAAATAAGAGAATGGGCCTGACGCGGGGTCACTATCCCGAATAAGTGACAATTTCAAGTGATTAGAGAGGATTTGGGTTGTCTGACACGGGTGTAAGTTGCCTGTGGTGGATTAGCCATGACGAGCAGCACCCCGTATGAAATAACGATGGATCTGGTATGAGCGATGTACGAGAAGGCAAGATCCACCAAGACTTATCTCGGATCCACCTTTACCTGGATTCACTTAAATGGATATGGGATATACTATATAAGAGTGGATCGAGTGTGGATCCTATGAACGAATGATGGTAGGTGTCCTCTGAAGGTGGATCTAGTAGCCACAGCTAGCAAAAAGTCAAGATCCACCGCGAGGTGCCCCGGATCCCATACTTCCGAGCTCGGATCCAAGGAGGGAGGATCCCGCATAGAGGGACCTGGATCCAGGGTATAAGGATGATGGATGCAGTGGATCTCGAACTTTCGTTGGACAATGGAGATCACAGACGGTTGCAAGATGATGTTGGATGATTGGAGAGCTCAGATCCACGACGAGTGTACACTTACAGTGAAGTGTATCCGTTAGTCGGTGTCTGGGCGCAGTTGGTAAGTTGGATCCAGCAATCTCGCAGATTTTGCTGATCCCGCTACACCACAAATCCCTTACCAGACTCGGCTGCATGTCCCCTCTCTCCTTGACCCATCATCCCAGCTGTATTATCTTCAGATCCACCGGATCCATGGCGTAATCATAATGGTCACCCTATTATGGGTACACTCATCCGGATCTAGGTCGCTTGGATCCACTTCACTGTAAGTGTACACTCGTCGTGGATCTGAGCTTTCCAATCATCCAACATCATCTTGTAACCGTCTGCGATAACCATTGTCCAACGAAAGTTCGAGATCCACTGCATCCATCATCCTTATACCCTGGATCCAGGTCCCTCTCTGCGGCATCCTCCCTCCTTGGATCCGAACTCGGAAGTATGGGGTCCGGGGCACCTCGCGGTGGATCTTGACTTCTTGTTAGCCGTGGCTACTAGATCCACCTTCAGAGGGCATCTACCATCATTCCTTCATAGGATCCACACTCGATCCACTCTTATATAGTATATCCCATATCCATCTAAGTGAATCCAGGTAAGGGTGGATCCGAGATAAGTCTTGGTGGATCTTGCCTTCTCGTACATCGCTCATACCAGATCCATCGTTATTTCATACGGGGTGCTGCTCGTCATGGCTAATCCACCACAGGCAACTTGCACCCGTGTCAGACAACCCAAATCCTCTCTAATCACTTGAAATTGTCACTGATTCGGGATAGTGACCCCGCGTCAGGCCCATTCTCTTATTTCTGAGAAAGCACTTCACCACAATCGCCGCCTGTACGTTGTCGGCGCTGCACAACAGCGTTCACGACGTGCACTACCAGCATCCACAACCGCCTTCTCCTCTTCGTGACACATGTCTCCCACCAAGCGTATCAGTCAATCGCCGGGCAAGGCTCCATCCACCACTCCTCCGGTCAGCCCCTCTTCGATGTCGCCCACCGATCTGCGTACCCAGGCCCAAACTCTTTCCGATCGGGTGCAAACCTTGACGGCAGAGCTCCAGGCGGCCCAAGATGTTAGCGACCGAGCTGCGTCTTTGCACGCCACCCAACTCCAAACCTTGCGAGCCCAGGTCCATGACCAGGCTATGGAGATCCAGGAGTGGGAGCACCGTGCGGCCTCTCGGTCGCAGGACCTACGACTCTTGTTGGCTGATCAGGCGGTCGAGATCCGCGACCTGACCGGACGGCTGGATCGCGCCTCCCTTCAACGAGATGGCATGCGAGACGACAACGACCACCTTCTTGGGGAAATGGAGCTCGCCGGATCTGAGATCCACCAGCTCCAATCCCGGATCCATGACCTCGAGCGGGATCTGGAAGATTCCCAGACTGCTAGTGCAGCCGCGGACGAGAGTTTGGATCAACTCCGTGACGAGTTGCGCCTGACACAAGAAGAGGTGGTGACTAACGACTATGTGGGATCCACCCATGGCGGATCCGCATTAGGGTCGGCGCGTGGAGGGTCCCCCGCGCCAAATCCACCTCCCTCGTCGCCGGATGTAGCTCTGGCTCAACTCTCTGAGGAGTTGTAAGACACCAAGGAGTCGCTCGAAACAGCGTCTGCTGGGCGAGATTACGCGCTCGAAGCGTTCGTGCGTATAACTCAATTGCGCGACGAGATCCAAGTGAAGCTGGCGGACAGCGAACTCCAGCGGGACAAGGCGGCTACCGAGTGGGCGGATGCCAAGCGGACGCAAACAGAACTGGAATCCAAGCTTCGCCGCACGAGTACGTGGATCCTCTTTTGGTCCCTGTTAGTAACTCCATATTCACTTGTTATGTCAATCCAGGTGACAAATTGAAGGATGCCGATGCAACCGCAGCTAAACTCCAGGATCAACTCGCTGCCGCTCAAGCTCAGCAGCAACAGCTGGTCCTGGAGCGCGATCGTGGCTTATCGGAGCGGGATTTGGCACGTCGACGACTGGCGCTGATGACAGCTGCTGTTTCAGATCCCCTTCCTCCCCTGTCGGGGCCCTCTCATGCTGCCAGCGTCTCTGCTCCTCTTCCGTCTGTAAGTGGGGCGGATCCGTCGGCTGCGAAACGCCCGCGTAGTGCTTCTCCCGCTCCTAGCACCGGATCCTCCCGTCCCCATAAGCATGCCCGAGCCTCCCCAAAAGCCAAGCCCAAAAATTTCGGCGTCCAAGGCGGGATCCACATCCACGTCCAAGACTTCCGCCTCCCCCTCGAAGTCTGGTGCCGGATCCAAGTCCGGATCCACCGCTACAATCAAGTCGACACCAGCGTCTAAGACTGGATCTGCAGCTACGTCCAAAACGGGAGTGGGATCCAAGGCTGGATCCATTGCTGCTACGTCAAAATCTGGATCTGGACCCAAGACTGGATCTACGGCGTCCAAGACCGGATCCGTTGCTGCATCCAAAACGGGATCCACGGTGCCAAGTCTGGATCGACGGCCAAGGCGGGATCCACGGTGTTTAAGTCCGGATCGACTGCCAAGGCTGGATCCGTTGCAGTATCCAAACCGGGATCGGCGTCCAAGACCGGATCCACGATCGCACCGTCGTCCCAGGCAGTGGTGTCAACTGGATCCACAGCAACCGCTGCTCCTACGACGGGATTAGCCCCATCCACAGCTAAGTCCAGACCGTCTCTGTCGGGATCCACCGCTGGCTCTTCGGTGACGACGCCTGCCGTTCCCCAGCCAGCTTCCACGGGCCATCCGCAGGCCCGTACTGGGCCCGGGAAAGGGAAAGCCAAACGTGTCATTCCCCTGGATGTGGACTTGGCAGCTCGGAGGACGACGAGGATGAGGAATCCGACTGGTCCGACGGCTCAGGACCTCCTATCCGGCCGTCATCGAAGCGTACGTCGTCCTCCGGCCCGTATCCCTTCACTCTGGGCGATGAGGACGATGACGACGACGACGACGATGAAAGTCCGGAGGATTCGGAGGAGGCTCGAGCCGCTGATGACGCCTTGGAGGAGGACACGCGACGGGCCTTGTCCCAGTCCCGATCTGAAGCCCGGCGAAGATCCCTCTCAACCCCGCCTCCACAAGTCGCTGGTACCGCCGGATCTGGAGGTGACAATGCGGGATCTGCGATCCAAGTCGACAGTGATGGTGGATCGGGTGGATCTAGTGGAGGGGGGTCACCTCATGGTGGCGGATCCCCATCTCATGGTAGCGGATCTCCAGGGTCGCCTCGTGGTGGCGGATCCCCCGGATCTGTCTTGATCCCCGCTCCCCCTAACTCTTCATTGCCAGGGATGCTCCCCGTGGCCCCGTTCGGTCCGGATGCCACCTTCATTCCTGGTCGGCGTGCTCCCGTGGCCTTCGCCACCCGAGACATTGAACCTTGGTCCGCCAAGAAATTGAACCGGGTCGCCATTATTTCAATGAAGATCACGGTCCTGTTTCCTGGGCTGCCGTTTCGAGCTGAATGGATATTCCCTCGGGAAGCGGACGCCATCCCGACGGCCGGATACGTGGATTCGCCCATCACCAGACCTCACGTGGAAGAATTGATAAATGCTGCCCCGTGGGATACGCTGGTCACCACACCGGTGGATCCGGTTAGCTTCAGGGGTGATGTGCGCTGGCGACTCGGGTTATTCGTTCGCGCGTTCAGGGATTTCGTTTCCAAGCACCGGGTTGCCATATGGGAAGGCACTCACCGATTCCCCATCTCTCGTAATCAACTGCAAGGTTCGACTTGGTTGTCCAACTTCAACAAGCAGCGTGGTAACCGACGTAGCCATGCTGGTCGAGCTTGGGAGAAAGTCCTCATGATCCTCGTGTTGGCGATCCAGGACGGTTGGTGTGACGTGGATATTTTGTTGGATCCATCCTTCTTGCATCTTCCCCGACGCGGGGATAAAGTAGCTTGGTTTCCGGGATCCGTATCCCGTCAAGCCAACTTGGAGGATCCCAACCTCCATCGCCCAGAACCCACGAACCTACTGGAAGCCTTGCGAGAGATCGACGAAGCCGAGCCTTGGCGCATCCAGTTTCGTGGGGATCCGAGCCAACACCCAGGACACCAGATCCAGCGTCTGGTGGGCAAGTTCTTCAATGTTCAGCCCAAGACTACTTGATCCCTCTTTGACGCCACGCCCCAGTTTCAGTCTTCGTGGATTCGTTTCGTAGTAGTAACTGGCGACTGGAAACTGGGTCGAGCTAGCCTTTTTTGCATAAGCTATTATAATCCACACTCTCTTACTTGAATACGTCCGTAACATTCCTTCGTCGGTTGAGAAATCCAGTCAGAGCCTTTCCGTGTACACCTGGATCTGGGCCGGATCCACCCTTTCAGTGTACACCTGGATCTGGGCTGGATTCTGGATCTGGGTCGGATCCACGCTTGGATTTCATCCGGATCTAGCGCCAACGACCTAGTTTCAATTGGGTCAGTATAGTTCGGGCTTTTGAAAGCTCGCGCTTGAGATCAAGCAGGACTCCTCGCACGTAAAACGTCACTCTTATGCATAAACATTCACCCCTTCCTCCTAATCCACCCTTCCCCTGTGGATTCGTCCTCTCTTTCTTTCCGATGTGACCAACTCACATCAGCGATCCTCCTCCTCCTGACCCACACCCTTCCTGTGGGTCCTTCTTCCTCCTCCCATCGACATGACCAACTCACATCAATGGATCCCCTTCCTACTCTTCTTCATGAGACTGCATCACGCCGAATCTGTTACGATTCGTACGATCCCGCAAGAAATCATAGAGTAATGCTCCACAGTTCAGATCTGCCTCGTCTACCCAACTGGGTTCGTCATATCCACGCCAATACACCAGAAATTCACGGTAAATCCGTCCGTATCTAGTTCGCTTCCCTGACCTCATGTCGGTGATCTTCTCGACTTCGAACTCGTCGGCTTCGAGATCCACATTCCAACTATCTTCCGGTAGGAGGACTTCGTCGAAATCCACCCGGTCGGATTCATCCACCGAAAGACGGGTCTGCGGCCGATCCGGATATTCTTTGACCAACTTCAGCTTGGATACGTGTACTACAGGGAACAAGCGATATTCGGTACCTGCCGTTTCCAACTTCACCGCATGTTCCCCTATCTTTTCGCTCACCCGGAACGGTCCGTGCCATAGATGGGCCAATTTGCGGGCGTACCCTTCTTTCACTCGATCCAAATAAAGCCACACCTGCGATCCCACTTGGATTTGATGCGGACGGGCGTCTTCGTTGTGTCGATCCGCTCGATCCTGTATCGCACTCCGCAGCCGTTCGTTCACTTGGGATCTGGCTTGCCGGTAGTATTTCTGGACTTGGTATCGTCATCGCCTTGGATCTCGGTTTCTCTTCTCGGTGCTACACACTGGAATGACTGCTTCTAGGGTGGATTTGGGATCCCACCCATGTACCAAGTAAAATGGGGTATCACCCCGGATCCTGTCTTGGGCGGTATTCATCGCGAAGGGGAGTCGTTCTGCGTACTCATCCCAGTCCCTCTGATCCAGATCCTGGACATACATCTTGAGTGCCCTCGTGATCGTCTGCACCATGCGCTCGGCCGACCCGTTAGCTTGGGGACGATATGCCATGGTTGCTCGCTGTCTCTGCCCCAGGATCCGGTTGAAAGCTCGAAAGAAATCAGACATAAAGCCTGGCTCCCGATCATGTCTAATCATCTCACTAGCCCCCAAATCTTCGGAAAACGCACTCCTCGTACGATTCGGCAATGGTTTGCGCAGTTCTAGACGCACTAGCTTTGGCTATCACGTATCCGGTAAACAGATCCACCCAGATCAACAATTCTGTGTTTCCTTTGAACGACTTGGGCAACGAGGGGATATGATCCATGGCTATGATTTGGAAAGGGTAAGTCGCTCGGATATCCCAGGTGACTCCCCTTCGATTGTGGGCCTGCCCTTGCCTGTCTCACAATCCACACATTCACCGACATATCGTTGCACGCTCTTGAATAGTCCCCTCCAGTGGAAACATTCCCGGATCCGTTGGTAGGTCCGACCAATCCCCTGATGTCCACCTTCTAAACTAGCGTGATAGTGGTGTAGGACATCCTGTTGTAAGGTTTCTGGCATCACCAATCTCATCAATCCATCCCGATCCTCGTTGACTCTCTTCGTAGGGGGGCAATAGAAGAGCAAGTCATTCAGATCCATTGCGTAATCCGTAGCGATAGTACTGTAGGATTTGGTATCCTCCCGACTCAGGTCTCGTACATCCCCCATCAGATACTTATTTAGTCCCAAGATCCACGCTTCCTCGTTCTGTGCTTTGAGGATCCGCTCAATGCGGACTCTCTTCACAAATGTTTCATCGAGGATCTGGGGGCTGGATCCAATCCTTCCTCTGGACCTAGTGACAGCCATCACCTGGACTGTCCTTTTCCCGGATCCAACTACCACCACTTCGTCTAGTCGGTTCAACGTAACGAGATCCTGATGCTCGGCTTCTCTCTCCACTTCGACACCACATTGATTCCGTAAAGCGGCACTGGCCAAGCTGTCTGCACTGGCATTCCAATCTCGCTTGACATGCACTAACTCGTGATTCAACCAACCACGCAGGTGGATCATCACTTTCTGCCGTAACAGTGTTAGGGCCGGGGCCTTACAGTCAATCTCACCTCGCACCTGTCTGATCACCAAATTGGAATCCCCACAAATCACCAGCCTTTTTGGATCTTGTCCCTTTAGTAGATCCAAACCCAGCAGGAGCCCGTTATACTCTGCTTCATTGCCGGTGAGGCCCTCCGCATAAGTGGATCTGGCCCGTACAACTTCCCATCCGGGCAGTCTCCACAGTATTGCGCTGTATGCTCCTCCTCCGCGTCGTACGCGAGCGGATCCATCGAAACTCAGGACGTACAGATCCTCATCAACTTGTACCGTCGGGATCAGGGTTTGGATCCGGCGTTTGGGCTCTTTCTTAGGAGCGATCCTAGTCAGCGCTTCATCCATCTTAGCTCGAGGTGTGATGCTCGCGGCCAAGACTCCCAGGATCTCGTCTTCCCCTTTCGAACATTTCACAATCACCAGTGTCCAAGGCGAGAGTAAAGCTGCCCACTGTCCCAAACGTCCTTGTAACCCGGCCGACTTGAACAGCCAAGCTAGCGTAGAGTGTCGAGTCAGGATCCGGATGGATCTTCCCACCAGCAGGTTGTAATTGAGATCCAACACGCGAAGGAGCGCGAATATCTCTTTCTCCACCGCTCCGTAGTTCAGTTCATTCCCATACAGGAATGCTGTTACCGCGTCCAGCTGGTCCAGGGGCCAGAATGTCGTCGATATAAGATCTGCGTCCTAACACAGACGGGGTCCCAGGATCCCCTGGCTCCCCCGCTTCGAATGGATCCACTTCCGTATGATCTTCCCCGGATCCACCCTTTTCGGGTTCCGGTATCCGGGTGAATCCATAGAGGGCGTTATCGATCAGGCGTTGGTAGATCTGGGGTGCGTTCTTCAATCCAAACGGCATCCGGTTCCACTCGAACAGTCCAAACAGTGTGATGAATGCGGATATTGCGCGAGCTCGATCCGTCATAGTCACCACCCAGAAACCACTGGCCATGTCTAGAGAACAGTACCAGAGTACTTTATCCAAATCTTCCAACAGCTCATTGATTAGAAGCATCGGATACACCATCAATCGAGTCAGGTCGTTAACTAGTCGGTAATCAATGCACAGACGTATATCCACCCCGTTCTTCTTGATGATGATTACCACCGAAGATGCCCACGGGGATGTTGAGAAACTGATGATCTTGGCTTGCAGCAGGCCCTTAATCAGATCTGATAGTTTTTCTCGGAACTGAGGTGCCACCTTCCGCACCCTTTGAGCAATCGGTTTCGCATCGCCGACATCGATGTCACATTTGACCCCGCGGGCAGCGGGCGGCAATGCATTTCCTTTACCAATCAGCAGATGTCGGCTTTCCCAGATTTTCTGACGTAACCGATCCACTTCTGCGGGCTCGTTCGCCCCTGGATCCACTTGGATATCGTCAATCGTGACCTCCTCTGTGGTCAGTGGCATCTCCGGGATTACCGCCAGGCCATCCCCGAGATCCTCGGCGTGTAGATCCCCGCCTTCATGGTAACAGACTTGTTCATCTTCCGTCTTCGTCGGATCCACCATTGGATCCAAACACCGCGACCCTCTTTCACCTGGCCGTCCTTCCGTCTTCGTGGGATCAGGTACCCTGGTATCGGGGAAGCCACCAGTTGGATCTAGTCGATCCTCTAGCGAGTTTAAACCCGACGGTTCTGGTTTGACTAGTGTTGTCACTCTCGATAAGGATCCAGGCACTTTGCCCCATGCAAAGTTAGGATCCACTCTGGGGTCAGCGGGATCTGGCGGGCCGGCTTCAGCCTTCTGCGATCCTTCATCCAACGACCCTGCGTTATCTAGGGGCCGACGCTGGGGATCATCCCCGGTCTTGGATCCCACCTCCATCGCTTGGACCTCAATCCGACGATCCCTCTGCAGGATCTTTCGCGGAGTTGGATATGAAGGCTGATCCACCAAGGGGCCAGTTGGCCCCGCCGGGAACTCCACCTCTCCGAGAGATTCGATTTCGGTAGTCGCCTCGTACGCCAGATTCTGCCATTCTCTGTAACGACGGGATCCCACTGACACATATCCAGGTCGCCTAGGGATACCGACCTTCGCCAGCCATCGCCCGATCTCCTCATAATGGTCCAGTAATAGTCTCTTGCCGCTGACGTTCGTGACCTGGAGGTATTGCGATCGACCTGGTCCCTGGATTACGGTAGGCACCCATTTCTCGCCCCGAGTGACCCACAGTTTCTCATGTTCCACCCACTTTAACCGATCTGGCAGTTCCCAGGTTTCTCCGGGCTCGATCCAGGTCGTCTTATCCGCCCTTATGATCCTCATTTTCGCTCCAAACAACGACCGCCGTCCGCTGAGCTGGATCCGCATCTCGTCAGGGAAACAAAGTGTCCCATCCGCCAGATCCAACCTCACACCGGCTGGTACCATGAAATCCATCCCGAGGATGGCGTCTTGACCAGCGAGATCTCCAACCCAAATATCAAACCAGTACACCAAACAACCTGCCAACGTGATCTTGATTCGCGTTCTCCCATTCGTACGGTACACGCCTTCACCAATCCCAACACAATCTTGGATCCGACTCCCATCCATTTGGCACCTAACCTTACGAGCAAAGGCGGTATCCAGTATAGACACCTCGGCATCACTATCTAGGAGTAGGATTGCTTTTTCATTGTTGATCTTGCCCCCTACCTTGGCTTGTCTGAACCACTTTCCTGGGGCATGGTACTTCCAGTATCCACGGGACTCCCCTGTTAGCAGATCCATGGATCCCACATCCTCAGATCCACGGGATCCTGTGACCTGACAGACCTTAGGTGGATCTGCAGTGACCTCACCCTTGGTAGGCTCAAACCATCGACCATGTTGGTGTTTCTCCCAATAACCACGTGCCTCTCCTCTTTGTGGATCCAGGGTCGAAGAGACTTCGGATCTGGCAAATTCATCCACTTGGCGCAAACTAGAAACCTTGGCAACGGACACTTCATGTAGATCACGTGTATTATCGACTGGATCTAGGGTCTTGCTACCTGGATCTAGCGATGTCTTGTTCACAAATGCATAAATGCAGTACCTAGAACGCTCGGCTCGTACCGGATTCAAACCCGGCGAGCGTCCTAGTTTAACATCTTCTCGGCCACTTCTGGCAACATCCCTCTGTGCTTGGCTGGATCAAACCACTGGTGGATCTGGTTGTAGAATTCCTCCATCGGACACCTGCCGACGTCGTGAATCTCGCCACAGCCGCGACACACGTAGAAGCAATGATCCCCAGGATGACCTTTCTTGCCACACTTCTCACAGACCAGATGTTTCCAGCATCCAGATTCAGTGTGCTTCCGGGATCCGCACTGCGAACACCTGACTTGTGCTGTCCCGTCCATGAGATCTCAGGATCTGTACATCCCACGGTCCCCCGGGTACGGTATCCTCCGACCGCGAGTTGTCTCCGGTCTTCGTCGTTCGATCGTTGGATGCAGTGAGACAGACTCGACGGTAATCCTCTGGGTCGGAGTCCGAACTGTCGGATCCTGATTCAGTTCCTGAGTCGGGCGCCGTGACTTGGTGGACACGTCGAGCTGGAGCCGTAGGCGTCGGAGCCTTTTGGCGATACTTGCCGGATCCGACCGCCGCCTTCTTCTGGCGGTGTTTCGCGCGATCCACAGCCCGCAGCACTTCCTCAAGCTCGTCTGCGTCTGGAAGACGTAACAGGGTCAGCCTGTCGGCCAGATCCACATCTCCCAACGTCTCGATGAAATGATCCACATGTTCCCGTAGTACCTTGGATCCCCCATCCTTGATCTTCAACTTGGCCCGTAGACCGGCCACATTTAGTCGATGCAGGTATTCTAGCGGGGATTCATCCGATCTGCGGCGAGCATGGTAGTATTGTCGTGCCACCGACACTCCCAATCCACAGTACTGGGTCTGGAAACTGCGCAGCAAATCTGGCCACTTGTTCCTGGCGAATCTACCCAGCTGCCGATACCAGTTCCTGGTTGGCCCCGCTAGCAGATCCGCAAAGGTCAGACATTTCTCGGCATCCGACGCTTGATCTCTCATGAGGGCCGACTTGACTTTGCTGATCCATGTTCTCGCTCGGTCCTCGTCTTGATCCTTGCCCGTGAACTCCTTCAGATCCGATATGGCTGAGATCCGTACCCTCTGGATCATGGACGATCCACCTGCCCCGGCTGTGGCTGTTGCTACCACTGCTGACGAAGGGGATGGGCCATCCAGATCATCTGGGTCGAACTCATCATGGGAGTTGTCTCCCTCCACGGACTCCATCTCCACGTCTCGTGCTCCATGTTCGTGGAGCACTTGCACTTGTGGCACGGGCGTTCTCATACCCTGTTCGGCCAGGAAACGACTCATCGCAGCTTCGAAGTGTCGCTGCAGGGTGCCTGAGGAGGTGTCGGAAGAGCCTGTGGCCGGCTGGTCCACTGGCGAGACAGGATCCGTGAGGCGATTACCTTGAGTCCGATCTAATGATAACCCCACTGGCTTCTTGCCGGATCTGGCTCGATCCTGGCTGGATTGTATCAGATCACGGGTAGGGCGTACTGGATCCCGAGCCTTCACGCTCACAGGGACTTCCTGTCCCCGGATCCTCGCCCGCGCTTCCAGCATGGATGCCCCGGAGGGTCCTAAAGTCATGCGTCGTGGTTCGGACGACGTGTCTGACTCATCCTCAGCGGCGGATTCGTAGTTCGAGGACGCAGCTTGGCTGATCCTCGGCGACGACACTGAATCCATAGTGCGCGACCTTTCTCCGGTGATGGACTTAACTCTGGCAAAGAGGTCCCGCGCCGCGGATACTATGAGATCCAGGTCTAGCTCGAAGATATCCTCTGCGTCGAACACACCAGCTACGATGCCTGACTCCGTAAGCAAACGTAATAGATCTTTGACTGCCACCAACTTGTTCGCCGTTTTCGTTGGTGCTCTCACCGGTTCCCTTGGATCGTCGATCTGTCGTGGATTCAGGATCTGCATGACAGGATCTTGATGCAGGAAGTCGCGTAAAGCTTGGTGGCGATACACAAACTCGAGATCCTTGTCGGACCAGCTTGACCTGGATCCAGCTTGGTCTTCTTCCGACTCTGGAGCTTGCATCTTCTTCCGCGTAGTCTTACTCGTTTTCGTCTTCTTTCTCGTTTCTTCGACTAGCGGGGTTGGGTTTAGGTACGGTGTTGGCTTAACCGGTGAATCTGCAAATGCATACCGTTTCGCCTTCACTTTCCCTTGTTTTGCTAGCGGATCTTGACTTGCGTCAAGATCCGCAGGGGTCCCCGAGGGGACCTGGGGGGGATAGAGAGATTTCTCTTCTAGATCCGGATCCGGATCCACCTCTCTTCCGTCGACAGAGCTCCTCCCAAACCTCCATCGATCTGCAGATCTTGTTTCATTCAGCAGCGTCTTCGTCGATCCGACCTCCGACGACGCCTCTTCCCCTGGCTCAATCTTCACTTGAGCATCTTCTTGGGACTCACGGTGAAATCCCGAGTCACCAAAAGATCCGGGCACGCGCACCATTGTGGTGTAGCGGGATCAGCAATATCTGCGAGATTGCCAGATCCAACTTACCAACTGCGCCCAGACACCGACTAACGGAGGGGGTCCCCCGATGATCCGTGTTCTGCTGAACTTTCCTCACCTTGTGTACCCGTCGGTAGGGCGGGATCTGCTCTCTCGGTAACTTCCGAAGAGTTCAAGTGGTGAAGCTTGAGTGTCTTGGCGAGACGTGGGGATGGGGTGGAGCAACAGTGGAAAATCTTCACTCTGCGTCCGTGGATGGTTCCGTATCCTAAGCGAATATTCGAGCTTATGGATCCGGGGCCTAGATCGTGGATCTGGCCGTAGGGTTGCCTTGCGGGTGTGTTCCCTTGCCTTTGTAGTTCCTTTGCGTTGTACTTGCCGCCTCCTGTGACGGGATCTTGAGAGTTGAGAGCCTCAAGGGTGTAACCGACCAAGTAGTAAATTCGGTTAACCTGTCGGATCTGCACAAGTAAAGGAAAAGCTCACTAGGTTGTAGGATCTGGTCAATGTATTATCCAGTTATCACTACCAACGCTAGATTCGCAATTCCCAACCTTCTTTGAGCTCGTACGGCCAATGTAGTTCCGGTGCTTGAGGGCAGGAAGGCACTTGCGTGTTATGGTGCAAATGAGGTTCTGTATTGATCCTTAAGCCTATACCTGCCTGGATTTCTACCTTCTATGTCTTTTTCTAGCTAAATCCCTTACCAGGCCCGGCTGCATGGCCTTTCTTCCCTTGACCCATCATCCCAGCTGTATTATCTTCAAATCCACCGGATCCATGGCGTAATCATTATGGTCACCCTATTATGGGTACACTCATCCGGATCCAGGTCGCTGGATCCACTTCACTGTAAGTGCACACTCGTCGTGGATCTGAGCTCTCCAATCATCCAACATCATCTTGCAACCGTCTGTGATCTCCATTTTCCCACGAGACTTCGAGATCCACAGCATCCATCATCTCTGCACCCTGGATCCAGGTCCCTCTCTGCGGGATCCTCCCTCCTTGGATCCGAACTCGGAAGTATGGGATCCGGGGCACCTCGCGGTGGATCTTGACTTCTTGTTAGCCGTGGCTACTAGATCCACCTTCAGAGGGCATCTACCATCATTCGTTCATAGGATCCACACTCGATCCACTCTTATATAGTATATCCCATATCCATCTAAGTGAATCCAGGTAAGGGATAAGTCTTGGTGGATCTTGCCTTCCCGTACATCATTCATACCAGATCCATCGTTATTTCATACGGGGTGCTGCTCGTCGTGACTAATCCACCACAGGCAACTTGCATCCGTGCCAGCCAACCCAAATCCTCTCTAATCACTTGAAATTGTCACTGATTCGGGATAGTGACCCCGCGTCGGGTCCATTCTCTTATTTCTGAGAAAGCACTTCACCACAGCACTTGCTTCACTAACTTTTTCGTGGTTTTGTCCAGACATCTATAGAACTGGGCAAGGAGCACGCGCTCGCTCACCTTGTTCCGCCCAACAACGTCGCGCAGTCCAGCAGGGAAGTCGGCGTACGTCTCGCCGGGCATCATCCTGCGCATGCTTACACGCCATTCCGCCGCCGATTTGTCAAGCTTCTCACCGTAGCGCCTTAGCAACATCTTCTTCAGGTTCGTCCAAGCTCTCTGTTGTTGTGGTAGCCTCCTGTTCATGTTAACCCACCACTTCGCTGCATTGTCCATCAGCTTATAGCCAAGTATGAAGTACAAGGCATGGTCGGACCACCGGCCACGACCTGACTCCTTGGCGCCTCGCAAGGCGAGATCCATACGATCGATCCATGTCGACACTGAAACTCTTGGAGATGGTGTGAACGTCGGTAGCTCAAGGTCTTTCACACTACGCCGTCGCGGTCGTACTTGCTGACGCCCACGTCGTTCATGACGACCACGCCTCTCTCGCCGGCCTTGCCGTCCCCGCTCGTCGTCCCCGGACTCCTCGCTGGAACTACTGCTGCTGCTGGGGTCACCATCTTCCTCGACGTCGCTACTCCCTTCGTCGCCACTCGACTGATCATGACCGTGATCCTCGTCGCCGCCGTAGTCACTGGAACTATTGCTCGACGACTCCGAGCTGCTACTATCGCTAGATGGTGGTGACCCACCGACCACCTGCCTACCTCTCCGTTCATACTGATGCTTGCCACGACGCCCATGTTGTCCATGATCACTTCGTCGATTCCTGACAGCCATGCGCCGTTCAGCTACCGGTGTCGCCGCTGGTGCTGCTGCAGGTGCGGCTTGGGCTCTCGCCACCGTCGCTGTCAATCGCTGAACTGCGGTCAATATTGTCGCTAGATCTGCTGCTGGGATCCGATCCCCCTGTTCGTCTTTCGCCGCAGGCTGCAGTCCAGCTACCATCGTCGTCGCCTGCAGTAGCCCAGCATTCGCTGCCGCCACATCTGCACCGTTCTCCGGTTCATCGCGCGCTGCTTGCTCAGTTGTCTTATTGCTCTGTTGCGCGCTTCTCGTCTTGTTCTGGGGTCCTGACGTCTTGTGTTGCGATACCACTTCACCCATGCTCTCGTTTCCCGATTCGTCCGTAGGAGATCCCGCTTCGTCTCGGAGTCCCGTTTGTTGGAGCCGTCTTTTTCCGTTCCCACTTCGTGTCGTAGTCATTGCCAACTTAACTCCAATAATACCACTGGATTGTTTCTTGCTCAAATGTTGCCCCTGTATGACCACCATGTAACGAGTCTCAGGACGCCTGCTCGCCGGCGGGTCGCACCGCTCACTGCCACCGTCTGTAGGTGAACTACCAGGGTTCCGAGGCTCGTACGCAATCAACACTGTACTGGCTGCTCTCAAGCCGCCGGGACGCGTCCGTCCCTATTTGTATTTAACTCAACCACTCTGCTCTACTCGATGTAGAGCTCTCAACTCAACCTCAACCTCAACTGCGTCTTACTGCTCAGCCCTGCCTCTCACAGGACCGCGGCTCACCGCACAGACACGCTTAGGGGCCACCGAGGCAGTCACACACACGTCGAACCCTGTGTCCGCCGCACTGGTCACCGCCGGTAAGCCCGCGTGCAACAACAATCAGACTCGTCAAAGGGCTAACCCCTTCTGACGCGCCCGCTTCCTCGAACCACAACCACCACCACGAACGGCTCCACCCCGTCGCTCTCTGGCCAACTACCCACTCGCTTTGTGCCTTACGGCTCTGCTCAAGAATGCCAGGCAGCTCTGCTCGCCCGGCACTCGACTCGTTCTCGCGCTTCTCCGGCTGTGCTCGTAACGACCTGCAAGTCCTGGGCCTAAACACGCGCTCCGCAACTGACGCACCACTTTGCTCGTACTCGAGCCACTTGCGCCTCGCGGATCCAATTCTTAACTGAGCTCGAGCCGCCGCTCGCCGCTCAGTGTCCACATCACGTCCCGAATTCTCGGTCGACTTCGACGTGAAGCAGCTGCTCTACTGGCTTCTTACAGTGCTACACTTCGTCGTCTCACCACCTCGTCCTTTCGTTTATTGCTCTGCTAGGGCCCACTATCGCACACTCATCGCCCTTCGACAGTAACGGTCGGTGTCGTACCCTACTGCAGCTGTGGGTACAGACTGTACCGTACCGTGGCTCTTCCTGTCACGCGAGCCTCTGCCGCTCACATTCACCGCTGGTCCCGTAAACTGGCGTCATCTCCGCTTCCCCGCGAACGAGCTGCCCGTGTGGTGTAGCGGGATCAGCAAAATCTGCGAGATTAAGAGTGGATCGAGTGTGGATCCTATGAAGGAATGATGGTAGGTGCCCTCTGAAGGTGGATCTAGTAGCCACGGCTAACAAGAAGTCAAGATCCACCGCGAGGTGCCCCGGATCCCATACTTCCGAGTTCGGATCCAAGGAGGGAGGATCCCGCAGAGAGGGACCTGGATCCAGGGTGCAGAGATGATGGATGCTGTGGATCTCGAAGTCTCGTGGGAAAATGGAGATCACAGACGGTTGCAAGATGATGTTGGATGATTGGAGAGCTCAGATCCACGACGAGTGTGCACTTACAGTGAAGTGGATCCAGCGACCTGGATCCGGATGAGTGTACCCATAATAGGGTGACCATAATGATTACGCCATGGATCCGGTGGATTTGAAGATAATACAGCTGGGATGATGGGTCAAGGGAAGAAAGGCCATGCAGCCGGGCCTGGTAAGGGATTTAGCTAGAAAAAGACATAGAAGGTAGAAATCCAGGCAGGTATAGGCTTAAGGATCAATACAGAACCTCATTTGCACCATAACACGCAAGTGCCTTCCTGCCCTCAAGCACCGGAACTACATTGGCCGTACGAGCTCAAAGAAGGTTGGGAATTGCGAATCTAGCGTTGGTAGTGATAACTGGATAATACATTGACCAGATCCTACAACCTAGTGAGCTTTTCCTTTACTTGTGCAGATCCGACAGGTTAACCGAATTTACTACTTGGTCGGTTACACCCTTGAGGCTCTCAACTCTCAAGATCCCGTCACAGGAGGCGGCAAGTACAACGCAAAGGAACTACAAAGGCAAGGGAACACACCCGCAAGGCAACCCTACGGCCAGATCCACGATCTAGGCCCCGGATCCATAAGCTCGAATATTCGCTTAGGATACGGAACCATCCACGGACGCAGAGTGAAGATTTTCCACTGTTGCTCCACCCCATCCCCACGTCTCGCCAAGACACTCAAGCTTCACCACTTGAACTCTTCGGAAGTTACCGAGAGAGCAGATCCCGCCCTACCGACGGGTACACAAGGTGAGGAAAGTTCAGCAGAACACGGATCATCGGGGGACCCCCTCCGTTAGTCGGTGTCTGGGCGCAGTTGGTAAGTTGGATCTGGCATATAGTATATCCCACATCCATCTAAGTGAATCCAGGTAAGGGTGGATCCGAGATAAGTCTTGGTGGATCTTGCCTTCTCGTACATCGCTCATACCAGATCCATCGTCATTTCATACGGGGTGCTGCTCGTCATGGCTAATCCACCACAGGCAACTTGCACCCGTGCCAGCCAACCCAAATCCTCTCTAATCACTTGAAATTGTCACTGATTCGGGATAGTGACCCCGCGTCAGGCCCATTCTCTTATTTCTGAGAAAGCACTTCACCACAATCGCCGCCTGTACGTTGTCGGCGCTGCACAACAGCGTTCACGACGTGCACTACCAGCATCCACAACCGTCTTCTCCTCTTCGTGACACATGTCTCCCACCAAGCGTATCAGTCAATCGCCGGGCAAGGCTCCATCCACCACTCCTCCGGTCAGCCCCTCTTCGATGTCGCCCACCGATCTGCGTACCCTGGCCCAAACTCTCTCCGATCGGGTGCAAACCTTGACGGCAGAGCTCCAGGCGGCCCAAGATGTTAGCGACTGAGCTGTGTCTTTGCACGCCACCCAACTCCAAACCTTGCGAGCCCAGGTCCATGACCAGGTTATGGAGATCCAGGGGTGGGAGCACCGTGCGGCCTCTCGTTCGCAGGACCTGCGACTCTTGTTGGCTGATCAGGCGGTCGAGATCCGCGACCTGACCGGACGGCTGGATCGCGCCTCCCGTCAACGAGATGGTATGCGAGATGACAACGACCATCTCCTTAGGGAGATGGCGCTCGCCGGATCTGAGATCCACCAGCTCCAATCCCGGATCCACGACCTCGAGCGGGGTCTGGAGGATTCTCAGACTGCTAGGGCAGCCGCGGACGCGAGCTTGGATCGACTCCGTGACGAGTTGCGCCTGACCCAAGAGGAGGTGGTAACCAACGACTATGTGGGATCCACCCATGGCGGATCCGCCTTAGGGTCGGCGCGTGGAGGGTCCCCCGCGCCGAATCCACCTCCCTCATCGCCGGATGTAGCTCTGGCTCAACTCTCTGAGGAGCTGCAGGATACCAAGGAGTCGCTCGAAAAAGCATCTGCTGGGCGAGATTACGCGCTCGAAGCGTTCGTGCGTATAACTCAATTGCGCGACGAGATCCAAGCGAAACTGGCGGACAGCGAACTCCAGCGGGACAAGGCGGCTACCGAGTGGGCGGATGCCAAGCGGGCGAAAACAGAACTGGAATCCAAGCTTCGCCGCACGAGTACGTGGATCCTCTTTTGGTCCCTGCTAGTAACTCCATATTCACTTGTTATGTCAATCCAGGTGACAAATTGAAGGCTGCCGATGCGACCGCCGCGAAACTCCAGGATCAACTCGCCGCAGCACAAGCTCAGCAGCAACAGCTGGTCCTGGAGCGCGATCGTGGCTTATCGGAGCGTGATTTGGCACGTCGACGACTGGCGCTGGTGACAGCTGCCGTTTCGGATCCCCTTCCTCCCCTGTCGGGGCCCTCTCATGCTGCCAGCGTCTCTGCTCCTCTTCCGTCGGTAAGTGGGGCGGATCCGTCGGCTGCGAAACGCCCGCGTAGTGCATCTCCCGCTCCTAGCACCGGATCCTCCCGTCCCCATAAGCATGCTCGAGCTTCCCCGAAAGCCAAGCCCAAAACGACTCCGGTCTCTAAAACGGCTTCGCAAGCGGGATCCACCTCTGTGTCCAAGACTTCCGCCTCCCCCTCGAAGTCGGGTACCGGATCCTAGTCTGGATCCACCGCTAGATCCAAGTCTACCTCGGCGTCCAAGACTGGATCTGCAACTACGTCCAAGTCTGGATCTGGACCCAAGACTGGGTCTACGGCGTCCAAGACTGGATCCGTTGCCCCATCGAAAACGGGATCAACGGTGGCCAAGTCCGGTTCGACGGCCAAGGCGGGATCTACCGACGTATCCAAACCGGGATCGGCGGTCAAGGCGGGATCTACGGCCGTATCCAAACCGGGATCGGCGTCCAAGACGGGATCCACCGCTGGCCCTTCGGTGACGACGCCTGCCGTTCCCCAGCCCGCTTCCACCAGCCCTCCGCCGGCCCGTACTGGACCCGGGAAGGGGGAAGCCAAACGTGTCATTCCCCCTGGATGTGGACTTGGCAGCTCGGAGGACGACGAGGATGCGGAATCCGACTGGTCCGACGGCTCAGGATCTCCTATCCGGCCGTCATCGAAGCGTACGTCGTCCTCCGGCCCGTATCCCTTCACTCTGGGCGATGATGACGATGCCGACGACGATGACGATGAAAGTCCGGAGGATTCGGAGGAGGCTCGAGCCGCTGATGACGCCTTGGAGTAGGACACGCGACGGGCCTTGTCCCAGTCCCGATCTGAAGCCCGGCGAAGATCCCTCTCGACACCGCCTCCGCAAGTCGCTGGTACCGCCGGATCTGGAGGTGACAATGCGGGATCTGCGATCCAAGTCGACAGTGATGGTGGATCGGGTGGATCTAGTGGAGGGGGGTCACCTCATGGTGGCGGATCCCATCTCATGGTAGCGGATCTCCAGGGTCGCCTCGTGGTGGCGGATCCCCCGGATCTGTCTTGATCCCCGCTCCCCCTAACTCTTCATTGCCAGGGATGCTCCCCGTGGCCCCGTTCGGTCCGGATGCCGCCTTTATTCGTGGTCGGCGTGCTCCCGTGGCCTTCGCCACCCGAGACATTGAACCTTGGTCCGCCAAGAAATTGAACCGGGTCGCCATTATTTCAATGAAGATCACGGTCCTGTTTCCTGGGCTGCCGTTTCGAGCTGAATGGATATTCCCTCGGGAAGCGGACGCCATCCCGACGGCCGGATACGTGGATTCGCCCATCACCAGACCTCACGTGGAAGAATTGATAAATGCTGCCCCGTGGGATACGCTGGTCACCACACCGGTGGATCCGGTTAGCTTCAGGGGTGATGTGCGCTGGCGACTCGGGTTATTCGTTCGCGCGTTCAGGGATTTCGTTTCCAAGCACCGGGTTGCCATATGGGAAGGCACTCACCGATTCCCCATCTCTCGTAATCAACTGCAAGGTTCGACTTGGTTGTCCAACTTCAACAAGCAGCGTGGTAACCGACGTAGCCATGCTGGTCGAGCTTGGAAGAGAGTCCTCGTGATCCTCGTGTTGGCAATCCAGGACGGTTGGTGTGACGTGGATATTGTGTTGGATCCATCCTTCTTGCATCTTCCCCGACGCGGGGATAAGGTGGCTTGGTTTCCGGGATCCGTATCCCGTCAAGCCAACTGGGAGGATCCCAACCTCCATCGCCCAGAACCCACGAGTCTATTGGAAGCCTTGCGAGAGATCGACGAAGCCGAGCCTTGGCGTATCCAGTTTCGCGGGGACCTGAGCCAACACCCAGGACGCCAGATCCAGCGTCTAGTGGGCAAGTTCTTCAACGTTCAGCCCAAGACTACCTGATCCTCATCACTCTTTGACGCCACGCCCCCAGTTTCAGTTTTCGTGGATTCATTTCGTAGCAGTAACTAGCGACTGGAAACTGGGTCGAGCTAGCCCTTTGCATAAGCTATTATAATCCACACTCTCTTACTTGAATACGTCCGTAACATTTCCTCGTCGGTTGAGAAATCCAGTCAGAGCCTTTCCGTGTACACCTGGATCTGGGCCGGATCCACCCTTTCAGTGTACACCTGGATCTGGGCTGGATTCTGGATCTGGGTCGGATCCACGCTTGGATTTCATCCGGATCTAGCGCCAACGACCTAGTTTCAATTGGGTCAGTATAGTTCGGGCTTTTGAAAGCTCGCGCTTGAGATCAAGCAGGACTCTTCGCACATAAAACGTCACTCTTTATGCATAAACATTCCCTCCTTCCTCCTAATCCACCCTTCCCCTGTGGATTCGTCTTCTCTTTCTTTCCGATGTGACCAACTCACATCAGCGATCCTCCTCCTGGCCCACACCCTTCCTGTGGGTCCTTCTTCCTCCTCCCATCGATATGACCAACTCACATCAATGGATCCCCCTCCTACTCTTCTTCATGAGACTGCATCACGCCGAATTTGTTACGATTCGTACGATCCCTCAAGAAACCGTAGCGTAATGCTCCACAGTTCAGACCTGCCTCGTCTACCCAACTGGGTTCGTCATATCCACGCCAATACACCAGAAATTCACGGTAAATCCGTCCGTATCTAGTTCGCTTCCCCGACCTCATATCGGTGATCTTCTCGACTTCGAACTCGTCGGCTTCGAGATCCACATTCCAACTATCTTCCGGTAGGAGGACTTCGTCGAAGTCGACGCGGTCGGATCCCTCCACCGAAAGGCGGATCTGCGGCCGATCCGGATATTCTTTGACCAACTTCAGCTTGGATACGTGTACTACAGGGAACAGGCGATATTCGGTACCTGTCGTTTCCAGCTTTACCGCATGTTTCCCTATCTTTTCGCTCACCCGGAAGGGTCCGTGCCATAGATGGGCCAATTTGCGGGCGTACCCTTCCTTCACCCGATCTAAATGAAGCCACAACTGCGATTCCACTTGGATTTGATGGGGACGGGCGTCTTCGTTGTGTCGATCCGCTCGATCCTGTATCGCACTTCGCAGCCGTTCGTTCACTTGGGATCTGGCTTGCTGGTAATATTTCTGGACTTGGTATCGCCATCGTCTGGGATCTCGGTTTCTCTTCTTGGTGCTACATACCGGAATGGCCGCTTCTAGGGTGGATTTAGGATCCCACCCATGTACCAAGTAGAATGGGATGTCACCCCGGATCCTGTCTTGGGCGGTGTTCATCGCGAAGGAGAGTCGTTCTGCGTACTCATTCCAATCCCTCTGATCCAAATCCTGAACATACATCTTGAGTGCCCTCGTGATCGTCTGTACCATGCGTTCGGCCGATCCATTGGCTTGAGGACGATATGCCATGGTTGCCCGCTGTCGCTGCCCCAGTATCCGGTTGAAAGCTCGAAAGAAATCAGACATAAAGCCTGGCTCCCGATCATGTCTAATCATCTCACTGACCCCAAATCTTCGGAAAACGCACTCCTCGTACGATTCGGCAATGGTTTGCGCAGTTCTAGACGCACTAGCTTTGGCTATCACGTATCCGGTAAACAGATCCACCCAGATCAACAATTCTGTGTTTCCTTTGAACGACTTGGGCAACGAGGGGATATGATCCATGGCTATGATTTGGAAAGGGTAAGTCGCTTGGATATTCCCAGGTGACTCCCCTTCGATTGTGGGCCTGGCCTTGCCTGTCTTACAATCCACACATTCACCGACATATCGTTGTACGCTCTTGAATAGTCCTCTCCAATGGAAACATTCCCGGGTCCGTTGGTAGGTCCGACCAATACCCTGATGTCCGCCTTCCAAGCTAGCGTGGTAGTGGTGTAGGACATCATGTTGTAAGGCTTCTGGCATCACCAATCTCATCAATCCATCCCGATCCTCGTGGACTCTCTTCGTAGGGGGGCAATAGAAGAGCAAGTCATTCAGATCCACTGCGTAATCCGTAGCGATAATACTGTAGGATTTGGTATCCTCCCGACTTAAGTCTCGTACATCCCTCATCAGATACTTCTTTAGTCCTAGGATTCACGCTTCCTCGTCCTGTGCTTTGAGGATCCGCTCAATGCGGACTCCCTTCACAAATGTTTCCTCGAGGATCTGGGGGCTGGATCCAATCCTTCCTTTGGCCCTAGTGACTGCCATCACCTGGACTGTCCTTTTCCCGGATCCAACTACCACCACTTCGTCTAGTCGGTTCAACGTAACGAGATCCTGATGCTCGGCTTCTCTCTCCACTTCGACACCACATTGATTCCGTAAAGCGGCACTGGCCAAGCTGTCTGCACTGGCATTCCAATCTCGCTTGACATGCACTAACTCGTGATTCAACCAACCACGCAGGTGGATCATCACTTTCTGCCGTAACAGTGTTAGGGCCGGGGCCTTACAGTCAATCTCACCTCGCACCTGTCTGATCACCAAATTGGAATCCCCACAAATCACCAGCCTTTTTGGATCTTGTCCCTTTAGTAGATCCAAACCCAGCAGGAGCCCGTTATACTCTGCTTCATTGCCGGTGAGGCCCTCCGCATAAGTGGATCTGGCCCGTACAACTTCCCATCCGGGCAGTCTCCACAGTATTGCGCTGTATGCTCCTCCTCCGCGTCGTACGCGAGCGGATCCATCGAAACTCAGGACGTACAGATCCTCATCAACTTGTACCGTCGGGATCAGGGTTTGGATCCGGCGTTTGGGCTCTTTCTTAGGAGCGATCCTAGTCAGCGCTTCATCCATCTTAGCTCGAGGTGTGATGCTCGCGGCCAAGACTCCCAGGATCTCATCTTCCCCTTTCGAACATTTCACAATCTCCAGTGTCCAAGGCGAGAGTAAAGCTGCCCACTGTCCCAAACGTCCTTGTAACCCGGCCGACTTGAACAGCCAAGCTAGCGTAGAGTGTCGAGTCAGGATCCGGATGGATCTTCCCACCAGCAGGTTGTAATTGAGGTCCAACACGCGCAGGAGCGCGAGTATCTCTTTCTCCACCGCTCCGTAGTTCAGTTCATTCGGCTTCAGTGTCCGGCTGACGAAGGTGACTGGATGACAGATCCCCTCATGTTCTTGTACCAGAGCTACTGAGACTGCCCAGTCACTGGCATAAACTATCACCGTAGGTTGACGTTCCGGATCGAAATGACGGAGGATAGGTGTGGTCGCGATCCTGTTCCTCAGTTCCACGAATGCGTGTTGAGATCGGATCCACCGAGGTTCCGCCTTTTCCGAGCTCTAATCCGTCGTCTCTATCCTGATTGGATCCTCTTTCCTTTGATTCCGGGGCGGATCCAGCTCCTGTTTTAGGTCCTCTTCTGGCGTCGTACTACTTGGATCCCTTCGTGGATCCGACATCTTCAGGGCCAGAGCTTGTTGGATTTTGATCCGGACAGCTGGAGTGGTCATCGCAGCAAAATCTACCTCTCTCAATTCATATAGTACCGCAGCGAACAGTGCGTAATCCTCGATGAACCGACTGTAGTAATTCAAACTGCCCAAGAAGGATTGCATCGCCCGTAACGACTGTGGGAAGGACAAGCCGGCTAACGAAGACAGGTCCTTAGGATTCGCCTCCAATCCCTCCTTGGAGACTCGATGGCCTAAGTAATCCACCTTGCGCATCCCCCAATAACTCTTCACCACACTGATAGAGAGATTCCACTTAGTACACGCCTCCAGTAGGGATGTCACTCTTTCGCACAACTGATCCCACGATTCCGCCGGGATTAGAATGTCGTCGATATAAGATCTGCGTCCTAACACAGACGGGGTCCCAGGATCCCCTGGCTCTCCTGCTTCGAATGGATCTACTTCCGTGTGATCCTCCCCGGATCCACCCCTTTCGGGTTCCGGTATTCGGGTGAATCCGTAGAGGGCGTTATCGATCAGGCGTTGGTAGATCTGGGGCGCATTCTTCAATCCAAACGGCATTCGGTTCCACTCGAACAGTCCAAACGGTGTGATGAATGCGGATATGGCGCGAGATCGATCCGGCATAGTCACCACCCATAAACCACTGGCCATGTCTAGAGAACGGTACCAGAGTACTTTATCCAAATCTTCGAACAGCTCATTGATTAGAGGCATCGGATACACCATCAATCGAGTCAGGCCGTTAACTAACCGGTAATCAATGCACAGACGTATATCCACCCCGTTCTTCTTGATGATGATTACCACCGGAGATGCCCACGGGGATGTCGAGAAACTGATGATCTTAGCTTGCAGCAGGCCCTTAATCAGATCTGATAGTTTTTCTCGGAACTGAGGTGCCACCTTCCGCACCCTTTGAGCGATCGGTTTCGCGTCGCCGACATCGATGTCACATTTGACCCCGCGGGCGGCGGGCGGCTATGCATTACCTTTACCAATCAGCAGATGTCGGCTTTCCCAGATTTTCTGACGTAACCGATCCACTTCTGCGGGCTCGTTCGCCCCTGGATCCACTTGGATATCGTCAATCGTGACCTCCTCTGTGGTCAGTGGCATCTCCGGGATTACCGCCAGGCCATCCCCGAGATCCTCGGCGTGTAGATCCCCGCCTTCATGGTAACAGACTTGTTCATCTTCCGTCTTCGTCGGATCCACCATTGGATCCAAACACCGCGACCCTCTTTCACCTGGCCGTCCTTCCGTCTTCGTGGGATCAGGTACCCTGGTATCGGGGAAGCCACCAGTTGGATCTAGTCGATCCTCTAGCGAGTTTAAACCCGACGGTTCTGGTTTGACTAGTGTTGTCACTCTCGATAAGGATCCAGGCACTTTGTCCCATCCAAAGTTAGGATCCACTCTGGGGTCAGCGGGATCTGGCGGTCCGGCTTCAGCCTTCTGCGATCCTTCATCCACCGACCCTGCGTTATCTAGGGGCCGACTCTGGGGATCATCCCCGGTCTTGGATCCAACCTCCATCGCTTGGACCTCAATCCGACGATCCCTCTGCAGGATCTTTCGCGGAGTTGGATATGAAGGCCGATCTACCAAGGGGTCAGTTGGTCCCACCGGGAGCTCCACCTCTCCGAGAGATTCGATTTTGGTAGTCGCCTCGTACGCCATATTCTGCCATTCTCGGAAACGACGGGATCCCACTGACACATATCCAGGTCGCCTAGGGATACCGTCCTTCGCCAGCCATCGGCCGATCTCCTCATAATGGTCCAGTAATAGTCTCTTGTCGCTGACGTTCGTGACCTGGAGGTATTGTGATCGACCTGGTCCTTGGATTACTGTAGGCACCCATTTCTCGCCCCGAGTGACCCACAGTTTCTCATGTTCCACCCACTTCAACCGATCTGGCAATTCCCAGGTCTCTCCGGGCTCGATCCAGGTCGTCTTATCCGCCCTTATGATCCTCATCTTCGCCCCGTACAACGGTCGCCGTCCGCTGAGCTGGATCCGCATCTCGTCAGGGAAACAAAGTGTCCCATCCGCCAGATCCAACCTCACACCGGCTGGTACCATGAAATCCATCCCGAGGATGGCGTCTTGACCAGCGAGATCTCCAACCCAAATATCAAACCAGTACACCAAACAACCTGCCAACGTGATCTTGATTCGCGTTCTCCCATTCGTACGGTACACGCCTTCACCAATCCCAACACAATCTTGGATCCGACTCCCATCCATTTGGCACCTAACCTTACGAGCAAAGGCGGTATCCAGTATAGACACCTCGGCATCACTATCTAGGAGTAGGATTGCTTTTTCATTGTTGATCTTGCCCCCTACCTTGGCTTGTCTGAACCACTTTCCTGGGGCATGGTACTTCCAGTATCCACGGGACTCCCCTGTTAGCAGATCCATGGATCCTACATCCTCAGATCCACGGGATCCTGTGACCTGACAGACCTTAGGTGGATCTGCAGTGACCTCACCCTTGGTAGGCTCAAACCATCGACCATGTTGGTGTTTCTCCCAATAACCACGTGCCTCTCCTCTTTGTGGATCCAGGGTCGAAGAGACTTCGGATCTGGCAAATTCATCCACTTGGCGCAAACTAGAAACCTTGGCAACGGACACTTCATGTAGATCACGTGTATTATCGACTGGATCTAGGGTCTTGCTACCTGGATCTAGCGATGTCTTGTTCACAAATGCATAAATGCAGTACCTAGAACGCTCGGCTCGTACCGGATTCAAACCCGGCGAGCGTCCTAGTTTAACATCTTCTCGGCCACTTCTGGCAACATCCCTCTGTGCTTGGCTGGATCAAACCACTGGCGGATCTGGTTGTAGAATTCCTCCATCGGACACCTGCCGACGTCGTGAATCTCGCCACAGCCGCGACACACGTAGAAGCAATGATCCCCAGGATGACCTTTCTTGCCACACTTCTCACAGACCAGATGTTTCCAGCATCCAGATTCAGTGTGCTTCCGGGATCCGCACTGCGAACACCTGACTTGTGCTGCCCCGTCCATGAGATCTCGGGATCTGTACATCCCACGGTCCCCGGGTACGGTATCCCCCGGTCGAGAGTTGTCTCCGGTCTTCGCCGTTCGATCGTTGGACGCAGTGAGACAGACTCGACGGTAATCTTCAGGGTCGGAGTCCGAGCCGTCGGATCCTGACTCAGTTCCTGAGTCGGGTGCCGTGACTTGGTGGACACGTCGAGCTGGAGCCGTAGGCGTCGGAGCCTTTTGGCGATACTTGCCGGATCCGACCGCCGCCTTCTTCTGGCGGTGTTTCGCGCGATCCACAGCCCGCAGCACTTCCTCAAGCTCGTCTGCGTCTGGAAGACGTAACAGGGTCAGCCTGTCGGCCAGATCCACATCTCCCAAAGTCTCGATGAAATGATCCACATGTTCCCGTAGTACCTTGGATCCCCCATCCTTGATCTTCAACTTGGCCCGTAGACCGGCCACATTTAGTCGATGCAGGTATTCTAGCGGGGATTCATCCGATCTGCGGCGAGCATGGTAGTATTGTCGTGCCACCGACACTCCCAATCCACAGTACTGGGTCTGGAAACTGCGCAGCAAATCTGGCCACTTGTTTCTGGTGAATCTACCCAGCTGCCGATACCAGTTCCTGGTTGGCCCCGCTAGCAGATCCGCAAAGGTCAGACATTTCTCGGCATCCGACGCTTGATCTCTCATGAGGGCCGACTTGACTTTGCTGATCCATGTTCTCGCTCGGTCCTCGTCTTGATCCTTGCCCGTGAACTCCTTCAGATCCGATATGGCTGAGATCCGTACCCTCTGGATCATGGACGATCCACCTGCCCCGGCTGTGGCTGTTGCTACCACTGCTGACGAAGGGGATGGGCCATCCAGATCATCTGGGTCGAACTCATCATGGGAGTTGTCTCCCTCCACGGACTCCATCTCCACGTCTCGTGCTCCATGTTCGTGGAGCACTTGCACTTGTGGCACGGGCGTTCTCATACCCTGTTCGGCCAGGAAACGACTCATCGCAGCTTCGAAGTGTCGCTGCAGGGTGCCTGAGGAGGTGTCGGAAGAGCCTGTGGCCGGCTGGTCCACTGGCGAGACAGGATCCGTGAGGCGATTACCTTGAGTCCGATCTAATGATAACCCCACTGGCTTCTTGCCGGATCTGGCTCGATCCTGGCTGGATTGTATCAGATCACGGGTAGGGCGTACTGGATCCCGAGCCTTCACGCTCACAGGGACTTCCTGTCCCCGGATCCTCGCCCGCGCTTCCAGCATGGATGCCCCGGAGGGTCCTAAAGTCATGCGTCGTGGTTCGGACGACGTGTCTGACTCATCCTCAGCGGCGGATTCGTAGTTCGAGGACGCAGCTTGGCTGATCCTCGGCGACGACACTGAATCCATAGTGCGCGACCTTTCTCCGGTGATGGACTTAACTCTGGCAAAGAGGTCCCGCGCCGCGGATACTATGAGATCCAGGTCTAGCTCGAAGATATCCTCTGCGTCGAACACACCAGCTACGATGCCTGACTCCGTAAGCAAACGTAATAGATCTTTGACTGCCACCAACTTGTTCGCCGTTTTCGTTGGTGCTCTCACCGGTTCCCTTGGATCGTCGATCTGTCGTGGATTCAGGATCTGCATGACAGGATCTTGATGCAGGAAGTCGCGTAAAGCTTGGTGGCGATACACAAACTCGAGATCCTTGTCGGACCAGCTTGACCTGGATCCAGCTTGGTCTTCTTCCGACTCTGGAGCTTGCATCTTCTTCCGCGTAGTCTTACTCGTTTTCGTCTTCTTTCTCGTTTCTTCGACTAGCGGGGTTGGGTTTAGGTACGGTGTTGGCTTAACCGGTGAATCTGCAAATGCATACCGTTTCGCCTTCACTTTCCCTTGTTTTGCTAGCGGATCTTGACTTGCGTCAAGATCCGCAGGGGTCCCCGAGGGGACCTGGGGGGGATAGAGAGATTTCTCTTCTAGATCCGGATCCGGATCCACCTCTCTTCCGTCGACAGAGCTCCTCCCAAACCTCCATCGATCTGCAGATCTTGTTTCATTCAGCAGCGTCTTCGTCGATCCGACCTCCGACGACGCCTCTTCCCCTGGCTCAATCTTCACTTGAGCATCTTCTTGGGACTCACGGTGAAATCCCGAGTCACCAAAAGATCCGGGCACGCGCACCATTGTGGTGTAGCGGGATCAGCAATATCTGCGAGATTGCCAGATCCAACTTACCAACTGCGCCCAGACACCGACTAACGGAGGGGGTCCCCCGATGATCCGTGTTCTGCTGAACTTTCCTCACCTTGTGTACCCGTCGGTAGGGCGGGATCTTGCTCTCTCGGTAACTTCCGAAGAGTTCAAGTGGTGAAGCTTGAGTGTCTTGGCGAGACGTGGGGATGGGGTGGAGCAGCAGTGGAAAATCTTCACTCTGCGTCCGTGGTTGGTTCCGAATCCTAAGCGAATATTCGAGCTTATGGATCCGGGGCCTAGATCGTGGATCTGTCCGTAGGGTTGCCTTGCGGGTGTGTTCCCTTGCCTTTGTAGTTCCTTTGCGTCGTACTTGCCGCCTCCTGTGACGGGATCTTGAGAGTTGAGAGCCTCTAGGGTATAACCGACCAAGTAGTAAATTCGGTTAACCCGTTGGATCTGCACGTGTATGGGAAAGCTTACTAGGTTGTAGGAACTGGCCAATGTATTATCCAGTTATCACTACCAACACTAGATTCGCAATTCCCAACCTTCTTTGAGCTCGTACGGCCAATGTAGTTCCGGTGCTTGAGGGCAGGAAGGCACTTGCGTGTTATGGTGCAAATGAGGTTCTGTATTGATCCTTAAGCCTATACCTGCCTGGATTTCTACCTTCTATGTCTTTTTCTAGCTAAATCCCTTACCAGGCCCGGCTGCATGGCCTTTCTTCCCTTGACCCATCATCCCAGCTGTATTATCTTCAAATCCACCGGATCCATGGCGTAATCATTATGGTCACCCTATTATGGGTACACTCATCCGGATCCAGGTCGCTGGATCCACTTCACTGTAAGTGCACACTCGTCGTGGATCTGAGCTCTCCAATCATCCAACATCATCTTGCAACCGTCTGTGATCTCCATTTTCCCACGAGACTTCGAGATCCACAGCATCCATCATCTCTGCACCCTGGATCCAGGTCCCTCTCTGCGGGATCCTCCCTCCTTGGATCCGAACTCGGAAGTATGGGATCCGGGACACCTCGCGGTGGATCCTGACTTCTTGTTAGCCGTGGCTACTAGATCCACCTTCAGAGGGCACCTACCATCATTCGTTCATAGGATCCACACTCGATCCACTCTTATATAGTATATCCCACATCCATCTAAGTGAATCCAGGTAAGGGTGGATCCGAGATAAGTCTTGGTGGATCTTGCCTTCTCGTACATCGCTCATACCAGATCCATCGTCATTTCATACGGGGTGCTGCTCGTCATGGCTAATCCACCACAGGCAACTTGCACCCGTGCCAGCCAACCCAAATCCTCTCTAATCACTTGAAATTGTCACTGATTCGGGATAGTGACCCCGCGTCAGGCCCATTCTCTTATTTCTGAGAAAGCACTTCACCACACCCGTGTTCCGCGCCGGGTTGCAGCTGCCCGACTTCAACAGCAAAGACCCGCTCAGTCCCTCGTACAAGTCCCTGTTACACTACCAATGTCGCCCTACTGTAACCTAGGATTGTGCCTAGCTGTCTGAATCCCAAAATATTCGTTAAAAAATTGTTATACTTTACCTTTGTAAAACAAATATTTGTCGGAAAGGTACACCTATCCACAGTCATTTCTATTGGCTAGCAAATCGATTTTAGCCGGATTGATTGGCTGAAACATCGCCCCATAAGGTTGTGTGCCAAATTAATACCCACGGACTGGATTACACTTCGTTTTGAACTGCGAACTGCTACTAACGTCACTTGGGGGGTTGCGTCTGTCGCCGCTCTAGCGTGCGTACAAGGTCGTTAAACTCGTCCATGGAATTCTGAAGCTCGTTCTCGCAAGCAGCCAAAATTTCAGATCGTCGGCGCTGAACCTCGCTAGTGACAGCCAGTGTGTCAAAACGCGCGAGCCCCTGCTCAAGGAGCATATCTCCCCGAATGGCCTCGGTCTGCTTTAGCACTTCAGCGCTATTGGAAACAGTGTATGGCACAGCTACGGGGTCGTGCAAAACGAACGATCGGGTGTGCAGGTCGTTGGACAGCTCTTCTGCCACTTCCTGAAGCTTGAGCATGTGCGCTTCATAGATTTTGTCTCGCTTCTCTAGCTCCTCAATACGCCCGTTTGCACGAAGTAGCTGCGTTACAAGCTTTTGTTAGACTTCACGACAGAATGTTCAGTGCTAATAACCAATGTAACAACCACCAGTACCTGTTGCGTCAGCTTCTCGTTGGCATAGCGCTATCCGTATAAACGTAGTTGTTCAAATCGATCAACAACAGATAGCATCAGTGAAGCTTGATTCAATCGACGCACCATAGCAGTTAGCCTACTTTTCGTCAGCAGACTCTTGTTTAATGTTGCGGGTAATCCAGTAGACCGAACAAGCATGCGCTCTCGTATCCACCGGCGCTGTCGCACTGTCGTATACCTCCTCTTCCTTCAAGGGTCGGGTAGTCCGCGGCTGTTCAGGGAGTACGGTTTTGTTCAGTGGCTGCAGGAACGGTAGATAGGAACACTAGAGAGTTAACAATAAAAGTTTGTTGATTGGCTTGGCTTCCTCTTGAGTAGAAGGAGGGAAATATAAGACTGAGAGCTAACCGGAAGAGAGGCCTAACACCTTCTCGACCTTACATACACTACACTACATATTAAAAAAAGGAAGGATTTACTTCGTTTGTTGTCGGCCTTCGTGGGACAACGGAGAGCTTCTGGGAAGGGCTTGATGTCGCGAGGTGCTTTTGGTCCCACGACGCCAAGACTCCGGCGTTCAGGGGCCCCCTTATAGGACCTCCCTAACGGGCTCGGTCAGGGGAACGTGCGTGGTTGAGTTCAACGGGAACCACCCTGACGGGACGGCGGGGCGAGGAGTGATTCCAGGGTCTCAAGTCATCCCGACGGGAGGCAGAGCTCCTGGAATGACCCCTCCGTTCCCGGGTACGGGACATCCTCCCCGACTTGTCGTTCGTCGTCCTCGGCGAACGGTTCCTCTGCGTACATCTCTCACGTTAGTACTATAGACTCCGTCGTTAGCAACTTCTTCAGACAGGGGAGGTTGGAACGCTTCGTGGTAGTCCTCGGAGCGGTCCTCAACGTAGTTAGGGTCGGCGGCTTGAAAGTCATATAGCACCTCGACATCGTCGTCGACCCGCAGACGTTCGATGTTCCGAGCCTCGGCCATACTACGTTGAGAAGCGTTGCGGCGGGTACTCGTCAATGCTAGTTCGACCAGCACCTTAGGGGAGACAGATCGGAGGGGGCTCCCCTCGTCGTATTGACGACAAGCGTGAGATACCACACCAGCGACCACCACGACAAGAGTGTCGGCGAGACTCCAGCCGGTCCACTCGAGGCAGTAGTTGGTAGCTAGTAGGAGCAATAGTACAGTCCCAACACCCACTGGTCCCAGGAGTACGAACTCCACCAGATCGAAGGCGTTGACCGGGATGTACAGCGGTAGAGACAGGCATAGTAGTACTAGCCAGCAGGTGGCTTCTCCCACCGCGTACAGGCGCATCCACGTGGCCTTGAGAGCGTCCCAGAAAGCGTACCAATAGCGTATGCTCGAATCTCTTGTACGGAGGAGGACTTCGGGGATGTAGTCGGAGAATGTCACCTTGCTGGCGATCCACCAACTCCGCAACATCCGTCCATAACGACCATACTTCTCTTCTCCTTTGAGTAGGACAATAGGAGGCACAGCAAATAGCGCGCTCCATACTCCATACGCGTAGGTAGCACCCCGAAGTTGACGAAGTTCGTTTGCCTGAAGTACGTCTCTGTATAACGACGCATAGTCGCCCCAAATATCGCAGTTCAACTTGATCACACGCCACACTTGGACCATGAACTCCCAGGTAACGTTACGTAGAGGAGTCGTTAGGACCCAGACCGTTACAGCTCCTACGTACACGGGCCACAGCTCCCAGCGGGCGTACTCGTAGAAGACACTAGTATGAGGCTCCATTTAGACGAGAGTACACTCGGCAAATAAGAAACTGAGTACTCCCCTGGCGACCCTTCTCGACGTCATTCGACCTCCATCCGTCTTAGTCGCCACCCATCTGTCAAGTCCAGTAGCTGGGAAAGGAGAACTCCGATTCCTCGCCCTTTTCAGGAGCCTCTCTTGCACCCAATATACAGTTATCACAGGAACCTCGAGAGAGACAGGGCCGGAGGTCCAGGCACCGACGGGCAGTTTTCCTGCTCATTTGGCAATTTTGCCTCGACTTCCGACACACCCTCGGCGCCCTCTCTTTTCACCACCCCAGTATGGGCACCTCGCGCGGAACGGCCACGCGTCGTCTCAAGGCCGTCTGGAACGTGGAGTCTTCGGACTCCGACGGTTCTTGTTCAGATGACACTCCGGCCGACGAGCGCTTCTGGATCCTCATGCGAGACGTCCTGGCCGTAAACGCTAGCTCCATCGGCCTCGAGCTTATGGACGACATCGCCGCCGCGATCTTGGACGACACGGGGAAGGCTTCGGACGCTCTGACGGGGCCGGTAGTTATCATGCCCAGGCCGCCTCGGCACCCCCGCTTCACGCAAGATGGTCGCTTTCCGCTCAAGAGTGTCAGCACTGGCTCGACTAAGAAGAAGACGATCACGGAGAGTCCTCGATCCGGCAAGAAGCGTCCGAGTCACCCGTGGTCTTCGTTCGCGTTACCCTTCAAGTTATCCGACACGACTCCTTCTCCCGTGGTCGATGATCTGAAACGGGTTTATTACGAGGCGGCCGAGTTAGGTCAGGAGCCGTACCAGCTGGCGTATCCGTGGCCGGGCTCGCACTTGTGGTACAACCCGCAAGAGTATCCGCATGTGCACGCTTCTCACTGGCGCTTCTGGAACGAGAACCGTTCCAAGTTCTGGGATTGGCAGGCGAACGTCCCGTTGAGGACCTCCAACGCGCAGACCCAGCGGCGCAAGGCTAAGATGGCGGCAGTAGTCGCACGCGTCTGGTTCCTGAGCATTTGTATCGAGACCTGGGGCTACTTCGGCTTCCTTCGTCTATTCGAGAGCTGCGCGCACCGTCGTCGCCTTATGTGGATGGGAGGACAGCCTGGTCGGAACGCCCCAGACGCCAAGTCCTACAATGGCCCCGTCATCGACAACTTGTCTAAGCTGTACTCGCGCGACTCAGGAGCGTACTCGCGGAAAGTGAAGAACGCTCTCAAGCCGTTCCGGATCGACGAGGGAGGTTTCACGACCATCCCGGAGTTGTTGGAGCATACCGGAGCCCTGGACCCAAATAGCTCGAAGCCCGACAGTCAGCTCACGGATCGGGCGTTGGCCCTCGTTCTGCTGGACATTAAGTCGAAGGAGGATCATGAACCTCATTGGGTAGGGGATCGTTCGAAGGGAGTCTGGTATGCGCTTAGTCACTGCTCGCGTCTTCAGAAGATGACGGCCAAGCTTTCGCGCGAACGGGAGAAAGGAGCTCTTCGAACACCCAAGGTAATCCCTTTAGATGCGTCTGAAGCTGACTCGGCGGGATACGCGGCGTATGAGCGTACGGACGGCACTTACACAGCGATTTGGGAGGAAGCGAGTGAGGAAGAGTTGGCTTACGAGGAGGATGAAGCCGAGAGCGACTCTGAAGAACTCCGTCCCGTTAAGAAGACGCTGCGCCTTTCTTCTAGTTCCGACGAGAGTTCGGAGGACGACGAGCCTCCCAACAAGCGTCTACAGCTCTCTCACAAGTCTCAGAGGGCGAAAGAGCGCGCGAAGCGTTCCCGTTCCCCGTCTCGCAGTTCTACCTCCCTGAAGAGGCCTCGATTAAGTTCGTCGCGCAAGCGGTCCTCTTCATCTTCACGCGCTAAAGGCAAACTCAAAGCGCGCGCTGCTTCGCCAGAACGTTCTGTTTCTCCTTTACGGTCACGATCGAAGTCCCCAGTGCGCAAGAAGTCCCGTCGGTCACGTTCGGAGGAGCGTCCTGCGTCTCGGTCGAAGTCTCCGA
Organism: Phytophthora betacei; assembly: GCA_011320135.1. Classification (NCBI taxonomy): domain Eukaryota; phylum Oomycota; class Peronosporomycetes; order Peronosporales; family Peronosporaceae; genus Phytophthora; species Phytophthora betacei. The sequence goes on from JAANHX010000382.1 coordinate 282,938, forward strand.
CGAAGTCCTCAGCCACCAAGACGAGTAGGGAGTCTCGGCGGGACAAAGCAAGATCACCTTCGCACGCGAAGGGGAGTAAAGTTACTTCCGACAAACCGACCGAAGGCAAAACGCCGACTCCTCCGTCAGCTCCAGCGTCGCGGGACGGCTCGCGTAAGCGGTCGCGTTCGGTGTCTTCCTTGAAGAAGGCAGTGCCCCCAAAGGGACGCTCGGCCTCGCGGTCCCCGTCAGCACCTCGGAAGTCGAGTTCGCCGGGTGAGCATTCAGCTCCTAGTTCGCCGGCTAAAAAGTCCGACAAAACAGCCTAACGAGAGGCCGTCGAGAAGATATTGATTCGAACCATTCCAGAACCGTTCCTCACTGGATGAGAGTAAGAGTACTGGCATCGTCTTCCTTTTTAAGTTTCTTTTTGTTTTTCACCACGATTCGTCCCCACTTGTTGTTTTCGTTTTTCTTCTTGAGATCGCGGTAAGATTGTTTTTTTCTTTTTGGTATGTAGGAGATCAGCCACTTGTGAAGTAGAATCCAAAAATATACAAAGTCGTAAGAAGTGTTCTTCAGGACACTTTCGAGGGAGGCGGGGTCGTGAGTTTACTCTGGCTCTTTGGATCGACCCGCCACGATTCCCTCTCCCTAGAAGAGTAGTTCTTCTTCGTCAACGGCGGCGTTAGCGTCTTCCAACCGCGCGCTGCGACGTAGTTCTGGTAGGTCCCCCTCCCGACGACGGGTTTCTTCGAACGCCTTGATCAGAGCAGCGTAGGTGGGCAATAGTGTGTTTCGTGGTCTCCAAAGAGTCTCGTAGGTAGCTAACAACACCAGGAACTGCTCTTCACGGTTCTTTTTGCGTCGGGCGATTATGTCGATCACAGAGCAAGGAACTCCGGTCAGGGCCGTCTCTTCCCCTCCAATCAGGAGTCTCTCTACGAAGCTAGTAGAGGGGAGGTCCTCTTCTGATAGAGGTCCGTCGTCGTCTACACCCGGACTCGACTGGAATCCCTCGGGTACTTCAGAAGGGAACGGTCGGCTCCACCGCCCTTGGAAACGTTTCAACCTATTGACGTTAATGGTCACGACCCGGTTGGGGTGTGAAGGGATGGCTACTCGATAGGAGTTCTCTCCCACGATCCCGACCACACGGTACGGACCATGCCACGCGAAAGCGAGCTTCTTCGTGGTCTTTTCCCCGCGACGAGCTCGGAAGTACTGGTAGACCCACACCGGGTCTCCCTCCTTGAACTCAGTCGTTGCTCCTGTCTGCCCTGGGCCTTCAAGAGTTGGCGCTCTACTAATCGTCTCGTATCTCGTAGAAATAAGAATAGCTTTCGTCTGTAGCTAGCGACTTCGTTACTCTTCCATCCGTTGTTCGTGTTGAGAAACGCGAGGTCCAGAGGTAACACCGGGTCCCGGCCATACAGGATGAAGAATGGTGAGTCCTTAAGGGCCTCGTGATACGACGAACGGTATGCGAACAGTACTCGGGGAAGATATAAGTCCCAGTCGTTTTGAGCTTCGTTGACATACATCTTAAGCGTCCCGATCAGCGTGCCGTTGAAGCGTTCGACTAGCCCCTGAGTCTGAGGGTGGTAAGCAGCTCCAAACAACTTCTTGATCCCGAGTGTTTCGTAGAAGGATCGTGCCAGGTTCGAGATGAAGTTGGATCCTTGGTCGCTCAGTAGTTTCTCGGGGACTCCATGCCGCGAGATCACTTCGTTCACCATAACTTCCACGAACGTTACAGTGTCCAAGCGGGCCACTGGGAACGCTTCGACCCATCGAGTGAAATAGTCAGCGAAGACGAGTATGAAGTTGTTGCCTCGAGGAGTAGCCACTAAGGGACCTATGGCGTCCACCACTAATAGCGAGAAAGGTCCCGATAGTTCTTGTACGGGCATCCTCTGCATTCGGCCATTTCTCCAAGGGCGATAGCCTTTACCACTGCCGCACACGGTGCATTCCCGAACATATTCGGCCACATCCTTCTTCCATCCGTGCCAGTAAGCGTGCTTGCGCACTTTGTCGAGCGTCTTAGTAACTCCGACATGAGCGGCAAGTACATCCTTATGACAGTGATGTAGTACCGTCGATATGAAAGGCAGGGGAATCACAGGAACGTCAAGAGTAGACGCTGGTCCAGCGCGAGCCTTCAGGTGTACGCGACGCATGAGTACTCCGTTCTTTACCGAGTAGTTAGGGGCCATCAGCAGGATTTTGGTGCGCATTTGAGGGTCCAGAGCTAGAGCTCCGTCGCTAAGGAACGCTATCATAGCTTGGATCCAGGGTGGCCTCTTCTGTTCTTCCACGAAGCGAGTTTGTTGTAACCCGAACACATCAACGGGGGACACTAGGAGTTGGTCGGTAACCTCTTCTTCGTCGGGGAACGACTCGGGTCTAGTTTCGCCAGCATCCTCGGGCAAGGTCCCTGAAGGGAGCAGAGTCGAGTCGAGAGTCGTAGTCTCCCCGACTTCGACAGTACTAGGAGGGGACTCGTCAGCATCGTTGAGTAGCTCCGCCATAGAGATAGCATTGATGGTTTGGGTATGCAGTCTGGACAGACCATCCACATGACCCATCGAAGTACCAGGCTTGTGGAACACCTTGAAACGTAATTGAGACAACTCCATGGTCCATCTAGCCAGCTTAGCGTTGCTCGTACGATTAGTTTCGTTGAATACCCACGTCAAAGCTTTGTGGTCCGTGTATAGGTCGAACTCGCAACGGTCCAGGTAGCAGCGGAACTTGCGCGTGGCCCAAACGATACCCCAGCACTCGATCTCCGACGTACCGTCCTCCTTATGGACCCAGTTCTTCTCGGAGCCAACTAGTAGCTTGCTCGCATAGGCCACGACTCTCTCGCGCCCCTCCACGGTTTGCATCAAGCACGCCCCTACAGCGAACTTAGACGAGTCCACATATAGATGGAAGCGCTTCGAAAAATCGGGATACACCAAGATGGGAGGTTCCACCAGCTTACGCTTTAGTTGCAGGAAAGCGGTCTCGCAGTCGTCGCTCCAGAAGAATCGGGCCCCTTTCATCTTAAGCCGTTCGATTGGGCTGCGTATCCCGGGATGTACCTCCTGAAGTAACTAGTCAAACCCAGGAACGCCCTCACAGTGTGCAAGTCGTGCGGTCTGAGCAGGTTCATCACCGACTTGACCTTCTCGGGGTTGGGCAATATGCCAGATGGAGTGACGATGTGACCCAAAAACGCTACCTGGTCGCGTGCCCACTTGCACTTTTTCATCTTGAGCTTGAATCCCGCCGACCGGAACCGTTCCAAGACTTGTTTTAGTCGTACTAGGTGGGTAGGAAAGTCTTCACTGAAGACCACGCAGTCGTCGAGGTACACTAGACAAGTCCGCCACTTAAGGTCAACAAGCACAGTCCCCATCAGTCGTTCGAAGGCCGGTACGGCATTACACAGTCCGAACGGCATTACGAGCCACTCGAAGAGACCATATTTGCAGGTGAAGGCAGTCTTCTCCACGCTATCAGCAGCCATCGGGACATTCCAGTAGCCGGATGCGATGTCCATCGTAGAGAACAGCTTAGCGTTGCCGAGTACATCTAAAATGTCATCGATGAGCGGCATCGGGTAGCAGTCCTTGATAGTCACAGCGTTCAGTCTTCGATAGTCGATGCAGAACCGTATCCCGCCGTCAGGTTTGCGGATCATAAGCACCGGGCTCGCCCAAGGGCTAGAAGAGGGTCGTATGAGTTCTTGCCTTAAGTATTCTTGTATCTCGGATTCCATCACGTCTCCTTCCGCCTTGGACACTCGGTAAGGGGGTTGCTTTTTTGGCGAGTGCTCTCCAGTATCAATGGAAAACTCGAGCAGGTTCGTCCGTCCGGGGCGCATCGAAGTTTCGACGAACATGTCCTTGAATGGTTGGAGGAACTCCGTGAATATTCTCTTCTGTTCGCTCCCCAATTTAGACTCGTCCAGGTCGACGTAGAGCTCCTCCTTGAGTACTCGGTCTACCCCGGGTATGGATTCTTGAGCGACTTCGGTCGTCAAATTAGAGGCGCTAATGACCGAGTGGACCCACAGGTCTCGAGCTCTTTGGTCCCTAGTCTGGGCCTCGCCGGGCAGGGCGGTTTCGTGCTTTACACCCGCAGCGGTTCCTTGTTGCAGCGCCGTCGCTGGGATTACCGTAACACTCGCCAATCTGGTGCTTCTCTTGATGACGGTGTTCTCGATAGAGGGGTTGCATACTTCCACGACCACTAGGTCGTTATACACAGTGCACAGGGTCCTAGCAACTTTAATGGAGTCATCCAGCGCAGAAAGCCCCTCTATGAGGACGGTGGTCCCGTCGCTCAGTTGACCTTGCACCTCCGCAACTACTAGAGCTTGTCCACCAGGGCAGAGTCGAATGGTAGATGAGATGCGGGACAGGTAAGACTCTTCCACCCGAGGAGACCCCAGAGGGAACACCTCTCTCGTGTCATTTAGTGTGACTGTATTCTCGTCCAAGTCCACCACGGCGCGAAAGTCCTTGAGAGCGTTGGTGCCCAGGATAGCGTCGACATGTAGTTTAGGTACAACGGCAAACGGTATTCTCTTCTCGACAGAGCCCAATGTCACCGGCAAGTAGATTACTCCTTCTATATCGAGCGCAGACCCGGACACACCGTTCAGACTGCCAACGTAGGGCATTAGAGGAGAGTTAGTTAAGCCGAGACGCTTCAATACCCGCCTATGCACTAGGCACGCTACGGCTCCGGAGTCGATGAGAAGTTCGGCCGGGAGGTTCTCGATAAACCCCCACGATAGAGCTTCCACGCCCCCTACCGATCCGATCACTCGCTTGCCGAGGGGAACGATTCCTTCTTCCTCGTCAGCGGACCAGTTATTAGTAGCGCTCGGTACTTCTACCAGGCCTGGCTTGGGGCGAGGGTCTGGAGCGTCAGAGACGACGTTCACATAGCCGTACAACCCGTTTTCCTTATCTCGGGAAGAACAGCTCGGTCCGAGGGCTTCGGTACGGTTACCGAATAGAGAGGAGCAGTCGAAACTGACTATCTTCGGCGCTGGAGAGCCCCTAGGAGCAGGATCTTTCCAACGACAGAGTCGGCAGGGTGAACTCCTCTCGAGGATCTTCAAGCGGAGTTGGTCAGCCTCCTCCTCGTAAAGGTCCGCAATTCTTTTAGTCAGTAACTCTTTCGATCGCGAGTCAGTGGGAACAGCGAGGCTATTGATCCAGTCCTCGATCCGGCTTAGGAGATCTTGGAGCCTAGCGGGGGGCGGGGAGTCATCTTTTTTTTCTTCATCTAGCGATCCTTCGCCAATACACCCTTCACACCAGTCACCTCTACTTGAAGCTTCAGCCTTTACGAGGAAGTATACGGCTCGTCGCACTATGGCTCGCCAAGGGTCCGGCACGATACCGCGAGAGTTCAGCAACTCGTACTCGGTTTCACCGAGTTCGGAGGGCCTTTTGGGGGAACTTCCCAGGGTTAGCGCGATATTGTCTTCCACTACAGAGGGGTCCGCGGGACACTCTTCTCCTGGTAGAGGAGGAACCCTCAGCTCCGGGAAGTGCACTATCGTCTTCGGCGCGTCCTGCCACGAGAACCTTTTCGTCGCGGTCCCTCCCCCTTCGTCGCGGTAATCGGAGTCGTCCGACGTCACAGAGTTGATCCGTACTGGCTTTTCCTCTTGGAAATTACGGTTGGCTCGCTTCGCTTCTCCGGACGAGGCTAGTGTCTTTTGGAACCATTCCAACCAGTACTCAGGAGTTGATAGCCGACCGGGGGAAGAATCTCGGGTCCTCGCTAGTTGTTCTTCGGGAATGCCTAGTAAGTCACCCAACTCGGCAAGAGACAATTCCTTCGATTGTTCCGCATTCTCGACTATTCGGCGCTTCAGTTCGACTTCATCGAGAGGAAACAGTCGGTCTTCGAGCTCTTTGTCATATTCTTCTTTCTCTTCAGCCAGCTCGGATGGTTTACCTTCTTCCAACGTATCTAGTTCCTCTTTGGTGAACACCCTCGCGAAGGAAGGCTCCTTCTCCGGTTCATCCTTTGGAGACTTAGCACTGGTGACGTCCTCAGAGTCTTTTTCGGAGGCGTCGTCTCTCTCAGGAGGGGTCACGTCTTTCTCCTGCTCGCGTGGGTCCGCCTTTGGTACTGGAACACTAGCTTCGGTAGCTCCATATTCTTCTCGGGTTGGGCTTTCGAGTACCTCCGTCACGTCTGGGGGCAACTCCTCCTGTATAGGGCCGTCATTGGACTCACCTTTTTCCTCGTCTTGATTGAGCACGCTCGAAACCACACTCTTGTGGTTCGTTGACGTCGACGGGTAGTCTCGTTCCGTCGAGGACGCCTGAAGTTGCGGCTCTTCCGTCTCTCCTTCCTTGCTTAGTTTTTCGTTCGTTGTTTCGATTTCGCTCTCTTGGTCATCTCTCGTAACCACTCTTAGGTTCGTATTGGAGCGTTCGTCGACGTGCGCAGCTATTGCGGAACCGTCCCATACGGGTCCCGAGCCTACCTCTTTTACAAACGCTTCTCTCTCCGTCTTCCAACAGTCGTTGGGGTTTGAGACTACCGATACCCCGTTCCACACGGGCGCCGTACGTCCTTCATGCTCAAACGGCAGTATTTCTTCAGTTCTCGTCATATGTTCATTGCTTACGTTCGTTTCATTTCTTTCCGGTAAGGCGGAACTCATCCCACCTCCAACAGGACACACTTCATACCTCTTGGTCGACTCCTCCGCGGAGTTCAAAGTGTTCCCATTTGTGTCGATCCATAGACAAGAGGAAGGAGCGACACTCCCTTCCCCTCCCTCTCGCCCCCATCATTGCTGGCTGGGCGCTTGTCCTAGGACAGGTCCCACCGTTGCCCCTGTCGGACCGCCAAGTCTCTTCAGTGACGTCTTTAGAGGGCACTCCGCCAACATATGACCCGATTCATCACACAGGAAGCACTTGCGTCCGTTCCTCGGCGGGGTGTTCCGAAATCCGCTAGGAGGGTCACGCTCACATTCAGGACCGATGTGACCCACTTCCTTACAGTGAGGACAGGTGGCTTTGCCGCGGCGACAGTGAATTCGACTACACCCCAGAGTGTGACACCGGCCGCACACGAGAAGACCATCTTGGGTTCGCAAGTCCGGACCCACACGAACGCCCCTGATAGGCGTAATAGGAAGCGTTCCGGTAGGCTGATAGTGCAGAGAGGGATTCGGATCAGGAGGAGAGTAGACAGCAGCTACATTCATCGCAGGGGAAGCATAGGCGGTCGTCAGAGGACGCTCCATCAACTGCTGTTGCTGTTGAAGTTGTTGCTGTTGCTGCTGAGCGAGTAGATTCTGCGTCTGCTGCATCATGTTCATCATGCGTTCGAGGACAGCGTTCTCTTGGGAAGCTTTAGGGGACGGCACAGTGTCGAACTCGGAGTCGTCTTCAACCGGACGGTGCATATTCTTGAGGAGCAGCATGGCCACAGCCGCAGGGATGGAGTCAATCATTGTCGTGGTGAAAGCGTTCCTCCAATCTCGGTTCCGAAGTCCAGACAAGAAGTACTGGTAACGCATCTGAGTGTCGTAGCACTGAGCATCATCGCAGAGACTTGAAATCATGTCGCCCCACACTTCGGCGGACATTCCCCTGGGTCGTTTAGTGTTCTTCGGGTTCTCAATCAGTTGCAAAGGGGTCTGACTGATGAACTGGTTGTGGAACCGAGTTCTCAGAGCCTCAAAGCTGTTGATGCGCGAGTATATCCACCAATCTTCGCCGACTTTGCCTTTCAAGCACTCCCTGAAAGCGCTAAGACGCAGGGGTTCGTCCAGCCCGATAGTGGCGTTCTCGAAGGCCTCCCAGAAGGATCTAGCTTTCTCCACCGACGCTCCTTCCGAGTAAAAGGGTTGGAGCATGCGAATAGCGTTTCGGATGTTAGTGGGCATACCATACTGGCCACTAGTAGTCGAAGGCGTATTACCATACGTAGGCGAGGAGTAGTAGGAGTTACCTCCATATTGCCCATACGCAAGACCTTAATGGGTTTCGGCAGAAGCCGTAGTTCCTCCGTTTCCTTGTGAAGCTCTGGTTGTTCTCGTAGGGTCGACTCCGTACGCGACTCCACTGGTAGTCGAAGTTCAAGACCCCGGGCCTTGGGTAGGAATTTGAACGGTAGACGACGAGGTCTGGAAAGGAATCCTCTGAGGAACGGGAACGGTTACTGCTGGAGCGTTCTCCCCGCCACCTCGCAAGTTATCAGAGGGCTGGAGACCCCAAGGAGGAGCGTTAGAGGTCCTCGGAGGAATACTTGCCGGGGAAGCACGTCCACCGTTTTCAGGGACAGTTGGTAGGGAGAAGAACGGGTTGAAGTCCTGCCCATATGACGTATTCGGGGTTCGGATTGTGAAACCTTGGTACGACGGGATTGCGGTCCTTACTTGAGTCGTAGGAGGGGGAGTCCCCACGAGACCGTTCCCACCTGTTCTCTCCATAGCGGCGGCAATCTCAGGAGGGGCCATGGATCTCAACCAGTTGAGGGAGTTAAGCCAGCCTTGCACCGTACCTCGGCCGCCTCCGCCGTTCAGGGTCAGCATCGAGTCCAATTCTTCCGAAGTGAAGGTCGCAGGGACCCCGGAGCCCAAAGCGTCCGCGGGTGGCTCGACACCAGCACTAGAGTTGTTCCCCCCAAGTCGGTTAGCCGCTTGGTCTATGATATTCTGCACGTTTTGGAGGCCTTGCGTAGTCGACAGACTGGGTCGCATTCTCGAAGGCAGACTCCCGGTCGGGCCTTCTTCTTCCCGGACAGTGGCGCTCTCATCTTCTCTGCTGCTAGTAGCCGACATCTTGTCCTTCCTTCTGACGTTCTCCGCGAGACTTCACTTGGAGCAAGACCTTCTCCAGCTAGCAGACTACCCTGCTTCTCCACCAGATGTCGTATACCCCCTCTTCCTTCAAGGGTCGGGTAGTCCGCGGCTGTTCAGGGAGTACGGTTTTGTTCAGTGGCTGCAGGAACGGTAGATAGGAACACTAGAGAGTTAACAATAAAAGTTTGTTGATTGGCTTGGCTTCCTCTTGAGTAGAAGGAGGGAAATATAAGACTGAGAGCTAACCGGAAGAGAGGCCTAACACCTTCTCGACCTTACATACACTACACTACATATTAAAAAAAGGAAGGATTTACTTCGTTTGTTGTCGGCCTTCGTGGGACAACGGAGAGCTTCTGGGAAGGGCTTGATGTCGCGAGGTGCTTTTGGTCCCACGACGCCAAGACTCCGGCGTTCAGGGGCCCCCTTATAGGACCACCCTAACGGGCTCGGTCAGGGGAACGTGCGTGGTTGAGTTCAACGGGAACCACCCTGACGGGACGGCGGGGCGAGGAGTGATTCCAGGGTCTCGAGTCATCCCGACGGGAGGCAGAGCTCCTGGAATGACCCCTCCGTTCCCGGGTACGGGACAGCACTCGTTCATTCATGATCTGCTCACTGCCGAAATGCGAGTTCATCAGTTCCACGCACTATTGTATACTACTGTACACCTTCATTCGACTGGGCACATGCATCATTACCTGTGATGTAGTTGGTTAATATCTCGCAGCTGCTCCCACGACTCCGCGTATATCCAACCGCTCTTGTCTGTCTGAGCGTGGACATCGCAGTGCCAGTCGGACACCCACTCCCAGTTTTGCGACGGCAGCCTCACCTGTCCATACACAGTACAATTCACCTCAGTCAACGCTGCCAACCAGATGCTACTGTACCATTACCTCGCTAAACCGAGTTTCCTTGCCGCTGGCTCGACACAATACAGGCAACTCCGCCCTGGAGATGCGCATGGCAGAGCCCCTTTGGGTCAGGTTCTGGTTTTCGAACAGCTCCTCCTCGACACGGTGCATGTCTAGAGCATTCCTGGGATTGTGGCGAATACAACGAGCAGCCATCAGCTCGTCTTGGTACCGTTGCACCAGCTCTTCCATCACCCGAAGCTCACTAGTAGCAACAACAACAGACCCAGCTTCAAGTTATTGAACATTTATTTCTAGCAGTTCACTTAATTGTCACCTGCGCAGATCTTCGCACTCAGCTTCGAGCTGTTGCTCCCTCCTGCTCATCGCGAATTCAGGATGTGGATACGTCAAGCATTCAGTATCCGTCAGGAAGTCAATGTTGGAGATTCAGCCAATCAAATGTAAGCTAGAATCCGTACTCCCCCGTTTTCGCGCCCTTGGACCTTTGATAAACTATCAGATGTGATGATTCTATTTACAAATGAACGATTTGTACGCTTAAGTCTGATTTATTTGCAAATCCTATATGGTCCACCTCCGCGAAAACGGGGTGCAGTACTGTAATTGATATGTAAACAGCAGGTTTAATGAAAAATGGAAATTTTTATTTTTAAATTTAGAGCTTTCTTAAAAGCGGGCGTGTTGACGGGGAGAGACCACTTCTCCCTCCCTTAATTGAGAGGGTCTTTTATCTTCTCGTAGGCTCGCCGCGCTCTCCTTGTTCTACCGCACTCTGTCGCTCATGTTGGGGTGGTTTCTTTTGCGTTGATCGCTTGAGTGGTAGGGGATCTTGGACAGTGGCCGGGAAAAATCAAGCAATGTGTAATCCTGTGCAAGTCGTGTACGGTAATCATATTTAGAGGGATAGAGGGATATGAAACTTGACCAAACTTGTGAACCAGCAAATGTACTTCAATACGTAGTATGAACATGGGCTAGGACTTCCGTAGTACTGTGTGAGCGAGCAAAACATAGTACTACAGTAGTACCTCTACAGTAGTAGAACTTCAGAAGCAATACTTAAGAAGTACTACAGTACTGTAGCTGGATACACACATTACTACTACTTCAAGGTAGTACTAGTAATACAGCTTAACTACAGTAGTAGTAGTACTACTACTACAGCTTAACTTCAGTAGTAGTACTACGTTCTGTAGAACTACGTAGTGTAGTATGTACACAAAGACGTAGCCTGCTCAACAACATTTCTGCTGCCGCCTTCTTCCTGTGAGAAGCACCTGCACGCCCATTGCGTCACCACGCGATTAGTGTCCCAAAGATTCGGCTTCTACTGCTCACGGAGAGAGCAGCGAGAATTTGACACTTTGGTTGCTACCGACACAAACACACGCAAACTCGAAAGGCAGAAAGGCTCGGGTAATGAGATTCCACTATAAACTTTCTTCAGGCGGCGAGGACACTACATCCCCACTGCATCTCAGATGTCCCTATAGCATTCGTCATTGCCTTTCGTCGGTAAGATACATGTACATACAATAGTATTAGCGTATTGGTTAAGGCCGTCTCAGTGATCTTGGTGATAAAAAATATGTCGTCACTATACCCGAAGGCATGTCAAGAGTAGCAAATATTTTTGATCCATCATCAACAGTCAACTATAAACGAGCAATTTCCAAGCTAGTTGGTCTCATCATACAAATGCCTCGAATATTCTTCACATTGGGAGTCTGAGACGTCTCGGAGCACGGCAGAACGCAATACAATGAAACACTCGTCGTCCTCAGACTCGTCATCTGATTGTGTAATCACTTGAGAACCTGGTAAAAAGTCCGCAGAAACGTTGTCGATCCTTGCAAGTTGACGAATGACAGGATAATCAAACGTCCGAGCTGCTCGCCAATCGACTGGCCACCGTCAATGTACCCGTAAAACCCCCGTAATTACGCTTTTAGGGCTTTTACGAATTCGTTTCCTTGCTCACATCTGATTGAATGAATCACAGACATTGTCTTCACGCTCACTAGACATAACTTACCAATCAGAGTCTTCGCGCTTCTTCACAACGTCATTGCCGCGAGAAGCTCTGAGGAGAATTGAAGGAGCAACATGACGGACGCGGATGTCTACGCGTACGAGCAGGAGTTCGAGGGGATGGATGAGTGGGAGGTGATGCACGCACAGGAGATGGAGGCCATGGAGGAAGAGATGCGCGCCATGGAGGCCTTCGAGCGGCGGCAGGCAACGGAGATCAAATTGCAGCAGCCTGAAGCAGCAGTGTTACCTCCGACCAGTGATGACGCTGTAGGAAGTGTAGATGATGACCTGGAGAAGGCGCAAAGACGATTGGACCAAGTACTGGCTCGATGTGCGGCACTGTTGGATGAGGATGCAGATGACGACGTGAACATGGAGACCGCCATACAGCCAAAGGAGAAGCAGTCCGCTGCTGCGAAAGTTGACATGATGACAGCTGAGTATCTGTACAGCCGACCGCCTATTGACGTGGACTCGCTTCCCGTGGTGTTGGATGATGGTAAGCGGTTGTTCCTACGCAAAAAGCGCCCCAGCTCCAAGCATTTCACCTCCAGCTCTGTTCGTAGTGCGGCTGCGTCACTCATCCCCATCAGAGAATTGATGGAAACAGTCGAACGGGTACGCTGGCTCAGAAAGTAGCTGCGCCTATGGTTGAATAGACATATCTTACGATGTCCATGATTTTGTGTTCATCAGATGGAGATTAACGAAGCAGCTGCGAAGGAGGACAAGGCAATGCTGCGGGAGCTTGGGTCAGATGACAAGGAAGAACCCCACGCGTCAAACACAGTGCTGTGGTTAGACAAATACAGGCCACAAAGTTTCTTGGATCTATTAAGCGACGAGCGAACCAACCGTGAGGTGTTGTCTTGGATCAAGTCGTGGGATCGATTCGTGTTTCCGAAGAAGAAGCGAGCTATCGGCGCCCACTCAGCAACCCCTGCCAAGACAAGTGGTTTTGGCGCCCTTCATAAGTCTCCGTGGTCCCAAGCCCTCTCGCAGAACTATGCTAATAGCATCGCTGGGGAGGATGACGAAGATAAACGTCCATTCAACAAGATCATCCTCATCTGCGGTCCACCTGGGGCGGGTAAAACGACGTTGGCCAACATAGTTGCACGTCACGCGGGCTACAATCCCATCGAAGTAAATGCTAGCGATGACCGTACGGCACCTGTGCTGCGTAACAAGATCATTAGCGCAATGGAAATGCAGTCCATTTGGGGTGAACGCAAACCAAACTGCATCATTCTGGACGAAATCGATGGCGCCATGAATGGTAGTGACGGAAAATCTGGGATTGAAGTTATTCAAGAGATCGTCAATGCTCCATTGGAAAGGAAAAAAGCAGGAGCGAAGACCGCGGCCAAAAATCGCCACCCGCTAACTCGCCCACTGATTTGCATCTGTAATGACCTGTACGCATCCGTGTTGCGCCCCCTACGTCAAATGGCAAAGATCTTTACGCTGGACGCACCACACTCACAAAGTCTCGTTACACGTCTGAAGTGTATTTGCCGACACGAAGGCATCAGGGCTTCTACAGGGGCACTAGCAACTCTGTGCTCAAGCGCTGACAACGATATCCGCTATTGTCTGAATACGCTACAGTTTCAGACTACCCAGTCACGTGGCAAAACTGGAGTGGCGACGTTGAGTACTGGACTCGTTGCTCAAAAAGACCATGCCCACGGCATGTTTGAGGTGCTGGACCTCGTTTTTTACGAGACGCGCTCAAATTCGGCTAAAAGAGAAGTCCCTGTGGCGGAGAAGATTGATGAAGCAGTTGCGTCGCTGGGAAACTTTCCTCTATTGATTAGCGGTTTGGATGAGAACGTGCCCAAGATGATCTTCAATGACCCTACTATGAACAAGATCTGCGACGTCTTCGAGTGGCTTGGACTGGCAGCTGAGTACGAATATCGCGCTCGCTCTGAGCAACAGTACGCTTTTCAGGCTTACATTCCATTTGCCGCCATTACAACGCACGCATCGTGTTGCACAAGCTCTAGACGTCGTGTGGAGTATCCGCGTGGGCAGTTTGAGGCTCAAAAACGACGGGATCGCTCTGAAAATATCCTGACAGCACTGACAGAGGGAGCGCAGTTGCAGCCACTCTTACGCATGAGCCCCAGCGTCCTTGTCGTGGATGTGGTCCCGTGGCTGATTGCGAGCTTATCTCCCAACATCCGCCGTATCAACCCGTCGCTTCAGACTAAGGAAGAGAAACTGATGATTCAGCGACTTATTCAGTTGATGGCGTCACTGGGACTGTCATTCCGTCACAAATATCGACCAGATGGAAGCGAAGACTACGCACTCGAGCCGTACGTTTTCTTTTTTGGTGAAGCATTTGGCTATTACACTTTTTTTTCTTATCACGCTGTTGTCGTGTCTGGACAGGGCGCTGAATGAACTGGTGGAGTTCCGAAGTAGAGAAGGTGGCACACCGTATCAATACATGCTTCCGATATCGGTGCGGAAGATGATAGCTCGCGAGGTGGAGCTGGAGCAGATGCGTCGGAATGAAAAATCGTCTCCGTCCGTTAAGCAAAACAACAGTAAGTCGCCTGCAGTGGCAGTCGACAAATCCAGCGAAGCTACCATAGAAGAGAAGGCTGCAAAGGCCGCCTACGTTCTGCCTGAGCTCAGCGGTAAGTGTTTGAGTCGGTTGCAGAGATCTACATCTTATTCACTCAATGGCTGTGTGAACTGCAGATGTGGAGCTGGTGAAGAAGGACGAGGCTCTGCGTAAGCGTAACCCCTTCGCATTCGCTCACCGCGAGGCCAAACGAAAACGCGACGAGGAGTTGAACGCAAAGCTCAAGCTGCAGCGCACAAACGATGCGCACAAGCACTCCAGGGTGCACTACAAGTTTAACGAAGGCTACACATGCGGTATCAAGACAGCCGTGTACATCAGTGATTTATTATGAAACCACTGATCGGCCGACTGTATTGCAAGTTAAAAGCTCTCTTCTAGCCTTACTGAGTCAACTACATCTTTACTTCTTCCCCTTCTTTTTCTTCTTGTCCGTTTGGCTTGCGAGTACCGGTGCATCGGGGTAGTTCTGGGTGGGCGACAATGGCGTCGTCGACGGCGGCAGCGTCTTCATGGGCCCAAGCACCTCTTGCAATACGAAGCGCAGTAGCCTCGTTAGTCGGAACAGGTTCGTCGTGTCCGTCGTGGTGTATTTGACCACCCCAACGCGTCCGGCGACACTACGAGGTGAAGCGTTGGCAACGTGAAGCGACACCCGCGACACCCGCGCCACCACCTTCACGTCCTTCTTGGCCGTCGCACGCGTCTTGAGGAAGAAGCGCGAGTTTAGGGGATCCCCCACGAAATCCAACTTCGTCTGCTCCTCGAAGCGCTCCCAGCTCACATTACCATTGCCCACCATCGTTGCTTGGATGGACACCTTCCGAGATGCAATCTCACCGGTATGGTGCTTTTATGTCTAAATGCTGATGTGTTGCCGGTAGAGCTGTCGACGTCCGGTGTATTCGAAGATTTACACCTCGACATCCAGAAAATGCAAACGACGTAAAAAAATACACCCCTTCGACACCCACCAATGAGTCACTCTTTCGAATTAAGGTGCTGCTGTTTGTGGAGAGCAACCTCACCAAATCTGGCGTTTTTTTAACAACTTGTTGATCCTCCATGGCCGTTCGAAGCTTCCGATTCATCTGTTGGTACAGACCCTCAGAGGAACGTCCGACTCGCACGTCGCACAGCAGCAAGCAGGGACTGACAGAAGATGCAGTACCTGTTAGAATTGTGCATGAGGTTACACTGGTGTAACCGCGGTCCCGTAACCGGAGTCGGCCGCCACTCCTGCGGATGGTGAAGAACACTGTTGGAAGCGCGAGAGCGCAGGAAAGAAGGTTAGATAAAGAGCTTCACTTCTCAATATACGGTGTCCTTCCACAGATCAAACTAACAGGTTATGGGCCCAACAGTTTACACCGTAGCCAGGAGCGAAGCTCCAGGAACTCCGGAAGCCAAGGAGGTCGCCCAAGAGAGGGACGACGGCCAGTACGGAGACGTTGATGAATTCAAAAAGCTGCCCAAGCCCAAGGACCCGCAGGAGAAGCTGCTGGACCTGCTCACGGACTTGGCGGGGCGCATGGAGCGCCTGGAAGCCTCGCAGAAGCGGCAAGAGGACAAAGAGCGGTTGTCAGACCGTGAGTCAAGTGTCTTCGGCTCTGCCATCGGACTCGGACGAGCGGTGGATCGCCAGGCGTTGGACCAGACGCCGCCACCGCGGAACCAGTCACCACGTACTTCGGCGTGAAGCAGCGTGTGTACGGGTACGAGAACGCAGCCGCGAACGTAGAGATGGCGCAGGCACCGCAGCCAGCGCTACCACAGCACTACGTGCCACCTCGGCAGCCACAGCTACCTGTGCAACCGCCAGTCATGCAGCAAGGAATGAATGCGCCGGTAACCAACTTTCCTCGAGTGCCTGACACGCGTCAGCGTAAGCTAGGGATTCGGCATTTCGACGGCAAAGAGCTCTACCAAGGTCTCGGTAGTGGTTTCTTGTCGTGGGGCAAGAGGTTTGTTCGGCAGATACAGTTCGCGGAGCGGGCGAGCGGCTTCCAGTGGACAGAGGAGGTGAAGGTGGATATTCTGGGACACCACCTCACCGGCATGGCCGAACGCTACTATAACCAGCAGGTTGAAGGCTGGTGGGGCGAGGAACCGACGTTAGAGCACGCGATGCAGCGATTGCTGCACACCTTCGCGACGAAGATAACGCCGGCGCAGAGCATGAAGATGTTCACGGCGCAGAAGAACGCAAAGGGTAGCTGGACGGAGCACTACCTTTATTTGGTGGCCGTCAGCGAGGCGTGTGGAGGCGCCGACAATTTGGTACTCGACAACATCGTGCACTACGCGGATCCTGCGATGAGAGTGTCAATGTTATCCAGGTTAAACCTTGGACGCACGGATTACCTTCGGCAAGCGGAGGAGCTGGCTCACTTCGCGCAGTCGACTGAGATAGAGCTACGTGGCAAACACCTGGGGCGCGACGTCGTGAGCGATGTACGCGAAGCCCGCATGGACAACAAGAAGTGTTTCAAGTGCGGCAAGGTGGGTCATTTAAAGGCATCGTGCCCAGACGGACTCAAGGAGGGCGGCCGACGAGGGGACGCCGATTTCGTCTTGGCAATGGGCAGTACGACCAGCGACAAGGGCGTGTGGATTCTCGACACTGGGTCGGGACGCCATCTTGTAAACGATGAGAGCCTGCTGGAGAACGCCGAGGATTTTGACAGCGAGTGCGTTGCCGCTAATGGAGGAGCACTGAAACTAACCAAGCGTGGTAGCGTGATGCTGGAAACCACGGCGATGGGGAAACAGACCAAGGTGCTATTGTTAGATGTGGAGTACGCGAAGAACTTGGAGAGGAACATTATTTCGTATGGGCGTTGGAAAAGAAGGGCTACAGGATCGAGTATCGGGGCCCGAACCGCGTGATAGCCGCCAAGAGCGGCGGACCAGCGGTGTTCGACGTGGAAAGATGCGACAACGTGCTAATCGTCCGCACCGGAGGCCACAGAGGCCGGGAGAGCGCGAGGAGCGTGCTCATGGCTGTGCTGGCAGAGAGCCAAGACGAGAAGGGACCGGACGTACAGACTGGTACGCTGATGCACCTCCACCGCAGACTAGGGCACCTCAGCTACGACACGATCCTGCGCATGGCGAGGGACCCGGCGTCGGGGATCTCACTGACGGACGAGAAGCGCGCAAACTGCTTGGCCTGTGCGCAAGGTAAACAGACGAAGAACAAACAGTCGCGCAAGGACTCGGGGGCCAACTCGCCCACCGACGTCATCGGTGGCGTAATTTGCTCCGACCTAAAGGGCCCGATGACGCCACTTGACCGGCTCGGGAACAGGTATATGATCAACTTTATTGACCATCGCACGAACTATTGCAGGATTTTTCTAGCCAAGAACAAGGACGTAGCGGCACAAAAGTTTAAGCACTTCATGGTCTTCTTCGAGAGGCAGTTCAACTGTCGCATTCACGTGCTGCGCACCGACGGCGGAGGAGAGTACAAGACTTTGGACTTGTTCTGCAAGAACACTGGCATTACTAGACAAGTTAGCGAACCCCGCAACCAGGCCAGCAACGGCAAGGCGGAGCGTATGCACCGTAATGAACATGGTACGTAGCATGGTGTTTGCGTGCGGATTACCTTTGAGTTTCTGGGGGGACGCCGCGGAGTATGCCGCGTATATCTTGAATCGGAGTCCAAGCAAAGGGAACCCAGGTTTGAAGTCGCCGCTGCAGATGCTCACTAAGAGCACGCCGGACCTCGGCGACATTGTGGTGTTTGGCTCCCCGTGCACCGTGCACCAGGACGCCAAGAACAAGTCGTTGGGTGAGCGCGGGAAGCCCGGTATGATCATCGGCAAGAGCGACGAGATGGAGGGGTACAGGGTCTATATCCCGAAGGACAAAGTGGTGGTCGTCACCCAGCATGTCAGGAACGTGGAGACCCTCACGGACGTGCAGAACGAGCAGCTGAGGCGCGTGCATCTGGAGGACTCGGACGAGTCCAAGACGGAAGATGCCGCCCCTGAGACGCAAGGACCCGTAGCGGCGCCGAAGCCAAAGTCGAAGCGTCGTGCGAAGAGTCGGTGGACTCGAGAGAAGCACCAGACTAGATTAGCGTCTCGAAAGGCAGCAGCGGCTGCGGAAGAGAAGAGCAATGGAGACGGTCAGCCTGACGGCAATGCGGCCGCGGGCCTCGATGTGGTAAATAGCGTGCGAGAACCGGATCCGAAGAACTACGCGCATGCGATGAAGAGCAAGCTCAGGAACAAGTGGACCATCGCGATGGTTGAGGAGCTTAGAGCGCTCGAAGAGAACGGGATGTGGACAGTGGTGATACCACCTACGGGCAGCCATGTGTTGCACACAAAATGGGTCTTTAAGACCAAGACGGATGCCGATGGAGCCATCGAGCGGTTCAAAGCTCGGCTGATGGCCTGCGGAAACGAGCAGTTGTTCGGTGTCGACTACGGGCTCACGTTTGCCGCAGTGATGGAATTGAGCACTGTCAAGGTGATATTGGTGTTTGCACGGCGCTGGGGTGTGCGCCTGCGAGGCACGGGGACATCCCCAACGCGTACGTGAAGGCCGAGAAGGAGCAGCACCTGGAGATCTACCTGGCCATCCCGAAGGGAATGGAGATTCCGGAGGAAGTACTGCGGTCGTTCAACATGAGAGACAGCACCAAGCTGGCACTACGGCTGAAGAAGTCACTGTATGGCTTGAAGCAAGCCGGACGGCTGTGGAGTAAGTTGCTCCACGCCAAACTCGAGAAGCTCGGGTTCACGCGCTGCGTCGCGGACATGTGCTTGTACTACAGGAGGCAGGACAGTAAGATGACGATCGTGGGCGTATACGTGGACGACCTTCTGGTCACCGCGTCCGTCTCCAGCTTAGTCGAGAAGTTCTTCTCGGAAATGAGTACTCTGTCCATCAAGGATTTGTGGGAGGTGAGGAAATTTCTCGGCATGCGTGTGGAGCTGGATCAACAGGGAGACTACAATCTTGACCAGCAGGCAGCCATCGAGGAGCTTCTGGAACAACACGGGCTCGCAAAGGCGAACGGAGTCAGGGCGCCAATCGGGGAAGAAAGTAACGAGGTGGAGCCCAAGCAACTGGAGCTGCTACCGAAGGTAGCCGCCCGCGGACAACCGACGATCCGAAGATTCCAGTCGCTCGTAGGTAGCCTGCTCTGGGTCGCGCGGTGTACAAGACCAGACATTAGCTTCGCCGTTCAAAAGGCGACGCGACGCACGCACCAGCCGTCAACGATCGACTGGATGCTTGCAAAGAGGATCGCGCGCTATCTGAAGGACACAAAGCATCTCAAGTTGGGGATGCACGTCGACGTGACCAGAGACCAGAGGATCAGGATCGAGAGCTGGAGCAACTCGGACTTCGCTGCGGACAAAAGCGACAGAAAGTCAGTAACTGGAGGAGTCATCACCATGGACGGCGCAATAGTACAGTGGATCTGCAAGAAGCAGACGGGTGTCTCGCTCTCCACCATGGAGGCCGAGTTTACCTCAGCATCACACGTTGGACGATAGCTGCTTGGCTTGCGGGAACTCGTGCGTGAACTGGAATTCGAGGCGGTACAACCCATGGCGATGTACATGGACAACCAGGCAGCCATCAGGCAGCTGGAGTCCGAGGACAGCACAGCGAGCGCCAAACACGTAGACATACGCATCAGATTTGTGTGCGACTTCGCGAGAAAGGGGATCGTGAAACCTGAGTACGTTGAGTCGCGTCTTATGATGGCGGACCTCTTAACTAAGGCGCTCCCGGCGCCGAGGATGGCCGAGCTACGGGAGATCTTCAACTTGAAGAAAGCGTAGCGAGCGACGGCCGAGGAGGAGTGTTAGAATTGTGCATGAGGTTACACTGGTGTAACCGCGGTCCCGTAACCGGAGTCGGCCGCCACTCCTGCGGATGGTGAAGAACACTGTTGGAAGCGCGAGAGCGCAGGAAAGAAGGTTAGATAAAGAGCTTCACTTCTCAATATACGGTGTCCTTCCACAGATCAAACTAACAGTACCCGGACATCAATTTTTGCTTCGCGCTGGTTTCGTGCATTCGAGTGCTTCCTGTCATCAGGTCGACGTTTCGATGACCGCGTCGTAGAAGCTGACCGACAAAAAGGTGCACGAGTTTGACACCAAATCAATTTAGCGGTACTGAATTGGCGCTGAAGATGTCCAAGGAGCTGTGAAAGAAGTTTGGGCGCTTGTATGATCGCGGAGCCTGCTAATAGTAGACACCTCGGTGGTGTAGGAAATACCAAGCTCGTCTCTGATACTGGTTAAAAGCGTGTGAAGACAGTTATATCCTGCTTGGCGTCGGAGTGCAATTACATGGCTAATGTGGAGAGAACAGCGAACACTAAGTAATGGTATAAGTGATGATGCCGTCTGGCAAAGTTCTGATTTGCAAGTAAATATCCTTACGATCCTGACGTCCCGTTCGCTTTGGGAAATATAAAGTCTGACAACCAGGTCATGTGAAAGGCTGACATTTAATGCTGTGAAGAGCCCGATTCAAATCTCCAATTCGCGGTGAAGTCATGGCAGAAATAGCCAAACAGTTATTTCGAAGTACCGGGTAACATTAGTATTGCTCTCTGTGAGCTGATTTGATTTAGGAGTACATAAAGGTCAATTGCAAGCTCGAGCTGACTTTGGTTTACTCGTTTCGGGGCATCGCTTTTGAATCACTAGTACACCATTGCAATATAATCCTGTCAGCGATTTGAAACGGAAACTCAACAG
Source organism: Phytophthora betacei (assembly GCA_011320135.1). Lineage (NCBI taxonomy): Eukaryota > Oomycota > Peronosporomycetes > Peronosporales > Peronosporaceae > Phytophthora > Phytophthora betacei. Next base: position 304,022 of record JAANHX010000382.1, read on the forward strand.
CGCAAGTACAAGTATTCACCATGCATTAACTGATATCATTTGCACTACTTCGTCGCAACTTTGGCTGTAACGGGGTACGTAGCCCTAAGTGTATCCTGGTTACATGAAGTGTGACACTTCACACTTCAGGAGTATGACACGTCATACTTCGGGATATTTGGTACAAAGTACCAAGGTCGTTCAAAGCCAACCATTGGTTAACGACATTGCATTTCTATAGGTGACTTATAGTTTGTATTAAACCCAAACTTAATCTACCTATAAATATACTCAGTTTACAATCTACCTTATTTAGGTCACTTCGCTCTCTTTTGAATAAAGAGGGGACCAGTGAACTGCCGTTCACTGAGCGTTTGTATACTCTCGGAAGATAACTTCCTCTAGCGCAAGGTGCTGTGTGACCCCGTCACACTTGGTAGCACTAGTAGTCAATCCACGCCACCGCGGGTAGACTACCTGAACCTCTCCGAAGTTCGTTGCCATGGATAGGAACGACTTCTCCCATATGAACGACTCTCAGTTCGAGTCGGTTCGGAAGATGGCAGGCATCTTCGGGATGGAGGCCCTGCAGGGCCTGGTGGTGTCAACACCGGCTGAGCAGCTCGAGCGCGTCAATGCGTTCGACGCGTACGAGCAGGGCCTCATCGCGCATGTGCGGGAGAACCTGCAGGCTCCGGCGGCGGAAGCAAATCCGCCTCACCCGAAGCCAATACGGCTGAAGGTTAAGCCGTATGAAGGGAAGGAAGGCGAGAACCTTCACTTCTGGGTCCGAGAAGTAGAGCTCGCGATGGACGCGGCTCTGATCTCGACCGAGCAACTGCGTGTTGCTTTTGCACTCTCCAATCTTAGCGGCCGTGCTAAGGGTTGGGTGTACACACGGGAAGCAACATCCCCTGGATGTTTCACATCCTGGGCTCAGCTGTGCGAACAGCTCCAAGCCGCGTTCCTCCCGGCGAACTACGAGTACCGCCAGCGTTCGCGCTTCCTCTCGCGTAAACAAGGGAGGCACGAACTGCACGAGTAAGTGCAAGAGATACGGGAGCTCACGGCGTCCCTAGTGGGAAATCCACTCAACGAACACATCAAGATGACTGTGTTCATGGACGGCCTTCGAGTGGGCCCCGCACGCACTCAGCTGTTCCGGGTGCAGTCAAGCACCCTTGAAGAGGCGATTCAAGTGGCTCTTCAAGAAGAGTACAGCCATCGCCAGGCGCGTACGCCGGTGTGGCGTAGCGGGATCAGCAAAATCTGCGAGATTGCCAGATCCAACTTACCAACTGCGCCCAGACACCGACTAACGGAGGGGTCCCCCGATTATCCGTGTTCTGCTGAACTTTCCTCACCTTGTGTACCCGTCGGTAGGGCGGGATCTTGCTCTCTCGGTAACTTCCGAAGAGTTCAAGTGGTGAAGCTTGAGTGTCTTGGCGAGACGTGGGGATGGGGTGGAGCAGCAGTGGAAAATCTTCACTCTGCGTCCGTGGTTGGTTCCGAATCCTAAGCGAATATTCGAGCTTATGGATCCGGGGCCTAGATCGTGGATCTGTCCGTAGGGTTGCCTTGCGGGTGTGTTCCCTTGCCTTTGTAGTTCCTTTGCGTCGTACTTGCCGCCTCCTGTGACGGGATCTTGAGAGTTGAGAGCCTCTAGGGTATAACCGACCAAGTAGTAAATTCGGTTAACCCGTTGGATCTGCACGTGTATGGGAAAGCTTACTAGGTTGTAGGAACTGGCCAATGTATTATCCAGTTATCACTACCAACACTAGATTCGCAATTCCCAACCTTCTCCGAGCTCGTACGGCCAATGTAGTTCCGGTTCTTGAGGGCAGGAAGGCACTTGCGTGATACTGTGCAAATTGAGGACTGTATTGATATTTAAACCTATACCTGCCTGGATTTCTACCTTCTGTGTCTTTCATCTGCTAAATCCCTTACCAGGCTCGGCTGCATGTCCCTTCTTCCCTTGACCCATCATCCCAGCTGTGTTATCTTCGGATCCACTGGATTCATGACGTAATCATCATGGTCGCCCTATTATGGGTACACTCATCCGGATCCAGGTCGCTTGGATCCACTTCACTGTAATTGTACACTAGCATGGATCTGAACTCTCCAATCATCCAAGATCATCTTGCAACCGTCTGTGATCTCCATTGTCCCACGAAAGTTCGAGATCCACTGTATCCCTCATTCCTGTATCCTGGATCCAGGTCGTCCTATGCGGGATCCTCCCTCCTTGGATCCGAACTCGGAAGTATGGGATCCGGGACACCTCGCAGTGGATCTCGACTTCTCGTTAGCCGTGGTTACTAGATCCACCTTCAGCTGACACCTACCATCATTCCTTCATAGGATCCTCACTCGATCCACCCGTACATAGCATATCCCATATCCACCTAAGTGGATCCAGGTAAGGGTGGATCCGAGATAGGTCTTGGTGGATCTTGCCTTCCCGTACATAGCTCATACCAGATCCATCGTCATTTCATACGGGGTGATGCTCGTCATGGCTAATCCACCACAGGCAACTTGCATTCGCGCCGGACAATCCAAATCCTCTCTAATCACTTGAAATTGTCACTGATTCGGGATAGTGACCCCGCGTCAGGCCCATTCTCTTATTTCAGAGAAAGCACTTCACCACAATCGCCTCCTGTACGTTGTCGGCGCTGCACAACAGCGTTCACGACGTGCACTACCAGCATCCACAACCGCCTTCTCCTCTTCGTGACACATGTCTCCCACCAAGCGTATCAGTCAATCGCCGGGCAAGGCTCCATCCACCACTCCTCCGGTCAGCCCCTCTTCGATGTCGCCCACCGATCTGCGTACCCAGGCCCAAACTCTTTCCGATCGGGTGCAAACCTTGACGGCAGAGCTCCAGGCGGCCCAAGATGTTAGCGACCGAGCTGCGTCTTTGCACGCCACCCAACTCCAAACCTTGCGAGCCCAGGTCCATGACCAGGCTATGGAGATCCAGGAGTGGGAGCACCGTGCGGCCTCTCGGTCGCAGGACCTACGACTCTTGTTGGCTGATCAGGCGGTCGAGATCCTCGACTTGACCGGACGGCTGGATCGCGCCTCCCGTCAGCAAGATGGCATGCGGGACGACAACGACCACCTTCTTGGGGAATGGAGCTCGCCGGATCTGAGATCCACCAGCTCCAATCCCGGATCCATGACCTCGAGCGGGATCTGGAAGATTCCCAGACTGCTAGTGCAGCCGCGGACGAGAGTTTGGATCGACTCCGTGACGAGTCGCGCCCGACTCAAGAAGAGGTGGTGACTAACGACTATGTGGGATCCACCCATGGCGGATCCGCATTAGGGTCGGCGCGTGGAGGCCCCCCCGCGCCAAATCCACCTCCCTCGTCACCGGATGTAGCTCTGGCTCGAATGTCTGAGGAGCTGAAAGATGCCAAAGAGTCGCTCGAGAAAGCGTCTGCCGGGCGGGATTACGCGCTCGAAGAATTCGTACGCATAACTCAATTGCGCGACGAGATCCAAGCGAAGTTGGCGGACACCGAACTCCAACGGGACAAGGCGGCTACCGAGTGGGCGGATGCCAAGCGAACGCAAACGGAGCTGGAATCCAAGCTCCGCCGCACGAGTACGTGGATCCTCTTCTGTCCCCCGCTAGTAACGCCATATTCACTTGTTATGTCAATCCAGGTGACAAATTGAAGGACGCTGAGGCAACCGCAGCCAAACTCCGGGATCAGCTCGCTGCAGCTCATGTTCAGCACCAGCAGCTAGTTCTGGAGCGCGATCGTGGCTTATCGGAGCGGGATTTGGCACGTCGACGACTGGCGCTGGTGACAGCTGCTGTCTCGGATCCTCTTCCTCCCCCGTCTGGGCCCTCTCCTGCTGCCAGCGTTTCTGCTCCTCTACCGTCTGTAAGTGGAGCGGATCCGTCGGCTGCGAAACGACCGCGTAGTGCATCTCCCGCTTCTAGCACTGTATCCCCCCGTCCTCATAAGCATGCCCGAGCTTCCCCAAAGGCCAAGCCCAAAACCAGTTCGGCCTCTAAGGCAGCCTCTCAGGCGGGATCCACATCCACGTCCAAGGCGGGATCTGCATCCACGTCCAAGGCGGGATTTACATCCACGTCCAAACCTTCCGCCTCCCCTTCGAAGTCTGGTGCCGGATCCAAGTCCGGATCCACCACTACATCCAAATCGGCATCAGTGTCTAAGACTGGATCTGTAGCTACGTCCACAGCGGTAGTGGGATCCAAGGCTGGATCCACTGCTGCTGCGTCAAAATCTGGATCTGGACCCAAGACTGGATCCACGGCATCTAAGACTGGATCCGTTGCTGCATCCAAAACGGGATCGACGGCATCCAAGTTCGGATCGACAGCCAAGGCGGGATCCACGGCATCCAAGTCCGGATCGACTGCCAAGGCTGGATCCGTCGCTGTATCAAAATCGGGATCGGTGTCCAAGACCGGATCCACGGGCGCGCCGTTGTCCCAGGCAGTGGTATCAACTGGATCCACGGCAATCGCTGCTCCTACGACGGGGTTAGCCCCATCCACAGCTAAGTCCAGTTCGTCTCAGTCGGGATCCACTGCTGGCCCTTCGGTGACGACGCCTGCCGTCCCCCAGCCAGCTTCCACCGGCCCTCCGCCGGCCAGCACTGGATCCGGGAAAGGGAAGACCAAACGTGTCATTCCCACTGGATGTGGACTTGGTAGCTCGGAGGACGAGGAGGAGGAGGGATCAGACTGGTCCGACGGCTCGGGGTCTCCTATCCGATCATCGTCGAAGCGTACGTCGTCCTCCGGCCCTTATCCCTACACTCTGGGCGATGAGGACGATGACGACGACGATGACGATGAAAGTCCGGAGGATTCGGAGGAGGCTCGAGCCGCTGATGACGCCTTGGAGGAGGAAACGCGACGGGCCGTGTCCCAGTCCAGATCCGAAGCCCGGCGGAGATCCCTCTCGACACCGCCTCAGCAAGTCGCTGGTACAGCCGGATCCGGAGCCGGCACTGCGGGATCCGCGATCCAAATCGACAGTGACGGTGGGTCGGATAGTGACGGTGGAGGGGGATCGCCTCATGGTGGCGGATCCCCCGGATCTGTCTTGATCCCCGCTCCCCCTAACTCGTCATTGCCAGAGATGCTCCCCGTGGCCCCGTTCGGTCCGGATGCTGCCTTCATTCCTGGTCGGCGTGCTCCTGTGGCCTTCGCCACCAGAGACATTGAGCCTTGGTCCGCCAAGAAATTGAACCGGGTCGCCATTATTTTGATGAAGATCACGGTCCTGTTTCCTGAGCTGCCAGTTCGACCTGAATGGATATTCCCTCGGGAAGCGGATGTCATCCCGACGGCCGGATATGTGGATTCACTCATAACCGGACCTCATGTGGAGGAACCGCAAAATGCTGCCCCGTGGGATACGTTGGCAACCACACTGGTGGATCCGGTTAGCTTCCTGGGTGACGTGCGCGGGCGTCTCGGGTTGTTCGTTCGCGCGTTCCGGGATTTCGTGTCCAAGCACCGGGTTGCCATATGGGGAGGCACTCACCGATTCCCCATCTCTCGTAATCAACTGCAGGGTTCGACTTGGTTGTCCAACTTCAACAAGCAGCGTGGTAACCGACGTAGCCATGCTGGTCGAGATTGGAAGGAAGTTCTCGTGATCCTCGTGTTGGCGATCCAGGACGGTTGGTGTGACGTGGATGTTTTGTTGGATCCATCCTTCTTGCATCTCCCCCGACGTGGGGATAAGGTGGCTTGGTTTCCGGGATCCGCATCCCGTCAAGCCAACTTGGAGGATCCCAACCTCCATCGCCCAGAGCCCACGAACCTACTGGAAGCCTTGCGAGAGATCGACGAAGCCGAGCCTTGGCGTATCCAGTTCCGCGGGGACCCGAGCCAACACCCAGGACGCCAGATCCAGCGTCTAGTGGGCAAGTTCTTCAACGTTCAGCCCAAGACTACCTGATCCTCATCACTCTTTGACGCCACGCCCCCAGTTTCAGTCTTCGTGGATTCGTTTCGTAGCAGTCACTAGCGACTGGAAACTGGGTCGAGCTAGCCTTTTTGCATAAGCTATCATAATCCACACTCTCTTACTTGAATATGTCTATAACATTCCCTCGTTGGTTGAGAAATCTAGTCAGAGCCTGTTCAGTGTACACCTGGATCTGGGCGGGATCCACCCTTTCAGTGTACACCTGGATCTGGGCTAGATCCACCCTTTCAGCGTACACCTGGATCTGGGCTGGATTCCGGATCCGGTTGGGTCCACGCTTGGATTTCATCAGGATCTAGCGCCTACGACCCCGTCCCAATTGAGTCAGTATAGTTCGGGCTCTTGAAAGCTCGCGCTTGAGATCAAGCAGGACTCTTCGCACGTAAACGTCACTCTTATGCATAAACATTCACTTCTTCCTCGTAATCCACTCTTCTCCTGTAGATTCGTCTTCTCTTTCTTTCCGATGTGACCAACTCACATCAGCGGTCCTCCTCCTCCTGGCCCACACCCTTCCTGTGGGCCCTTCTTCATCGTCCCATCGACATGACCAACTCACATCCATGGGTCCCCCTCCTACTCTTCTTCTTGAGACTGCATCACGCCGAATCTGTTACGATTCGTACGATCCCTCAAGAAATCATAGAGTAATGCTCCACAGTTCAGATCTGCCTCGTCAACCCAACTGGGTTCGTCATATCCACGCCAATACACCAGAAATTCACGGTAAATCCGTCCGTATCTAGTTCGCTTCCCTGACCTCATATCGGTGATCTTCTCGACTTCGAACTCGTCGGCTTCGAGATCCACATTCCAACTATCTTCCGGTAGGAGGACTTCGTCGAAATCCACCCGGTCGGATTCATCCACCGAAAGACGAGTTTGCGGCCGGTCCGGGTATTCCTTGCCGAACTTCAGCTTGGATACGTGCACTACCGGGAACAAGCGATATTCGGTACCTGCCGTTTCCAGCTTTACCGCATGTTCCCTATCGTTTCGCTCACCCGGAACGGTCCGTGCCATAGATGGGCCAATTTGCGGGCGTACCCTTCCTTCACCCGATCTAAATAAAGCCATACCTGCGATCCCACTTGGATTTGATGTGGACGGGCGTCTTCGTTGTGTCGATCCGCTCGATCCTGTATCGCACTCCGCAGTCGTTCGTTCACCTGGGATCTAGCTTGCCGGTAGTATTTCTGGACTTGGTATCGCCATCGTCTTGGATCTCGGTTTCTCTTCTTGGTGCTACATACCGGAATGGCTGCTTCTAGGGTGGATTTGGGATCCCACCCATGTACCAAGTAAAATGGGGTGTCACTCCGTATCCTGTCTTGGGCGGTGTTCATCGCGAAGGGGAGTCGTTCTGCGTACTCATCCCAATCCCTCTGATCCAAATCCTGGACATACATCTTGAGTGCCCTCGTGATCGTCTGCACCATGCGCTCGGCCGATCCGTTGGTTTGGGGACGATATGCCATGGTTGCCCGCTGTCTCTGCCCCAGGATCCGGTTGAAAGCTCGAAAGAAATCAGACATAAAACCTGGCACCCGATCATGTCTAATCATCTCACTAGCCCCGAATCTTCGGAAAACGCACTCCTCGTACGATTCGGCAATGGTTTGTGCAGTTCTAGACGCACTAGCTTTGGCTATCACGTATCCGGTAAACAGATCCACCCAGATCAACAATTCTGTGTTTCTTTTGAACGACTTGGGCAACGAGGGGATGTGATCCATGGCTATGATTTGGAAAGTGTGGTGTAGAATTTTTCAGATTCGACCATACGCCAACCTACTTTAGATCAAGAATCGGCTCGGTCTGATAACCCAGAGCTTAGGAACAAAGGATCACGGTAAGTACTCGGCGATCTGTCCGGATATGCTATCCGGATAGCCGATGAGCTCAACGGTCGCCTGAACCCAGCTGAAGGGTCGGTAGAGATCCGAAACGACTACATTTCACTAGATATTTGTAAAAGAAGCATATGATTAAATAGGGGGAGCCGAAAGGGCTCCCAGAAGATAACAGAGCAGAATTTGCCTAGTCCAAGACACGTGTACATTTTTCCGGTAAGTCCCTGCATATGGCTGGATTGTGCCTGCCGTCAATACTCGAGAGGCATAGCTTGTAGGGTATTGACTGGTAGCGCCAAGAGATTAGGTCGGTCCGGGTAGGACAAAGTCTCGCTACGCGCGAAAGAAAGTCCCGCAAACTCAGCGGGCCGGTACGTCGGATAGCCCGGGTGCCGTAACACTTCTAGCTGAGCAGCCTCTGCGCTCGGTGACCTGTAAAAGCGCTCGCGCGCCGTCGTCCATCCTTTGGTGGAGGGCACAGGGTTGTGAACGAGCTCAGCCGAACCAAACTCGGCGGAGCCTCGGAAGTGATCTGACTTGGTTAGTCGGAACCGAGTGGAAGCGAGCCACTCGTCTGTCCCGGAAGGGCCGGGCCGCGAGGGGACCACCCTCTGCGCAGGCCATACAACTGCCGACCTAACTCGGCGATTCGTTGTGGTTTGTGTAAGGAATCCACATCTGACGGTAGTTGTGTGTTCTACTACACCACAACTGGTGCCGCGACCCGGAAACAGGAGTGTGTGCTTGTTTTTATAGGTGCCAGCTAACCAAGTTAAGAGGAAGAGAAGAGAAAGAGAAGAGTGAAGATGGTCAAGGGATCAGCAACTCCGAGCGACGGAAGCCCAGCGACGGCTGGAGGATCGCCTCTCGCGGGGTCGGACCCGGCGGATCAACGACTCATCGCCATGACGATGGAGGTGGGACGAATCGTCCAGTTCGACAAGGATGGCCACGACCAGGAGAGCGAGAACGGAGATGCAAGTGAAGGAGAGTATGAAGAGAAGGCCGAGACCGCTGAGCTCGGAGAAACGAAGACTACCGCCGAGCTACTTGGCGAGGTGGAAGAGTTGACGCTGCAGGTGGGACGCATGGGAGCCCCACGTCCTGTCGAGCGCAACTTATCCGCCGAGCTCGACGAAGGTGCGGACGATGAAGAAGATGAAGAAGAACATGGCGTTGCTCAAGGGGACCGTCCGCCCCTTATTCCGAAAGCGACGAGGAACGCCGATACGTCGAGCGCCAATAAAGTGTTGGCTCGACTCGGCGAGGAGATGAGAACGAGATCGGAATGGATGATGATGTTCGCGCCTGTGGCAATGGCGCAGGCGAAGTGGCCGATGTTGGATCCCGAGTTAACTCAGCCGGTGCGTGCAGCCAACATCAATCAGTTGGTGGAAGAAACTGTGTTGCTGTTGAAGGCGATGGGCTATCGGTGCAACAGCCGACCAAACAGCCTCATCCTGTCCGACTGGAGTCTGACCCGTGGTGGGGCTGAGCTCTGGCAATGGAAGAAGAAGTTGAGAGTGGCGTTTGGATTGGAGAAGGCCCCTGGTGGAACGAAGAAGGTGTACAGCCGAGTAGCCGAGTTCAAAACTCTCGGCGAAGACCCAAGCAAAATTCCTTTGCCAAAGACCCCGGAGACGATTAGACGTGAAGTGTTCCGCGCTACGCAAGGGACTCTGTACTTCGAATACTCCCACATGCTGACTCCAATGAAGCTAAACCCGACTCATCTAGCGCCGAGTCGTGGGCAGCGGAATGTTGGTCGTTACCGTGAATTGTATGACGCTGCAGACGAGGCTGAGGCTTACGAGGAGGATGAGGGAGACGAAGACGCCTTCGACGAGAGAGGAAACCGTGAAGAATCCGTGAAGGACTACATCCGAAACTTGAGCTTTGACGCGGCTGAATAAGACTCGACTCAGTACCTAGAAGTCCGAACACACGCCTCACTCGACAAAATCGCCGAGTTCGAAGGGAAGCGCTACCGTTCTGACGCGTCGCTCCAGTGGCTCAAGCGTTTCATCTACGAGATGAAGAGCACCAGGATGCCCCAAAGTGCCTGGTGCGAACCTTTCTCGCTATGCTTGGGACGTGTGGCGAAGAGTTGGTATAGGCAGCTGCCGAAGAAGACTCAGCGACGTTGGAAACTACTCAGCAGGGCGTTCCTGGATTATTATTGCTCACAGTTCGACCAATCCGCCCGCACTCGTTACTACTCGGCGAGACGTAAAGTCAACGAACCGATCTGCGACTTCCTGATCCGACTCAACGGGTATGCTCGGACAGCCAAGATCCAGTACGAGAAGGGTGGCGCCGACGCGGCTGACCATGTCGAACACTTCTTGCTGCATTGTGGTGATGACGATGTGATGGATTTGATGTACCCCTTGCAGTTGGAAGACATCAGTAAGGTGGAGCAGATAATCAATCGTCGGATCCTCGGTGAAAAGCGCAAGAAGCAACGCGACCGACTCGTGATCGCACGAGGCCGAGACGATAAGCGGAAGGATCAAAGCCGTCGCGATGAACGCCGAGATGGACGTCGAGATGAGAAGCGCAGTCGCAAGGAAGAGAGCCGCGACCGCCGAGTCACTGTCGTTGACGCTGACTCTGACGGAAAGAACTCCTCGATCAGAACCCGCCGAGTCCGTACAACTCCGAAGACGAATGGGATGATGAGGACCAGTCCGGAGGATGAGACTCAGCGGAAGACGATGACTACATAGACGCCGGCGTTTCCAATGATAAGGGAAATACACCAGACCGCCGAGAGAACTCGGCGGGAGACCAGAAAGGCTCGAATCGAAGTTGGGGAAACTCAGCGAACCGACCTCCGCGACCGTACAACCAACGAGAACAGTCGAACCGTGGAGATGGATCACGCGACAACTCACAGCGTGGACCTTGTGCAGCTTGTGGAAGAACAGGGCACTCGGCTCACTACTGTCGGCGACGCTGCAAATTCTGCAGACAAGTCCATGAAGTCGGCCAGTGCGAGCTGTTTCGTCAATACGAGAAGCTGGCTGCGTTCGTGAAAAACTCTGTTGACAAGTCGCAAGTGCCAGAAGACCTGCAAAACCTTTACACGCCGAGTGATTTAAACTCGGCGGCCCGCCAACACTGACTGGGTTGGAATATGCCGGGCTGCCACAGTCAGCTGAACCTGCGGTTGAGGCGAACTTCTTGTTTGTGTGGTGTAGTGATTTCTCCGTAGTTGCGGATTATCACCCGTCGACAAAGACGTGACACCGCCCAAGATGTTCAAGCGACGAACCCTCGGTCAGGTGATGTACGGAGACGCCAAGGTGCAAGGGACTCGACGGCGTCACTCCCGAGCTTTCAACGAGTATTGGATACGGGCATATGTCACTGAATCCAGGCTGTCCTTATTATTAATAATGGACTGGCCGGATTCGCATTCAGCGGGCCATCTACGGTACGAACCCTCAGTGGCGGTTGGAATGAGTTCGCTGAAGAATCAGCGACCCTTGGAAGGCACGTTCACCGTATGGGACAGGGCGCGGACCGTTAAAGATGCTCATGCGACGGAGCAGGCGACGCTTGGCATGCAAGAAGATCCATAACGGATCATAGTTCACTTGATATTTGTATACTTGATTAGGACTTCTTATTAGGAATAGACCCGAAAGGGTAAGCTTAAATACAGAACAGAATTTCCACTCAAGCACACAGAGCGACGTCCGGCTTCAAGGTAAGCCTCAGGTCAAGCTTGTTTGAGTGTGTTATGCCTGTCGGTGAACTCGAAGCTCTGTAGCGAGGGTTCATCCGGCAAGGCCAAGAGACTTTGTGTATTGGCCGATTACTATCGGGAGGTTTTACGTGACGGCTTATTGTTGCCTATTTGCACGACTGGGAGTGCTTGAATTGCATCCCTTTTATTCTTCCTACTGAGTGTTGAACACTCGGTGATCTCGTAAAAGGCTTACCCGTGCCTGGTACCCTTCCGCTGTTGGGACCACGAGGATTCAAAACACCTGCTAGCTTTGCTCGTGCTAGTAGCGTGTTCTTATTTTTACTGGTTGGCCTATATAAGTAGTTTACAAGGTCCAGTCTGTCCCGGCGCAAGGGCAGAACTGGGGTCTTCAGGTCCGCCCGAACGATCGTTTACTATCCTAGTAGACGTATTGTTGTGGGAACATCCTAACTACATTTGTAGCTAGAGTTCACGTGGGATTTCCAACACCACAACTGGTGCCGCGACCCGGGAACAGATTGTGACCATTGTTAACTGTTTGTATGGCCTTCCAGTTTACGAGCTACCAAGAGAAGAAGAACAAGAAAAAGACAAGAAACATGGCGAAAGGACAACCGACGGTACCAGTTACGCCTGCCAAGTCTGGCGGGGCTCGCAACGAGAGTTCAAGCCCGGCTGCGCGCTTTGCAGCCGCCACCGAGCTTTCAGTGAGCTTCGACGACGAAGCGGACATCGGTCCTGACGCCCACGATTATGAAGATTACGAAGACAAGACGCCGGCTCCAGAGCCAGGCGCAGCGACGCCAGAGACGGCCACGCTATCATCGGGGCTGAGCGGGGCGACCAGATCCCTTTCGAGGAACCTCGCCGACGAGCTCGATGATGTTGCGGGACCGGAACCGGCCTATGATCATTATGACGATGGGACCGAGGGTTCTAAACCTTCGGTGGCGAGTGCAAAGCATTCAGCACTGCTGAAGGCACCTCGCCCACCTATCAACGGTGATACACCAGCCGCTAAGCGCGTTTTCGACCGCGTACAAGCGCTGATGCAGAATGATGAGTGGATGCAGCTGTTCAAGCCCATCCCCAAGAAAAAACCGACTGGCCTGCGCTTGCGCAGGAACTTCAATACCTAGTCAACTCGGTTTCGACTAGCCAAGTTGCCGAGGATTCAGTTTCGCTACTGTTGTCGCTGGGGTTCGAGAACGAGACGTACCCATCGACGATGTCGCTCCAAGATTGGAGTCCCCATGAAGCCGGAGCTGCTCTCCAGAAATGGAAGAATAAGCTTCGGAAGGCGTTCGGCGCTGTTGGCATTAACGCCGGAAAACAGCCTGTGAGTCGACCGATGATTCAAGAAGAAGATCCGTCCACGATTCCACTACCGCCGACACCCCAACGACTCGTTCGTACTCCTCCGACCAAGCGTGGAGCTGAGCGTGGTGCCTTTGGCACTACTGAAGCTTCACCGTACTTTCAAGAATCGCACATGGTTACGCCACGTTCGGAGAGCCGTATGCAACGTATTTACGCAAGTAACGAGGGTTCGTTCGGTCGCCGAGGCGGTGCGTGAGCTCCCAAAGGTGGTGTCGGACGTCGTCAAGTCGACAGCGATGGTTCGTCCAGTGACGATGACATTTTGGTGCGTACATTCGACGAGGAAGATCCTCAACTCGAGTTGATGCGTCAGATGAATGAGCTAGCGACGCTGAACGACGTGGACCCAACACCGAGGATTGAAATGGCTTCGCACCGACCACTGGATCGCATCACGCCGTTTTCAGGCTCTCGCAACAAGAGCGAGAACTATATGCAGTGGCTCCGTGGGTTCGTCTATGAAATGACTGGAACCCACACAGATGCCGACAAATGGTGCATTCCATTTGAGCTAAGTCTCCGGGACGGAGCCATTCATTGGTTCCGTCAACTTCCGAAGAAGACGAAGCGCAAGTGGAAGCTGTTGAGCGATGCGTTCATCCGCTACTACTGCTCGCAGTTCACTCAAACGGCACTGTCGCGTTACTACTCCGCCAAGCGGGAACGAAATGAACATCTGTGCGACTACATAAACAGGCTGAATGGCTACGCTCGGACCGCCCGTCTACACTTTGAGAAGAGTGGTCGCGACGCGAAAGAACACGTACAGCAGTTCCTGGCAACATGCGACGATGACAAGCTAGCGGAGAGTCTCTACCACGCTCGAGTCGCCGACATTCACGAGCTCGAAGAGATCATCGAAGATGTTCTCAAGGGCAAGGAGAGAATGGCCAAGCGTGACAGTGAGTACCGATACTCCGGGAGTCGTGATACGCGACGCGACGATGGATACGCCCGCAACAACCGGCGTGATGACCGTCGCCGCGATGACAACCGAAACAAACCAAGAGTGACGCTCATTGAAGCCACGGTGGATGACCTACTAGCTGAGTTAGAAGGTCGTGAAGCTGCTCAGGGAGGCACCGAGTATTCAAACGAAGATCCGAACGCTTACAACGATGTTCAAGACGAGTACAACGACTTTCAGCCAGATAATACGGACGGTGATTTCTCATTGGATGAAAATGACCGATACCTCGCCGCTGCTAACGAAAATGAGCGCCGTGCAGCTGCTGAAGGCACCTACGCACGTTCAGACAACCGTCAACCGCGTGGAAACACGCCTGATCGCGAGAATGGCTTTAATCAAGATCGCCGAGGTGGTGACCGTGGGTTCCATCAGGACCAACGCGGTCGACGTGACTTCAACCGCGACAACCGACGCCCACAGTACGGACCATGCGCGGTGTGCGGTGGCATGAGCCACTCCGCCCACTACTGTAACAAGCGATGCAAGTTCTGCAAACAGCTCCACGATGCTGGGCAATGTGAACTTTTCCGCAACTTCCAAGACCTTGCCAAATTCGTGCGCACTAAAGGCACGAAGGAGGAACTCCCGCCAAAGCTCAAGGCCGTCGTTCAAGAACGTCATTTAAACTAGGCAGCCCGCCAACTACAACTGGGTTGGTCCCTATCGGGCTGCCACAGTTAACCGAGCCTTCAATGGAAGCAGAGTGTATCTTTGCTTTCATGGGGCAGAGTGAATGGCCTGATAAATACGTAACAGGTGTGAACGCGACGGAAAATGAAAAGGAGAGGAGTAGAATCCTCGGTGAAGGTGTTGGAGAGAGAGTGGAGTGTGCTGATGCTGATGAGGGCACCAGCGAGGGTTCGCTCGGCTTGGTTTCGAGTGCAGCGCGAGACGAGCCCAAGGGTCACTCCAAGATGATGAAGTTGAACCCTGGCGAGAGACAGGGGTGGTGGTCGGCCAAGAAATTCGACCGACGGATCAGAATGAGAGCTCTGGTGCAAGGCGCTGTGAACGACCAGTGAACGAGGATCCTCCTCGACACAGGAGCGAACGTTAGTGTGATCACTGACGCCTTTGCCAAGAAGTTGCGACTCCGAGATGTACCCGATCACGGACGCCGCATCGACATTCAAGGAATTAACGAAGGCAAGGTGTCTACGACGCGACGAGCGTGCGTCAAGATTACGCTCTGATGGGAGATGGTTTACGAGCTCGAGATGTGGGTAATGGCGCATAGTGCAGGCGTCGACGTGGTACTCGGGACCGACTTTATGATCCCAGCTGGGATCCGGTTGGACCTGTTTCACGGCGCGGCGCAATTACCGCACGAAGTTCAAATCCCACTGATTAAGACCAAGAACATGATCGACAGCGAAGAATACGGCTCCCATGTTAACGCCGGGCCACCCGAGCGTTTGGACATTCAAGCACACGAGTGGCGAGAATATCGACTAGCGAAGCGTCAAGTCGGGCTGGAAGAACACGTACTGTGGGTTCGTCGAACGAACAAGCTAATCCCGTCAGTGACGAGGTTTCGACGTGGACGGCCTCAGAGCATTCGATTGACCAACGTGTCTGATCGAACTGTGTACCTACCAGCACACGACTCGATCGCGATGTGGATCCCAGATGGGGATTTGCCACGAGGTGACGGCTATGTGCGTCTGGAGTCCAAGAAGTACCAAGACTGGCAAGTGTTGGCCTACGAAGGTTGCAGAGACCGCGAGCTCTTTCAGCGTGAATGCGAAATCTACGAACAATGGCTTGCAACTCAGCCTTCGGCAGTTGATCGACCAGACTACCCAGAACCCAGTGGGGTGCTAGCACGACCTCTAGAAGAATCGCTAGTGGATTCTAGTGATCGTCTGACGTGTGCAGAGCGCTGGGCACTGCTCCTGGAAGAACGTGAACGAGTGGAAGCCTGTCTGGCGTCTGGGGTGACAGCTGGGGATTCGGCCGACGGTCAGCCTTCCGAAGAACCTTTAGACACTTACACGACAGCTCACGGCGGAGGCAATATTGCAAACAAAGCCTCGGTAGCGCGTACACACGAACTACTGAGCCCGGTAAACGTTGTACATACGCCAACGAGTGTTAGTGTCCAGTCAGGGGTGACCACGGAAGCGACAAGTAACAGCACTGGATTAAATGGAGTCACCTGTTTTGACGAAGCTGTCCCGGCCTTGTGTGTCACCAAATCTGCGAACGAGACATCGGTGGTTGATCCAGAGGATGCAGGCATCGCGCTGAAGGTGTTGAGTACGGCACTGAGTATTCATTGCAAGATTGGTGCGAATGCCGAACTGTCAAGACAGCGGCAGAACGAGGAACTGAACAAAAGTCAACAACCCAATATGTCGGCGGCCAGCGCATTCAATATTGCGAACGACGACTCGGCAGATGGCCCGGAGATGGGAAACCAGGATGGGAAGAAGATGGACCCAGTACCGACTGTTGAAATCAAAGCGAATACCGGTGTTGAGTCAAGGGAAGAATCTGTAGCAACTTTGGACGGAACGTACATCTCGGTAGCTCGAGTGTTAACGACCGAAGGAAATGAAGCAACGAAGGATACGAAAAATGACTTCTACGAACACCCAGTTAACAACGTTGGCTTGGAAGACTACGCGAAGGAGCTGGCATTCCTGCCGGACCTTACCGAAGATATCAACACGACAATAGACTACACTGCGTCTAATGTTGCTGATCCTCAGTTGTCGCCGAGAGCGTCTGGTCGCGACGCTAAAGAACCACAAGCACATCCTGATTGCTAGTGGTAACGCACTGCCGCCGCCAGCCTACGGTGCGGTATGCGATATCGACACACAGGGGCACGCTCCAATTAAACAGCGTGCCCGGCGCGTGCCGCTACGATTTCTCGGCAAACTGTACGAGCTGCTGCGCGCTCTGTTGCGAGCAGGACTGATCGTCTTTTCAGACAGTCCATGGGCATCGCCGATCGTGATTGTGATGAAAAGGAACGGGCTGGACATCCGGCTCTGCATTGATTACAAGATGGTGAATGCTATCACCGCGATCATGGAGTATGCAATGCCGCTAGTCGACGACCTGTTAACAGATCTCGAGCGCTACCTGTGGTTCTGCTCGCTGGATGCAGCAAGCGGCTTCTGGGCGGTCATGATGACCTTGCGAGCACGAAAAGTATCGGCGTTTGTCTGCGCACTCGGACACTTCGAGTGGTTGCGCATGCCCTTTGGATTAAAGAACGCGCCGATGATCTACCAGCGTATGATCGACAACGCTCTCTGGGGGTTCGTTCAACCAAAAGGAGGTTGGTTTGAATACTCGGAGAAGATGCGTTTAGCTGAAGAACAGGCCAAGGAACGTCGTGGGCCAAGCGCCGAGGGTTCGTTTCAAACGAAGTTCACGGCAGACCGCGAAGCACCGGTAGAGACCGACCCTGTACTACAACTCGTCAATAGCCCCGTCGCTGACATGTTTACGACCGGGGACCGGACGAATCATCGCTGGTACCTGTATTTGGTCGACGGTCGTTTGTGGATGATATTTGCTTCGGCGGCGAGGATTTCGACAGCTGCCTGGCGACGCTGGACCGATTGCTGGCAAGATTTGCACAGTGTCGGATCAGCATTAGCTTCACCAAGAGCATCTTCTGCCAGTCCAAGGTGGACTTTCTGTCGCATAAAATTTCGCCAGAAGGTATCAGAGCCGACCCCAAGAAGCTTGCGGCCATCACCAAGCTTTCGTTTCCAACGAGTAAGAAGGGCATGCAGTCGTTTCTTGGAGCGGTTAATTACTACAGCCGCTTCATTCAAGACTTCGCGGTCTACGGTGCGGCGCTGTACCAGCTCAAGGATGAAGACTTTGCCGTTGAAGGTGGCCTTTCTATGGCACGTCGTTCCTTCGAAAAATTGAAGACGAGTGTTTCACATTCACCCATCCTCAAACACTTCGATCGGTCGAAAGCAGTTAACGTCATGCTCTTTGCGAATGAATGGGCGTTGGGCACTACGCTAATGCAAGAACATGAAGGCAAGTTACACCCCGTACGGTTCCTCGGTCGAGTGCTCAAGGAGGCCGAGATGAACTACCATCCTGCTGAGAAGGAAGTTTTGGCGTTACTTCTGCTGTTGAAGATCTGTTACGTCCAGCGGGCAGGAAAGACGCTACATGTCTATACACGATTCTCGACGTTAGAGTGGGTACATAAGGCGAAGTCTCTCTTCGGACGCGCTGTTTCGTTCGCCGTACTGCTTTCGCAGTGGCATTTGAAGGTGCAGCCCGTGAAGGAGAACGATGTCGCCTTCGCGCAGCTACTGCAGTCAAGCATCACTAGCTTCGTCGACCTGGAAGACTCACTCGCGCCGATGGCACCTCCAAACAAGGGTTCTCCGACTATTCGAATGGACCCCGCGTTACTGTACGCCAGGCTTCCCCGTAATTACAGCAGATTCGTCATGGCTTTTGATGGATCAGCGAAGACAGAGAAGTAAGGTGGCTACGGGAGTTGTTCATGGGTGCTGTGGAGCCTTCCTGAGTGGAAGATAGTGATTGATGCAAACGCTTACCTCTCGGTCACCACGGTGAATGAGGCAGAGTACACAGGAATGATAAACGGTGTCAAGGCTGCTATTGTGCACGGTGCCGAGGATTTAGTCATCGTTGGTGACTCACGACTCGCGATTCAACAATCACTAGGGGTGATCGCATGCAGGAAGGAAACTTTGCTAGCGCTGCTGAATACTCACAAGGAACTCACGGCCAAGCTTCGATCAGTTAAATATCTCCACGTTGTACGAGAATACAACGCTGCCGCGGATTCGCTAGCCACTGAAGCGCTGGAATCAAAAGTCAGTCGGGTCATCTTGGCTGAAACTCGCAAGTCGGAATTGGCGTCGCTGAATCGCATCCAGGAAATGATCTACGAACCGGATGAAGACTCGGTAGATGTTTCGTCACGTGGAGCAGAGCGTCAAGTACATGTACTGTCAGGCAGCGAGTCTTCAAAGTGGAAAACTTTCGAAAATTTCGTGGTTGATTACAGCTCACCAGAGCGCGATTTTGGTAATATGGCAGTGATGACTAGGCGACAGACGAAAGCCAAGAAACGCGTCAGGTTTGCAGATGAACACTCGGAGGGGGTCTCAAAAGCTCAAGAACAGCATGAAGAACGACGAGAGACGTCCAACGAAGATTCATTCGGCGAAGATTTGCCAGACCATCCTCACAAGACTGTACCAGCGGCATTTCCCGATGCGGAAGATGTTGACCCGGTAACGATACAGCGGGAACGACGCAGACGGATACTGGTGGCACAAGACGAGGAGCAGAAGTGGTTTAACACCAAGAAGGTGCTTCAGGGCGAAGCAGAAGAGCTGAGTTACAAAGAAGCTCGAGATGCCTGGAAATATGCTGACCGGTTCGTGTTGTCAGAAGACGGCGTGCTTCACTATCTTGGATTGAATCGTCGGTACGACCACGGTTGGCAAGAGGAGACCAAGCTGCGGCTTGTGGTACCAACAACGATGATTCAAGAGGTCTTGCAGAACTGTCACGACTCGCTGGAAGGAGGACATCAAGGTGTGGTGAGAACGTTCCATCGCGTTAAGTCCGATTATTATTGGATCGGCTTGTACGCTGACGTGGAGAAGCATGTGAAGTCATGTCCAGATTGCAGCTCGAGTAAAAGCCGTCCACAGCTTCGTGGATACTCACCTGGCAACGTACTAGCCGAACGACCTTTCTAGATCGTCTCGATGGATTTTGTGATCCCACTACCGAAATCTCGCAGGGGCAACACGGCGTTGCTCCTATTTCAGTGCTCGTTCACGAAATTCGTTATTGCCAAGGCTATGTCAGATACGACTGCACTGAGTGTTGCCCAAGTGTTCGAAGAATGTGTGTACCGACGATTCGGAGCCCCATCATTAATAAGGCACGACCGCGACCCACGCTTCATGAGCGAGGTGTTCCAAGCGTTCGCAGAGATGATGCAGTCAAGATCGCGAGCAACTTTGAGCTATCGGCCACAGGCTAATGGACAGCAGGAACGCTCGGTGAAGTCAGTGATGGGTTCCGTACGGGTGTACGCGGAAGCCCTCTACAGCAAGATTGGGACGAAATCGCGGAGAAGCTAGTATTTGCTATTAATACTTCTCAAGACACTACGAGGAAGGAAACGCCGTTCTACCTCGTTCACGGTTGGGATGCTCAGTCGACGTTGAGGGCAATGTCGTCATCACTCAAACGAGGACTCGGCAAGCAGTCTGACGCACTGGCGTGGCGGCGTGAGATCAATCGACAACATGAGGTCGCCCTCACTATGGCCAAAGATTATCAGGCTGTAGAAATAGGGCGAAGGGCTAAAAAGCATAATGATGCCCTGGGTCGACTGGAAAAAGCTGCTGTACCTCAACCAAGTGGAAACGAACACTCGGCGGACCCCCTAGAAGCTTCAGAAGAGATATAAGATCCTGCAAGAGCCCCACCGAGATCTCTTTTTGAGATTGGGAGCCGGGCGTGGTTGTACATGGAACGCGTCAAACCGGGCTTGACGAAGAAATTAGCTCACCGATGGCATGGACCTTTTCGGATCAAGCGCAAGATGGAAGAGTTTGCGTACGAGCTGGAACTGCCTGACCGAAGTGGGTATCGCTTCTACCCAGTAGTGCATGTGTCGAGACTCAAGGCTGTCAACGAGTTCAACAGTCGACCGAACACTCGGTTGGTACTTGACGCGACTAATGAAGCAAGACTCGACTTCGATGAGGAACTACTGCCTGAAGACAGCTGGGAACCAGATCAAGTTGCCGGTGAATATGAAGTCGAGGCCATCCTCGACGACAGAACCCCCTGTCGACGAGCACGGAGCGTGCTGTACGCGAGTTCAAAGTCAAGTGGGTGGGCTATGAAGATCCAACTTGGGAACCAGCATCCAACTTGTCATGTGGAGGTTTGCTGTACGACTATTTGCGAGCCAAGAGGAGCGAGAATCGACTGCAGATGGCGCAAGTGGCGGACGAAGACTAGCGCGACTAGATCACGTGTGAACTGTCCACAGGGCGATGCAGCCTGTGGTAACAGACGAAAAACGTTACTGCAACAACAAATTGTATATGCATTTGAAGAACAACATGAACATGATTACGCTGTGGAAGTGGATTAAAAATAAGAAAACATGAATGCCGACCAGAGAGCGACCACTGAAAATGAAGTCACGCGGGACACCTCAACAGTTAGCTGAGATGCTGGAGAACGTCGTGGAACGTGCAGCGAGGATTCAAATCGATTCCAAGTGCCTGGCCGCGGTGGCCAACAGTGCCAACGAAGTCGAGTCACCACTCTCCTTCTCCTCTTCATCAGAAACCGGAGCCTCGGCGGCTGGAGCTGAAGCCGGACCCTGCGAATCCTCGGTACCAGCTTCAACAGGAGCAGCAGCCAGAGCGGGACGTGGAGTACCCGGTGGCGAGTCAAACGGCGAACGCCAGGTCGGAATAAGTTCGGTTGAATCGAGAGACGGGTCAACAATCACGCTTCGGTACACATTCACGAAACGCGTACCACGAGGATTGAAGATCTCCGGATTACGCTGGCACGGGAAGTACGTGGTGTTGTACGGGTGCTGATGCGGCGCATTCATCCATCCAGTACGTCAGGGCTGACGAGCGTCGAGAGCCGGAACTTCGGAAAGCCAGTCAGATGTCCGAGGTGCGAACGACAAGATTTCAATGGGGTACCACGGCTTCGACGGCTCCAAAAGCAATTCGGGACAAATGAACGGCGCGCCGGAAGCACCAGAGGAAACCGAGTCACGCCTCCACGCCATGTACTGCTCACGGTACTTGTTACGAAGACGATCGGCACGACGGTCGCGCTCACTGAAGAGCTTCTTCAACAGAGCTCTCAGTTCCTTCAAGCGCTCCCTGTCGTGGCCAACCTTTTTAGCTTCCTCAGCGAGACCTCGTTCAATAGCAGCCAACGGAAGCCAGTGGAGACGCTCCCACAACGCGAACCCGAGGTCACCTTGCTTACCGCCGTCACCCCGAAGGTTCGTCCAGATCATCTTGAGACGGGTCTCAATCGGAGCACGCTTCGAGATGGGGACGCTTGAATTGAAGCCGACAGTGTCGAAGAGACAGGCTTGAAGAGGATAGAGCTGCCGAAGTTGCTGGTACGGGTGATCAGGATGCGAGTAATCAAAGAACGCTTGGAGACCCTCCAACGTTGTACGTACGGTCACCTCACCAGCTGGTTCGGGGAGGGTTAAGCTCAAGAGTCGCTCGAAACACTTCTTGGCGCCTGCGTCAGTAAACTCCATGTCCACGTACGGAAGAACCCACGGTGGCAAGGTGGACGAAGCCGGCACTGTAGGGCGACCACCAGGCAACACTCGGTGAGGTAACGGCTCAACCGACGGTGCACCACCACGACGCGGCACCGAAGTGTAGGTAGCCGTGATCATGCGCCCAGGTCCAGCATCGAGAGTCCAAATAGGCGGGCGAGGAGACACTGGAACAAGAGGAGAAGATGCTGGTGCTGGGTGACTTGCTGGTGGCGAAGGAGACGGACCGGCAACTATGATTGGAGAAGTCATCATCGGCGAAGGATTAGGCCGAAGTGGAGTCGGAGGACGAGCTGGGCCAAGATTGCTCCAGTTGCCGTCGGAATCTTCGACATCTTCGTCATCGAGTGTGCTTGAATGATCGGTAGGTGGCAGAACATCACCGCCACCACTGGGGGCATCAGGAGAATCATCCACCGAAGGTTCATTATCATCCACGTCATCTCCACGATCGTCATCAGCATTTCCATCGTCATCAATCTCCATCGAAAGGTCGGGCGAAGCCACGCTGGGTACGGCAGCAGTCGGAACAGTCGGAGCCGGCTTTGAAGACACGGAGGCTAGTGGAGCAGCTTCAACAGGGGCATACCCTGCTGTAGAAACCACTCCCGAGGCTTCAACTATCTTGGACGTCGCAACAGACGCCGAAGCAGACTTGCCTTGTGGGACAGTTTGGTCCGACTCTTCACCTTCGTCACTTGAGCCAAACATGAGCCGCATTTCCTCGGCCTCACGCAGAGCTTCTTCAGCGGCACGTATGTCGGCTGGAGAAGGAGAAATCGTGGAAGCTGGGGGCTTGGCCACATCGAGAGGACCCTGAGACGGGGGCGAAGGCGCATCAGGAGAATCAGGAACATCGTGGTGATCCCCAGAGTCCACCTTTTTACCCGAAGGCTCTGTAGCAGTTCCTTGAACCAAAGGGACACTGCTTGGACCAGCATTTCCCATGTCCACGTCACTCTGGTCGCCGCTGAGGTCGGCTACGGCGGGAGTAGAAGAAGACGTTGGTGTAGGAGGTGGCGACCATGAGCTTGGAGAAGACGGTACAGACTTGGTCCGAGTCTTCATATAACGTCGGGGCGACTTGGCAGGAGAATGATGACGAGACTTCTTGCGCTTCTTCTGGGCCGCCTTCTTCCACGCCTTCGGGCCGAACAGCGATCTACGAGCAGACTTGGGAGTTGAAGTATCGGCAGGTGGCGCATCACCGAGACCAGCAGCTGCCATCGAAGTACTGGCCTTGTCCGTTGGGATTGGAGCCTTGTCTTCGTCAGAGTCGTCCGGCTCGTCGTCTGAATCCTCGCCACCTGGTCTAAGACGCTTATGGGACTTCCCATGAGCCACTTGGTGAGCGGTCTTGGCCAAAGCTGCAGGTAGGGCTTGAGGATCGTCCGAAGACGCGGTGGCAGACTGGATGCGCCGCAAAGCGACTAACGTCTCCTGATCCAAGTCCAGCGCGTCCAGGTCCAGCTCACCCGCAGTCAGACCTATCACGAAGGATTGTGAACGAACGTTAGTTGCTGAACACACGGTGGAAGGAGCGACATTAGGAACGTACCATCAACAGCCAGACGAAGTACCTCGGGATCCATCCCGGCTAGACTCACGTGTGCACGGAGGGTGCGATTCGCTTGGAGGAGGCGGATGTTGCGGTCTTGCTGGATCTCGAGGACCTTGAGCGTGTCGTTATCAACATACTTGCCCTGGGCAAGCTTTACCAGAAGGAGGTGAAGCTTCCGAGTCTGCTCGGTATTCGCTCCGATAGAAGACTTGTACACCTCGCGTTCGCGAGCCAGCTTCTTGTTCAACGTGCTGATGAAAACGTCCCGAGCTTGGACCTCGCAGTTCAGACGATTCAAGCCTTCTGCGTGTCGCTCCATAGTGGCTTGAACGGTGGCGAGCATGGCGTCGTTCTTGGCGTTCGACTCGCGGAGAATCTTGACGTTGTGGTGAAGGGCTTCAATCGCAGCGTTGGCAGCCTTGAGGAACGCCTCCGGGTTCTCACGAGCCATGATTTCGGGTGCCACCGAACGTGCGGCGGCAGCAGCCTCGGACTGAGCAAACCGCAGCTGACGCTCCAAGTCGGCAACTCGTTCGGGTAATGCCGACAGCGCGTCAGGAACAGGTTGTACCGCAGCGAGGACATCATCGAAACCAACAGCAATCTCGAGGCGACGTTGAGTGTGTACATCGCCGTGGAGAGGAGGCGCAACGCTGAGCTGCACTTGGTGACGAGCCATTGCAGTCAAGTACGGAATTATCGAGGTCATCATGTGATCGACCGATGCCTCCGTGCTTTCAGCCAGCATGGCGCGCAGCGAATCTTCGGTGAGTGGTGGTGTACCACCAGCAGGTGCAGGAGGAGCAGCAGGAGCCATCTCCGCGGATTCAGCGACGACGGGAAGTGCTGCAGGAGCTACCGCAGGGAGTGAAGAGTCCGGGGCCGGAAGCGCCGGAGGACCGGTTGATGACGCTGCTGTCTGAGGAAGTGTAGCAGACTGAGGGGCGTTCGAACCCTCGGTCTTGCCCTCCTGAGAAACAAGTCGAGTAATGCGAGGTGATGAGCAAGGTACCGATGATTCAGGAGAAGGATGGGCTTACGTACCTCCAGCTGCTCACGTTCGCGACGTCTACGAGGATTGAGACGCTGAAAAGCGTCGGACACGGCTCGATTCAGACGCTTGGACATACGGTGGCGAGATGGTGAATTGAAGAATGAAGAAATGTCACAACGGGCACCAGTACCGTTGCTTCCATTGCGACAGGGGCAATTGTGGTGTAGTGATTTCTCCGTAGTTGCGGATTATCACCCGTCGACAAAGACGTGACACCGCCCAAGTTGTTCAAGCGACGAACCCTCGGTCAGGTGATGTACGGAGACGCCAAGGTGCAAGGGACTCGACGGCGTCACTCCCGAGCTTTCAACGAGTATTGGATACGGGCATATGTCACTGAATCCAGGCTGTCCTTATTATTAATAATGGACTGGCCGGATTCGCATTCAGCGGGCCATCTACGGTACGAACCCTCAGTGGCAGTTGGGATGAGTTCGCGGAAGACTCAGCGACCCTTGGAAGGCACGTTCACCGTCTGGGACAGGGCGCGGACCGTTAAAGATGCTCATGCAACGGTGCAGACGACGCTTGGCATGCAAGAAGATCCATAACGGATCATTGTTCACTTGATATTTGTATATTTGATTAGGACTTCTTATTAGGAATAGACCCGAAAGGGTAAGCTTAAATACAGAACAGAATTTCCACTCAAGCACACAGAGCGACGTCCGGCTTCAAGGTAAGCCTCAGGTCAAGCTTGTTTGAGTGTGTTATGCCTGTCGGTGAACTCGAAGCTCTGTAGCGAGGGTTCATCCGGCAAGGCCAAGAGACTTTGTGTATTGGCCGATTATTATCGGGAGGTTTTACGTGACGGCTTATTGTTGCCTATTTGCACGACTGGGAGTGCTTTAATTGCCTCCCTTTTATTCTTCCTACTGAGTGTTGAACACTCGGTGATCTCGTAAAAGGCTTACCCGTGCCTGGTACCCTTCCGCTGTTGGGACCACGAGGATTCAAAACACCTGCTAGCTTTGCTCGTGCTAGTAGCGTGTTCTTATTTTTACTGGTTGGCCTATATAAGTAGTGTACAAGGTCCAGTTTGTCCCGGTGCAAGGGCAGAACTGGGGTCTTCAGGTCCGCCCGAACGATCGTTTACTATCCTAGTAGACGTATTGTTGTGGGAACGTCCTAACTACATTTGTAGCTAGAGTTCACGTGGGATTTCCAACACCACATAAGTGTACACTCGTCATGGATCCGGGCTCTCCAATCATCCAACATCATCTTGCAACCGTCTGTGATCTCCATTGTCCCACGAAAGTTCGAGATCCACTGTATCCCTCATTCCTGTATCCTGGATCCAGGTCGTCCTATGCGGGATCCTCCCTCCTTGGATCCGAACTCGGAAGGATGGGATCCGGGACACCTCGCGGTGGATCTTGACTTCTCGTTAGCCGTGGTTACTAGATCCACCTTCAGCTGACACCTACCATCATTCCTTCATAGGATCCTCACTCGATCCACCCGTACATAGCATATCCCATATCCATCTAAGTGAATCCAGGTAAGGGTGGATCCGAGATAGGTCTTGGTGGATCTTGCCTTCCCGTACATAGCTCATACCATATCCATCGTCATTTCATACGGGGTGATGCTCGTCATGGCTAATCCACCACAGGCAACTTGCATTCGCCCCGGACAATCCAAATCCTCTCTAACCACTTGAAATTGTCACTGATTCGGGATAGTGACCCCGCGTTAGGTCCATTCTCTTATTTCTGAGAAAGCACTTCACCACAAGAGCGCCCGTGCCACAAGCGCAAGTGCTCCACGAACATGGAGCACGAGACGTGGAAATGGAGTCAGTGGAGGGAGACAACTCCCATGATGAGTTCGACCCAGATGATCTGGATGGCCCATCCCCTTCGTCGGCGGTGGTAGCAACAGCCGCAGCCGGGGCAGGTAGATCGTCCATGATCCAGAGGGTACGGATCTCAGCCATATCGGATCTGAAGGAGTTCACGGGCAAGGATCAAGATGAGGACCGAGCGAGAACATGGATCAGCAAAGTCAAGTCGGCCCTCATGAGAGATCACGCGTCGGATGCTGAGAAGTGTTTGGCCTTTGCGGATCTGCTAGCGGGGCCAGCCAGGAACTGGAATCGGCAGCTGGGCAGATCCACGAGGAACAAGTGGCCAGATTTGCTGCGAAGTTTCCAGACCCAGTACTGTGGATTGGGAGTGTCGGTGGCACGACAATACTACCATGCTCGTCGCAGATCGGATGAATCCCCCCTAGAATACCTACATCGACTAAATGTGGCCGGTCTACGGGCCAAGTTGAAGATCAAGGATGGGGGATCCAAGGTACTGCGGGAACACGTGGATCATTTCATCGAGACGTTAGGAGACGTGGATCTGGCCGACAGGCTGACCCTGTTACGACTTCCCGACGCAGACGAGCTTGAGGAAGTGCTGCGAGCGGTGGATCGCGCGAAACACCGCCAGAAGAAGGCGACGGTCGGATCCGGCAAGTATCGCCAAAAGGCTCCGACGCCTACGGCCCCAGCTCGACGTGTCCACCAAGTCACGGCGCCCGACTCAGGAACTGAGTCATGATCCAACGGTTCGGACTCCGACCCTGAAGATTACCGCCGAGTCTGTCTCACTGCATCCAACGATCGAACGGCGAAGACCGGAGACAACTCGCGGTCGGGGGATACCGTACCCGGGGACCGTGGGATGTACAGATCCCGAGATCTCATGGACGGGACAGCACAAGTCAGGTGTTCGCAGTGCGGATCCCGGAAGCACACCGAATCTGGATGCTGGAAACATCTGGTCTGTGAGAAGTGTGGCAAGAAAGGTCATCCCGGGGATCATTGCTTCTACGTGTGTCGCGGCTGTGGCGAGATTCACGACGTCGGCAAGTGCCCGATGGAGGAATTCTACAACCAGATCCGCCAGTGGTTTGATCCAGCCAAGCACAGAGGGATGTTGCCAGAAGTGACCGAGAAGATGTTAAACTAGGACGCTCGCCGGGTTTGAATCCGGTACGAGCCGAGCGTTCTAGGTACTGCATTTATGCATTTGTGAACAAGACATCGCTAGATCCAGGTAGCAGGACCCTAGATCCAGTCGATAATACACGTGATCTACATGAAGTGTCAGTTGCCAAGATCTCTAGTTTGCGCCAAGTGGATGAGTTTACCAGATCCGAAGTCTCTTCAACCCTGGATCTACAAAGGGGAGAGGCGCGCGGTTATTGGGAGAAACGCCAACATGGTCGATGGTTTGAACCTACCAAGGGTGAGGTCACTGCGGATTCCCCTAAAGTCTGTCAGGTCACTGGATCCCATGGATCTGAGGATGTAGGATCCATGGATCTGCTAACTGGGGAGTCCCGTGGATACTGGAAGTACCATGCCCCAGGAAAATGGTTCAGACAGGCCAAGGTGGTGGTGGTGGGGGGGGGGGGGGGGGGGGGGGCAAGATCAACAATGAAAAAGCAATCCTACTCCTAGATAGTGATGCCGAGGTGTCTATACTAGTTACCGCCTTTGCTCGTAAGGTTGGGTGCCAAGTGGATGGGAGTCGGATCCAAGATTGCGTTGGGATTGGTGAAGGCGTGTACCGTACGAATGGGAGAACGCGGATCAAGATCACGCTGGCAGGTTGTTTGGTGTACTGATTTGATATTTGGGTTGGAGATCTCGCTGGTCAAGACGCCATCCTCGGGATGGATTTTATGGTACCAGCCGGAGTGAGGTTGGATCTGGCAGATGGGACACTTTGTTTCCCTGACGAGATGCGGATCCAGCTCAGCGGACGGCGACCGTTGTACGGGGCGAAGATGAGGATCATAAGGGCGGATAAGACGACCTGGATCGAGCCCGGAGAAACCTGGGAGCTGCCAGATCGGTTGAAGTGGGTGGAACATGAGAAACGGTGGGTCACTCGGGGCGAGAAGTGGATGCCTACAGTAATCCAGGGACCAGGTCGATCACAATACCTCCAGGTCACGAACGTCAGCGACAAGAGATTATTACTGGACCATAACGAGGAGATCGGGCGATGGTTGGCGAAGGACGGTATCCCTAGGCGACCTGGATATGTGTCAGTGGGATCCCGTCGTTACAGAGAATGGCAGAATCGGGCGTACGAGGCGACTACCGAGATCGAATCTCTCGGGGAGGGGGAGCTCCCGGTGGAGCCAACTGGCCCCTTGGTGGATCGGCCTCCATACCCAACTCCGCGAAAGATCCTGCAGAGGGATCGTCGGGTTGAGATCCAAGCGATAGAGGTGGGATCCAAGACCGGGGACGATCCCCAGAGTCGGCCCCTAGATAACGCAGGGTCCGTGGATGAAGGCTCGCAGAAGGCTGGAGCCGGGTCGCCAGATCCCGCTGACCCCCGAGTGGATCCTAGCTTGTCATGGGACAAAGTGCCTGGATCCTTATCGAGAATGGCAACACTAGTCAAACAAGAACCGTCGTGTTTAAATCGCTAGATGATCAAGTCGATCCAACTGGTGGCCTCCCCGGTACCGGGGTACCGGATCCCACGAAGACAGAAAAACTGACAGGTGAAACAGGGTCGCGGTGCTTGGATCCAATGGCGGATTCGATGAAGACGGAAGATGAACAAGTCTGTTACCATGAAGGCGGGGATCTACACGCCGAGGATCTCGGAGAAGGCCTGGCGGTGATCCCGGAGGTACCACTGACCACAGAGGAGGTCACGATTGACGATATCCAAGTGGATCCAGGGGCGAACGAACCCGCGAAAGTGGATCGGTTACGTCAGAAGATCTGGGAAAGCCGACATCTGCTGATTGGTAAAGGTAATGCGCTACCGCCCGCCGCCCGCGGAGTCAAATGTGACATCGATGTCGGCGACACGAAACCGATCGCTCAAAGGGTACGGAAGGTGGCACCTCAGTTCCGAGAAAAACTATCCAATCTGATTAGGGGCCTGCTGCAAGCCAAGATCATCAGTTTCTCAACGTCCCCGTGGGCATCTCCGGTGGTAATCATCATCAAGAAAAACGGTGTGGATATACGTCTGTGCATTGATTACCAGCTAGTTAACGGCCTGACCCGATTGATGGTGTATCCAATGCCCCTAATCAATGAGCTGTTGGAAGATTTGGATAAAGTACTCTGGTACTGTTCTCTTGACATGGCCAGTGGTTTATGGGTGGTGACTATGCCGGATCGATCTCGCGCCATATCCGCATTCATCACACCGTTTGGACTGTTCGAATGGAACCGGATGCCGTTCGGATTGAAGAACGCACCCCAGATCTACCAGCGCCTGATCGATAACGCCCTCTATGGATTCACCCGAATACCGGAACCCGAAAGGGGTGGATCCGGGGAAGATCATACGGAAGTGGACCCATTCGAAGCAGGAGAGCCAGGGGATACTAAGACGCCGTCTGTGTTAGGACGCAGATCGTATATCGACGAAATTCTAATCCCGGCAGATCCGTGGGATCAGTTGTGCGAGAAAGTGACATCCCTACTGGAGGCGTGTACTAAGTGGAATCTCTCTATCAGTGTGGTGAAGAGTTATTGGGGGATGCGCAAGGTGGATTACTTAGGCCATCGAGTCTCCAAGGAGAGGTTGGAGGCGAATCCTAAGGACCTGTCTTCGTTAGCAGACTTGTCCTTCCCACAGTCACTACGGGCGATGCAATCCTTCTTGGGCAGTTTGAACTACTACAGTCGGTTCATCGAGGATTACGCACTGTTTGCTGCGGTACTATATGAATTGAGGGAGGTAGATTTTGTTGCGATGACCACTCCAGCTGTCCGGATCAAAATCCAACAAGCTCTGGTCCTGGAGATGTCAGATCCACGAAGGGATCCAAGTAGTACGACGCCAGAAGAGGACCTAAAACAGGAGCTGGATCCACCCCGGGACCAAAAGAAAGAGGATCCAATCAGGATAGAGACGACGAAGGGGAGCATGGAAAAGGCAGACTCTCGGTGGATCCGAGCTCAACACGCATTCGTGGAACTGAGGAACAGGATCGCGACCACGCCTATCCTCCGTCATTTCGATCCGGAACGTCAACCTACGGTGATAGTTTATGCCAGTGACTGGGCAGTCTCAGCAGCTCTGGTACAAGAACATGAGGGGATCTGTCATCCAGTCACCTTCGTCAGCCGGACACTGAAGCCGAATGAACTGAACTACGGAGCGGTGGAGAAAGAGATACTCGCGCTCCTGCGCGTGTTGGACCTCAATTACAACCTGCTGGTGGGAAGATCCATCCGGATCCTGACTCGACACTCTACGCTAGCCTGGCAGTTCAAGTCGGCCGGGTTACAAGGACGTTTGGGACAGTGGGCAGCTTTACTCTCGCCTTGGACACTGGAGATTGTGAAATGTTCGAAAGGGGAAGACGAGATCCTGGGAGCCTTGGCCGCGAGCATCACACCTCGAGCTAAGATGGATGCAGCGCTGACTAGGATCGGTCCTAAGAAAGAGACCAAACGCCGGATCCAGAACCCGATCCCGACGGTACAAGTGGATGAGGATCTGTACGTCCTGAGTTTCGATGGATCCGCTCGCGTACGACGCGGAGGAGGAGCATACAGTGCAATACTGTGGAGACTGCCCGGATGGGAAGTTGTACGGGCCAGATCCACTTACGCGGAAGGCCTCACCGTCAATGAAGCGGAGTATAACGGGCTCCTTCTGGGTTTGGATTTACTAAAGGGACAGGATCCAAAAAGGCTGGTGATTTGTGGGGATTCAAACTTGGTGATCAGACCGGTGCGAGGTGAGATTGACTGCAAGGCCCCGGCCCTAACACTGTTACGGCAGAAAGGGATGGTCCACCTGCGCGGCTGGATGAATCACGAGTTGGTGCATGTCAAGCGAGATTGGAATGCCAGTGCAGATAGTTTGGCCAGTGCCGCTTTACGGAATCAATGTGGTGTCGAAGTGGAGAGAGAGGCCGAGCATCAGGATCTCGTTACGTTGAACCGACTAGACGAAGTGGTGGTAGTTGGATCCGGGAAAAGGACAGTCCAGGTGATGGCTGTCACTAGGTCCAGAGGAAGGATTGGATCTAGCCCCCAGATCCTCGATGAAGCATTTGTGAAGGGAGTCCGCATTGAGCGGATCCTCAAAGCACAGAACGAGGAAGCATGGATCTTGGGACTAAAGAAGTATCTGATGGGGGATGTACGAGACCTGAGTCGGAAGGATACCAAATCCTACAGTATTATCGCTACGGATTACGCAGTGGATCTGAATGACTTGCTCTTCTATTGCCCCCCTACGAAGAGAGTCAACGAGGATCGGGATGGATTGATGAGACTGGTGATGCCGGAAACCTTACAACAGGATGTCATACACCACTATCACGCTAGTTTAGAAGGTGGACATCAGGGTATTGGTCGGACCTACCAACGGATCCGGGAATGTTTCCACTGGAGGGGACTATTCAAGAGCGTACAACGATATGTCGGTGAATGTGTGGATTGTGAGACAGGCAAGGGCAGGCCCACAATTGAAGGGGAATCACCTGGGAATGTCCAAGCGACTTACCCTTTCCAAATCATAGCCATGGATCACATCCCCTCGTTGCCCAAGTCGTTCAAAGAAAACACAGAATTGTTGATCTGGGTGGATCTGTTTACCGGATACGTGATAGCCAAAGCTAGTGCGTCTAGAACTGCACAAACCATTGCCGAATCGTACGAGGAGTGCGTTTTCCGAAGATTCGGGGTTAGTGAGATGATTAGACATGATCGGGAGCCAGGTTTTATGTCTGATTTCTTTCGAGCTTTCAACCGGATCCTGGGGCAGCGACAGCGAGCAACCATGGCATATCGTCCCCAAGCTAACGGGTCGGCCGAGCGCATGGTGCAGACGATCACGAGAGCACTCAAGATGTATGTCCAGGATTTGGATCAGAGGGATTGGGATGAGTACGCAGAACGACTCCCCTTCGCGATGAACACCGCCCAAGACAGGATCCGGGGTCACCCCATTTTACTTGGTACATGGGTGGGATCCTAAATCCACCCTAGAAGCAGCCATTCCGGTATGTAGCACCAAGAAGAGAAACCGAGATCCAAGACGATGGCGATACCAAGTCCAGAAATACTACCGGCAAGCTAGATCCCAGGTGAACGAACGACTGCGGAGTGCGATACAGGATCGAGCGGATCGACACAACGAAGACGCCCGTCCACATCAAATCCAAGTGGGATCGCAGGTATGGCTTTATTTAGATCGGGTGAAGGAAGGGTACGCCCGCAAATTGGCCCATCTATGGCACGGACCGTTCCGGGTGAGCGAAACGATAGGGAACATGCGGTAAAGCTGGAAACGGCAGGTACCGA
This sequence comes from Phytophthora betacei, assembly GCA_011320135.1. Lineage (NCBI taxonomy): Eukaryota > Oomycota > Peronosporomycetes > Peronosporales > Peronosporaceae > Phytophthora > Phytophthora betacei. The sequence continues at coordinate 337,170 of JAANHX010000382.1, forward strand.
ATATCGCCTGTTCCCTGTAGTACACGTATCCAAGCTGAAGTTGGTCAAAGAATATCCGGATCGGCCGCAAACTCGTCTTTCGGTGGATGAATCCGACCGGGTGGATTTCGACGAAGTCCTCCTACCGGAAGATAGTTGGAATGTGGATCTCGAAGCCGACGAGTTCGAAGTCGAGAAGATCACCGATATGAGGTCAGGGAAGCGAACTAGATACGGACGGATTTACCGTGAATTTCTGGTGTATTGGCGTGGATATGACGAACCCAGTTGGGTTGACGAGGCAGATCTGAACTGTGGAGCATTACTCTATGATTTCTTGAGGGATCGTACGAATCGTAACAGATTCGGCGTGATGCAGTCTCAAGAAGAAGAGTAGGAGGGGGACCCATGGATGTGAGTTGGTCATGTCGATGGGACGATGAAGAAGGGCCCACAGGAAGGGTGTGGGCCAGGAGGAGGAGGACCGCTGATGTGAGTTGGTCACATCGGAAAGAAAGAGAAGACGAATCTACAGGAGAAGAGTGGATTACGAGGAAGAAGTGAATGTTTATGCATAAGAGTGACGTTTACGTGCGAAGAGTCCTGCTTGATCTCAAGCGCGAGCTTTCAAGAGCCCGAACTATACTGACTCAATTGGGACGGGGTCGTAGGCGCTAGATCCTGATGAAATCCAAGCGTGGACCCAACCGGATCCGGAATCCAGCCCAGATCCAGGTGTACGCTGAAAGGGTGGATCTAGCCCAGATCCAGGTGTACACTGAACAGGCTCTGACTAGATTTCTCAACCAACGAGGGAATGTTATAGACATATTCAAGTAAGAGAGTGTGTATTATGATAGCTTATGCAAAAAGGCTAGCTCGACCCAGTTTCCAGTCGCTAGTGACTGCTACGAAACGAATCCACGAAGACTGAAACTGGGGGCGTGGCGTCAAAGAGTGATGAGGATCAGGTAGTCTTGGGCTGAACGTTGAAGAACTTGCCCACTAGACGCTGGATCTGGCGTCCTGGATGTTGGCTCGGGTCCCCGCGGAACTGGATACGCCAAGGCTCGGCTTCGTCGATCTCTCGCAAGGCTTCCAGTAGGTTCGTGGGCTCTGGGCGATGGAGGTTGGGATCCTCCAAGTTGGCTTGACGGGATGCGGATCCCGGAAACCAAGCCACCTTATCCCCACGTCGGGGGAGATGCAAGAAGGATGGATCCAACAAAACATCCACGTCACACCAACCGTCCTGGATCGCCAACACGAGGATCACGAGAACTTCCTTCCAATCTCGACCAGCATGGCTACGTCGGTTACCACGCTGCTTGTTGAAGTTGGACAACCAAGTCGAACCCTGCAGTTGATTACGAGAGATGGGGAATCGGTGAGTGCCTTCCCATATGGCAACCCGGTGCTTGGACACGAAATCCCGGAACGCGCGAACGAACAACCCGAGACGCCCGCGCACGTCACCCAGGAAGCTAACCGGATCCACCAGTGTGGTTGCCAACGTATCCCACGGGGCAGCATTTTGCGGTTCCTCCACATGAGGTCCGGTTATGAGTGAATCCACATATCCGGCCGTCGGGATGACATCCGCTTCCCGAGGGAATATCCATTCAGCTCGAACTGGCAGCTCAGGAAACAGGACCGTGATCTTCATCAAAATAATGGCGACCCGGTTCAATTTCTTGGCGGACCAAGGCTCAATGTCTCTGGTGGCGAAGGCCACAGGAGCACGCCGACCAGGAATGAAGGCAGCATCCGGACCGAACGGGGCCACGGGGAGCATCTCTGGCAATGACGAGTTAGGGGGAGCGGGGATCAAGACAGATCCGGGGGATCCGCCACCATGAGGCGATCCCCCTCCACCGTCACTATCCGACCCACCGTCACTGTCGATTTGGATCGCGGATCCCGCAGTGCCGGCTCCGGATCCGGCTGTACCAGCGACTTGCTGAGGCGGTGTCGAGAGGGATCTCCGCCGGGCTTCGGATCTGGACTGGGACACGGCCCGTCGCGTTTCCTCCTCCAAGGCGTCATCAGCGGCTCGAGCCTCCTCCGAATCCTCCGGACTTTCATCGTCATCGTCGTCGTCATCGTCCTCATCGCCCAGAGTGTAGGGATAAGGGCCGGAGGACGACGTACGCTTCGACGATGATCGGATAGGAGACCCCGAGCCGTCGGACCAGTCTGATCCCTCCTCCTCCTCGTCCTCCGAGCTACCAAGTCCACATCCAGTGGGAATGACACGTTTGGTCTTCCCTTTCCCGGATCCAGTGCTGGCCGGCGGAGGGCCGGTGGAAGCTGGCTGGGGGACGGCAGGCGTCGTCACCGAAGGGCCAGCAGTGGATCCCGACTGAGACGAACTGGACTTAGCTGTGGATGGGGCTAACCCCGTCGTAGGAGCAGCGATTGCCGTGGATCCAGTTGATACCACTGCCTGGGACAACGGCGCGCCCGTGGATCCGGTCTTGGACACCGATCCCGATTTTGATACAGCGACGGATCCAGCCTTGGCAGTCGATCCGGACTTGGATGCCGTGGATCCCGCCTTGGCTGTCGATCCGAACTTGGATGCCGTCGATCCCGTTTTGGATGCAGCAACGGATCCAGTCTTAGATGCCGTGGATCCAGTCTTGGGTCCAGATCCAGATTTTGACGCAGCAGCAGTGGATCCAGCCTTGGATCCCGCTCCTGCTGTGGACGTAGCTACGGATCCAGTCTTAGACACTGACGCCGATTGGGATGTAGTGGTGGATCCGGACTTGGATCCGGCACCAGACTTCGAAGGGGAGGCGGAAGGTTTGGACGTGGATGTAAATCCCGCCTTGGACGTGGATGCAGATCCCGCCTTGGACGTGGATGTGGATCCCGCCTGAGAGGCTGCCTTAGAGGCCGAACTGGTTTTGGGCTTGGCCTTTGGGGAAGCTCGGGCATGCTTATGAGGACGGGGGGATACAGTGCTAGGAGCGGGAGATGCACTACGCGGTCGTTTCGCAGCCGACGGATCCGCTCCACTTACAGACGGTAGAGGAGCAGAAACGCTGGCAGCAGGAGAGAGCCCAGACGGGGGAGGAAGAGGATCCGAGACAGCAGCTGTCACCAGCGCCAGTCGTCGACGTGCCAAATCCCGCTCCGATAAGCCACGATCGCGCTCCAGAACTAGCTGCTGGTGCTGAACATGAGCTGCAGCGAGCTGATCCCGGAGTTTGGCTGCGGTTGCCTCAGCGTCCTTCAATTTGTCACCTAGATCGACATAACAGGTGAATATGGGGTTACTAGCGGGGGACAGAAGAGGATCCACGTACTCGTGCGGCGGAGCTTGGATTCCAGCTCCGTTTGCGTTCGCTTGGCATCCGCCCACTCGGTAGCCGCCTTGTCCCGTTGGAGTTCGGTGTCCGCCAACTTCGCTTGGATCTCGTCGCGCAATTGAGTTATGCGTACGAATTCTTCGAGCGCGTAATCCCGCCCGGCAGACGCTTTCTCGAGCGACTCTTTGGCATCTTTCAGCTCCTCAGACATTCGAGCCAGAGCTACATCCGGTGACGAGGGAGGTGGATTTGGCGCGGGGGGGCCTCCACGCGCCGACCCTAATGCGGATCCGCCATGGGTGGATCCCACATAGTCGTTAGTCACCACCTCTTCTTGAGTCGGGCGCGACTCGTCACGGAGTCGATCCAAACTCTCGTCCGCGGCTGCACTAGCAGTCTGGGAATCTTCCAGATCCCGCTCGAGGTCATGGATCCGGGATTGGAGCTGGTGGATCTCAGATCCGGCGAGCTCCATTCCCCAAGAAGGTGGTCGTTGTCGTCCCGCATGCCATCTTGCTGACGGGAGGCGCGATCCAGCCGTCCGGTCAAGTCGAGGATCTCGACCGCCTGATCAGCCAACAAGAGTCGCAGGTCTTTCGAACGAGAGGCCGTACGGTGCTCCCACCCCTGGATCTCCGTAGCCTGGTCATGGACCTGGGCTCGCAAGGTTTGGAGCTGGGTGGCGTGCAAAGACGCAGCTTGGTCGCTAGCATCTTGAGCCGTCTGGAGCTCCGCCGTCAAGGTTTGCACCCGATCGGAAAGAGCCTGGGCTAGAGTACGTAGATCGGTGGGTGACATTGAAGAAGGGCTGACCGGAGGAGTGGTGGATGGGGCCTTGCCCGGCGATTTGCTGGTACGCTTGGTGGGAGACATGTGTCACGTAGAGGAGGAAGCGGTTGTGGATGTTGGTAGTGCACGTCGTGAACGCTGTTGTGCAGCGCCGACCACGTACAGGAGGCGATTGTGGTGAACTGCTTTCTCAGAAATAAGAGAATGGACCTAACGCGGGGTCACTATCCCGAATCAGTGACAATTTCAAGTGATTAGAGAGGATTTGGATTGTCCGGCGCGAATGCAAGTTGCCTGTGGTGGATTAGCCATGACGAGCAGCACCCCGTATGAAATGACGATGGATCTGGTATGAGCTATGTACGGGAAGGCAAGATCCACCAAGACCTATCTCGGATCCACCCTTACCTGGATCCACTTAGATGGATATGGGATATACTATGTACCAGTGGATCGAGTGTGGATCCTATGAAGGAATGGTGGTAGGTGCCATCCGAAGGTGGATCTAGTAGCCACGGCTAACAAGAAGTCAGGATCCACCGCGAGGTACCCCGGATCCCGTACTTCCGAGTTCGGATCCAAGGAGGTAGGATCCCGCATAGAGGGACCTGGATCCAGGGTACAGAGACAATGGATGCAGTGGATCTCGAAGTTTCGAGGGAAAATGGAGATCACAGCCGGTTGCAAGATGATGTTGGATGATTGGAGAGCCCAGATCCACGACGAGTGTGCACTTACAGTGAAGTGGATCCAGCGACCTGGATCCGGATGAGTGTACCCATAATAGGGTGACCATAATGATTACGCCATGGATCCGGGGGATCTGAAGATAATACAGCTGGGATGATGGGTCAAGGGAAGAAGGGACATGCAGCCGAGCCTGGTAAGGGATTTAACGAGTGAAAGACATAGAAGGTAGAAATCCAGGCAGGTATAGGCTTAAGTATCAATACAGAACCCAATTTGCACAGTATCACGCAAGTGCCTTCCTGCCCTCAAGAACCGGAACTACATTGGCCGTACGAGCTAGAAGAAGGTTGGGAATTGCGAATCGTGTTGGTAGTGATAACTGGATAATACATTGGCCAGATCCTACAACCTAGTGAGCTTTTCCTTTACTTGTGCAGATCCGACAGGTTAACCGAATTTACTACTTGGTCGGTTACACCCTAGAAGGTCTCAACTCTCAAGATCCCGTTACAGGAGGCGGCAAGTACGACGTAAAGGAAACGCAAAGGCAAGGGACACACCCGCAAGACAACCCTACGGCCAGATCCACGATCTAGGCCCCGGATCCATAAGCTCGAATATTCGCTTAGGATTCGGAACCATCCACGGACGCAGAGTGAAGGTTTTCCACTGCTGCTCCACCCCATCCCCACGTCTCGCCAAGACGCTCAAGCTTCACCACTTGAACCCTTCGGAAGTTACCGAGAGAGCAAGATCCCGCCCTACCGACGGGTACACAAGGTGAGGAAAGTTCAGCAGAACACGGATCATCGGGGGACCCCCTCCGTTAGTCGGTGTCTGGGCGCAGTTGGTAAGTTGGATCCAGCAATCTCGCAGATTTTGCTGATCCCGCTACACCACAATGGTGCGCGTGCCCGGATCTTTTGGTGACTCGGGATTTCACCGTGAGTCCCAAGAAGATGCTCAAGTGAAGATTGAGCCAGGGGAAGAGGCGTCGTCGGAGGTCGGATCGACGATGACGCTGCTGAATGAAACAAGATCCGCGGATCGATGGAGTTTTGGGAGGAACTCTGTCGACGGAAGAGAGGTGGATCCGGATCTAGAAGAGAAACCTCTCTATCCTCCCCAGGTCCCCTCGGGGACCCCTGCGAATCTTGACGCAAGTCAAGATCCGCTAACAAAACAAGGGAAAGTGAAGGCGAAACGGTATGCATTTGCAGATTTACCGGTTAAGCCAACACCGTACCTAAACCCTACCCCGCTAGTCGAAGAAACGAGAAAGAAGACGAAAACGAGTAAGACTACGCGAAAGAAGATGCAAGCTCCAGAGTCGGAAGAAGACCAAGCTGGATCCAGGTCAAGCTGGTCCGACAAGGATCTCGAGTTTGTGTATCGCCACCAAGCTTTACGCGACTTCCTGCATCAAGATCCTGTCATGCAGATCCTGAATCCACTACAGATCGAAGATCCAAGGGAACCGGTGAGAGCACCAACGAAAACGGCGAACAAGTTGGTGGCAGTCAAAGATCTATTACGTTTGCTTACGGCGTCAGGCATCGTAGCTGGTGTGTTCGACGCAGAGGATATCTTCGAGCTAGACCTGGATCTCATAGTATCCGCGACGCGGGACCGCTTTGCCAGAGTTACGTCCATCACCGGAGAAAGGTCGCGCACTATGGATCAAGTGTCGTCGCCGAGGATTAGCCACGCTGCGTCCTCTAACTACGAATCCGCGGCGGAGGAGGGGTCAAACACGTCTTCCAAGCCACGACGCATGACTTTGGGACCCTCCGGGGCATCCATGCTGGAAGCGCGGGCGAGGATCCGAGGACAGGAAGTCCCTGTGAACGTGAAGGCTCGGGATCCAGTACGCCCTACCCGTGATCCGACACAATCCAGCCAGGAGCGAGCCAGATCCGGCAAGAAGCCAGTGGGGTTATCGTCAGATCGGACTCCAGGTAATCGCCTCACGGATCCTGTCTCGCAAGTGGACCAGCCGGCCACAAGCTCTTCCGACACCTCCTCAGGCACCCTGCAGCGACACTTCGAAGCTGCGATGAGTCGTTTCCTGGCCGAACAGGGTATGAGAGCGCCCGTGCCACAAGCGCAAGTGCTCCACGAACATGGAGCACGAGACGTGGAGATGAAGTCAGTGGAGGGAGACAACTCCCATGATGAGTTCGACCCAGATGATCTGGATGGTCCATCCGCTTTGTCAGCAGTGGTAGCAACAGCCACAGCCGGGGCAGGTGGATCGTCCATGATCCAGAGGGTACGGATCTCAGCCATATCGGATCTGAAGGAGTTCACGGGCAAGGATCAAGATGAGGACCGAGCGAGAACATGGATCAGCAAAGTCAAGTCGGCCCTCATGAGAGATCACGCGTCGGATGCTTAGAAGTGTTTGACCTTTGCGGATGTGTTAGCGGGGCCAGCCAGGAACTGGTATCGGCAGCTGGGCAGATCCACCAGGAACGAGCGGCCGGATTTGCTGCGCATTTTCCAAACCCAGTACTGTGGATTGGGGGTGTCGGTGGCACGACAATACTACCACGCTCGCCGCAGATCGGATGAATCCCCGCTGGAATATCTGCATCGACTTAATGTGGCCGGTCTACGGGCCAGGTTGAAGATCAAGGATGGGGGATCTAAGGTTCTACGGAAACACGTGGATCATTTCATCGAGACGTTGGGAGATGTGGATCTGGCCGACAGGCTGACCCAGTTACGTCTTCCAGACGCAGATGAAGAAGTGCTGCAGGCGGTGGATCGCGCGAAACACCGCCAGAAGAAGGCGGCGGTCGGATCCGGCAAGTATCGCCAAAGGGCTCTGACGCCTACGGCCCCAGCTCGACGTGTCCACCAAGTCACGGCGCCCGACTCAGGAACTGAGTCAGGATCCGACGGTTCGGACTCCGACCCTGAAGATTACCGTCGAGTCTGTCTCACGGCGTCCAACGATCGAACGGCGAAGACCGGAGACAACTCTCGACCGGGGGATACCGTACCCGGGGACCGTGGGATGTACAGATCCCGAGATCTCATGGACGGGGCAACACAAGTCAGGTGTTCGCAGTGCGGATCCCGGAAGCACACCGAATCTGGATGCTGGAAACATCTGGTCTGTGAGAAGTGTGGCAAGAAAGGTCATCCCGGGGATCATTGCTTCTACGTGTGTCGCGGTTGTGGCGAGATTCATGACGTCGGCAAGTGCCCGATGGAGGAATTCTACAACCAGATCCGCCAGTGGTTTGATCCAGCCAAGCACAGAGGGATGTTGCCAGAAGTGACCGAGAAGATGTTAAACTAGGACGCTCGCCGGGTTGGAATCCGGTACGAGCCGAGCGTTCTAGGTACTGCATTTATGCATTTGTGAACAAGACATCGCTAGATCCAGGTAGCAGGACCCTAGATCCAGTCGATAATACACGTGATCTACATGAAGTGTCAGTTGCCAAGATCTCTAGTTTGCGCCAAGTGGATGAGTTTACCAGATCCGAAGTCTCTTCAACCCTGGATCTACAAAGGGGAGAGGCGCGCGGTTATTGGGAGAAACGCCAACATGGTCGATGGTTTGAGCCTACCAAGGGCGAGGTCACTGCAGATTCACCTAAGGTCTGTCTGGTCACTGGATCCTGTGGAACTGAGGATGTTGGATCCATGGATCTGCTAACAGGGGAGTCCCGTGGATACTGGAAGTACCATGCCCCAGGAAAGTGGTTCAGACAAGCCAAGGTAGGGGGCAAGATCAACAATGAAAAAGCAATCCTACTCCTAGATAGTGGTGCCGAGGTGTCTATACTAGATACCGCCTTTGCTCGTAAGGTTGGGTGCCAAGTGGATGGGAGTCGGATCCAAGATTGTGTTGGGATTGGTGAAGGCGTGTACCGTACGAATGGGAGAACGCGGATCAAGATCACGTTGGCAGGTTGTTTGGTGTACTGGTTTGATATTTGGGTAGGAGATTTCGCTGGTCAAGACGCCATCCTCGGGATGTATTTCATGGTACCAGCCGGAGTGAGGTTGGATCTGGCTGATGGGACGCTTTGTTTCCCCGACGAGATGCGGATCCAGCTCAGCGGACGACGGCCGTTGTATGGAGCGAAGATGAGGATCATAAGGGCGGATAAGACAACCTGGATCGAGCCCGGGGAAACCTGGGAGCTGCCAGATCGGTTAAAGTGGGTGGAACATGAGAAACTGTGGGTCACTCGGGGCGAGAAATGGGTGCCTACTGTAATCCAGGGACCAGGTCGATCACAATACCTCCAGGTCACGAACGACAGCGACAAGAGACTATTACTGGACCATTATGAGGAGATCGGCCGATGGTTGGCGAAGGACGGTATCCCTAGGCGACCGGGATATGTGTCAGTGGGATCCCGTCGTTACAAAGAATGGCAGAATCTGGCGTACGAGGCGACTACCGAGATCGAATCTCTCGGAGAGGTAAAGCTCCCGGCGGGGCCAACTGGCCCCTTGGTGGATCGGCCTTCATATCCAACTCCGCGAAAGATCCTGCAGAGGGATCGTCGGATTGAGATCCAAACAGTGGAGGTTGGATCCACAACGGGGGATGATCCCCAGGGTCGGTGGATGAAGGATCGCAGAAGGCTGAAGCCGGATCGCCAGATCCCGCTGACCCCAGAGTGGATCCTAACTTTGCATGGGGCAAAGTGTCTAGATCCCTGTCGAGAGTGGCCGCACTAGCTAAGCAGGAACCATCGTGGGTAAACCCTCCAGAGGATCAAGTCGATCCAAAAGGTGGCTTCCCCAGTACCAGGATGCCCGACCCCACGAAGACAGAAGGGATGACGGCCGAAAGAGAGTCGCGGTGCCTGGATCCAAGGGTGGATCCGACAAAGACTGAAGATGAACAAGTCTGCTACCGTGAAGGCGGGGATCTACACGCTGATGATCTTGGAGAAGGCATGGCGGTGATCCCGGAGGTACCACTGACCACAGAGGAGGTCACGATTGATGATATCCAAGTGGATCCAGGGGCGAACGAACCCACTGAAGTGGATCGTCTACGTCAGAAGATCTGGGAACGCCGACATCTGCTGATTGGTAAAGGTAATGCATTGCCGCCCGCTGCCCGCGGGGTCAAGTGTGACATCGATGTCGGCGACGCGAAACCTATCGCTCAAAGGGTGCGGAAGGTGGCACCTCAGTTCCGAGAAAAACTATCAGATCTAATTAAGGGCCTGCTGCAAGCCAAGATCATCAGTTTCTCAACGTCCCCGTGGGCATCTCCGGTGGTAATCATCATCAAGAAGAACGGGGTGGATATACGTCTGTGCATTGATTACCGGCTAGCTAGCGGCCTGACTCGATTGATGGTGTATCCGATGCCTCTAATCAATAAGCTGTTGGAAGATTTGGATAAAGTACTCTGGTACTGTTCTCTAGACATGGCCAGTGGTTTATGGGTGGTGACTATGACGGATCGAGCTCGCGCGATATCCGCATTCATCATACCGTTTGGACTGTTCGAGTGAAACCGGATGCCGTTTGGATTGAAGAACGCGCCCCAGATCTACCATCACCTGATCGATAACGCCCTCTATGGATTCACCCGAATACCGGAACCCGAAAAGGGTGGATCCGGGGAAGATCATACGGAAGTGGATCCATTCGAAGCGGGGGAGCCAGATGATCCTGGGACCCCGTCGGTGTTAGGACGCAGATCGTATATCGACGAAATTCTAATCCCGGCAGAATCGTGGGATCAGTTGTGCGAGAAAGTGACATCCCTACTGGAGGCGTGTACTAAGTGGAATCTCTCTATCAGTGTGGTGAAGAGTTATTGGGGGATGCGCAAGGTGGATTACTTAGGCCATCGAGTCTCCAAGGAGAGGTTGGAGGCGAATCCTAAGGACCTGTCTTCGTTAGCAGACTTGTCCTTCCCACAGTCACTACGGGCGATGCAATCCTTCTTGGGCAGTTTGAACTACTACAGTCGGTTCATCGAGGATTACGCCCTGTTTGCCGCGGTATTGTATGGATTGAGTGAGGTAGATTTTGCTGCGATGACCACTCCAGCTGTCCGGATGAAAATCCGACAAGCTCTGGCCCGGGAGATGTCGGATCCACGAAGGAATCCAAGTGGTACGACGTCAGAAGAGGACCTAACACAGGAGCTGGATCCACCCCGGGACCAACGGAGGGAGGATCCAATCTGGATAGAGACGACGGATCAGAACATGGAAAAGGCAGAATCTCGGTGGATCCGAGCTCAACACGCATTCGTGGAGCTGAGGAACAGGATCGCGACCACGCCTATCCTCCGTCATTTCGATCCGGAACGTCAACCTACGGTGATAGTTTATGCCAGTAACTGGGCAGTCTCAGCAGCTCTGGTACAAGAACATGAGGGGATCTGTCATCCAGTCACCTTCGTCAGCCGGACACTGAAGCCGAATGAACTGAACTACGGAGCGGTGGAGAAAGAGATACTCGCGCTCCTGCGCGTGTTGGATCTCAATTACAACCTGCTAGTGGGAAGATCCATCCGGATCCTGACTCGACACTCTACGCTAGCCTGGCTGTTCAAGTCGGCCGGGTTACAAGGACGTTTGGGACAGTGGGCAGCTTTACTCTCGCCTTGGACGCTGGAGATTGTGAAATGTTCGAAAGGGGAAGACGAGATCCTGGGAGGATTGGCCGCGAGCATCACACCTCGAGCTAAGATGGATGCAGCGCTGACTAGGATCGGTCCTAAGAAAGAGACCAAACGCCGGATCCAGAACCCGATCCCGACGGTACAAGTGGATGAGGATCTGTACGTCCTGAGTTTCGATGGATCCGCTCGTGTACGACGCGGAGGAGGAGCATACAGTGCAATACTGTGGAGACTGCCCGGATGGGAAGTTGTACGGGCCAGATCCACTTACGCGGAAGGCCTCACCGTCAATGAAGCGGAGTATAACGGACTCCTTCTGGGTTTGGATTTACTAAAGGGACAAGATCCAAAACGGCTGGTGATTTGTGGGGATTCAAATTTGGTAATCAGACAGGTGCGAGGTGAGATTGACTGCAAGGCCCCGGCCCTAACACTGTTACGGCAGAAAGTGATGGTCCACCTGCGCGGCTGGATGAATCACGAGTTGGTGCATGTCAAGCGAGATTGGAATGCCAGTGCAGATAGTTTGGCCAGTGCCGCTTTACGGAATCAATGTGGCGTCGAAGTGGAGAGAGAGGCCGGGCATCAGGATCTCGTTACGTTGAACCGACTAGATGCGGTGGTGGTAGTTGGATCCGGGAAAAGGGCAGTCCAGGTGATGGCTGTCACTAGGTCCAGAGGAAGGATTGGATCCAGCCCCCAGATTCTCGAGGAAACATTTGTGAAGGGAGTCCGCATTGAGCGGATCCTCAAAGCACAGGACGAGGAAGCGTGGATTTTGTGACTAAAGAAGTATCTGATGGGGGATGTACGAGACCTGAGTCGGAAGGATACCAAATCCTACAGTATTATCGCTACGGATTACGCAGTGGATCTGAATGACTTGCTCTTCTATTGCCCCCCCCTACGAAGAGAGTCAACGAGGATCGGGATGGATTGATGAGACTGGTGATGCCGGAAACCTTACAACAGGATGTCATACACCACTATCACGCTAGTTTAGAAGGTGGACATCAGGGTATTGGTCGGACCTACCAACGGATCCGGGAATGTTTCCACTGGAGGGGACTATTCAAGAGCGTACAACGATATGTCGGTGAATGTGTGGATTGTGAGACAGGCGAGGGCAGGCCCACAATCGAAGGGGAGTCACCTGGGAATTTTCAAGCGACTTACCCTTTCCAAATCATAGCCATGGATCATATCCCCTCGTTGCCCAAGTCGTTCAAAGGAAACACAGAATTGTTGATTTGGGTAGATCTGTTTACCGGATATGTGGTAGCCAAAGCTAGTGCGTCTAGAACTGCACAAACCATCGCCGAATCGTACGAGGAGTGCGTTTTCCGAAGATTTGGAGCTCGCGAAATGATTAGACATGATCGGGAGCCAGGCTTTATGTCTAATTTCTTTCGAGCTTTCAACCGGATCCTGGGGCAGAGACAGCGAGCAACCATGGCATACCGTCTCCAAGCTAACGGGTCGGCCGAGCGCATGGTGCAGACGATCACGAGAGCACTCAAGATGTATGTCCAGGATTTGGATCAGAGGGATTGGGATGAGTACGCAGAACGACTCCCCTTCGCGATGAACACCGCCCAAGACAGGATCCGAGGTGATACCCCATTTTACTTGGTACATGGGTGGGATCCCAAATCCAACCTAGAAGCGGCCATCCCAGTATGCAGCACCAAGAAGAGAAACCGAGATCCAAGGCGATGGCGATACCAAGTCCAGAAATACTACCGGCAAGCCAGATCCCAGGTGAACGAACGACTGCGGAGTGCGATACAGGATCGAGCGGATCGACACAACGAAAACGCCCGTCCACATCAAATCCAAGTGGGATCGCAGGTGTGGCTTTATTTGGATCGAGTGAAAGAAGGGTACGCCCGCAAAGTGGCCCATCTATGGCATGGCCCGTTCCGGGTGAGCGAGAAGATTGGAGAACACGCGGTAAAGCTGGAAACGGCAGGTACCGAATATCGCCTGTTCCCTGTAGTACACGTATCCAAGCTGAAGTTGGTCAAAGAATACCCGGATCGGCCGCAGATCCGTCTTTCGGTGGATGGATCCGATCGCGTCGACTTCGACGAAGTCCTCCTACCGGAAGATAGTTGGAATGTGGATCTCGAAGCCGACGAGTTCGAAGTCGAGAAGATCACCGATATGAGGTCGGGGAAGCGAACTAGATACGGACGGATTTACCGTGAATTTCTGGTGTATTGGCGTGGATATGACGAACCCAGTTGGGTAGACGAGGCAGATCTGAACTGTGGAGCATTACTCTATGATTTCTTGAGGGATCGTACGAATCGTAACAGATTCGGCGTGATGCAGTCTCATGAAGAAGAGTAGGGAGGGGATCCATGGATGTGAGTTGGTCATGTCGATGGGAGGATGAAGAAGGACCCACAGGAAGGGTGTGGGCCAGGAGGAGGAGGATCGCTGATGTGAGTTGGTCACATCGGGAAGAAAGAGAAGACGAATCCACAGGGGAATGGTGGATTAGGAGGAAGGAGTGAATGTTTATGCATAAGAGTGACATTTTACGTGTGAGGAGTCCTGCTTGATCTCAAGCACGAGCTTTCAAGGGCCCGAACTATACTGACCCAATTGAAACTGGGACGTTGGCGCTAGATCCGGATGAAATCCAGGCGTGGATCCAACCGGATCCGGAATCCGGCCCAGATCCAGGTGTACACTGAAAGGGTGGATCCCGCCCAGATCCAGGTGTACACTGAAAGGGTGGATCCAACCCAGATCCAGGTGTACACTGAAAGGGTGGATCCCGCCCAGATCCAGGTGTACACTGAAAGGATGGATCCAGCCCAGATCCAGGTGTACACTGAAAGGGTGGATCCAGCCCAGATCCAGGTGTACACTGAAAGGGTGGATCCAGCCCAGATCCAGGTGTACACTGAAAGGCTCTGACTAGATTTCTCAACCAACGAGGGAATGTTATAGACATATTCAAGTAAGGAAGTGTGGATTATAATAGCTTACGCAAAAAGGCTAGCTCGACCCAGTTCCCAGTCGCTAGTTACTGCTACGAAACGAATCCACGAAGACTGAAACTGGGGGCGTGGCATCAAAGAGTGATGAGGATCAGGTAGTCTTGGGCTGAACGTTGAAGAACTTGCCCACTAGACGCTGGATCTGGCGTCCTGGGTGTTGGCTCAGGTCCCCGCGAAACTGGATACGCCAAGGCTCGGCTTCGTCGATCTCTCGCAAGGCTTCCAGTAGGTTCGTGGGTTCTGGGCGATGGAGGTTGGGATCCTCCAAGTTGGCTTGACGGGATACGGATCCCGGAAACCAAGCTACCTTATTCCCGCGTCGGGTAAGATGCAAGAAGGATGGATCCAACAAAACATCCACGTCACACCAACCGTCCTGGATCGCCAACACGAGGATCACGAGGCCTTCTTCCAAGCTCGACCAGCATAGCTACGTCGGTTACCACGCTGCTTGTTGAAGTTGGACAACCAAGTCGAACCCTGCAGTTGATTACGAGAGATGGGGAATCGGTGAGTGCCTTCCCATATGGCAATCCGGTGCTTGGAACCGAAATCCCGGAACGCGCGAACGAATAACCCGAGACGCCCGCGCACATCACCCCTGAAGCTAACCGGATCCCCCGGTGTGGTGACCAGCGTATCCCACGGGGCAGCATTTATCAATTCTTCCACGTGAGGTCTGGTGATGAGCGAATCCACGTATCCGGCCGTCGGGATGGCGTCCGCTTCCCGAGGGAATATCCATTCAGCTCGAACTGGCAGCTCAGGGAACAGGACCGTGATCTTCATTGAGATGACCGCGACCCGGTTCAACTTCTTGGCGGACCAAGGCTCGATGTCTCTGGTAGCGAAGGCCTCGGGAGCACGCCGACCAGGAATGAAGGCGGCGTCCGGACCGAACGGGGCCACGGGGAGGATCCCTGGCAATGACGAGTTAGGGGTAGCGGTGATCAAGACAGATCCGGGGGATCCGCCACCACGAGGCGACCCGCCTCCACCAGATCCAAGGAATCCACCACCACGAGGCGACCCCCCGCCACCATCACTACCGGATCCACCATCACTGTCGACTTGGATCGCGGATCCCACAGTGTCACCTCCAGATCCGGCGGTACCAGCGACTTGTGGAGGCGGTGTCGAGAGGGATCTTCGCCGGGCTTCAGATCTGGACTGGGACAAGGCCCGTCGCGTGTCCTCCTCCAAGGCGTCATCAGCGGCTCGAGCCTCCTCCGAATCCTCCGGGCTTTCATCGCCGTCGTCGTCGTCATCGTCCTCATCGCCCAGAGTGAAGGGATACGGGCCGGAGGACGACGTACGCTTCGAGGACGGCCGGATAGGTGGTCCTGAGCTGTCGGACCAGTCGGATTCGTCATCCTCGTCGTCCTCCGAGTTGCCAAGTCCACATCCAGGGGGAATGACACGTTTGGCTATCCCCTTCCCAGGTACAGTACGGGCCGGCGGATGGCTGGTGGAAGCGGGCTGGGGAACGGCAGGCGTCGTCACCGAAGGGCCAGCGGCGGATCCCGTCTTGGACGCCGATCCCAGTTTGGATACGGCCGTAGATCCCGCCTTGACCGTCAATCCGGACTTGGACACCGTGGATCCCGTTTTGGATGGGGCAACGGATCCGGTCTTGGATGCCGTAGACCCAGTCTTGGGTCCAGATCCAGACTTTGACGTAGCAGCAGTGGATCCAGCCTTGGATCCCACTCCCGCTTTGGACGTAGCTGCAGATCCAGGCTTGGACGCTGAGGTAGACTTGGATCTAGCGGTGGATCCGGACTTGGATCCGGCACCCGACTTCGAGGGGGAGGCGGAACCCTTGGACACAGGGGTGGATCCCGCTTGCGAAGCCGCCTTAGAGGCCGAAGTCGTTTTGGGCTTGGCTATTGGGGAGGCTCGGGCATGCTTATGGGGACGGGAGGATCCGGTGCTAGGAGCGGGAGATGCAATACGCGGGCGTTTCGCAGCCGACGGATCCGCCCCCCTTACAGACGGAAGAGGAGCAGAGACGCTGGCAGCATGAGAGGGCCTCGACAAGGGAGGAAGGGGATCCGAAACGGCAGCTGTCACCAGCGCCAGTCGTCGACGTGCCAAATCCCGCTCCGATAAGCCACGATCGCGCTCCAGGACCAGCTGTTGCTGCTGAGCTTGAGCTGCGGCGAGTTGATCCTGGAGTTTCGCGGCGGTTGCATCGGCATCTTTCAATTTGTCACCTGGATTGACATAACAAGTGAATATGAAGTTACTAGCAAGGACCAAAAGAGGATCCACGTACTCCTGCGGCGAAGCTTGGATTCCAGTTCCGTTTGCGTCCGCTTGGCATCCACCCACTCAGTAGCCGCCTTGTCCCGCTGGAGTTCGCTGTCCGCCAGTTTCGCTTGGATCTCGTCGCGCAATTGAGTTATACGCACGAACGCTTCGAGCGCGTAATCTCGCCCAGCAGACGCTTTCTCGAGCGACTCCTTGGTATCTTGCAACTCCTCAGAGAGTTGAGCCAGAGCTACATCCGGCGACGAGGGAGGTGGATTCGGCGCGGGGGACCCTCCACGCGCCGACCCTAAGGCGGATCCGCCATGGGTGGATCCCACATAGTCGTTGGTTACCACCTCCTCTTGGGTCAGGCGCAACTCGTCACGGAGTCGATCCAAGCTCGCGTCCGCGGCTGCCCTAGCAGTCTCAGAATCCTCCAGATCCTGCTCGAGGTCGTGGATCCGGGATTGGAGCTGGTGGATCTCAGATCCGGCGAGCGCCATCTCCCTAAGGAGATGGTCGTTGTCATCTCGCATACCATCTCGCTGACGGGAGGCGCGATCCAGCCGTCCGGTCAGGTCGCGGATCTCGACCGCTTGATCAGCCAACAAGAGTCGTCGGTCCTGCGAACGAGAGGCCGCACGGTGCTCCCACCCCTGGATCTCCATAGCCTGGTCATGGACTTGGGCTCACAAGGTCTGAAGTTGGGTAGTGTGCAGAGACGCAGCTTGGTCTTGGGCATCTTGAGCCGTCTGGAGCTCCGCCGTCAGGGTTTGCACCCGATCGGAAAGAGCCTGGGCTAGAGCCCGCAGATCGGTGGGTGACATTGAGGAAGGGCTGACCGGCGGAGTGGTGGATGGGGCCTTGCCCGACGATTTGCCGGTACGCTTGGCGGGAGACATGTGTCACGAAGAGGAGAAGGCGGTTGTGGATGCTGGTAATGCACGCCGTGAACGCTGTTGTGCAGCGCCGACCACGTACAGGAGGCGATTGTGGTGAACTGCTTTCTCAGAAATAAGAGAATGGGCCTGACGCGGGGTCACTATCCCGAATCAGTGACAATTTCAAGTGATTAGAGAGGATTTGGGTTGGCTGGCACGGATGCAAGTTGCCTGTGGTGGATTAGCCATGACGGGCAACACCCCGTTTGAAATGACGATGGATCTGGTATGAGTGATGTACGGGAAGGCATGATCCACCAAGACTTATCTCGGATCCACCCTTACCTGGATCCACTTAGATGGATATGGGATATACTATATAAGAGTGGACCGAGTGTGGATCCTATGAAGGGATGATGGTAGGTGTCAGCTGAAGGTGGATCTAGTAGCCACGGCTAACAAGAAGTCAAGATCCACCGCGAGGTGCCCCGGATCCCATACTTCCGAGTTCGGATCCTAGGAGGGAGGATCCCGCATAGAGGGACCTGGATCCAGGGTACAGGGATGACGGATGCAGTGGATCTCGAAGTTTCGTGGGACAATGGAGATCACAGCCGGTTGCGTGATGATGTTGGATGATCGGAGAGCTCAGATCCATGACGAGTGTACACTTCAGTGAAGTGGATCCAAGCAACCTGGATCCAGGTGGGTGTACCCATAATAGGGTGACCATAATGATTACGCCATGGAGCCGGTGGATCTGAGGATAATACAGCTGGGATGATGGGTCAAGGAAAGAAGGGACATGCAGCCGAGCCTGGTAAGCGATTTAACGAGTGAAAGACATAGAAGGTAGAAATCCAGGCAGGTATAGGCTTAAGTATCAATACAGAACCCAATTTGCACAGTATCACGCAAGTGCCTTCCTGCCCTCAAGAACCGGAACTACATTGGCCGTACGAGCTCGGAGAAGGTTGGGAATTGCGAATCTAGTGTTGGTAGTGATAACTGGATAATACATTGGCCAGATCCTACAACCTAGTGAGCTTTTCCTATACACGTGCAGATCCGACAGGTTAACCGAATTACTACTTGGTCGGTTACACCCTAGAAGATCTCAACTCTCAAGATCCCGTCACAGGAGGCGGCAAGTACAACGCAAAGGAAAACCCAAAGGCAAGGGAACACACACGCAAGGCAACCCTACGGCCAGATCCACGATCTAGGCCCCGGATCCATAAGCTCGAATATTCGCTTAGGATACGGAACCATCCACGGACGCAGAGTGAAGATTTTCCACTGCTGCTCCACCCCATCCCCACGTCTCGCCAAGACACTCAAGCTTCACCACTTGAACTCTTCGGAAGTTACCGAGAGAGCAGATCCCGCCCTACCGACGGGTACACAAGGTGAGGAAAGTTCAGCAGAACACGGATCATCGGGGGACCCCCTCCGTTAGTCGGTGTCTGGGCGCAGTTGGTAAGTTGGATCTGGCAATCTCGCAGATTTTGCTGATCCCGCTACACCACAATGGTGCGCGTGCCCGGATCTTTTGGTGACTCGGGATTTCACCGTGAGTCCCAAGAAGATGCTCAAGTGAAGATTGAGCCAGGGGAAGAGGCGTCGTCGGAGGTCGGATCGACGAAGACGCTGCTGAATGAAACAAGATCCGCGGATCGATGGAGTTTTGGGAGGAACTCTGTCGACGAAAGAGAGGTGGATCCGGATCTAGAAGATAAACCTCTCTATCCTCCCCAGGTCCCCTCGGGGACCCCTGCGGATCTTGACGCAAGTCAAAATCCGCTAACAGAACAAGGGAAAGTGAAGGCGAAACGGTATGCATTTGCAGATTCACCGGTTAAGCCAACACCGTACCTAAACCCAAGCCCGCTAGTCAAAGAAACGAGAAAGAAGACGAAAACGAGTAAGACTACGCGGAAGAAGATGCAAGCTCCAGAGTCGGAAGAAGACCAAGCTGGATCCAGGTCAAGCTGGTCCAACAAGGATCTCGAGTTTGTGTATCGCCACCAAGCTTTACGCGACTTCCTGCATCAAGATCCTGTCATGCAGATCCTGAATCCACTACAGATCGAAGATCCAAGGGAACCGGTGAGAGCACCAACGAAAACGGCGAACAAGTTGGTGGCAGTCAAAGATCTATTACGTTTGCTTACGGCGTCAGGCATCGTAGCTGGTGTGTTCGACGCAGAGGATATCTTCGAGCTAGACCTGGATCTCATAGTATCCGCGACGCGGGACCTCTTTGCCAGAGTTAAGTCTATCACCGGAGAAAGGTCGCGCACTATGGATCCGGTGTCGTCGCCGAGGATCAGCCAAGCTGCGTCCTCGAACTACGAATCCGCCGCTGAGGATGAGTCAGACACGTCGTCCGAACCACGACGCATGACTTTAGGACCCTCCGGGGCATCCATGCTGGAAGCGCGGGCGAGGATCCGAGGACAGGAAGTCCCTGTGAACGCGAAGGCTCGGGATCCAGTAGGCCCTACGCGTGATCTGACACAATCCAGCCAGGATCGAGCCAGATCCGGCAAGAAGCCAGTGGGATTATCGTCAGATCGGGCTCAAGGTGATCGCCTCACGGGTCCGGTTTCGCCAGTGGACCAGACAGCCACAGGCTCTTCCGACACTTCCTCGGGCACCCTGCAGCGACACTTCGAAGCTGCGATGAGTCGTTTCCTGGCCGAACAGGGTATGAGAGCGCCCGTGCCACAAGCGCAAGTGCTCCACGAACATGGAGCACGAGACGTGGAGATGGAGTCCGTGGAGGGAGACAACTCCCATGATGAGTTCGACCCAGATGATCTGGATGGTCCATCCGCTTTGTCAGCCGTGGTAGCAACAGCCACAGCCGGGGCAGGTGGATCGTCCATGATCCAGAGGGTACGGATCTCAGCCATATCGGATCTGAAGGAGTTCACGGGCAAGGATCAAGATGAGGACCGAGTGAGAACATGGATCAGCAAAGTCAAGTCGGCCCTCATGAGAGATCACGCGTCGGATGCTTAGAAGTGTTTGACCTTTGCGGATGTGTTAGCGGGGCCAGCCAGGAACTGGTATCGGCAGCTGGGCAGATCCACCAGGAACAAGTGGCCAGATTTGCTGCGCAGTTTCCAGACCCAATACTGTGGATTGGGAGTGTCGGTGGCACGACAATACTACCACGCTCGCCGCAGATCGGATGAATCCCCGCTGGAATATCTGCATCGACTTAATGTGGCCGGTCTACGGGCCAGGTTGAAGATCAAGGATGGGGGATCTAAGGTTCTACGGAAACACGTGGATCATTTCATCGAGACGTTGGGAGATGTGGATCTGGCCGACAGGCTGACCCAGTTACGTCTTCCAGACGCAGATGAAGAAGTGCTGCAGGCGGTGGATCGCGCGAAACACCGCCAGAAGAAGGCGGCGGTCGGATCCGGCAAGTATCGCCAAAGGGCTCTGACGCCTACGGCCCCAGCTCGACGTGTCCACCAAGTCACGGCGCCCGACTCAGGAACTGAGTCAGGATCCGACGGTTCGGACTCCGACCCTGAAGATTACCGTCGAGTCTGTCTCACGGCGTCCAACGATCGAACGGCGAAGACCGGAGACAACTCTCGACCGGGGGATACCGTACCCGGGGACCGTGGGATGTACAGATCCCGAGATCTCATGGACGGGACAGCACAAGTCAGGTGTTCGCAGTGCGGATCCCGGAAGCACACCGAATCTGGATGCTGGAAACATCTGGTCTGTGAGAAGTGTGGCAAGAAAGGTCATCCCGGGGATCATTGCTTCTACGTGTGTCGCGGGTGTGGCGAGATTCATGACGTCGGCAAGTGCCCGATGGAGGAATTCTACAACCAGATCCGCCAGTGGTTTGATCCAGCCAAGCACAGAGGGATGTTGCCAGAAGTGACCGAGAAGATGTTAAACTAGGACGCTCGCCGGGTTGGAATCCGGTACGAGCCGAGCGTTCTAGGTACTGCATTTATGCATTTGTGAACAAGACATCGCTAGATCCAGGTAGCAGGACCCTAGATCCAGTCGATAATACACGTGATCTACATGAAGTGTCAGTTGCCAAGATCTCTAGTTTGCGCCAAGTGGATGAGTTTACCAGATCCGAAGTCTCTTCAACCCTGGATCTACAAAGGGGAGAGGCGCGCGGTTATTGGGAGAAACGCCAACATGGTCGTTGGTTTGAGCCTACCAAGGGCGAGGTCACTGCAGATTCACCTAAGGTCTGTCTGGTCACTGGATCCTGTGGAACTGAGGATGTTGGATCCATGGATCTGCTAACAGGGGAGTCCCGTGGATACTGGAAGTACCATGCCCCAGGAAAGTGGTTCAGACAAGCCAAGGTAGGGGGCAAGATCAACAATGAAAAAGCAATCCTACTCCTAGATAGTGGTGCCGAGGTGTCTATACTAGATACCGCCTTTGCTCGTAAGGTTGGGTGCCAAGTGGATGGGAGTCGGATCCAAGATTGTGTTGGGATTGGTGAAGGCGTGTACCGTACGAATGGGAGAACGCGGATCAAGATCACGTTGGCAGGTTGTTTGGTGTACTGGTTCGATATTTGGGTGGGAGATCTCGCTGGTCAAGACGCCATCCTCGGGATGGATTTCATGGTACCAGCCGGAGTGAGGTTGGATCTGGCTGATGGGACGCTTTGTTTCCCCGACGAGATGCGGATCCAGCTCAGCGGACGACGGCCGTTGTATGGAGCGAAGATGAGGATCATAAGGGCGGATAAGACAACCTGGATCGAGCCCGGGGAAACCTGGGAGCTGCCAGATCGGTTAAAGTGGGTGGAACATGAGAAACTGTGGGTCACTCGGGGCGAGAAATGGGTGCCTACTGTAATCCAGGGACCAGGTCGATCACAATACCTCCAGGTCACGAACGACAGCGACAAGAGACTATTACTGGACCATTATGAGGAGATCGGCCGATGGTTGGCGAAGGACGGTATCCCTAGGCGACCGGGATATGTGTCAGTGGGATCCCGTCGTTACAAAGAATGGCAGAATCTGGCGTACGAGGCGACTACCGAGATCGAATCTCTCGGAGAGGTGGAGCTCCCGGCGGGGCCAACTGGCCCCTTGGTGGATCGGCCTTCATATCCAACTCCGCGAAAGATCCTGCAGAGGGATCGTCGGATTGAGATCCAAACAGTGGAGGTTGGATCCACAACGGGGGATGATCCCCAGGGTCGGTGGATGAAGGATCGCAGAAGGCTGAAGCCGGACCGCCAGATCCCGCTGACCCCAGAGTGGATCCTAACTTTGCATGGGGCAAAGTGTCTGGATCCCTGTCGAGAGTGGCCGCACTAGCTAAGCAGGAACCATCGTGGGTAAACCCTCCAGAGGATCAAGTCGATCCAAAAGGTGGCTTCCCCAGTACCAGGACGCCCGACCCCACGAAGACAGAAGGGATGACGGCCGAAGGAGAGTCGCGGTGCCTGGATCCAAGGGTGGATCCGACAAAGACTGAAGATGAACAAGTCTGCTACCGTGAAGGCGGGGATCTACACGCCGAAGATCTTGGAGAAGGCATGGCGGTGATCCCGGAGGTACCACTGACCACAGAGGAGGTCACGATTGATGATATCCAAGTGGATCCAGGGGCGAACGAACCCACTGAAGTGGATCGTCTACGTCAGAAAATCTGGGAAAGCCGACATCTGCTGATCGGTAAAGGCAATGCGTTACCGCCCGCCGCCCGCGGAATCAAATGTGACATCGATGTCGGCGACGCGAAACCGATCGCTCAAAGGGTGCGGAAGGTGGCACCTCAGTTCCGAGAGAAACTGTCGGATCTGATTAAGGACCTGCTACAAGCCAAGATCATCAGCTTCTCAACCTCCCCGTGGGCATCTCCGGTGGTAATCATCATCAAGAAGAACGGGGTGGATATACGTCTGTGCATTGATTACCGGCTGGTTAACAGCCTCACTCGATTAATGGTGTTTCCGATGCCTCTGATCAATGAGCTGTTGGAAGATCTGGATAAGGTACTCTGGTACTGTTCTCTAGACATGGCCAGTGGTTTATGGGTGGTGACTATGACGGATCGAGCTCGCGCGATATCCGCATTCATCATACCGTTTGGACTGTTCGAGTGAAACCGGATGCCGTTTGGATTGAAGAACGCACCCCAGATCTACCAACGCCTGATCGATAACGCCCTCTATGGATTCACCCGAATACCGGAGCCCGAAAAGGGTGGATCCGGGGAAGATCATACGGAAGTGGATCCATTCGAAGCGGGGGATCCAGGGGATCCTGGGACCCCGTCTGCGTTAGGACGCAGATCTTACATCGACGACATTCTAATCCCGGCGGAATCGTGGGATCAGTTGTGCGAAAGAGTGACATCCCTACTGGAGGCGTGTACTAAGTGGAATCTCTCTATCAGTGTGGTAAAGAGCTATTGGGGGATGCGCAAGGTGGATTACTTAGGCCATCGAGTTTCCAAGGAGGGATTGGAGGCGAATCCTAAGGACCTGTCTTCATTAGCCGATTTGCCCTTCCCACAGTCGTTACGGGCGATGCAATCCTTCTTGGGCAGTTTGAACTACTACAGTCGGTTCATCGAGGATTACGCCCTGTTTGCCGCGGTATTGTATGGATTGAGTGAGGTAGATTTTGCTGCGATGACCACTCCAGCTGTCCGGATGAAAATCCGACAAGCTCTGGCCCGGGAGATGTCGGATCCACGAAGGAATCCAAGTGGTACGACGTCAGAAGAGGACCTAACACAGGAGCTGGATCCACCCCGGGACCAACGGAGGGAGGATCCAATCTGGATAGAGACGACGGATCAGAACATGGAAAAGGCAGAATCTCGGTGGATCCGAGCTCAACACGCATTCGTGGAGCTGAGGAACAGGATCGCGACCACGCCTATCCTCCGTCATTTCGATCCGGAACGTCAACCTACGGTGATAGTTTATGCCAGTAACTGGGCAGTCTCAGCAGCTCTGGTACAAGAACATGAGGGGATCTGTCATCCAGTCACCTTCGTCAGCCGGACACTGAAGCCGAATGAACTGAACTACGGAGCGGTGGAGAAAGAGATACTCGCGCTCCTGCGCGTGTTGGATCTCAATTACAACCTGCTAGTGGGAAGATCCATCCGGATCCTGACTCGACACTCTACGCTAGCCTGGCTGTTCAAGTCGGCCGGGTTACAAGGACGTTTGGGACAGTGGGCAGCTTTACTCTCGCCTTGGACGCTGGAGATTGTGAAATGTTCGAAAGGGGAAGACGAGATCCTGGGAGGATTGGCCGCGAGCATCACTCCTCGAGCTAAGATGGATGAGGTGCTGACTAGGATCGCTCCTAAGAAAGAGCCCAAACGCCGGATCCAGATCCCGACGGTACAGGTGGATGAGGATCTGTACGTCCTCAGTTTCGATGGATCCGCTCGTGTACGACGCGGAGGAGGAGCATACAGTGCAATACTGTGGAGACTGCCCGGATGGGAAGTTGTACGGGCCAGATCCACTTACGCGGAAGGCCTCACCGTCAATGAAGCGGAGTATAACGGACTCCTTCTGGGTTTGGATTTACTAAAGAGACAAGATCCAAAACGGCTGGTGATTTGTGGGGATTCAAATTTGGTAATCAGACAGGTGCGAGGTGAGATTGACTGCAAGGCCCCGGCCCTAACACTGCTACGGCAGAAAGTGATGATCCACCTGCGTGGTTGGTTGAATCACGAGTTGGTGCATGTCAAGCGAGATTGGAATGTCAGTGCGGATAGCTTGGCCAGTGCCGCTTTACGGAATCAATGTGGCGTCGAAGTGGAGAGAGAGGCCGGGCATCAGGATCTCGTTACGTTGAACCGACTAGATGCGGTGGTGGTAGTTGGATCCGGGAAAAGGGCAGTCCAGGTGATGGCTGTCACTAGGTCCAGAGGAAGGATTGGATCCAGCCCCCAGATTCTCGAGGAAGCATTTGTGAAGGGGATCCGCATTGAGCGGATCCTCAAAGCACAGAATGAGGAAGCATGGATTTTGGGACTAAAGAAGTATCTGATGGGGGATGTACGAGACCTGAGTCGGGAGGATACCAAATCCTACAGTATTATCGCTACGGATTACGCAGTGGGTCTGAATGACTTGCTCTTCTAATGCCCCCCTACGAAGAGAGTCAACAACGATCGAGATGGACTGTTGAGACTGGTGATGCCGGAAACCTTGCAACAAGATGTCCTACACCACTATCACGCTAGTTTAGAAGGTGGACATCAGGGTATTGGTCGGACCTACCAACGGATCCGGGAATGTTTCCACTGGAGGGGACTATTCAAGAGCGTACAACGATATGTCGGTGAATGTGTGGATTGTGAGACAGGCGAGGGCAGGCCCACAATCGAAGGGGAGTCACCTGGGAATTTTCAAGCGACTTACCCTTTCCAAATCATAGCCATGGATCATATCCCCTCGTTGCCCAAGTCGTTCAAAGGAAACACAGAATTGTTGATTTGGGTAGATCTGTTTACCGGATATGTGGTAGCCAAAGCTAGTGCGTCTAGAACTGCACAAACCATCGCCGAATCGTACGAGGAGTGCGTTTTCCGAAGATTTGGAGCTCGCGAAATGATTAGACATGATCGGGAGCCAGGCTTTATGTCTAATTTCTTTCGAGCTTTCAACCGGATCCTGGGGCAGAGACAGCGAGCAACCATGGCATACCGTCTCCAAGCTAACGGGTCGGCCGAGCGCATGGTGCAGACGATCACGAGAGCACTCAAGATGTATGTCCAGGATTTGGATCAGAGGGATTGGGATGAGTACGCAGAACGACTCCCCTTCGCGATGAACACCGCCCAAGACAGGATCCGAGGTGATACCCCATTTTACTTGGTACATGGGTGGGATCCCAAATCCAACCTAGAAGCGGCCATCCCAGTATGCAGCACCAAGAAGAGAAACCGAGATTCAAGGCGATGGCGATACCAAGTCCAGAAATACTACCGGCAAGCCAGATCCCAGGTGAACGAACGGCTGCGGAGTGCGATACAGGATCGAGCGGATCGACACAACGAAAACGCCCGTCCACATCAAATCCAAGTGGGATCGCAGGTGTGGCTTTATTTGGATCGAGTGAAAGAAGGGTACGCCCGCAAAGTGGCCCATCTATGGCATGGCCCGTTCCGGGTGAGCGAGAAGATTGGAGAACACGCGGTAAAGCTGGAAACGGCAGGTACCGAATATCGCCTGTTCCCTGTAGTACACGTATCCAAGCTGAAGTTGGTCAAAGAATACCCGGATCGGCCGCAGATCCGTCTTTCGGTGGATGGATCCGATCGCGTCGACTTCGACGAAGTCCTCCTACCGGAAGATAGTTGGAATGTGGATCTCGAAGCCGACGAGTTCGAAGTCGAGAAGATCACCGATATGAGGTCGGGGAAGCGAACTAGATACGGACGGATTTACCGTGAATTTCTGGTGTATTGGCGTGGATATGACGAACCCAGTTGGGTAGACGAGGCAGATCTGAACTGTGGAGCATTACTCTATGATTTCTTGAGGGATCGTACGAATCGTAACAGATTCGGCGTGATGCAGTCTCATGAAGAAGAGTAGGGAGGGGATCCATGGATGTGAGTTGGTCATGTCGATGGGAGGATGAAGAAGGACCCACAGGAAGGGTGTGGGCCAGGAGGAGGAGGATCGCTGATGTGAGTTGGTCACATCGGGAAGAAAGAGAAGACGAATCCACAGGGGAATGGTGGATTAGGAGGAAGGAGTGAATGTTTATGCATAAGAGTGACGTTTTACGTGTGAGGAGTCCTGCTTGATCTCAAGCACGAGCTTTCAAGGGCCCGAACTATACTGACCCAATTGAAACTGGGACGTTGGCGCTAGATCCGGATGAAATCCAGGCGTGGATCCAACCGGATCCGGAATCCGGCCCAGATCCAGGTGTACACTGAAAGGGTGGATCCCGCCCAGATCCAGGTGTACACTGAAAGGGTGGATCCAACCCAGATCCAGGTGTACACTGAAAGGGTGGATCCCGCCCAGATCCAGGTGTACACTGAAAGGATGGATCCAGCCCAGATCCAGGTGTACACTGAAAGGGTGGATCCAGCCCAGATCCAGGTGTACACTGAAAGGGTGGATCCAGCCCAGATCCAGGTGTACACTGAAAGGCTCTGACTAGATTTCTCAACCAACGAGGGAATGTTATAGACATATTCAAGTAAGGAAGTGTGGATTATAATAGCTTACGCAAAAAGGCTAGCTCGACCCAGTTCCCAGTCGCTAGTTACTGCTACGAAACGAATCCACGAAGACTGAAACTGGGGGCGTGGCATCAAAGAGTGATGAGGATCAGGTAGTCTTGGGCTGAACGTTGAAGAACTTGCCCACTAGACGCTGGATCTGGCGTCCTGGGTGTTGGCTCAGGTCCCCGCGAAACTGGATACGCCAAGGCTCGGCTTCGTCGATCTCTCGCAAGGCTTCCAGTAGGTTCGTGGGTTCTGGGCGATGGAGGTTGGGATCCTCCAAGTTGGCTTGACGGGATACGGATCCCGGAAACCAAGCTACCTTATTCCCGCGTCGGGTAAGATGCAAGAAGGATGGATCCAACAAAACATCCACGTCACACCAACCGTCCTGGATCGCCAACACGAGGATCACGAGGCCTTCTTCCAAGCTCGACCAGCATAGCTACGTCGGTTACCACGCTGCTTGTTGAAGTTGGACAACCAAGTCGAACCCTGCAGTTGATTACGAGAGATGGGGAATCGGTGAGTGCCTTCCCATATGGCAATCCGGTGCTTGGAACCGCAATCCCGGAACGCGCGAACGAATTACCCGAGACGCCCGCGCACATCACCCCTGAAGCTAACCGGATCCCCCGGTGTGGTGACCAGCGTATCCCACGGGGCAGCATTTATCAATTCTTCCACGTGAGGTCTGGTGATGAGCGAATCCACGTATCCGGCCGTCGGGATGGCGTCCGCTTCCCGAGGGAATATCCATTCAGCTCGAACTGGCAGCTCAGGGAACAGGACCGTGATCTTCATTGAGATGACCGCGACCCGGTTCAACTTCTTGGCGGACCAAGGCTCGATGTCTCTGGTAGCGAAGGCCTCGGGAGCACGCCGACCAGGAATGAAGGCGGCGTCCGGACCGAACGGGGCCACGGGGAGGATCCCTGGCAATGACGAGTTAGGGGTAGCGGTGATCAAGACAGATCCGGGGGATCCGCCACCACGAGGCGACCCGCCTCCACCAGATCCAAGGAATCCACCACCACGAGGCGACCCCCCGCCACCATCACTACCGGATCCACCATCACTGTCGACTTGGATCGCGGATCCCGCAGTGTCACCTCCGGATCCGGCTGTGCCAGCGACTTGTGGAGGCGGCGTCGAGAGGGATCTCCGCCGGGCTTCGGATCGAGATTGGGACAGAGCCCGTCGCGTGTCTTCCTCCAAGGCATCCTCAGCGGCTCGAGCCTCCTTCGAATCCTCTGGACTCTCATCGTCATCGTCGTCGTCATCGTCCTCATCGCTCAACGTGAAGGGATACGGGCCGGAGGAAGACGTACGCTTCGACGACGATAGGTTAGGAGGCCCTGAGCCGTCGGACCAGTCCGACTCTTCATCCTCGTCATCCTCCGAGCTACCAAGTCCGCATCCCGGGGAAATGACACGTTTAGCTTTCCCCTTCCCGGATCCAGCACGGGCGAGCGGATGGCCGGTGGAAGCTGGCCAGAGAACGGCAGGCGTCGTCACCGAAGGGGCAGTGGTGGATCCCGACTTTGATACAGCAACAGATCCAGCCTTGGCGGTTGATCCAGATTTGGATGCCGAAGATCCCGCTTTGGATGTCACACCGGACCCAGCCGAGCCTGGTAAGGGATTTAACGAGTGAAAGACATAGAAGGTAGAAATCCAGGCAGGTATAGGCTTAAGTATCAATACAGAACCCAATTTGCACAGTATCACGCAAGTGCCTTCCTGCCCTCAAGAACCGGAACTATATTGGCCGTACGAGCTCGGAGAAGGTTGGGAATTGCGAATCTAGTGTTGGTAGTGATAACTGGATAATACATTGGCCAGATCCTACAACCTAGTGAGCTTTTCCTTTACACGTGCAGATCCGACAGGTTAACCGAATTACTACTTGGTCGGTTATACCCTAGGAGATCTCAACTCTCAAGATCCCGTCACAGGAGGCGGCAAGTACAACGCAAAGGAAAACACAAAGGCAAGGGAACACACACGCAAGGCAACCCTACGACCAGATCCACGATCTAGGCCCCGGATCCATAAGCTCGAATATTCGCTTAGGATACGGAACCATCCACGGACGCAGAGTGAAGATTTTCCACTGCTGCTCTACCCCATCCCCACGTCTCGCCAAGACACGCAAGCTTCACCACTTGAACTCTTCGGAAGTTACCGAGAGAGCAGATCCCGCCCTACCGACGGGTACACAAGGTGAGGAAAGTTCAGCAGAACACGGATCATCAGGGGACCCCCTCCGTTAGTCGGTGTCTGGGCGCAGTTGGTAAGTTGGATCCGGCAATCTCGCAGATTCTGCTGATCCCGCTACACCACAAGTACCACGTCGACGCCTGCACTATGCGCCATTACCCACATCTCGAACTCGTACACCATCTCCCATCCAAGCGTAATCTTGACGCACGCTCGTCGCGTCGTAGACACCTTGCCTTCGTTAATACCTTGAATGTCAATGCGGCGTCCGTGATCGGGTACATCTCGGAGTCGCAACTTCTTGGCAAAGGCGTCAGTGATCACACTAACGTTTGCTCCTGTGTCGAGGAGGATCCTCGTTCGCTGGTCGCTCACAGCGCCTTGCCCCAGAGCTCTCATTCTGATCCGTCGGTCGAATTTCTTGGCCGACCACCACCCCTGTCTCTCGCCAGGGTTCAACTTCATCATCTTGGAGTGACCCTTGGGCTCGTCTCGCGCTGCACTCGAAACCAAGCCGAACGAACCCTCGCTGGTGCCCTCATCAGCATCAGCACACCCCACTCTCTCTCCAACACCTCCACCGAGGATTCTACTCCTCTCCTTTTCATTTTCCGTCACGTTCACACTTGTTACGTATTTATCAGGCCATTCACTCTGCCCCATGAAAGCAAAGATACACTCTGCTTCCATTGAAGGCTCGGTTAACTGTGGCAGCCCGATAGGGACCAACCCAGTTGTAGTTGGCGGGCTGCCTAGTTTAAATGACGTTCTTGAACGACGGCCTTGAGCTTTGGCGGGAGTTCCTCCTTCGTGCCTTTAGTGCGCACGAATTTGGCAAGGTCTTGGAAGTTGCGGAAAAGTTCACATTGCCCAGCATCGTGGAGCTGTTTGCAGAACTTGCATCGCTTGTTACAGTAGTGGGCGGAGTGGCTCATGCCACCGCACACCGCGCATGGTCCGTACTGTGGGCGTCGGTTGTCGCGGTTGAAGTCACGTCGACCGCGTTGGTCCTGATGGAACCCACGGTCACCACCTCGGCGATCTTGATTAAAGCCATTCTCGCGATCAGGCGTGTTTCCACGCGGTTGACGGTTGTCTGAACGTGCATAGGTGCCTTCAGCAGCTGCACGGCGCTCATTTTCGTTAGCAGCGGCGAGGTATCGGTCATTTTCATCCAATGAGAAATCACCGTCCGTATTATCTGGCTGAAAGTCGTTGTACTCATCTTGGACATCGTCGTAAGCGTTCGGATCTTCGTTTGAATACTCGTTGCCCCCTTGAGCAGCTTCACGACCTTCTAATTCAGCTAGTAGGTCGTTCATCGTGGCTTCAATGAGCGTCACTCTTGGTTTGTTTCGGTTGTCATCGCGGCGACGGTCATCACGCCGATTGTTGCGGGCGTACCCATCGTCGCGTCGCGTATCACGACTCTTGGAGTATCGGTACTCACTGTCACGCTTGGCCATCCTCTCCTTGCCCTTGAGAACATCTTCGATGATCTCTTGGAGCTCGTGAATGTCGGCGACTCGAGCGTGGTAGAGACTCTCCGCCAGCTTGTCATCATCGCATGTTGCCAGGAACTGCTGTACGTGTTCTTTCGCGTCGCGACCACTCTTCTCGAAGTGTAAACGGGCGGTCCGAGCGTAGCCATTCAGCCTGTTTATGTAGTCGCACAGGTGTTCATTACGTTCCCGCTTGGCGGAGTAGTAACGCGACAGTGCCGTCTGAGTGAACTGCGAGCAGTAGTAGCGGATGAACGCTTCGCTCAACAGCTTCCCCTTGCGCTTCGTCTTCTTCGGAAGTTGACGGAACCAATGAATGGCTCCGTCCCGGAGACTTAGCTCAAATGGAATGCACCATTTGTCGGCATCTGTGTGGGTTCCAGTCATTTCATAGACGAACCCACGGAGCCACTGCATGCAGTTCTCGCTCTTGTTGCGAGAGCCTGAGAACGGCGTGATGCGATCCAACGGTCGGTACAATGTCATTTCAATCCTCGGTGTCGGGTCCACGTCGTTCAGCGTCGCTAGCTCATTCATCTGACGCATCAACTCGAGTTGAGGATCTTCCTCGTCGAATGTACGCACCAAAATGTCATCGTCACTGGACGAACCATCGCTGTCGACTTGACGACGTCCGACACCACCTTTGGGAGCTCACGCACCGCCTCGGCGACCGAACGAACCCTCGTTACTTGCGTAAATACGTTGCATACGGCTCTCCGAACGTGGCGTAACCATGTGCGATTCTTGAAAGTACGGTGAAGCTTCAGTAGTGCCAAAGGCACCACGCTCAGCTCCACGCTTGGTCGGAGGAGTACGAACGAGTCGTTGGGGTGTCGGCGGTAGTGGAATCGTGGACGGATCTTCTTCTTGAATCATCGGTCGACTCACAGGCTGTTTTCCGGCGTTAATGCCAACAGCGCCGAACGCCTTCCGAAGCTTATTCTTCCATTTCTGGAGAGCAGCTCCGGCTTCATGGGGACTCCAATCTTGGAGCGACATCGTCGATGGGTACGTCTCGTTCTCGAACCCCAGCGACAACAGTAGCGAAACTGAATCCTCGGCAACTTGGCTAGTCGAAACCGAGTTGACTAGGTATTGAAGTTCCTGCGCAAGCGCAGGCCAGTCGGTTTTTTCTTGGGGATGGGCTTGAACAGCTGCATCCACTCATCATTCTGCATCAGCGCTTGTACGCGGTCGAAAACGCGCTTGGCGGCTGGTGTATCACCGTTGATAGGTGGGCGAGGTGCCTTCAGCAGTGCTGAATGCTTTGCACCCGCCACCGAAGGTTTAGAACCTTCGGTCCCATCGTCATAATCTTCGTAGGCGGGTCCCGGTCCCGCAACATCATCGAGCTCGTCGGCGAGGTTCCTCGAAAGAGACCTGGTCGCCCCGCTCAGCCCCGATGATAGCGTGGCCGTCTCCGGCGTCACTGCGCCTGGCTCTGGAGCCGGCGTCTTGTCTTCGTAATCTTCATAATCGTGGGCGTCAGGACCGATGTCCGCTTCGTCGTCGAAGCTCACTGAAAGCTCGGTGGCGGCTGCAAAGCGCGCAGCCGGGCTTGAACTCTCGTTGCGAGCCCCGCCAGACTTGGCAGGCGTAACTGGTACCGTCGGTTGTCCTTTCGCCATGTTTCTTGTCTTTTTCTTGTTCTTCTTCTCTTGGTAGCTCGTAAACTGGAAGGCCATACAAACAGTTAACAATGGTCACAATCTGTTCCCGGGTCGCGGCACCAGTTGTGGTGTTGGAAATCCCACGTGAACTCTAGCTACAAATGTAGTTAGGATGTTCCCACAACAATACGTCTACTAGGATAGTAAACGATCGTTCGGGCGGACCTGAAGACCCCAGTTCTGCCCTTGCGCCGGGACAGACTGGACCTTGTAAACTACTTATATAGGCCAACCAGTAAAAATAAGAACACGCTACTAGCACGAGCAAAGCTAGCAGGTGTTTTGAATCCTCGTGGTCCCAACAGCGGAAGGGTACCAGGCACGGGTAAGCCTTTTACGAGATCACCGAGTGTTCAACACTCAGTAGGAAGAATAAAAGGGATGCAATTCAAGCACTCCCAGTCGTGCAAATAGGCAACAATAAGCCGTCACGTAAAACCTCCCGATAGTAATCGGCCAATACACAAAGTCTCTTGGCCTTGCCGGATGAACCCTCGCTACAGAGCTTCGAGTTCACCGACAGGCATAACACACTCAAACAAGCTTGACCTGAGGCTTACCTTGAAGCCGGACGTCGCTCTGTGTGCTTGAGTGGAAATTCTGTTCTGTATTTAAGCTTACCCTTTCGGGTCTATTCCTAATAAGAAGTCCTAATCAAGTATACAAATATCAAGTGAACTATGATCCGTTATGGATCTTCTTGCATGCCAAGCGTCGCCTGCTCCGTCGCATGAGCATCTTTAACGGTCCGCGCCCTGTCCCATACGGTGAACGTGCCTTCCAAGGGTCGCTGATTCTTCAGCGAACTCATTCCAACCGCCACTGAGGGTTCGTACCGTAGATGGCCCGCTGAATGCGAATCCGGCCAGTCCATTATTAATAATAAGGACAGCCTGGATTCAGTGACATATGCCCGTATCCAATACTCGTTGAAAGCTCGGGAGTGACGCCGTCGAGTCCCTTGCACATTGGCGTCCCCGTACATCACCTGATCGAGGGTTCGTCGCTTGAACAACTTGGGCGGTGTCACGTCTTTGTCGACGGGTGATAATCCGCAACTACGGAGAAATCACTACACCACAACTGCCCCTGTCGCAATGGAAGCCACGGTACTGGTGCCCGTTGTGACATTTCTTCATTCTTCAATTCACCATCTCGCCACCGTATGTCCAAGCGTCTGAATCGAGCCGTGTCCGACGCTTTTCAGCGTCTCAATCCTCGTAGACGTCGCGAACGTGAACAGCTGGAGGTACGTCAGCTCATCCTTCTCTTGAATCATCGGTACCTCGCTCATCACCTCGCATTACTCGACTTATTTCTCAGGAGGGCAAGGCCGAGGGTTCGAACGCCCCTCAGTCTGCTACACTTCCTCCGACAGCAGCGTCATCAACCGGTCCTCCGGCGCCTCCTGCCCCGGACTCTTCACTTCCTGCGGTAGCTCCTGCAACACTCCCCGTCGTCGCTGAATCCGCGGAGATGGCTCCTGCTGCTCCTCCTGCGCCTGCTGATGGTACACCACCACTCACCGAAGAATCGCTGCGCGCCATGCTGGCTGAAAGTACGGAGGCATCGGTCGACCACATGATGACCTCGATATTTCCGTACTTGACTGCAATGGCTCGTCACCAAGTGCAGCTCAGCGTTGCGCCTCCTCTCCACGGCGATGTACACACTCAACGTCGCCTCGAGACTGCTGTTGGTTTCGATGATGTCCTCGCTGCGGTACAACCTGTTCCTGATGCGCTGTCGGCGTTACCCGAACGAGTTGCTGACTTGGAGCGTCAGTTGCGGTTTGCTCAGTCCGAGGCTGCTGCTGCCATACGTTCGGTGGCACCCGAAATCATGGCTCGTGAGAACGCGGAGGCGTTCCTCAAGGCTGCCAACGCTGAGATTGAAGCCCTTCACCACAATGTCAAGTTCCTCCGCGAGTCGAACGCCAAGAACGACGCCATGCTCGCCACTGTTCAAGCCACTATGGAGCGACACGCAGAGGATTTGAGTCGTCTTCACTGCGAGGTTCAAGCTCGGGACGTTTTCATCAGCACTTTGCAAAAGAAGCTGGCTCGCGAACGCGAGGTGTACAAGTCTTCTATTGGAGCGAATACCGAGCAGACTCGGAAGCTCCACCTCCTTCTGGTAAAGCTTGCCCAGGGCAAGTATGTTGATAACGACACGCTCAAGGTCATCGAGAACCAGCAAGACCGTAACACTCGCCTCCTCCAAGCGAATCGCACCCTCCGTGCACACGTGAGTCTGGCTGGGATGGATCCCGAGGTACTTCGTCTGGCTGTTGATGGTACGTTCCTAATGTCGCTCCTTCCACCGTGTGTTCAGCAACTAACGTTCGTTCACAATCCTTCGTGATAGGTCTGACTGCGGGTGAGCTGGACCTGGACGCGCTGGACCTTGATCAGGAGACGTTAGTCGCTTTGCGGCGCATCCAGGCTGCCACCGCGTCTTCGGACGATCCTCAAGCCCTTCCTACAGCTTTGGCCAAGGCCGCTCACCAAGTGGCCCATGGGAAGTCCTATAAGCGACTTAGACCAGGTGGCGAGGATTCAGACGACGAGCCGGACGACTCTGACGAAGACAAGGCGCCAATCCCAACGGACAAGGCCAGTACTTCGATGGCAGCTGCCGGTCTCGATGATGCGCCACCTGCCGATACTTCAACTCCCAAATCTGCTCGTAGATCGCTGTTCGGCCCGAAGGCGTGGAAGTAGGCGGCCCAGAAGAAGCGCAAGAAATCTCGTCCTCATTCTCCTGCCAAGTCGCCCCGACGTCATATGAAGACTCGGTCCAAGTCTGTACCGTCTTCTCCAAGCTCATGGACGCCACCTCCTACATCAGCGTCTTCTTCCACTCCCGCGGTAGTCGACCTCAGCGGCGACCAGAGTGACGTGGACATGGGGAATGCTGGTCCAAGCAGCGTCCCTTCGGTTCAAGAAACTGCCACAGAGCCTTCGGGTAAAGATGTGGGCTCTGGGGATCACTATGATGTTCCCGATTCTCCTGACGCGCCTTCGCCCCCGTCTCAGGCCCCCCCCGATGCGGCCAAGCCACCAGCTTCAACGATTTCTCCTTCTCCAGCCGACATACGTGCTGCTGAAGAAGCTCTGCGCGATGCTGAGCAAATGCGGCTCATGTTTGGCTCAAGTGACGAAGGTGAAGAGTCGGACCAAACTGTCCCACAAGGCAAGTCTGCTTCGGCGTCTGCCGCGACGTCCAAGGCAGTTGAAGTCTCGGGAGTGGTTTCTACAGCAGGGTCTGCCCCTGTTGAAGCTGCTCCACCAGCCTCCTTGTCTTCAAAGCCGGCTCCGACTGTTCCGACGGCTGTCGTACCAAGCGTGTCTTCGCCCGACTTTCGATGGAGATTGATGACGATGGAAATGCTGATGACGATCGTGGAGATGACGTGGATGACAATGAGCCTTCGGTGGATGATTCTCCTGATGCCCCCAGTGGTGGTAGTGATGTTCCGCCACCTACCGATCATTCAAGCACACTCGATGACGAAGATATTGAAGATTCCGACAGAAATTGGAGCAATCTTGGCCCAGCTCGTCCTCCGACTCCACCTCGCCCAAATCCTTCGCCGATGATGACTTCTCCAATCATAGTTGCCGGTCCGCCTTCTTCGCCACCGGCAAGTCACCCAGCACCAGCGTCTTCTCCTCTTGTTCCCGTGTCGCCTCGTCCTCCTATTTGGACTCTCGATGCTGGACCTGGGCGCATGATCACGGCCACCTACACTTCGGCGCCGCGTCGTGGTGGTGCATCGTCGGTTGAGCCGTTGCCTCACCGAGTGTTGTCTGGCGGTCGCCCTACGGTGCCGACTTCGTCCACCTTGCCACCGTGGGTTCTTCCGTACGTGGACATGGGGTTTACTGACGCAGGCGCCAAGAAGTGTTTCGAGCGACTCTTGAGCTTAACCCTTCCCGAACCAGCTGATGAGGTGACCGTACGTACCACGTTGGAGGGTCTCCAAGCGCTCTTTGATTACTCGCATCCTGATCACCCGTACCAGTAACTTCGGCAGCTCTATCCTCTTCAAGCTTGTCTCTTTGACACTGTCGACTTCAACCCAAGCGTCCCCATCTCCAAGCGTGCTCCGATTGAGACCCGTCTCAAGATGATCTGGGCGAACCTTCGGGGTGACGGCGGTAAGCAAGGTGTGGTGTTGGAAATCCCACGTGAGCTCTAGCTACAAATGTAGTTAGGATGTTCCCACAACAATACGTCTACTAGCATAGTAAACGATCGGTTGGGCGGAACTGAAGACCCCAGTTCTGCCCTTGCGCCGGGACAGACTGGACCTTGTAAACTACTTATATAGGCCAACCAGTAAAAATAAGAACACGCTACTAGCACGAGCAAAGCTAGCAGGTGTTTTGAATCCTCGTGGTCCCAACAGCGGAAGGGTACCAGGCACGGGTAAGCCTTTTACGAGATCACCGAGTGTTCAACACTCAGTAGGAAGAATAAAAGGGATGCAATTCAAGCACTCCCAGTCGTGCAAATAGGCAACAATAAGCCGTCACGTAAAACCTCCCGATAGTAATCGGCCAATACACAAAGTCTCTTGGCCTTGCCGGATGAACCCTCGCT
Source organism: Phytophthora betacei (assembly GCA_011320135.1). NCBI lineage: Eukaryota > Oomycota > Peronosporomycetes > Peronosporales > Peronosporaceae > Phytophthora > Phytophthora betacei. The sequence continues at coordinate 374,969 of JAANHX010000382.1, forward strand.
ACAGAGCTTCGAGTTCACCGACAGGCATAACACACTCAAACAAGCTTGACCTGAGGCTTACCTTGAAGCCGGACGTCGCTCTGTGTGCTTGAGTGGAAATTCTGTTCTGTATTTAAGCTTACCCTTTCGGGTCTATTCCTAATAAGAAGTCCTAATCAAGTATACAAATATCAAGTGAACTATGATCCGTTATGGATCTTCTTGCATGCCAAGCGTCGCCTGCTCCGTCGCATGAGCATCTTTAACGGTCCGCGCCCTGTCCCATACGGTGAACGTGCCTTCCAAGGGTCGCTGATTCTTCAGCGAACTCATTCCAACCGCCACTGAGGGTTCGTACCGTAGATGGCCCGCTGAATGCGAATCCGGCCAGTCCATTATTAATAATAAGGACAGCCTGGATTCAGTGACATATGCCCGTATCCAATACTCGTTGAAAGCTCGGGAGTGACGCCGTCGAGTCCCTTGCACATTGGCGTCCCCGTACATCACCTGATCGAGGGTTCGTCGCTTGAACAACTTGGGCGGTGTCACGTCTTTGTCGACGGGTGATAATCCGCAACTACGGAGAAATCACTACACCACATTACCTTGAGCCCGATCTGATGATAATCCCACTGGCTTCTTGACGGATCTGGCTCGATCTTGGCTGGATTGTATCAGATCACGGGTAGGGCCTACTGGATCCCGAGCCTTCGCGTTCACAGGGACTTCCTGTCCCCGGATCCTCGCCCGCGCTTCCAGCATGGATGCCCCGGAGGGTCCTAAAGTCATGCGTCGTGGTTCGGACGACGTGTCTGACTCATCCTCAGCGGCGGATTCGTAGTTCGAGGACGCAGCTTGGCTGACCCTCGGCGACGACACTGGATCCCTAGTGCGCGACCTTTCTCCGGTGATGGACTTAACTCTGGCAAAGAGGTCCCGCGTCGCGGATACTATGAGATCCAGCTCTAGCTCGAAGATATCCTCTGCGTCGAACACACCAGCTACGATGCCTGACTCCGTAAGCAAACGTAATAGATCTTTGACTGCCACCAACTTGTTTGCCGTTTTCGTTGGTGCTCTCAACGATTCCCTTGGATCTTCGATCTGTCGTGGATTCAGGATCTGCATGACAGGGTCTTGATGCAGGAAGTCGCGTAAAGCCTGGTGGCGATACACAAACTCGAGATCCTTGTCGGACCAGCTTGACCTGGATCCAGCTTGGTCTTCTTCCGACTCTGGAGCTTGCATCTTCTTCCGCGTAGTCTTACTCGTTTTCGTCTTCTTTCTCGTTTCTTCGACTAGCGGGGTTGGGTTTAGGTACAGTGTTGGCTTAACCGGTGAATCTGCAAATGCATACCGTTTCGCCTTCACTTTCCCTTGTTCTGTTAGCGGATCTTGACTTGCGTCAAGATCCGCAGGGGTCCCCGAGGGGACCTGGGGAGGATAGAGAGGTTTCTCTTCTAAATCCGGATCCACCTCTCTTTCGTCGACAGAGTTCCTCCCAAAACTCCATCGATCCGCGGATCTTGTTTCATTCAGCAGCGTCTTCGTCGATCCGACCTCCGACGACGCCTCTTCCCCTGGCTCAATCTTCACTTGAGCATCTTCTTGGGTCTCACGGTGAAATCCCGAGTCACCAAAAGATCCGGGCACGCGCACCATTGTGGTGTAGCGGGATCACAAAGTCAGCGAGATTGCTGGATCCAACTTACCAACAGCGCCCAGACACCGACTAACGGAGGGGGTCCCCCGATGATCCGTGCTCTACTGAACTTTCCTCACCTTGTGTACCCGTCGGTAGGGCGGGATCTCGGTAACTTCCGTAGGGTTTAAGTGGTGAAAGTTGAGTGTCTTGGCGAGACGTGGGGATGGGGTAGAGCAGCAGTGGAAAATCTTCACTCTGCGTCCGTGGTTGGTTCCGTATCCTAAGCGAATATTCGAGCTTATGGATCCGGGGCCTAGATCGTGGATCTGGCTGTAGGGGTTGCCTTGCAGGTTTGTCCCTTGCCTTTGTGTTTCCTTTACGTCGTACTTGCCGCCTCCTGTGACGGGATCTTGAGAGTTGAGACCTCCTAGGGTGTAACCGACCAAGTAGTAAATCCGGTTAACCTGTCGGATCTGCACGTGTAAAGGAAAAGCTCACTAGGTTGTAGGATCTGGCCAATGTATTATCCAGTTATCACTACCAACACTAGATTCGCAATTCCCAACCTTCTCCGAGCTCGTACGGCCAATGTAGTTCCGGTTCTTGAGGGCAGGAATGCACTTGCGTGTTACTGTGCAAATAGAAGACTGTATTGATACTTAAGCCTATACCTGCCTGGATTTCTACCTTCTATGTCTTTTACTTGTTAAATCCCTCACCAGGCTCGGCTGCATGTCCTTTCTTTCCTTGACCCATCATCCCAGCTGTATTATCCTCATATCCACCGGATCCATGGCGTAATCAATGGTCATCCTATTATGGGTACACTCATCCGAATCCAGGTTGCTTGGATCCACTTCACTGTAAATGTACACTCGTCATGGATCTGAGCTCTCCAATCATCCAACATCATCTTTCGACCGTCTGTGATCTCCATTGTCCCGCGAAAGTTCGAGATCCACTGCATCCATTATTCCTGTATCCTGGATCCAGGTCGCACTATGCGGGATCCTCCCTCCTTGGATCCGACCTCGGAAGTATGGGATTCGGGACACCTCGCGGTGGATCTTGACTCCTCATTAGCCGTGGCTACTAGATCCACCTTCAGAGGGCACCTACCATCATTCCTTCATAGGATCCACACTCGATCCACTCTTATATAGTATATCCCCTATCCACCTAAGTGAACCCAGGTAAGGGTGGATCCGAGATAGGTCTTGGTGGATCTTGCCTTCCCGTACATCACTCATACCAGATCCATCGTCATTTCAAACGGGGTGTTGCCCGTCATGGCTAATCCACCACAGGCAACTTGCATCCGTGCCAGCCAACCCAAATCCTCTCTAATCACTTGAAATTGTCACTGATTCGGGATAGTGACCCCGCGTCAGGCCCATTCTCTTATTTCTGAGAAAGCACTTAACCACAATCGCCTCCTGTACGTTGTCGGCGCTGCACAACAGCGTTCACGGCGTGCATTACCAGCATCCACAACCGCCTTCTCCTCTTCGTGACACATGTCTCCCGCCAAGCGTACCGGCAAATCGTCGGGCAAGGCCCCATCCACCACTCCGCCGGTCAGCCCTTCCTCAATGTCACCCACCGATCTGCGGGCTCTAGCCCAGGCTCTTTCCGATCGGGTGCAAACCCTGACGGCGGAGCTCCAGACGGCTCAAGATGCCCAAGACCAAGCTGCGTCTCTGCACACTACCCAACTTCAGACCTTGTGAGCCCAAGTCCATGACCAGGCTATGGAGATCCAGGGGTGGGAGCACCGTGCGGCCTCTCGTTCGCAGGACCGACGACTCTTGTTGGCTGATCAAGCGGTCGAGATCCGCGACCTGACCGGACGGCTGGATCGCGCCTCCCGTCAGCGAGATGGTATGCGAGATGACAACGACCATCTCCTTAGGGAGATGGCGCTCGCCGGATCTGAGATCCACCAGCTCCAATCCCGGATCCACGACCTCGAGCGGGATCTGGAGGATTCCCAGACTGCTGGGGCAGCTGCGGATGCGAGCTTGGACCGGCTCCGTGACGAGTTGCGTCTGACCCAGGAGGAGGTGGTGACCAACGACTATGTGGGATCCACCCATGGCGGATCCGCCTTAGGGTCGGCGCGTGGAGGGTCCCCCGCGCCGAATCCACCTCCCTCGTCGCCGGATGTAGCTCTGGCTCAACTCTCTGAGGAGTTGCAAGATACCAAGGAGTCGCTCGAGAAAGCGTCTGCTGGGCGAGATTACGCGCTCGAAGCGTTCGTGCGTATAACTCAATTGCGCGACGAGATCCAAGCGAAACTGGCGGACAGCGAACTCCAGCGGGACAAGGCGGCTACTGAGTGGGTGGATGCCAAGCGGACGCAAACGGAACTGGAATCCAAGCTTAGCCGCAGGAGTACGTGGATCCTCTTTTGGTCCTTGCTAGTAACTTCATATTCACTTGTTATGTCAATCCAGGTGACAAATTGAAAGATGCCGATGCAACCGCCGCGAAACTCCAGGATCAACTCGCCGCAGCTCAAGCTCAGCAGCAACAGCTGGTCCTGGAGCGCGATCGTGGCTTATCGGAGCGGGATTTGGCACGTCGACGACTGGCGCTGGTGACAGCTGCCGTTTCGGATCCCCTTCCTCCCTTGTCGAGGCCCTCTCATGCTGCCAGCGTCTCTGCTCCTCTTCCGTCTGTAAGGGGGGCGGATCCGTCGGCTGCGAAACGCCCGCGTAGTGCATCTCCCGCTCCTAGCACCGGATCCTCCCGTCCCCATAAGCATGCCCGAGCCTCCCCAATAGCCAAGCCCAAAACGACTTCGGCCTCTAAGGCGGCTTCGCAAGCGGGATCCACCCCTGTGTCCAAGGGTTCCGCCTCCCCCTCGAAGTCGGGTGCCGGATCCAAGTCCGGATCCACCGCTAGATCCAAGTCTACCTCAGCGTCCAAGCCTGGATCTGCAGCTACGTCCAAAGCGGGAGTGGGATCCAAGGCTGGATCCACTGCTGCTACGTCAAAGTCTGGATCTGGACCCAAGACTGGGTCTACGGCATCCAAGACCGGATCCGTTGCCCCATCCAAAACGGGATCCACGGTGTCCAAGTCCGGATTGACGGTCAAGGCGGGATCTACGGCCGTATCCAAACTGGGATCGGCGTCCAAGACGGGATCCGCCGCTGGCCCTTCGGTGACGACGCCTGCCGTTCCCCAGCCCGCTTCCACCAGCCATCCGCCGGCCCGTACTGTACCTGGGAAGGGGATAGCCAAACGTGTCATTCCCCCTGGATGTGGACTTGGCAACTCGGAGGACGACGAGGATGAAGAGTCGGACTGGTCCGACGGCTCAGGGCCTCCTAACCTATCGTCGTCGAAGCGTACGTCGTCCTCCGGCCCGTATCCCTTCACTCTGGGCGATGAGGACGATGACGACGACGACGGCGATGAAAGCCCGGAGGATTCGGAGGAGGCTCGAGCCGCTGAGGATGCCTTGGAGGAAGACACGCGACGGGCTCTGTCCCAATCTCGATCCGAAGCCCGGCGGAGATCCCTCTCGACGCCGCCTCCACAAGTCGCTGGCACAGCCGGATCCGGAGGTGACACTGCGGGATCCGCGATCCAAGTCGACAGTGATGGTGGATCCGGTAGTGATGGTGGCGGGGGGTCGCCTCGTGGTGGTGGATTCCTTGGATCTGGTGGAGGCGGGTCGCCTCGTGGTGGCGGATCCCCCGGATCTGTCTTGATCACCGCTACCCCTAACTCGTCATTGCCAGGGATCCTCCCCGTGGCCCCGTTCGGTCCGGACGCCGCCTTCATTCCTGGTCGGCGTGCTCCCGAGGCCTTCGCTACCAGAGACATCGAGCCTTGGTCCGCCAAGAAGTTGAACCGGGTCGCGGTCATCTCAATGAAGATCACGGTCCTGTTCCCTGAGCTGCCAGTTCGAGCTGAATGGATATTCCCTCGGGAAGCGGACGCCATCCCGACGGCCGGATACGTGGATTCGCTCGTCACCAGACCTCTCGTGGAAGAACTGACATGTGCTGCCCCGTGGGATACGCTGGTCACCACACCGGTGGATCCGGTTAGCTTCAGGGGTGATGTGCGTGGGCGACTCGGGGTGTTCGTTCGTGCGTTCCGGGATTTCGTCTCCAAGCACCGGGTTGCTATATGGGAGGGCACTCACCGGTTCCCCATCTCTCGGAATCAACTGCAGGGTTCGACTTGGTTGTCCAACTTCAACAAGCAGCGTGGTAACCGACGTAGCCATGCTGGCCGAGCTTGGAAGAGAGTCCTTGTGATCCTCGTGTTGGCAATCCAGAACGGTTGGTGTGACGTGGATATTTTGTTGGATCCATCCTTCTTGCATCTTCCCCGACGCGGGGATAAGGTAGCTTGGTTTCCGGGATCCGTATCCCGCCAAGCCAACTTGGAGGATCCCAACCTCCATCGCCCAGAACCCACGAGCCTATTGGAAGCCTTGTGAGATATCGACGAAGCTGAGCCTTGGCGTATCCAGTTTCGCGGGGACCTGAGCCAACACCCAGGACGCCAGATCCAGCGTCTAGTGGGCAAGTTCTTCAACGTTCAGCCCAAGCCTACCTGATCCTCATCACTCTTTGACGCCGCGCCCCCAGTTTCAGTCTTCGTGGATTCATTTCGTAGCAGTAACTAGCGACTGGAAACTGGGTCGAGCTAGCCCTCTGCATAAGCTATCCTAATCCACACTCTCTTACTTGAATATGTCTATAACATTCCCTCGTTGGTTGAGAAATCTAGTCAGAGCCTGTTCAGTGTACACCTGGATCTGGGCGGGATCCACCCTTTCAGTGTACACCTGGATCTGGGCGGGATCCCGGATCCGGTTGGATCCGCGCCTGGATTCCATCCGGATCTAGCGCCAATGACCCAGTTTCAATTGGGTCAGTATAGTTCGGGCCCTTGAAAGCTCGTGCTTGAGATCAAGCAGGACTCCTCACACGTAAAACATCACTCTTATGCATAAACATTCACTCCTTCCTCCTAATCCACCATTCCCCTGTGGATTCGTCTTCTCTTTCTTCCCGATGTGACCAACTCACATCAGCGATCCTCCTCCTCCTGGCCCACACCCTTCCTGTGGGTCCTTCTTCATCCTCCCATCGACATGACCAACTCACATCCATGGATCCCCTCCCTACTCTTCTTCATGAGACTGCATCACGCCGAATCTGTTACGATTCGTACGATCCCTCAAGAAATCATAGAGTAATGCTCCACAGTTCAGATCTGCCTCGTCTACCCAACTGGGTTCGTCATATCCACGCCAATACACCAGAAATTCACGGTAAATCCGTCCGTATCTAGTTCGCTTCCCCGACCTCATATCGGTGATCTTCTCGACTTCGAACTCGTCGGCTTCGAGATCCACATTCCAACTATCTTCCGGTAGGAGGACTTCGTCGAAGTCGACGCGATCGGATCCATCCACCGAAAGACGGATCTGCGGCCGATCCGGGTATTCTTTGACCAACTTCAGCTTGGATACGTGTACTACAGGGAACAGGCGATATTCGGTACCTGCCGTTTCCAGCTTTACCGCGTGTTCTCCAATCTTCTCGCTCACCCGGAACGGTCCATGCCATAGATGGGCCAATTTGCGGGCGTACCCTTCTTTCACTCGATCCAAATAAAGCCACACCTGCGATCCCACTTGGATTTGATGTGGACGGGCGTCTGCGTTGTGTCGATCCGCTCGATCCTGTATCGCACTCCGCAGTCGTTCGTTCACCTGGGATCTAGCTTGCTGGTAGCATTTCTGGACTTGGTATCGCCATCGCCTTGAATCTCGGTTTCTCTTCTTGGTGCTACATACCGGAATGGCCGCTTCTATGGTGGATTTGGGATCCCACCCATGTACCAAGTAAAATGGGGTATCACCCCGGATCCTCTCTTGGGCGCTGTTCATCGCGAAGGGGAGTCGTTCTGCGTACTCATCCCAATCCCTCTGATCCAAATCCTGGACATACATCTTGAGTGCTCTCGTGATCGTCTGCACCATGCGCTCGGCCGACCCGTTAGCTTGGGGACGATATGCCATGGTTGCTCGCTGTCGCTGCCCCAGGATCCGGTTGAAAGCTCGAAAGAAATTAGACATAAAGCCTGGCTCCCGATCATGTCTAATCATCTCACTAGCCCCAAATCTTCGGAAAACGCACTCCTCGTACGATTCGGCAATGGTTTGCGCAGTTCTAGACGCACTAGCTTTGGCTACCACATATCCGGTAAACAGGTCCACCCAAATACAACAATTCTGTGTTTCCTTTGAACGACTTGGGCAACGAGGGGATATGATCCATGGCTATGATTTGGAAAGGGTAAGTCGCTTGGACATTCCCAGGTGACTCCCCTTCGATTGTGGGCCTGCCCTTGCCTGTCTCACAATCCACACATTCGCCGACATATCGCTGTAAGCTCTTGAATAGTCCCCTCCAGTGGAAACATTCCCGGATCCGTTGGTAGGTCCGACCAATACCCTGATGTCCACCTTCTAAACTAGCGTGATAGTGGTGTAGGACATCTTGTTGCAAGGTTTCCGGCATCACCAGTCTCAACAGTCCATCTCGATCGTTGTTGACTCTCTTCGTAGGGGGGCAATAGAAGAGCAAGTCATTCAGATCCACTGCGTAATCCGTAGCGATAATACTGTAGGATTTGGCATCCTCCCGACTCAGGTCTCGTACATCCCCCATCAGATACTTCTTTAGTCACAAAATCCACGCTTCCTCGTCCTGTGCTTTGAGGATCCGCTCAATGCGGACTCCCTTCACAAATGTTTCCTCGAGAATCTGGGGGCTGGATCCAATCCTTCCTCTGGACCTAGTGACAGCCATCACCTGGACTGCCCTTTTCCCGGATCCAACTACCACCACCGCATCTAGTCGGTTCAACGTAACGAGATCCTGATGCCCGGCCTCTCTCTCCACTTCGACGCCACATTGATTCCGTTAAGCGGCACTGGCCAAGCTATCCGCACTGGCATTCCAATCTCGCTTGACATGCACCAACTCGTGATTCATCTAACCACGCAGGTGGATCATCACTTTCTGCCGTAGCAGTGTTAGGGCCGGGGCCTTGCAGTCAATCTCACCTCGCACCTATCTGATCACCAAGTTTGAATCCCCACAAATCACCAGCCTTTTTGGATCCTGTCCCTTTAGTAGACCCAAACCCAGCAGGAGCCCGTTATACTCTGCTTCATTGACGGTGAGGCCTTCCGCGTAAGTGGATCTGGCCCGTACAACTTCCCATCCGGGCAGTCTCCACAGTATTGCACTGTATGCTCCTCCTCCGCGTCGTACACGAGCGGATCCATCGAAACTCAGGACGTACAGATCCTCATCCACTTGTACCGTCGGGATCGGGTTCTGGATCCGGCGTTTGGTCTCTTTCTTAGGACCGATCCTAGTCAGCGCTGCATCCATCTTAGCTCGAGGTGTGATGCTCGCGGCCAATCCTCCCAGGATTTCGTCTTCCCCTTTCGAACATTTCACAATCTCCAGTGTCCAAGGCGAGAGTAAAGCTGCCCACTGTCCCAAACGTCCTTGTAACCCGGCCGACTTGAACAGCCAGGCTAGCGTAGAGTGTCGAGTCAGGATCCGGATGGATCTTCCCACCAGCAGGTTGTAATTGAGATCCAACACGCGCAGGAGCGCGAGTATCTCCTTCTCCACCGCTCCGTAATTCAGTTCATTCGGCTTTAGCGTCCGGCTGACGAAGGTGACTGGATGACAGATCCCTTCCTGTTCTTGTACCAAGGCTGCTGAGACTGCCCAGTCACTGGCATACACTATCACCGTAGGTTGACGTTCCGGATCGAAATGACGGAGGGTGGGCGTCGTCGCGATCCTGTTCCTCAGCTCCACGAACGCGTGCTGAGCTCGAATCCACCGAGGCTCCACCTTTTCCAAGTTCTGATCCGTCGTCTCTATCCAGATTGGATCCTCTTTCCGTTGGTCCCGGGGTGTATCCAGCTCCTGTTTTAGGTCCTCTTCCGGCGTCGTGCTACTTGGATCCCTTCGTGGATTCGATATCTCCAGGGCCAGAGCTTGTTGGATTTTGATCCGGACAGCTGGAGTGGTCATCGCAGCAAAATCTACCTCACTCAATCCATACAATACCGCGGCAAACAGGGCGTAATCCTCGATGAACCGACTGTAGTAGTTCAAACTGCCCAAGAAGGATTGCATCGCCCGTAACGACTGTGGGAAGGACAAATCGGCTAATGAAGACAGGTCCTTAGGATTCGCCTCCAATCCCTCCTTGGAAACTCGATGGCCTAAGTAATCCACCTTGCGCATCCCCCAATAGCTCTTTACCACACTGATAGAGAGATTCCACTTAGTACACGCCTCCAGTAGGGATGTCACTCTCTCGCACAACTGATCCCACAATTCCGCCGGGATTAGAATGTCGTCGATGTAAGATCTGCGTCCTAACACAGACGGGGTCCCAGAATCCCCTGGCTCCCCCGCTTCGAATGGATCCACTTCCGTATGATCTTCCCCGGATCCACCCTTTTCGGGCTCCGGTATTCGGGTGAATCCATAGAGGGCGTTATCGATCAGGCGTTGGTAGATCTGGGGTGCGTTCTTCAATCCAAACGGCATCCGGGTCCACTCGAACAGGCCAAACGGTGTGATGAATGCAGATATCGCGCGAGCTCGATCCGTCATAGTAACCACCCAGAAACCACTGGCCATGTCTAGAGAACAGTACCAGAGTACTTAATCCAAATCTTCTAATAGCTCATTGATTAGGGGCATCGGGTACACCATTAATCGAGTCAGGCCGTTAACTAGCCGGTAATCAATGCACAGACGTATATACACCCCGTTCTTCTTGATTATGATTACCACCGGAGATGCCCACGGGGACGTTGAGAAGCTGATGATCTTGGCTTGCAGCAGGCCCTTAATCAGATCCGACAGTTTCTCTCGGAACTGAGGTGCCACCTTCCGCACCCTTTGAGCGATCGGTTTCGCGTCGCCGACATCAATGTCACATTTGACTCCGCGGGCGGCGGGCGGTAACGCATTACCTTTACCGATCAGCAGATGTCGGCTTTCCCAGATCTTCTGACGTAGACGATCCACTTCAGTGGGTTCGTTCGCCCCTGGATCCACTTGGATATCATCAATCGTGACCTCCTCTGTGGTCAGTGGTACCTCCGGGATCACCGCCATGCCTTCTCCAAGATCCTCGGCATGTAGATCCCCGCCTTCACGGTAGCAGACTTGTTCATCTTCAGTCTTTGTCGGATCCACCCTTGGATCCAGGCACCGCGACTCTCCTTCTACCGTCATCCCTTCTGGCTTCGTGGGGTCGGGTATCCTGGTACTGGGGAAGCCACCTTTTGGATCGACTTGATCCTCTGGAGGGTTTACCCACGATGGTTCCTGTTTAGCTAGTGCGGCCACTCTCGACAAGGATCCAGACACTTTGCCCCCTGAAAAGTTAGAATCCACTCTGGGGTCAGCGGGATCTGGCGGTCCGGCTTCAGCCCTCTGCGGTCCCTCGTCCACCGATCCTGCGTTATCTAGGGGACGACTCTGGGGATCATCCCCCGTCGTGGATCCGACCTCTATCGCTTGGATCTCGATCCAACGATTTCTCTGCAGGATCTTTCGCGGAGTTGGATATGAAGGCCGATCCACCAAGGGGCCAGTTGGCCCCGCCGGGAGCTCCACCTCTCCGAGAGATTCGATCTCGGTAGTCGCCTCGTACGCCAGATTCTGCCATTCTTTGTAACGACGGGATCCCACTGACACATATCCCGGTCGCCTAGGGATACCGTCCTTCGCCAGCCATCGCCCGATCTCCTCATAATGGTCCAGTAATAGTCTCTTGTCGCTGTCGTTCGTGACCTGGAGGTATTGTGATCGACCTGGTCCCTGGATTACAGTAGGCACCCATTTCTCGCCCCGAGTGACCCACAGTTTCTCATGTTCCACCCACTTTAACCGATCTGGCAGCTCCCAGGTTTCCCCGGGCTCGATCCAGGTTGTCTTATCCGCCCTTATGATCCTCATCTTCGCTCCATACAACGGCCGTCGTCCGCTGAGCTGGATCCGCATCTCGTCGGGGAAACAAAGCGTCCCATCAGCCAGATCCAACCTCACTCCGGCTGGTACCATGAAATCCATCCCGAGGATGGCGTCTTGACCAGCGAGATCTCCCACCCAAATATCGAACCAGTACACCAAACAACCTGCCAACGTGATCTTGATCCGCGTTCTCCCATTCGTACGGTACACGCCTTCACCAATCCCAACACAATCTTGGATCCGACTCCCATCCACTTGGCACCCAACCTTACGAGCAAAGGCGGTATCTAGTATAGACACCTCGGCACCACTATCTAGGAGTAGGATTGCTTTTTCATTGTTGATCTTGCCCCCTACCTTGGCTTGTCTGAACCACTTTCCCGGGGCATGGTACTTCCAGTATCCACGGGACTCCCCTGTTAGCAGATCCATGGATCCAACATCCTCAGATCCATAGGATCCAGCGACCAGACAGACCTTAGGTGGATCTGCAGTAACCTCACCCTTGGTAGGCTCAAACCATCGACCATGTTGGCGTTTCTCCCAATAACCACGCGTCTCTCCCCTTTGTAGATCCAGGGTTGAAGAGACTTCGGATCTGGAAAACTCATCCACTTGGCGCAAACTAGAGATCTTGGCAACTGACACTTCATGTAGATCACGTGTATTATCGACTGGATCTAGGGTCCTGCTACCTGGATCTAGCGATGTCTTGTTCACAAATGCATAAATGCAGTACCTAGAACGCTCGGCTCGTACCGGATTCAAACCCGGCGAGCGTCCTAGTTTAACATCTTCTCGGCCACTTCTGGCAACATCCCTCGGTGCTTGGCTGGATCAAACCATTGGCGGATCTGGTTGTAGAATTCTTCCATCGGACACTTGCCGACGTCGTGAATCTCGCCACACCCGCGACACACGTAGAAGCAATGATCCCCGGGATGACCTTTCTTGCCACACTTCTCACAGACCAGATGTTTCCAGCATCCAGATGCAGTGTGCTTCCGGGATCCGCACTGCGAACACCTGACTTGTGCTGTCCCGTCCATGAGATCTCGGGATCTGTACATCCCACGGTTCCCGGGTACGGTATCCCCCGGTCGAGAATTGTCTCCGGTCTTCGTCGTTCGATCGTTGGACGCAGTGAGACAGACTCGACGGTAATCTTCAGGGTCGGAGTCCGAACCGTCGGATCCTGATTCAGTTCCTGAGTCAGGTGCCGTGACTTGGTGGACACGTCGAGCTGGGGCCGTAGGCGTCGGAACGTTTTGACGATACTTGCCGGATCCGACCGCCGCCTTCTTCTGGCGGTGTTTCGCGCGATCCACCGCCTGCAGCACTTCCTCAAGCTCGTCTGCGTCGGGAAGTCGTAACGGGGTCAGCCTGTCGGCCAGATCCACATCTCTCAACGTCTCCATGAAATGATCCACGTGTTCCCGCAGTACCTTGGATCCCCCATCCTTGATCTTCAACTTGGCCCGTAGACCGGCCACATTTAGTCGATGTAGATATTCTAGGGGGGATTCATCCGATCTGCGGCGAGCGTGGTAGTATTGTCGTGCCACCGACACTCCCAATCCACAGTATTGGGTCTGGAAACTGCGCAGCAAATCTGGCCACTTGTTCCTGGTGGATCTGCCCAGCTGCCGATACCAATTCCTGGCTGGCCCCGCTAGCAGATCCGCAAAGGTCAGACACTTCTCAGCATCCGACTCTTGATCTCTTATGAGGGCCGACTTGACTTTGCTGATCCATGTTCTCGCCCGGTCCTCGTCTTGATCCTTGCCCGTGAACTCCTTCAGATCCGATATGGCTGAGATCCGTACCCTCTGGATCATGGACGATCCACCCGCCCCGGCTGCGGCTGTTGCTACCACCGCTGACGAAGGGGATGGGCCATCCAGATCATCTGGGTCGAACTCATCATGGGAGTTGTCTCCCTCCACTGACTCCATTTCCACGTCTCGTGCTCCATGTTCGTGGATCACTTGCGCTTGTGGCACGGGCGCTTTCATACCCTGTTCGGCCAGGAAACGACTCATCGCAGCTTCGAAGTGTCGCTGCAGGGTGCCCGAGGAAGTGTCGGAAGAGCCTGTGGCCGTCTGGTCCACTGGCGAGTCAGGATCTGTGAGGCTATTACCTTGAGCCCGATCTGACGATAACCCCACTGGCTTCTTGCCGGATCTGGCTCGATCTTGGCTGGATTGTGTCAGATCACGCGTAGGGCCTACTGGATCCCGAGCCTTCACGTTCACAGGGACTTCCTGTCCCCGGATCCTCGCCCGCGCTTCCAGCATGGATGCCCCGGAGGGTCCTAAAGTCATGCGTCGTGGTTCGGACGACGTGTCTGACTCATCCTCAGCGGCGGATTCGTAGTTCGAGGACGCAGCTTGGCTGACCCTCGGCGACGACACTGGATCCCTAGTGCGCGACCTTTCTCCGGTGATGGACTTAACTCTGGCAAAGAGGTCCCGCGTCGCGGATACTATGAGATCCAGCTCTAGCTCGAAGATATCCTCTGCGTCGAACACACCAGCTACGATGCCTGACTCCGTAAGCAAACGTAATAGATCCTTGACTGCTACCAACTTGTTCGCCGTTTTCGTTGGTGCTCTCACCGGTTCCCTTGGATCTTCGATCTGTCGTGGATTCAGGATCTGGATGACAGGATCTTGATGCAGGAAGTCGCGTAAAGCTTGGTGGCGATACACACTCGAGATCCTTGTTGGACCAGCTTGACCTGGATCCAGCTTGGTCTTCTTCCGACTCTGGAGCTTGCATCTTCTTCCGCGTAGTCTTACTCGTTTTCGTCTTCTTTCTCGTTTCTTCGACTAGCGGGGTTGGGTTTAGGTACAGTGTTGGCTTAACCGGTGAATCTGCAAATGCATACCGTTTCGCCTTCACTTTCCCTTGTTCTGTTAGCGGATCTTGACTTGCGTCAAGATCCGCAGGGGTCCCCGAGGGGCCCTGGGGAGGATAGAGAGGTTTCTCTTCTAGATCCGGATCCACCTCTCTTTCGTCGACAGAGTTCCTCCCAAAACTCCATCGATCCGCGGATCTTGTTTCATTCAGCAGCGTCTTCGTCGATCCGACCTCCGACGACGCCTCTTCCCCTGGCTCAATCTTCACTTGAGCATCTTCTTGGGTCTCACGGTGAAATCCCGAGTCACCAAAAGATCCGGGCACGCGCACCATTGTGGTGTAGCGGGATCACAAAGTCAGCGAGATTGCTGGATCCAACTTACCAACAGCGCCCAGACACCGACTAACGGAGGGGGTCCCCCGATGATCCGTGCTCTACTGAACTTTCCTCACCTTGTGTACCCGTCGGTAGGGCGGGATCTCGGTAACTTCCGTAGGGTTTAAGTGGTGAAAGTTGAGTGTCTTGGCGAGACGTGGGGATGGGGTGGGGCAGCAGTGGAAAATCTTCACTCTGCGTCCGTGGATGGTTCCGTATCCTAAGCGAATATTCGAGCTTATGGATCCGGGGCCTAGATCGTGGATCTGGCCGTAGGGTTGCCTTGCGGGTGTGTCCCTTGCCTTTGCGTTTCCTTTACGTCGTACTTGCCGCCTCCTGTGACCGGATCTTGAGAGTTGAGACCTTCTAGGGTGTAACCGACCAAGTAGTAAATTCGGTTAACCTGTCGGATCTGCACGTGTATAGGAAAAGCTCACTAGGTTGTAGGATCTGGCCAATGTATTATCCAGTTTTCACTACCAACACTAGATTCGCAATTCCCAACCTTCTCCGAGCTCGTACGGCCAATGTAGTTCCGGTTCTTGAGGGCAGGAAGGCACTTGCGTGTTATCGTGCAAATAGAAGACTGTATTGATACTTAAGCCTATACCTGCCTGGATTTCTACCTTCTATGTATTTTACTTGTTAAATCCCTTACCAGGCTCGGCTGCATGTCCTTTCTTTCCTTGACCCATCATCCCAGCTGTATTATCCTCATATCCACCGGATCCATGGCGTAATCAATGGTCATCCTATTATGGGTACACTCATCCGAATCCAGGTTGCTTGGATCCACTTCACTGTAAATGTACACTCGTCATGGATCTGAGCTCTCCAATCATCCAACATCATCTTTCGACCGTCTGTGATCTCCATTGTCCCGCGAAAGTTCGAGATCCACTGCATCCATTATTCCTGTATCCTGGATCCAGGTCGCACTATGCGGGATCCTCCCTCCTTGGATCCGACCTCGGAAGTATGGGATTCGGGACACCTCGCGGTGGATCTTGACTCCTCATTAGCCGTGGCTACTAGATCCACCTTCAGAGGGCACCTACCATCATTCCTTCATAGGATCCACACTCGATCCACTCTTATATAGTATATCCCCTATCCACCTAAGTGAACCCAGGTAAGGGTGGATCCGAGATAGGTCTTGGTGGATCTTGCCTTCTCGTACTTCGTTCATACCAGATCCATCGTCATTTCATACGGGGTGCTGCTCGTCACGGCTAATCCACCACAGGCAACTTGCATCCGTGCCAGCCAACCCAAATCCTCTCTAATCACTTGAAATTGTCACTGATTCGGGATAGTGACCCCGCGTCAGGTCCATTCTCTCATTTCTGAGAAAGCACTTCACCACAAAAGCATGCAGCTTGGAGTGCTTACCGCGGTGAGCGGGATGTCCATTCTCTTATTTCTGAGAAAGCACTTCACCACATACTCGGGACCGACTTTATGATCCCAGCTGGGATCCGGTTGGACCTGTTTCACGGCGTGGCGCAATTGCCGCACGAAGTTCAAATTCCACTAATCAAGACCAAAAACATGATCGACAGCGAAGAGTACGGCTCCCATGGTAACGCCGGGCCGCCCGAACGTTTGGACATTCAAGCGCACGAGTGGCGAGAATATCGACTAGCGAAGCGCCAAGTCGGGCTGGAGGAACACGTACTGTGGGTTCGTCGAACGAACAAGCTAATCCCGTCAGTGACGAGGTTTCGACGTGGACGGCCTCAGAGCATTCGATTGACCAACGTGTCTGATCGAACTGTGTACCTACCAGCACACGACGCGTTCGCGATGTGGATTCCAGATGGGGATTTGCCACGGGGTGACGGCTATGTGCGTCTGGAGTCCAAGAAGTACCAAGACTGGCAAGTATTGGCCTACGAAGGTTGTAGAGACCGCGAGCTCTTTCAGCGTGAATGTGAAATCTACGAACAATGGCTTGCAACTCAGCCTTCGGCAGTTGATCGACCAAGCTATCCAGAACCCAGTGGGGTGCTAGCACGACCTCTAGAAGACCCGCTAGTGGACTCTAGTGATCGTCTGATGTGTGCAGAGCGCTGGGCACTGATCCTGGAAGAACGTGAACGAGTGGAAGCCTGTCTGGCGTCTAGGGTGACAGCCGGGGATTCGGCCGATGGTCAGCCTTCCGAAGAACCTTTGGAGACGTACACGACAGCCCATGGCGGAGGCAATAATGCGAACGAAGCCTCGGTAGCGCGGACACACGAACTACTGAGGCCGGTAAACGTGGTACATACGCCAACGGGTGTTAGTTTCAAGTCTGGGGTGACAACGGAAGCGACAAGTAACAGCACTGAATTAGACGGAGTAAACATTTCTGACGAAGCTGTCCCGGCCTTGTGTGCAACCAAATCTGCGAACGAGACATCGGTGGTTGATCCAGAGGAGGCAGGCATCGTGCTGAAGGTGTGGAGTACGGCACCGAGTGTTCATTGCAAGATTGGTGCGAACGCCGAACTGTCAAGACAACGGCCGATTGAGGCACTCGACAAAAGTCAACAGCCCAATATGTCGGTTGCCTGCGCATTCAATATTGCGAACAACGACTCGGCAGGTGATTCAGAGATGGGAAACCAGGATGGGAAGGAGATGGACCCAGTACCGACTGTTAAAATCAAAGCGGATGCCAATGTTGAGTCAAGAGAAGAGTCCGTAGCGACTTTGGACGAAACGTACATCTCGGTTGCTCGAGCGTTAACGACTGAAGGAAATGAAGCAACGGAGAGTACGAGAAATGCTTTCTACAAACACCCAGTTAACAACATTGGCTTGGAAGACTACGCGAAGGAGCTGGCATTCCTGCCGGACCTGGCCGAAGAGATCAACACGACAATTGACTACACTGCGCCTAATGTTGCTGATCCTGAGTTGTCGACTGATCGCCGAGAACGTCTGGTCGCGACGCTGAAGAACCACGAGCACATCCTGATTGCTAGTGGTAACGCACTGCCGCCGCCAGCCTACGGTGCGGTATGCAATATCGACACACAGGGGCACGCCCCAATTAAACAGCGTGCCCGGCGCGTGCCGCTACGATTTCTCGGCAAGCTGTACGAGCTGCTGCGCGCTTTATTGCGTGCGGGACTGATCGCCTTTTCAGACAGTCCATGGGCATCGCCGATCGTGATTGTGATGAAAAAGAACGGGCTGGACATCCGGCTCTGCATTGATTACGAGATGGTGAATGCTATCACCGCGATCATGGAGTATGCAATGCCGCTAGTCGACGACCTGTTAACAGATCTCGAGCGCTACCTATGGTTCTGTTCGCTGGATGCAGCAAGCGGCTTCTGGGCGGTCATGATGACCTTGCGAGCGCGTAAAGTGTCGGCGTTCGTCTGTGCACTCGGACATTTCGAGTGGTTGCGCATGCTCTTCGGGTTGAAGAACGCGCCGATGATATACCAGCGTATGATTGACAACGCACTCTGGGGGTTCGTTCAACCTAAAGGAGGTTGGTTTGAATACTCGGAGAGGATGCGTTTAGCTGAAGAACAGGCCAAGGAACGTCGTGGGCCAAGCGCCGAGGGTTCGTTTCAAACGAAGTTCGCGGCAGACCGCGAAACACCGGTAGAGACCGACCCTGTACTACAACTCGTCAACAGCCCCGTCGCTGACATGTTTACGAACGGGGAACCGGACGAATCATCGCTGGTACCTGTGTTTGGTCGACGGTCGTTTGTGGATGACATTTGCTTCGGTGGCGAGGATTTCGACAGCTGCCTGGCGACGCTGGACCGATTGCTGGCAAGATTTGCACAGTGTCGGATCAGCATTAGCTTCACCAAGAGCATCTTCTGCCAACCCAAGGTGGACTTTCTGTCGCATAAAATTTCGCCAGAAGGTATCAGAGCTGACCCCAAGAAGCTTGCGGCCATCACCGAGCTTTCGTTTCCAACGAGTAAGAAGGGCATGCAGTCGTTTCTTGGAGCGGTTAATTACTACAGTCGCTTCATCCAAGACTTCGCGGTCTACGGTGCGGCGCTGTACTAGCTCAAGGATGAAGGCTTTGCCGTTGAAGGTGGTCTTTCTGTGGCACGTCGTTCCTTCGAAAAATTGAAGACGAGTGTTTCACATTCATCCATCCTCAGGCACTTCGACCGGTCGAAGGAAGTTCATGTCATGCTCTTTGTGAATGAATGGGCGTTGAGCACTACGCTAATGCAAGAACATGAAGGCAAGTTACACCCCGTACGGTTCCTCGGTCGGGTGCTAAAGGAGGCCGAGATGAATTATCATCCTGCTGAGAAGGAAGTTTTGGCGTTACTTCTGCTGTTGAAGATCTGTTACGTCCAGCTGGCAGGAAAGACGCTACATGTCTATACACGATTCTCGACGTTAGAGTGGGTGCATAAGTCGAAGTCTCTCTTCGGACGCGCGGTCCAGTTCGCAGTGCTGCTATCGCAGTGGCACCTGAAGGTGCAGCACGTGAAGGAGAAGGATGTCGCCTTCGCGCAGCTACTGCAGTCAAGCATCACGAGCTTCGTCGACCTGGAAGACTCGCTCGCGCCGGTGGCACCTCCAAACAAGGGTTCTCCGACTATTCAAATGGACCCCGCGTTGCTGTACGCCAGGTTTCCCCGTAATTACAGCGGATTCGTCATGTCTTTTGACGGATCAGCGAAGACAGAGAAGTACGGTGGCTACGGGAGTTGTTCATGGGTGCTGTGGAGTCTTCCTGAGTGGAAGATAGTGATTGCCGCAAACGCTTACCTCTCGGCCACCACGGTGAATGAGGCAGCGTACACAGGGATGATAAACGGTGTCAAGGCTGCTATTGCGTACGGTGCCGAGGATTTGGTCACCGTTGGTGACTCAAGGCTCGCGATTCAACAATCACTAGTTATGATCGCATGCAGGAAGGAAACTCTGCTGGTGCTGCTGAATATTCACAAGGAACTCACGGCCAAGCTTCGATCAGTGAAATATCTTCACGTTGTACGGGAATACAGCGCAGCCGCGGATTCATTAGCCACTGAAGCGCTGGAATCGAAGGTCAGTCGGGTAATCTTGGCTGAAACTCGCAAGTCGGAATTGGCATCGCTGAATCGCATCCAGGAAATGATCTACGAACCGGATGAAGACTCGGTAGATGTTTCGTCACGTGGAACAGAGCGTCAAGTACATGTACTGTCAGGCAGCGAATCTTCAAAGTGGAAAACTTTCGAAAATTTCGTGGTTGATTACAGCTCACCAAAGTGCGATTATGGTAATATGGCAGTGATGACTCGGCGACAGACGAAAGCCAAGAAACGCGTCAGGTTTGCAGATGAACACTCGGAGGATGTCTCAAAAGCTCAAGAACAGCATGAAGAACGACGAGAGACGTCCACCGAAGATTCAATCGGCGAAGATTTGCCAGACCATCCTCACAAAACTGTACCAGCGGCATTTCCCGATGCGGAAGATGTTGACCCAGTAGCGATACAGCGGGAACGACGCAGACGGATACTGGTGGCACAAGACGAAGAGCAGAAGTGGTTTAACATCAAGAAGGTGCTTCAGGGCCAAGCAGAAGAGCTGAGTTACAAAGAAGCTCGAGATGCCTGGTAGTACGCTGGCCGGTTCGTGTTATCAGAAGACGGCGTGCTTCACTATCTTGGATTGAATCGTCGGTATGACCACGGTTGGCAAGAAGAGACCAAGCTGCGGCTTGTGGTACCGACAACGATGATTCAAGAGGTCTTACAGAACTGTCACGACTCGCTAGAAGGAGGACATCAAGGTGTGGTGAGAACGTTCCATCGCGTTAAGTCCGATTATTATTGGATCGGCTTGTACGCTGACGTGGAGAAGCATGTGAAGTCATGTCCAGATTGCAGCTCGAGTAAAAGCCGTCCGCAGCTTCGTAGATACTCACCTGGCAACGTACTAGCCGAACGACCTTTCCAGATCGTCTCGATGGATTTTGCGATCCCACTACCGAAATCTCGCAGGGGCAACACGGCGTTGCTCCTATTTCAGTGCTCGTTCACGGGATTCGTTATTACCAAGGCTATGTCAGATACGACTGCACTGAGTGTTGCCCAAGTGTTCGAAGAATGTGTGTACCGACGGTTCGGAGCCCCATCATTGATCAGGCACGACCGCGACCCACGCTTCATGAGCGAGGTGTTCCAAGCATTCGCGGAGATGATGCAGGCAAGGTCACGAGCTACGTTGAGCTATAGACCACAGTCTAATGGACAGCAGGAACGCTCGTTGAAGTCGGTGATGGGTTCCGTACGAGTGTACGCAGAAGATCCTCTACAACAAGACTGGGACGAAATCGCCGAGAAGCTGGTATTCGCTATTTAACTTCTCAGGACACTACGAGGAAGGAAACACCGTTCTACCTCGTTCACGGTTGGGATGCGCAGTCGACGTTGCGGGCGATGGCGTCATCACTCAAACGATGACTCGGCAAGCCGTCTGACGCACTGGCGTGGCGACGCTAGATCAATCGACAACACGAGATCGCCCTCACTATGGCCAAAGATTATCAGGTTGTAGAAAATGAGCGACGGGCTATTTAAAACGCATAATGATGCCCTGCGTCGACTGAAAAAGTTGCTGTACGTCGACCAAGTGGAAACGAACACTCGATGGACCCTCCAAAAACTTTGGAAGAGACAAATGATTCTGTAGGAGCCCCACCGAGATCTCTTTTTGAGATTGGGAGCCGGGCGTGGTTGTACATGGAACGTGTCAAACCGGGCTTGACGAAGAAATTAGCTCACCGGTGGCATGGACCTTTTCGGATCAAGCGCAAGGTGGAAGAGTTTGCGTACGAGCTGGAACTGCCTGACCGAAGTGGGTATCGCTTCTACCCAGTAGTGCATGTGTCGAGACTCAAGGCTGTCAACGAGTTCAACAGTCGACCGAACACTCGGTTGGTACTAGACGCGACTAATGAAGCAAGACTCGACTTCGATGAGGAACTATTGCCTGAGGACAGCTGGGAACCAGATCAAGTTGCTGGTGAATATGAAGTCGAGGCCATCATCAACGACAGAACACCCCTGTCGACGAGCACGGAGCGTGCTGTACGCGAGTTCAAAGTCAAGTGGGTGGACTATGAAGATCCAACTTGGGAACCAGCATCCAACTTGTCATGTGGAGGTCTGCTGTACGACTATTTGCGAGCCAAGAGGAGCGAGAATCGACTGCAGATGGCGCAAGTGGCGGACGAAGACTAGCGCGACTAGATCACGTGTGAACTGTCCACAGGGCGATGCAGCCTGTGGTAACAGACGAAAAACGTTACTGCAACAACAAATTGTATATGCATTTGAAGAACAACATGAACATGATTACGCTGTGGAAGTGGATTAAGAATAAGAAAACATGAATGCCGACCGGGGAGCGACCACTGAAAGCAAAGTCACGCGGGACACCTCAACCGTTAGCTGAGATGCTGGAGAACGTCGTGAAGTGTGCGGCGAGGATCCAAATCGATTCCAATTGCCTGGCCGCGGTGACCAAGCGTGCCAACGAAGTCAAGTCACCACTCTTCTTCTCCTCTTCATCAGGAACCTGAGCCTCGGCAGCTGGAGCTGCAGCCGAACCCTGCGAATCCTCGGTACCAGCTTCAACAGGAGCAGCAGCCAGAGCGGGACGTGGAGTACCCGGTGGCGAGTCAACGAACGCCAGGTCGGAATAACTTCAGTAGAATCCAGAGACGAGTCTACGATCACGCTTCGGTACACATTCACAAAACGCGTACCACGAGGATTGAAGATCTCCGGATTGCGCTGGCACGGGAAGTACGTGGTGTTGTACGGGTGCTGATGCGGCACATTCATCCATCCAGTACGCCAAGGCTGACGAGCGTCGAGAGCCGGAACTTCGGAAAGCCAGTCAGATGTCCGAGGTGCGAACGACAAGTTTTCAATGGGGTACCACGGCTTCGACGGCTCCAAAAGCAGTTCGGGACGAATGAACGGCACGCTGGAAGCACTAGAGGAAACCGAGTCACGACTCCACGCCATGTACTGCTCACGGTACTTGTTACCGAGCCGATCGGCTCGACGGTCGCGCTCGCTGAAGCGTTTCTTCAGCAGAGCTCTCAGTTCCTTCAAACGTTCCTTGTCATGGCCAACCTTTTTAGCTTTTTCAGCGAGACTTCGTTCAATACCAGCCAACGGAAGCCAGTGGAGACGCTCCCACAACGCGAACCCGAGGTCACCTTTGTGGTGTAGTGATTTCTCCGTAGTTGCGGATTATCACCCGTCGACAAAGACGTGACACCGCCCAAGTTGTTCAAGCGACGAACCCTCGGTCAGGTGATGTACGGAGACGCCAAGGTGCAAGGGACTCGACGGCGTCACTCCCGAGTTTTCAACAAGTATCGGATACGGCCATATGTCACTGAATCCAGGCTGTCCTTATTATTTATAATGGACTGGCCGGATTCGCATTCAGCGGACCATCTACGGTACGAACCCTCAGTGGCGGTTGGGATGAGTTCGCGGAAGACTCAGCGACCTTTGGAAGACACGTTCACCGTCTGGGACAGGGCGCGGACCGTTAAAGATGCTCATGCGACGGTGCAGACGACGCTTGGCATGCAAGAAGATCCATAACGGATCATTGTTCACTTGATATTTGTATACTTGATTAGGTTTTCTTGTTAGGAATAGACCCGAAAGGGTAAGCTTAAATACAGAACAGAATTTCCACTCAAGCACACAGAGCGACGTCCGGCTTCAATGTAAGCGTCAGGTCAAGCTTGTTTGAGTGTGTTATGCCTGTCGGTGAACTCGAAGCTCTGTAGCGAGGGTTCATCCGGCAAGGCCAAGAGACTTTGTGTATTGGCCGATTATTATCGGGAGGTTTTACGTGACGGCTTATTGTTGCCTATTTGCACGACTGGGAGTGCTTGAATTGCATCCCTTTTATTTCTTCCAGCCGAGTGTTGAACACTCGGTGATCTCGTAAAAGGCTTACCCGTGCCTGGTACCCTTCCGCTGTTGGGACCACGAGGATTCAAAACACCTGCTAGCTTTGCTCGTGCTAGTAGCGTGTTCTTTTTTTACTGGTTGGCCTATATAAGTAGTTTACAAGGTCCAGTTTGTCCCGGTGCAAGGGCAGAACTGGGGTCTTCAGGTCCGCCCGAACGATCGTTTACTATCCTAGTAGACGTATTGTTGTGGGAACATCCTAACTACATTTGTAGCTAGAGCTCACGTGGGATTTCCAACACCACACCTTGCTTACCGCCGTCACCCCGAAGGTTCGCCCAGATCATCTTGAGACGGGTCTCAATCGGAGCACGCTTGGAGATGGGGACGCTTGGGTTGAAGTCGACAGTGTCAAAGAGACAAGCTTGAAGAGGATAGAGCTGCCGAAGTTACTGGTACGGGTGATCAGGATGCGAGTAATCAAAGAGCGCTTGGAGACCCTCCAACGTGGTACGTACGGTCACCTCATCAGCTGGTTCGGGAAGGGTTAAGCTCAAGAGTCGCTCGAAACACTTCTTGGCGCCTGCGTCAGTAAACCCCATGTCCACGTACGGAAGAACCCACGGTGGCAAGGTGGACGAAGTCGGCACCGTAGGGCGACCGCCAGACAACACTCGGTGAGGCAACGGCTCAACCGACGATGCACCACCACGACGCGGCGCCGAAGTGTAGGTGGCCGTGATCATGCGCCCAGGTCCAGCATCGAGAGTCCAAATAGGAGGACGAGGCGACACGGGAACAAGAGGAGAAGACGCTGGTGCTGGGTGACTTGCCGGTGGCGAAGAAGGCGGACCGGCAACTATGATTGGAGAAGTCATCATCGGCGAAGGATTTGGGCGAGGTGGAGTCGGAGGACGAGCTGGGCCAAGATTGCTCCAATTTCTGTCGGAATCTTCAATATCTTCGTCATCGAGTGTGCTTGAATGATCGGTAGGTGGCGGAACATCACTACCACCACTGGGGGCATCAGGAGAATCATCCACCGAAGGCTCATTGTCATCCACGTCATCTCCACGATCGTCATCAGCATTTCCATCGTCATCAATCTCCATCGAAAGTCGGGCGAAGACACGCTTGGTACGACAGCCGTCGGAACAGTCGGAGCCGGCTTTGAAGACAAGGAGGCTGGTGGAGCAGCTTCAACAGGGGCAGACCCTGCTGTAGAAACCACTCCCGAGACTTCAACTGCCTTGGACGTCGCGGCAGACGCCGAAGCAGACTTGCCTTGTGGGACAGTTTGGTCCGACTCTTCACCTTCGTCACTTGAGCCAAACATGAGCCGCATTTGCTCAGCATCGCGCAGAGCTTCTTCAGCAGCACGTATGTCGGCTGGAGAAGGAGAAATCGTTGAAGCTGGTGGCTTGGCCGCATCGGGGGGGGCCTGAGACGGGGGCGAAGGCGCGTCAGGAGAATCGGGAACATCATAGTGATCCCCAGAGCCCACATCTTTACCCGAAGGCTCTGTGGCAGTTTCTTGAACCGAAGGGACGCTGCTTGGACCAGCATTCCCCATGTCCACGTCACTCTGGTCGCCGCTGAGGTCGACTACCGCGGGAGTGGAAGAAGACGCTGATGTAGGAGGTGGCGTCCATGAGCTTGGAGAAGACGGTACAGACTTGGACCGAGTCTTCATATGACGTCGGGGCGACTTGGCAGGAGAATGAGGACGAGATTTCTTGCGCTTCTTCTGGGCCGCCTACTTCCACGCCTTCGGGCCGAACAGCGATCTACGAGCAGATTTGGGAGTTGAAGTATCGGCAGGTGGCGCATCATCGAGACCGGCAGCTGCCATCGAAGTACTGGCCTTGTCCGTTGGGATTGGCGCCTTGTCTTCGTCAGAGTCGTCCGGCTCGTCGTCTGAATCCTCGCCACCTGGTCTAAGTCGCTTATAGGACTTCCCATGGGCCACTTGGTGAGCGGCCTTGGCCAAAGCTGTAGGAAGGGCTTGAGGATCGTCCGAAGACGCGGTGGCAGCCTGGATGCGCCGCAAAGCGACTAACGTCTCCTGATCAAGGTCCAGCGCGTCCAGGTCCAGCTCACCCGCAGTCAGACCTATCACGAAGGATTGTGAACGAACGTTAGTTGCTGAACACACGGTGGAAGGAGCGACATTAGGAACGTACCATCAACAGCCAGACGAAGTACCTCGGGATCCATCCCAGCCAGACTCACGTGTGCACGGAGGGTGCGATTCGCTTGGAGGAGGCGAGTGTTACGGTCTTGCTGGTTCTCGATGACCTTGAGCGTGTCGTTATCAACATACTTGCCCTGGGCAAGCTTTACCAGAAGGAGGTGGAGCTTCCGAGTCTGCTCGGTATTCGCTCCAATAGAAGACTTGTACACCTCGCGTTCGCGAGCCAGCTTCTTTTGCAAAGTGCTGATGAAAACGTCCCGAGCTTGAACCTCGCAGTGAAGACGACTCAAATCCTCTGCGTGTCGCTCCATAGTGGCTTGAACAGTGGCGAGCATGGCGTCGTTCTTGGCGTTCGACTCGCGGAGGAACTTGACATTGTGGTGAAGGGCTTCAATCTCAGCGTTGGCAGCCTTGAGGAACGCCTCCGCGTTCTCACGAGCCATGATTTCGGGTGCCACCGAACGTATGGCAGCAGCAGCCTCGGACTGAGCAAACCGCAACTGACGCTCCAAGTCAGCAACTCGTTCGGGTAACGCCGACAGCGCATCAGGAACAGGTTGTACCGCAGCGAGGACATCATCGAAACCAACAGCAGTCTCGAGGCGACGTTGAGTGTGTACATCGCCGTGGAGAGGAGGCGCAACGCTGAGCTGCACTTGGTGACGAGCCATTGCAGTCAAGTACGGAAATATCGAGGTCATCATGTGGTCGACCGATGCCTCCGTACTTTCAGCCAGCATGGCGCGCAGCGATTCTTCGGTGAGTGGTGGTGTACCATCAGCAGGCGCAGGAGGAGCAGCAGGAGCCATCTCCGCGGATTCAGCGACGACGGGGAGTGTTGCAGGAGCTACCGCAGGAAGTGAAGAGTCCGGGGCAGGAGGCGCCGGAGGACCGGTTGATGACGCTGCTGTCGGAGGAAGTGTAGCAGACTGAGGGGCGTTCGAACCCTCGGCCTTGCCCTCCTGAGAAATAAGTCGAGTAATGCGAGGTGATGAGCGAGGTACCGATGATTCAAGAGAAGGATGAGCTGACGTACCTCCAGCTGTTCACGTTCGCGACGTCTACGAGGATTGAGACGCTGAAAAGCGTCGGACACGGCTCGATTCAGACGCTTGGACATACGGTGGCGAGATGGTGAATTGAAGAATGAAGAAATGTCACAACGGGCACCAGTACCGTGGCTTCCATTGCGACAGGGGCAGTTGTGGTGTAGTGATTTCTCCGTAGTTGCGGATTATCACCCGTCGACAAAGACGTGACACCGCCCAAGTTGTTCAAGCGACGAACCCTCGATCAGGTGATGTACGGGGACGCCAATGTGCAAGGGTCTCGACGGTGTCACTCCCGAGTTTTCACGAGTATTGAATACGGCCATATGTCACTGAATCCTGGCTGTCCTTATTATTTATAATGGACTGGCCGGATTCGCATTCAGCGGACCATCTACGGTACGAACCCTCAGTGGCGGTTGGGATGAGTTCGCGGAAGACTCAGCGACCTTTGGAAGGCACGTTCACCGTCTGGGACAGGGCGCGGACCGCTAAAGATACTCATGCGACGGTGCAGACGACGCTTGGCGTGCAAGAAGATCCATAACGGATCATTGTTCACTTGATATTTGTATACTTGATTAGGTTTTCTTGTTAGGAATAGACCCGAAAGGGTAAGCTTAAATACAGAACAGAATTTCCACTCAAGCACACAGAGCGACGTCCGGCTTCAATGTAAGCGTCAGGTCAAGCTTGTTTGAGTGTGTTATGCCTGTCGGTGAACTCGAAGCTCTGTAGCGAGGGTTCATCCGGCAAGGCCAAGAGACTTTGTGTATTGGCCGATTATTATCGGGAGGTTTTACGTGACGGCTTATTGTTGCCTATTTGCACGACTGGGAGTGCTTTAATTGCCTCCCTTTTATTTCTTCCAGCCGAGTGTTGAACACTCGGTGATCTCGTAAAAGGCTTACCCGTGCCTGGTACCCTTCCGCTGTTGGGACCACGAGGATTCAAAACACCTGCTAGCTTTGCTCGTGCTAGTAGCGTGTTCTTTTTTTACTGGTTGGCCTATATAAGTAGTTTACAAGGTCCAGTTTGTCCCGGTGCAAGGGCAGAACTGGGGTCTTCAGGTCCGCCCGAACGATCGTTTACTATCCTAGTAGACGTATTGTTGTGGGAACGTCCTAACTATATTTGTAGCTAGCGTTCACGTGGGAATTCCAACACCACAGTAATCTCCTCACGGATCCTGTCTCGCCAGTGGACCAGACGGCCACGGGCTCTTCCGACACCTCCTCGGGCACCCTGCAGCGACACTTCGAAGCTGCGATGAGTCGTTTCCTGGCCGAACAGGGTATGAGAGCGCCCGTGCCACAAGCGCAAGTGCTCCACGAACATGGAGCACGAGACGTGGAAATGGAGTCAGTGGAGGGAGACAACTCCCATGATGAGTTCGACCCAGATGATCTGGATGGCCCATCCCCTTCGTCAGCGATGGTAGCAACAGCCGCAGCCGGGGCGGGTGGATCGTCCATGATCCAGAGGGTACGGATCTCAGCCATATCGGATCTGAAGGAGTTCACGGGCAAGGATCAAGACGAGGACCGGGCGAGAACATGGATCAGCAAAGTCAAGTCGGCCCTCATAAGAGATCAAGAGTCGGATGCTGAGAAGTGTCTGACCTTTGCGGATCTGCTAGCGGGGCCAGCCAGGAATTGGTATCGGCAGCTGGGCAGATCCACCAGGAACAAGTGGCCAGATTTGTTGCGCAGTTTGCAGACCCAGTACTGTGGATTGGGAGTGTCGGTGGCACGACAATACTACCATGCTCGCCGCAGATCGGATGCATTCCCGCTAGAATATCTGCATCGACTAAATGTGGCCGGTCTACGGGCCAAGTTGAAGATCAAGGATGGGGGATCCAAGGTACTGCGGGAACATGTGGATCATTTCATCGAGACGTTGGGAGATGTGGATCTGGCCGACAGGCTGACCCTGTTACGTCTTCCAGACGCAGATGAGCTTGGAGAAGTGCTGCGGGCTGTGGATCGCGCGAAACACCGCCACAAGAAGGCGGCGGTCGGCAAGTATCGCCAAAAGGCTCCGACGCCCACGGCTCCAGCTCGACGTCACGGCGCCTGACTCAGGAACTGAATCAGGATCCGACGGTTCGGACTCCGACCCAGAGGATTACTGTCGAGTCTGTCTCACTGCATCCAACGATCGAACGGCGAAGTTCGGAGACAACTCTCGACCGGGAGATACCGTACCCGGGGACCGTGGGATGTACAGATCCCGAGATCGCATGGACGGGACAGCACAAGTCAGGTGTTCGCAGTGCGGATCCCGGAAGCACATAGAATCTGGATGCAGGAAACATCTGGTCTGTGAGAAGTGTGTCAAGAAAGGTCATCCCGGAGATCATTGCTTCTACGTATGTCGCGGTTGTGGCGAGATTCACGACTCGGCAATTGCCTGATGGAGGGGTCCTACAACCAGATCCGCCAATGGTTTGATCCAGCCAAGCACAGAGGGATGTTGCCAGAAGTGGCCGAGAAGATGTTAAACTAGGACGCTCGCCGGGTCTGAATCCGGTACGAGCCGAGCGCTCTAGGTATTGCATTTATGCATTTGTGAACAAGACATCGCTAGATCCAGGTAGCAGGACCCTAGATCCAGTCGATAATACACGTGATCTACATGAAGTGTCAGTTGCCAAGATCTCTAGTTTGCGCCAAGTGGATGATGTTTCCAGATCCAAAGTCTCTTCAACCCTGGATCTACAAAGGGGAGAGGCGCGTGGTTATTGGGAGAAACGCCAACATGGTCGATGGTTTGAGCCTACCAAGGGTGAGGTCACTGCAGATCCACCTAAGGTCTGTCTGGTCACTGGATCCTATGGATCTGAGGATGTTGGATCCATGGATCTGCTAACAGGGAAGTCCCGTGGATACTGGAAGTACCATGCCCCAGGAAAGTGGTTCAGGCAAGCCAAGGTAGGGGGCAAGATCAAGAATGAAAAAGCAATCCTACTCCTAGATAGTGGTGCCGAGGTGTCTATACTGGATACCGCCTTTGCTCGTAAGGTTGGGTGCCAAGTGGATGGGAGTCGGATCCAAGATTGTGTTGGGATTGGTGAAGGCGTGTACCGTACGAATGGGAGAACGCGGATCAAGATCACGCTGGCAGGTTGTTTGGTGTACTGGTTCGATATTTGGGTTGGAGATCTCGCTGGTCAAGACGCCATCCTCGGGATGAATTTCATGGTACCAGCTGGAGTGAGGTTGGATCTGGCGGATGGGACACTTTGTTTCCCCGACGAGATGCGGATCCAGCTCAGCGGACGGCGACCGTTGTACGGGGCGAAGATGAGGATCATACGGGCAGGTAAGACGACCTGGATCGAGCCCGGAGAGACCTGGGAACTGCCAGATCGGTTGAAGTGGGTGGAACATGAGAAACGGTGGGTCACTCGGGGCGAGAAATGGTTGTCTACAGTAATCCAAGGACCAGGTCGATCACAATACCCCCAGGTCACGAACGTCAGCGACAAGAGACTATTACTGGACCATTATGAGGAGATCGGGCGATGGTTGGCGAAGGACGGCACCCCTAGGCGACCTAGATATGTGTCAGTGGGATCCCGTCGTTACAGAGAATGGCAGAATCTGGCGTACGAGGCGACTACCGAGATCGAATCTCTCGGGGAAGGGGAGCTCCCGGCGGGGCCAACTGGCCCCTTGGTGGATCGGCCTAGGTACCCAACTCCGCGAAAGATCCTGCAGAAGGATCGTCGGGTTGAGATCCAAACAGTGGAGGTTGGATCCACGACGGGGGATGATCCCCAGAGTCGGCCCCTAGATAACGCAGGGTCGGTGGATGGAGGATCGCAAAGAGTGGAAGCCGGGTCGCCAGATCCCGCTGACCCCAGAGTGGATCCTAGCTTTTCATGGGACAAAGTGCCTGGATCCTTATCGAGAGTGGCAACACTAGTCAAACAAGAACCGTCGTGTTTAATCTCGCTAGATGATCAAGTCGATCCAACTGGTGGCTTCCCCAGTACCGGGGTACGGGGTCCCACGAAGACAGAATGACTGCCAGGTGAAACAGGGTCGCGGTGCTTGGATCCAATGGTGGATTCGATGAAGACGGAAGATGAACAAGTCTGTTTCCATGAAGGCGGGGATCTACACGCCGAGGATCTCGGAGAAGGCCTGGCGGTAGGACGGGATCTGCTCCCTCGGTAACTTCCGAAGAGTTTAAGTGATGAAGCTTGAGTGTCTTGGCGAGACGTGGGGATGGGGTGGGGCAGCAGTGGAAAATCTTCACTCTGCGTCCGTGGATGGTTCCGTATCCTAAGCGAATATTCGAGCTTATGGATCCGGGGCCTAGATCGTGGATCTGGCCGTAGGGTTGCCTTGCGGGTGTGTCCCTTGCCTTTGCGTTTCCTTTACGTCGTACTTGCCGCCTCCTGTGACCGGATCTTGAGAGTTGAGACCTTCTAGGGTGTAACCGACCAAGTAGTAAATTCGGTTAACCTGTCGGATCTGCACGTGTATAGGAAAAGCTCACTAGGTTGTAGGATCTGGCCAATGTATTATCCAGTTTTCACTACCAACACTAGATTCGCAATTCCCAACCTTCTCCGAGCTCGTACGGCCAATGTAGTTCCGGTTCTTGAGGGCAGGAAGGCACTTGCGTGTTATCGTGTAAATTGAAGTCTGTCTTGATACTTAAGCCTATACCTGCCTGGATTTCTACCTTCTATGTATTTTACTTGTTAAATCCCTTACCAGGCTCGGCTGCATGTCCCTTCTACCCTTGACCCATCATCCCAGCTGTATTATCCTCAGATCCACCGGATCCATGGCGTAATCATCATGGTCACCCTATTGTGGGTACACTCATCCGGATCCAGGTTGATTGGATCCACTTCACTGTAAGTGTACACTAACATGGATCTGAACTCTCCAATCATCCAACATCATCTTGCAACCGTCGGTGATCTCCATTGTCCCACGAAAGTTTGAGATCCACTGTATCCCTCATTCCTGTATCCTGGATCCAGGTCGTCCTATGCGGGATCCTCCCTCCTTGGATCCGAACTCGGAAGTATGGGATCTGGGCCACCTCGCGGTGGATCTTGACTTCTTGTTAGCCGTGGCTACTAGATCCACCTTCAGAGGGCATCTACCATCATTCGTTCATAGGATCCACACTCGATCCACTCTTATTTAGTATATCCCATATCCATCTAAGTGAATCCAGGTAAGGGTGGATCCGAGGTAAGTCTTGGTGGATCTTGCCTTCTCGTACATCGCTCATACCAGATCCACCGTCATTTCATACGGGGTGCTGTTCGTCATGGCTAATCCACCTCAGGCAACTTGTATCCACGCTGGACGATCCGAATCCTCTCTAATCACTTGAAATTGTCACTGATTCGGAATAGTGACCCCGCGTTAGGTCCATTCTCTTATTTCTGAGAAAGCACTTCACCACAAAAACTATCGGATCTGATTAAGGGCCTGCTGCAAGCCAAGATCATCAGCTTCTCAACGTCCCCGTGGGCATCTCCGGTGGTAATCATCATCAAGAAGAACGGTGTGGATATACGTATGTGCATTGATTACCGGCTAGTTAACGGCTTGACTCGGTTGATGGTGTATCCAATGCCTCTAATCAATGAGCTATTGGAGGATTTGGATAAAGTACTCTGGTACTGTTCTCTTGACATGGCCAGTGGTTTCTGGGTGGTTACTATGACGGATCGAGCTCGCGCAATATCCGCATTCATCACACCGTTTGGCCTGTTCGAGTGGACCCGGATGCCGTTTGGATTGAAGAACGCACCCCAGATCTACCAACGCCTGATCGATAACGCCCTCTATGGATTCACCCGAATACCGGAGCCCGAAAAGGGTGGATCCGGGGAAGATCATACGGAAGTGGATCCATTCGAAGCGGGGGAGCCAGGGGATTCTGGGACCCCGTCTGTGTTAGGACGCAGATCTTACATCGACGACATTCTAATCCCGGCGGAATCGTGGGATCAGTTGTGCGAGAGAGTGACATCCCTACTGGAGGCGTGTACTAAGTGGAATCTCTCTATCAGTGTGGTAAAGAGCTATTGGGGGATGCGCAAGGTGGATTACTTAGGCCATCGAGTTTCCAAGGAGGGATTGGAGGCGAATCCTAAGGACCTGTCTTCATTAGCCGATTTGTCCTTCCCACAGTCGTTACGGGCGATGCAATCCTTCTTGGGCAGTTTGAACTACTACAGTCGGTTCATCGAGGATTACGCACTGTTTGCTGCGGTACTATATGAATTGAGAGAGGTAGATTTTGCTGCGATGACCACTCCAGCTGTCCGGATCAAAATCCAACAAGCTTTGGCCCTGGAGATGTCGGATCCACGAAGGGATCCAAGTAGTACGACGCCAGAAGAGGACCTAAAACAGGAGCTGGATCCACCCCGGGACCAACGGAGAGAGGATCCAGTCTGGATAGAGACGACGGATCAGAACATGGAAAAGACAGAATCTCGGTGGATCCGAGCTCAACACGCATTCGTGGAACTGAGGAACAGAATCGCGACCACGCCTATCCTCCGTCATTTCGATCCGGAACGTCAACCTACGGTAATAGTTTATGCCAGTGACTGGGCAGTCTCAGCAGCTCTGGTACAAGAACATGAGGGGATCTGTCATCCAGTCACCTTCGTCAGCCGGACACTGAAGCCGAATGAACTAAACTACGGAGCGGTGGAGAAAGAGATACTCGCGCTCCTGCGCGTGTTGGATCTCAACTACAACCTGTTGGTGGGAAGATCCATCCGGATCCTGACTCGACATTCTACGCCAGCTTGGTTGTTCAAGTCGGCCGGCTTACAAGGACGGTGGGGAGAGTGGGCAGCTTTACTCTCGCCTTGGACACTGGAGATTGTGAAATGTTCGAAAGGGGAAGACGAGATCCTGGGAGTTTTGGTCGCAAGCATCACACCTCGAGCTAAGCTGGATGAAGCGCTGACTAGGATCGCTCCTAAGAAAGAGCCCAAACGCCGGATCCAGATCCCGATCCCGACGGTACAAGTGGATGAGGATCTGTACGTCCTGAGTTTCGATGGATCCGCTCGCGTACGACGCGGAGGAGGAGCATACACCGCAATACTGTGGAGACTGCCTGTTGAAGTAGGAGGATCCGGACCAGGATCTGGTGTCCGCCGTCAGCTGCGAACTGTAGGAGTGATGGTCAGTTAAGTTAGTGGCTGGTAATTGCGGATACAATCTCACTCTATCTTTTGCGTACTTACCCTCAGAAGCGCGTGGCGCGATCGACCAGGCGGTCGACTTTTAACAGGTTTTGAGCCCTATGAACACAGCCACAGACGAGGCTGCTCGTGAGGGCGCGTCAGCGCCAACACCAGAGCCCGACGCCGGTACCACACGGACTGGCATGGCGAATGTCGCTGAAGAGAAGAGCACCGCTGCCGCCCACGAAAGGGGCGACGGCAACAACCCCGGCGGAAACCTCATGGACGCTGGGGATAACGCAGCAGAGATGATGGCACTGCTGCGTGGCGTCGCTGGGAGGCTGGATCGACTCGAGGAGTCGCAGTCGAAGCTTGAGAAGAAGCTCGAAGGTGACGAGGGAAAGCGTGCGCGCGACGCCCACCAGCCAACGACGCCAGCCATGAACGTCAGCTTGTTCGACTCGGGACTGGGACGAGGCAACCCCATGCACATCGACTACCTTGGGGGCTCACAGCAGACGCCGCTCACGGCCACGCCTCGCAGACCGACAGCTATGCCGCAGTTCTTCGGACAGCATGCGCAGCAGCAGCATGGACACGGGATGCCGATGTCCCATCTGCAGCGCCTCTACGCGGCGGAGCAAGAAGCACAAGCTGCGCAGCCGGCACCAGCACCACAACCGCAAGCGGCACAACCGCCGGCTGGCGCTGGAAGGTTTCCAGCGGCGGCGCACGCCGGCGGCATCCGATACCCGGATGCTCGCCAGAAGAGACTGCAGATAAGGCATTTCGATGGGACAGAGGTATACGTCGGCCTAGGGTCTGGGTTTTTGGAATGGGGGCGGAGATTCGAACGGCAAGTCGCTCTGGCGGAATCGGCCTGCGGGTTTCAGTGGACCGAGGACGTGAAGGTGGACTTGCTGGCTCACTATCTCTCGGGTAAGGCCGAGCGTTATTACAACAAGCAGTTCGAGAGCTGGTGGAACCAGCTTCCTACGCTCCAGTACGTTATGGAGCGGTTGCTCCAGACTTTCAAGACGACCATCACGCCAGCTCAAGCCGTGAAGCTCTTCACGTCACCGAAGGACAGTAAACGGTCGTGGCCCGAGCACTTCATGTACATGGCGGCCGTTTCGGAGGCGACCGGAGGCGGTTCGGACTACCTCGTTCTGAACAATATCGTGCAGTACGCGTCTGAGGACTTGCGTACGGTACTGATGGCCAAGGTCGACGGCAACCGGACCGACTATTTGCAACACGCAGAGGCGATAGCACAATTCGCGCAGTCCTGGGAGCTGGGACCTGCGAAACACAAGAACCTTGGCAGGGAAGTCGTGAGTGCGGTGGCTGAGCACCGAAAGGAGACCAGGAAATGTCACGAGTGCGGTGAGGTGGGCCACCTGCGTGCGGCGTGCCCCGAGTTGGTTGGGTGGGACAGGAAGAA
The DNA here is from genome assembly GCA_011320135.1 of Phytophthora betacei. NCBI lineage: Eukaryota > Oomycota > Peronosporomycetes > Peronosporales > Peronosporaceae > Phytophthora > Phytophthora betacei. The sequence goes on from JAANHX010000382.1 coordinate 410,692, forward strand.
GCCCGACATCACCTTGGCGGTGAGTGAGTCGGTGGACGAATCAGACGGCGTGTGGATCCTGGACAGCGGATCCAGTAGACACCTAGTTAACGACGCGACGTGGTTGGACGAAGTGGAGAACTGCAAGGCCGAGTGTTTGCAGCCGAACGGGGACCCGCTAATCATCACAAAGAAGGGATCTGTCACTATGTGCGTCACTGCGTGTGGCGTTAAACAAACGGTGAAGCTCACTGAGGTGTACTATGCTGCGGGAGTGGTGCACAACCTAATATCGTATGGCCAGCTTGACCTGAAGGGCTGCACGCTGGGGCCCAAGAACGGACGACGTGTGGTGGCCGATCGGAGCAGTGGTCGTGTGGTATTCGACGTTATGTTACGGCGGAACGTGCTGGTAGTGGCAGGTACAGTGGAGCGAAGACGGGAACTCCCCTCGGAGGTGATCATGGCCGCACTGGACCAGAAAGGCGCCGAGACGACGGATTCCGGTGGAGATGTGCAGGAGGGAACTTTGGTGGAGTTCCATTGGCGGTTAGGCCACCTGAACTACGATGCGGTGGAGAGACTGGCAAAGGACCCGAGCACAGGCATCGCGTTGTCGGATAACGAGCGAGTCAACTGTCTGACCTGCGCTCAAGGCAAGCAAACGACGAACCGGCAGTCCTCGAAGGACACCGGGGAGCACTCGCCAGTCGACAGAGTCGGCGGAGTCATCTGCTCGGATCTGAAGGGGCCCATGACTCCGCGCGACAGGCTGCAGAATAGATACCTCGTGAGCTTCGTCGACCACAAGACAAACTACTGCTCAATCTTCTTGGCGAAGACAAAGGATACGGCAGCCAAGCAGTTCGAGCACTTCCTGACGTTTTTTGCGAAGCGGTTTGACTGCCGAATCCACGTCTTGCGCACAGACTCGGGCGGCGAGTACCAGAACGTCGACATGTTCTGCAAGAACACGGGAGTGGCCCGTCAGCGCAGCGAGGCGCGTAATCAGGCCTCCAACGGGAAGGCGGAACGGATGCATAGGACGATCATGAACATGGCGCGCTGCATGATATTTGCGTGTGGCCTGCCGCTCTATTTTTGGGGCGACGCGGTGCAGTACGCCGCGTACATACTGAACCGAGCGCCGACCAACTCAAATCCCGGTCGCGCGTCCCCGATCAAGATGCTGACGAAGCAGACGCCCCAGTTGAGGGAGATCGTCGTGTTCGGGTCGCCCTGCACGGTCTACAGGGACCCGAGGAAGAAGAACTTCGCGCAGCGTGCGCAGCAGGGAATGATCGTGGGGATCGGTGAAGAGACCAAGGGGTACCGCGTGTACCTGCCGAAGGACAAGGTGGTCATCACCACCCAACATGTTAGGAACATTGAGACGCTGGACAAGAAACAGAACGAGAACGTGCAGAGGCTGTACCTTCACGCCGATACGGCAGAGACCGAGGAAACGGCTGTAGGCCTGAGGGCTGGAACCAGTACGGGAAGTGCGGCTGCGATCGCGAGCAGTGCTAAGACGACAGGCGAAGTCCCGACTGATAACGCTCACAAGTCCAGCAAGAGAATAATGAAGAAGGCCTGGAACCGGGAGCGTCATGTAACGCGGTCGGTAGGCAAGCGAGAGGCTGAGAAGACGGGCGGATCATCACAGCAGGAGGAGGCTGACAAGGATGTCGTGAACAACGTGCTGGTGGTGGATCCAAGGAGCTATCGCGAGGCTATGCGTAGTCGTCGCAGGGATCAGTGGGTGAAGGCAATGGACGAAGAGCTGAGGGATCTGGAGGCGAATGGGGTGTGGAAGCTGGTGCGGTTGCCCGTGGGGTGCGCGTACTTCACACAAAATGGGTATTTAAAACCAGAAACGATGCCGAAGGGCCATCGAGCACCTGAAGGCGCGACTCGTAGCCTGTGGGAACGAACAGGAATTCGGCGTTAACTATAGCATCACCTTCGCGGCTGTCATTGACATGACCAGTGTCAAACTGATATTCGCGCTGGCCAGAAAGTGGCGGGTCCCGGCCAAGCACGGGGACGTGCCCAATGCCTATGTGAAGGCGGACAAGGAGGCCGAGTTGGACATCTACATCCACTTGCCCCAGGGGATGACCATCCCGGAGGAGCTGAAGAAACAGCTTGGCGTCACATATGACGGTGAGCTGGTACTCGAGCTAAGGAAGGCTCTCTATGGGCTCAAGCAAGCTGGACGACTGTGGAGCAAGTTGTTGCACAAGAAGATGGTGGAGATCGGTTTCGAACAGAGCCTTACCGACATGTGTCTATACTTTAGGAGACGAGGAACGGCTTTACTGGTTGTGGGCGTCTATGTGGACGACCTGTTGGTTACGGGCACGGAGCAGAAGGAAGTGAACTCGTTCTTTCAGGAGCTGGCGGTGCTGTCCGTGAAGGATCTAGGGGACGCAAGTAAGTTCTTGGGCATGAGGGTGGCTACACGAAGTCGGAGGGCTATGACTTGGACCAAGAGGTGACGATCATCGACATGTTAAAAGCGCATAGCATGGAGAAGGTGCACGGCGTGCGTACACCGATTGGAGTGGAATGGAACGAAGTTCAAGCGTCTGAGGGCGCGGCTTTACCTGTCTCAGGAGGAGACGAGGTGGTGACGGTGAAGAAGTTTCAGTCCTTGGTCGGCAGCCAGATGTGGATTGCGCGTTGTACGCGGCCGGACGTGGCCTTTGCGGTGCACAAGGTGTCGAGGCGCATGCACAGACCGACGGTTGCCGACTGGAAGTTGGCGAAAAGGATCATGCGGTATCTGGCCGGCACGAAGGAGCTGCGCCTCCGCATGAGTGAAGATAAAGATCCGGACGAGTTGCTCGAAGTGGTAGCGTACACGGATGCGGACTACGCGGCCGACAAGGAAGATCGCAAGCCTGGTAACGATGGACGGAATGCCGATCAGCTGGACTTGCAGGAAGCAAGGGGGCGTGACCTTGTCTACGATGGAGGCCGAGTTCACGGCAGCGTCGGTGATGGCTACGAAGCAGCTGGGGATCCGAGAGTTGCTGGGCGAATTGAAGGTTGAGCACGTGACGCCGATGGCGTTGAGGTGCGACAATCAGGCAGCACTCAAGCAGCTCGATGGAAAAGGCTCGTCGGCTAAGGCGAAGCACATAGATGTGCGGATTAAGTTCGTAGGTAGCTACACGAAGAAAGGTGTGCTGAAGTCGGAGTATCGCGAGACTGGGTGCATGCCCGCGGACTTGATGACGAAGGCTGTGGAGGCACCGAGACTAATGGAGCTCATAGCCGAAGTCGGGTTGCACTGAAAGACGAGGGCGCTGGCGCGGGGTGACGAGAACCGTAGACCGGAGCTGCAGTTTGTCAGCGTCGGCGAGGAGGAGTGCTGAAGAAGGAGGATCCGGACCAGGATCTGGTGTGCGCCGTCAGCTGCGAACTGTAGGAGTGATGGTCAGTTAAGTTAGTGGCTGGTAATTGCGGATACAATCTCACTCTATCTTTTGCGTACTTACCCTCAGAAGCGCGTGGCGCGATCGACCAGGCGGTCGACTTTAAACACTGCCCGGATGGGAGGTTGTACGGGCCAGATCCACTTATGCGGAGGGCCTCACCGTCAATGAAGCAGAGTATAACGGGCTCCTGCTGGGCTTGGATCTACTAAAGGGACAGGATCCAAAACGGCTGGTGATTTGTGGGGATTCAAATTTGGTAATCAGACAGGTGCGAGGTGAGATTGACTGCAAGGCCCCGGCCCTAACACTGTTACGGCAGAAAGTGATGATCCACCTGCGCGGTTGGTTGAATCACGAGTTGGTGCATGTCAAGCGAGATTGGAATGCCAGTGCGGATAGTTTGGCCAGTGCCGCTTTACGGAATCAATGTGGTGTTGAGGTGGAGAGAGAGGCCGAGCGTCAGGATCTCATCACGCTAAACCGACTAGACGAAGTGGTGGTAGTTGGATCCGGGAAAAGGACAGTCCAGGTAATGGCTGTCACTAGGTCCAGAGGAAGGATTGGATCCAGCCCCCAGATTCTCGACGAAACATTTGTGAAGGGGATCCGCATTGAGCGGATCCTCAAAGCACATAATGAGGAAGCATGGACTTTGGGACTAAAGAAGTATCTGATGGGGGATGTACGAGACCTGAGTCGGGAGGATGCCAAATCCTACAGTATTATCGCTACGGATTATGCAGTGGACCTGAATGACTTGCTCTTCTATTGCCCCCCTACGAAGAGAGGCGACGAAGATCGGGATGGATTGATGAGACTGGTGGTGCCAGAAACCTTACAACAGGATGTCCTACATCACTATCACGCTAGTTTAGAAGGTGGACATCAGGGTATTGGTCGGACCTACCAACGGATCCGGGAATGTTTCCACTGGAGGGGGCTATTCAAGAGCTTACAGCGATATGTCGGCGAATGTGTGGATTGTGAGACAGGCAAGGGCAGGCCCACAATCGAAGGGGAGTCACCTGGGAATATCCAAGCGACTTACCCTTTCCAAATCATAGCCATGGATCATATCCCCTCGTTGCCCAAGTCGTTCAAAGGAAACACAGAATTGTTGATTTGGGTGGACCTGTTTACCGGATACGTGATAGCCAAAGCTAGTGCGTCTAGAACTGCGCAAACCATTGCTGAATCGTACGAGGAGTGTGACTTCCGAAGATTTGGAGCCAGCGAAATGATTAGACATGATCGGGAGCCAGGCTTTATGTCTGATTTCTTTCGAGCATTCAACCGGATCCTGGGGCAGCGACAGCGAGCAACCATGGCATATCGTCCCCAAGCTAACGGGTCGGCCGAGCGCATGGTGCAGACGATCACGAGAGCACTCAAGATGTATGTCCTGGATTTGGATCAGAGGGATTGGGATGAGTACGCAGAACGACTCCTCTTCGCGATAAACATCGCCCAAGACAGGATCCGGGGTGACACCCCATTTTACTTGGTACATGGGTGGGATCCTAAATCCACCCTAGACGCGGCCATTCCGGTATGTAGCACCAAGAAGAGAAACCGAGATCCAAGACGATGGCGATACCAAGTCCACAAATACTACCACCAAGCCAGATCCCAAGTGAACGAACGGCTGCGAAGTGCGATACAGGATCGAGCGGATCGACACAACGAAGACGCCCGTCCTCATCAAATCCAAGTGGGATCGCAGGTGTGGCTTTATTTAGATCGGGTGAAGGAAGGGTACGCCCGCAAATTGGCCCATCTATGGCACGTACCGTTCCGGGTGAGCGAAAAGATAGGGGAACATGCGGTGAAGTTAGAAACGGCAGGTACCGAATATCGCCTGTTCCCTGTAGTACATGTATCCAAGCTGAAGTTGGTCAGCGAATATCCGGACCGGCCGCAAACCCGTCTTTCGGTGGATGAATCCGACCGGCTGGATTTCGACGAAGTCCTCCTACCGGAAGATAGTTGGAATGTGGATCTCGAAGCCGACGAGTTCGAAGTCGACAAGATCACCAATATGAGGTCAGGGAAGCGAACTAGATACGGACGGATTTACCTCGAATTTCTGGTGTATTGGCGTGGATATGACGAACCCAGCTGGGTAGACGAGACAGATCTGAACTGTGGAGCATTACTCTACGATTTCTTGCGGGATCGTACGAATCGGATCCATGGATGTGAGTTGGTCATGTCGATGGGAGGATGAAGAAGGACCCACATGAAGGGTGTGGGCCAGGGGGAGGAGGATCGCTGATGTGAGTTGGTCACGTCGGAAAGAAAGAGAAGACGAATCCACAAGAGAGATTTTGGATTAGGAGGAAGGAGTGAATGTTTATGCATAAAGAGTGACGTTTTATGTGCGAAGAGTCCCGCTTGATTTCAAGCGCGAGCTTTCGAGAGCCCGAACTATACTGACCCAATTGAGACTGGGTCGTAGGCGCTGGATCCGGATGAAATCCAAGCGTGGATCCAATCCAGATCCAGAATCGAGCCCAGCTCCAGGTGTACACTGAAAGGGTGGATCTAGCCCAGATCCAGGTGTACGTCGGTAGACTCTGACTGGATTCCTCTACCAACACGAGAATGTTACAGACATATTCAAGTAAGGAAGCGTGGATTAGAATAGCTTATGCAAAAAGGCTAGCTCGACCCAGTTTCCAGTCGCTAGTTACAACTACGAAGCGAATCCACGAAGACTGAAACTGGGGGCGTGGCGTCAAAGAATGATAGGGATCAGGTGGTCTTGGGCTGAACATTGAAGAACTTGCCCACCAGACGCTGGATCTGGTGTCCTGGGTGTTGGCTCGGGTCTCCACGAAACTGGATGCGCCAGGCTCAGCTTCATCAATCTCTTGCAAAGCCTCCAGCAGGTTCGTGGGTTTTGGGCGATGGAGGTTGGGATCCTCCAAGTTGGCTTGACGGGATACGGATCCCGGAAACCAAGCTACCTTATCCCCGCGTCGGGGAAGGTGCAAGAAGGATGGATCCAACAAAACATCCACGTCACACCAACCGTCCTGGATCGCCAACAATAGGATCACGAGAACTTTCTTCCAAGCTCGACCGGCATGGCTACGTCGGTTACCACGCTGCTTGTTGAAGTTGGACAACCAGGTCGAACCCTGCAGTTGATTGCGAGAGATAGGGAATCGGTGAGTGCCCTCCCATATGGCAACCCGGTGATTGGAAACGAAATCCCGGAACGCACGAACGAACAGCCCGAGCCGCCCGCGCACGTCACTTCGGAAGCTAACCGGATCCACCAGCGTGGTTGCCAGCGTATCCCATGGGGCAGCATCTCTAAATTCTTCCATGTGAGGTCTTGTGATAAGTGAATCCATATAGCCGGCCGTTGGGATGACATCCACTTCCCGAGAGAATATCAACTCAGCTCGGAATTGGGGAGTAGCGGGATCAGCAAAATCAGCGAGATTGCCGGATCTAACTTACCAACTGCGCCCAGACACCGACTAACGGAGGGGGTCCCCCGATGATCCGTGTTCTGCTGAACTTTCCTTACCTTATGTACCCGTCGGTAGGGCGGGATCTTGCGCTCTCGGTAACTTCCGAAGAGTTTAAGTGATGAAGCTTGAGTGTCTTGGCGAGACGTGGGGATGGGGTGGGGCAGCAGTGGAAAATCTTCACTCTGCGTCCGTGGATGGTTCCGTATCCTAAGCGAATATTCGAGCTTATGGATCCGGGGCCTAGATCGTGGATCTGGCCGTAGGGTTGCCTTGCGGGTGTGTCCCTTGCCTTTGCGTTTCCTTTACGTCGTACTTGCCGCCTCCTGTGACCGGATCTTGAGAGTTGAGACCTTCTAGGGTGTAACCGACCAAGTAGTAAATTCGGTTAACCTGTCGGATCTGCACGTGTATAGGAAAAGCTCACTAGGTTGTAGGATCTGGCCAATGTATTATCCAGTTTTCACTACCAACACTAGATTCGCAATTCCCAACCTTCTCCGAGCTCGTACGGCCAATGTAGTTCCGGTTCTTGAGGGCAGGAAGGCACTTGCGTGTTATCGTGTAAATTGAAGTCTGTCTTGATACTTAAGCCTATACCTGCCTGGATTTCTACCTTCTATGTATTTTACTTGTTAAATCCCTTACCAGGCTCGGCTGCATGTCCCTTCTACCCTTGACCCATCATCCCAGCTGTATTATCCTCAGATCCACCGGATCCATGGCGTAATGATTATGGTCACACTATTATGGGTACACTCATCCGGATCCAGGTTGATTGGATCCACTTCACTGTAAGTGTACACTAACATGGATCTGAACTCTCCAATCATCCAACATCATCTTGCAACCGTCGGTGATCTCCATTGTCCCACGAAAGTTTGAGATCCACTGTATCCCTCATTCCTGTATCCTGGATCCAGGTCGTCCTATGCGGGATCCTCCCTCCTTGGATCCGAACTCGGAAGTATGGGATCCGGGACACCTCGCGGTGGATCTTGACTTCTCGTTAGCCGTGGCTACTAGATCCACCTTTGGATGACACCTACCATCATTCCTTCATAGGAACCTCACTCGATCCACCCGTACATAGCATATCCCATATCCACCTAAGTGGATCCAGGTAAGGGTGGATCCGAGATAAGTCTTGGTGGATCTTGCCTTCCCGTACATCACTCATACCAGATCCATCGTCGTTTCATACGGGGTGCTGTTCGTCATGGCTAATCCACCACCGGCAACTTGCATCCACGCCGGACGATCCGAATCCTCTCTAATCACTTGAAATTGTCACTGATTCGGGATAATGACCCCGCGTCAGGTCCATTCTCTTATTTCTGAGAAAGCACTCCACCACAATCGCCTCCTGTACGTTGTCGGTGCTGCACAACAGCGTTCACGGCGTGCATTACCAGCATCCACAACCGCTTCCTCTTCTTCGTGACACATGCCTCCCACCAAGCGTACCAGCAAATCGCCTGGCAAGGCCCCATCCACCACTCCTCCGGTCAGCCCTTCTTCAATGGCACCCACCTATCTGCGTACTCTAGCCCAGGCTCTTTCCGATCGGGTGCAAACCTTGACGGCGGAGCTCCAGACGGCCCAAGATGCCCGAGACCAAGCTGCGTCTTTGCACGCCACCCAACTCCAAACCTTGCGAGCTCAGGTCCATGACCAGGCTATGGAGATCCAGGGGTGGGAGCACCGTGGGCGGATGCCAAGCGAACGCAAACGGAGCAGGAATCCAAGCTCCGCCGCACGAGTACGCGGATCTTCTTTTGTCTCCTGCTAGTAACCCCATATTCACTTGATATGTCGATTCAGGTGACATATTGAAGGATGTCGAGGCAACTGCAGCAAAATTCCGGGATCAACTCGCTGCTGCTCATGCTCAGCACCAGCAGTTAGTTCTGGAGCGCGATCGCGGCTTATCGGAGCGGGATTTGGCGCGCCGACGACTGGCGCTGGTGACAGCTGCTGTCTCGGATCGCCTTCCTCCCCTGTCTGGGCCCTCTCCTGCTGCCAGCGTTTCTGCTTCTCTACCGTCTGTAAGTGGAGCGGATCCGTCGGCTGCGAAACGACCGCGTAGTGCATCTCCCGCTCCTGGCACTGGACCCCCCCCCCCCCCCCCCCCCCGTCCTCACAAGCATGCCCGAGCTTCCCCAAAGGCCAAGCCCAAAACCAGTTAGGCCTCTCAGGCGGGGTCCGCATCCACGTCCAAGCCTTCCGCCTCCCCCTCGAAGTCTGGTGCCGGATCCAAGTCCGGATCCACCACTACATCCAAGTCGGCATCAGTGTCTAAGACTGGATCTGTAGCTACGTCCAAAGCGGGAGTGGGATCCAAGGCTAGATCCACTGCTGCTGCGTCAAAATCTGGATCTGGACCCAAGACTGGATCCACGGCGTCCAAGTCCAATGCGGGAGTTGAATCCAAGACTGGATCCATTGCTGCATCCAAAACGGGATCCACGGCATCCAAGTCCGGATCGACTGCCAAGGCTGGATCCGTCGCTGTATCAAAATCGGGATCGATGTCCAAGACCGGATCCACGGTCGCGCCGTCGTCCCAGGCAGTGGTATCAACTGGATCCACGGCAATTGTTGCTCCTACGACGGGGTTAGCCCCATCCACATTTATATCCAGTTCGTCTCAGTCGGTATCCACTGCTGGCCCTTCGGTGACGACGCCTACCGTCCCCCAGCCAGCTTCCACCGGCCCTCCGCCGGCCAGCACTGGATCCGGGAAAGGGAAAGCCAAACGTGTCATTCCCACTGGTTGTGGACTTGGCAGCTCGGAGGATGACGAGGATGACGGATCAGACTGGTCCGACGGTTCGGGGCCTCCTATCCGATCGTCGTCGAAGCGTACGCCGTCCTCCGGCCCTTATTCCTTCACTCTGAACGATGAGGACGATGACGACGACGATGACGATGAAAGTCCGGAGGATTCGGAGGAGGCTCGAGCCGCTGATGATGCCTTGGAGGAAGACACGCGACGGGCCTTGTCCCAGCCCAGATCCGAAGCCCGGCGGAGATCTCTCTCGACACCGCCTCCGCAAGTCACTTGTACAGCCGGATCCGGAGCCGGCACTGCGGGACCCGCGATCCAAGTCGACAGTGACGGTGGGTCGGATAGTGATGGTGGAGGGGGATTGCCTCATGGTGGCGGATCCCCCGGATCTGTCTTGATCACTGCTCCTCCTAACTCGTCATTGCCACGGATGCTCCCCGTGGCCCCGTTCAGTCCGGATGCTGCCTTCATTCCTGGTCGGCGTGCTCCTGTGGCCTTCGCCACCAGAGACATTAAGCCTTGGTCCGCCAAGAAATTGAACCGGGTCGCCATTATTTCAATAAAGATCACTGTCCTGTTCCCTGAGCTGTCATTTTGAGCTGAATGGATATTCCCTCGGGAAGCGGATGTCATCCCAACGGCCGGCTATATGGATTCACTTATCACAAGACCTCACATGGAAGAATTTAGAGATGCTGCCCCATGGGATACGCTGGCAACCACGCTGGTGGATCCGGTTAGCTTCCGAAGTGACGTGCGCGGGCGTCTCGGGTTGTTCGTTCGTGCGTTCCGGGATTTCGTTTCCAAGCACCGGGTGGCCATATGGGAAGGCACCCACCGATTCCCTATCTCTCGCAATCAACTGCGGGGCTCGACCTGGTTATTTAGCTTCAACAAGCAGCGTGGCAACAGACGTAGCCATGCCGGTCGGGATTGGAAGAAAGTCCTCGTGATCCTTGCGTTGGCGATCCAGGACGGTTGGTGTGACGTGGATGTTTTATTGGATCCATCCTTCTTGCACCTTCCCCGACGCGGGGATAAGGTGACTTGGTTTCTGGAATCCGTATCCCGTCAAGCCAACTTGGAGGATCCCAACCTCCACCGCCCAGAACCCACGAACCTGCTGGAGGCTTTGCAAGAGATTGATGAAGCTGAGCCTGGCGCATCCAGTTTCGTGGAGACCCGAGCCAACACCCAGGACACCAGATCCAGCGTCTGGTGGGCAAGTTCTTCAATGTTCAGCCCAAGACCACCTGATCCCTATCATTCTTTGACGCCACGCCCCCAGTTTCAGTCTTCGTGGATTCGCTTCGTAGTTGTAACTAGCGACTGGAAACTGGGTCGAGCTAGCCTTTTTGCATAAGCTATTCTAATCCACGCTTCCTTACTTGAATATGTCTGTAACATTCTCGTGTTGGTAGAGGAATCCAGTCAGAGTCTACCGGCGTACACCTGGATCTGGGCTAGATCCACCCTTTCAGTGTACACCTGGAGCTGGGCTCGATTCTGGATCTGGATTGGATCCACGCTTGGATTTCATCCGGATCCAGCGCCTACGACCCAGTCTCAATTGGGTCAGTATAGTTCGGGCTCTCGAAAGCTCGCGCTTGAAATCAAGCGGGACTCTTCGCACATAAAACGTCACTCTTTATGCATAAACATTCACTCCTTCCTCCTAATCCACACTTCTCCTGTGGATTCGTCTTCTCTTTCTTCCCGATGTGACCAACTCACATCAGCGATCCTCCTCCTCCTGGCCCACACCCTTCCTGTGGGTCCTTCTTCATCCTCCCATCGACATGACCAACTCACATCCATGGATCCCCTCCCTACTCTTCTTCATGAGACTGCATCACGCCGAATCTGTTACGATTCGTACGATCCCTCAAGAAATCATAGAGTAATGCTCCACAGTTCAGATCTGCCTCGTCTACCCAACTGGGTTCGTCATATCCACGCCAATACACCAGAAATTCACGGTAAATCCGTCCGTATCTAGTTCGCTTCCCCGACCTCATATCGGTGATCTTCTCGACTTCGAACTCGTCGGCTTCGAGATCCACATTCCAACTATCTTCCGGTAGGAGGACTTCGTCGAAGTCGACGCGATCGGATCCATCCACCGATAGACGGATCTGCGGCCGATCCGGATATTCTTTGACCAACTTCAGCTTGGATACGTGTACTACAGGGAACAGGCGATATTCGGTACCTGCCGTTTCCAGCTTTACCGCGTGTTCTCCAATCTTCTCGCTCACCCGGAACGGTCCATGCCATAGATGGGCCAATTTGCGGGTGTACCCTTCTTTCACTCGATCCAAATAAAGCCACACCTGCGATCCCACTTGGATTTGATGTGGACGGGCGTCTTCGTTGTGTCGATCCGCTCGATCCTGTATCGCACTCCGCAGTCGTTCGTTCACCTGGGATCTAGCTTGCCGGTAGTATTTCTGGACTTGGTATCGCCATCGCCTTGGATCTCGGTTTCTCTTCTTGGTGCTGCATACTGGGATGGCCGCTTCCAGGGTGGATTTGGGATCCCACCCATGTACCAAGTAAAATGGGGTATCACCCCGGATCCTGTCTTGGGCGGTGTTTATCGCGAAGGGGAGTCGTTCTGCGTACCTATCCCAATCCCTCTGATCCAAATCCAGGACATACATCTTGAGTGCTCTCGTGATCGTCTGCACCATGCGCTCGGCCGACCCGTTAGCTTGGGGACGATATGCCATGGTTGCTCGCTGTCGCTGCCCCAGGATCCGGTTGAATGCTCGAAAGAAATCAGACATAAAGCCTGGCTCCCGATCATGTCTAATCATTTCGCTGGCTCCAAATCTTCGGAAGTCACACTCCTCGTACGATTCAGCAATGGTTTGCGCAGTTCTAGACGCACTAGCTTTGGCTATCACGTATCCGGTAAACAGGTCCACCCAAATCAACAATTCTGTGTTTCCTTTGAACGACTTGGGCAACGAGGGGATATGATCCATGGCTATGATTTGGAAAGGGTAAGTCGCTTGGATATTCCCAGGTGACTCCCCTTCGATTGTGGGCCTGCCCTTGCCTGTCTCACAATCCACACATTCACCGACATATCGTTGTACGCTCTTGAATAGTCCTCTCCAGTGGAAACATTCCCGGATCCGTTGGTAGGTCCGACCAATACCCTGATGTCCGCCTTCCAAGCTAGCGTGGTAGTGGTGTAGGACATCCTGTTGTAAAGTTTCTGGCATCACCAATCTCATCAATCCATCCCGATCCTCGTTGACTCTCTTCGTAGGGGGGCATTAGAAGAGCAAGTCATTCAGACCCACTGCGTAATCCGTAGCGATAATACTGTAGGATTTGGCATCCTCCCGACTCAGGTCTCGTACATCCCCCATCAGATACTTCTTTAGTCCCAAAGTCCATGCTTCCTCATTATGTGCTTTGAGGATCCGCTCAATGCGGATCCCCTTCACAAATGTTTCGTCGAGAATCTGGGGGCTGGATCCAATCCTTCCTCTGGACCTAGTGACAGCCATTACCTGGACTGTCCTTTTCCCGGATCCAACTACCACCACTTCGTCTAGTCGGTTTAGCGTGATGAGATCCTGACGCTCGGCCTCTCCCTCTACTTCAACACCACATTGATTCCGTAAAGCGGCACTGGCCAAGCTATCCGGACTGACATTCCAATCTCGCTTGACATGCACCAACTCGTGATTCAACCAACCACGCAGGTGGATCATCACTTTCTGCCGTAACAGTGTTAGGGCCGGGGCCTTGCAGTCAATCTCACCTCGCACCTGTCTGATTACCAAATTTGAATCCCCACAAATCACCAGCCGTTTTGGATCTCGTCCCTTTAGTAAATCCAAACCCAGAAGGAGTCCGTTATACTCTGCTTCATTGACGGTGAGGCCTTCCGCGTAAGTGGATCTGGCCCGTACAACTTCCCATCCGGGCTATTGCACTGTATGCTCCTCCTCCGCGTCGTACACGAGCGGATCCATCGAAACTCAGGACGTACAGATCCTCATCCACCTGTACCGTCGGGATCTGGATCCGGCGTTTGGGCTCTTTCTTAGGAGCGATCCTAGTCAGCGCCTCATCCATCTTAGCTCGAGGAGTGATGCTCGCGGCCAAGACTCCCAGGATCTCGTCTTCCCCTTTCGAACATTTCACAATCTCCAGCGTCCAAGGCGAGAGTAAAGCTGCCCACTGTCCCAAACGTCCTTGTAACCCGGCCGACTTGAACAGCCAGGCTAGCGTAGAGTGTCGAGTCAGGATCCGGATGGATCTTCCCACTAGCAGGTTGTAATTGAGATCCAACACGCGCAGGAGCGCGAGTATCTCTTTCTCCACCGCTCCGTAGTTCAGTTCATTCGGCTTCAGTGTCCGGCTGACGAAGGTGACTGGATGACAGATCCCCTCATGTTCTTGTACCAGAGCTGCTGAGACTGCCCAGTCACTGGCATAAACTATTACCGTAGGTTGACGTTCCGGATCGAAATGACGGAGGATAGGCGTGGTCGCGATTCTGTTCCTCAGTTCCACGAATGCGTGTTGAGCTCGGATCCACCGAGATTCTGTCTTTTCCATGTTCTGATCCGTCGTCTCTATCCAGACTGGATCCTCTCTCCGTTGGTCCCGGGGTGGATCCAGCTCCTGTTTTAGGTCCTCTTCTGGCGTCGTACTACTTGGATCCCTTCGTGGATCCGACATCTCCAGGGCCAAAGCTTGTTGGATTTTGATCCGGACAGCTGGAGTGGTCATCGCAGCAAAATCTACCTCTCTCAATTCATATAGTACCGCAGCAAACAGTGCGTAATCCTCGATGAACCGACTGTAGTAGTTCAAACTGCCCAAGAAGGATTGCATCGCCCGTAACGACTGTGGGAAGGACAAATCGGCTAATGAAGACAGGTCCTTAGGATTCGCCTCCAATCCCTCCTTGGAGACTCGATGGCCTAAGTAATCCACCTTGCGCATCCCCCAATAACTCTTCACCACACTGATAGAGAGATTCCACTTAGTACACGCCTCCAGTAGGGATGTCACTCTTTCGCACAACTGATCCCACGATTCCGCCGGGATTAGAATGTCGTCGATATAAGATCTGCGTCCTAACACAGACGGGGTCCCAGGATCCCCTGGCTCCCCTGCTTCGAATGGATCTACTTCCGTGTGATCCTCCCCGGATCCACCCCTTTCGGGTTCCGGTATTCGGGTGAATCCATAGAGGGCGTTATCGATCAGACGTTGGTAGATCTGGGGTGCGTTCTTCAATCCAAACGGCATCCGGTTCCACTCGAACAGGCCAAACGGTGTGATGAATGCGGATATCGCGCGAGCTCGATCCGTCATAGTAACTACCCAAAAACCGCTGGCCATGTCAAGAGAGCAGTACCAGAGTACTTTATCCAAGTCTTCCAATAGCACATTGATTAGAGGCATCGTATACACCATCAGTCTGGCCAGGCCGTTAATCATCCGGTAATCAATACACAGACGTATATCCACTCCGTTCTTCTTAACGATGATTACCACTGGAGATGCCCACGGGGACGTTGAGAAACTGATGATCTTGGCTTGCAGCAGGCCCTTAATCAGATCCGACAGTTTCTCTCGGAGCTGAGGTGCCACCTTCCGCACCCTTTGAGCGATCGGTTTCGCGTCGCCGACATCGATGTCACATTTGACTCCGCGGGCGGCGGGCGGTAATGCATTACCTTTACCAATCAGCAGATGCCGGCTTTCCCAGATTTTCTGACGTAACCGATCCACTTCTGCGGGCTCGTTTGCCCCTGGATCCACTTGGATATCGTCAATCGTGACCTCCTCTGTGGTCAGTGGTACCTCCGGGATTACCGCCAGGCCATCCCCGAGATCCTCGGCGTGTAGATCCCCGCCTTCATGGTAACAGACTTATTCATCTTCCGTCTTCGTCGGATCCCCCATTGGATCCAAGCACCGCGACCCTCTTTCACCTGGCAGTCCTTCTGTCTTCGGGGGGTCAGGTACCCTGGTATCAGGGAAGCCACCAGTTGGATCTAGTCGATCCTCTAGCGAGTTTAAACCCGACGGTTCTGGTTTGACTAGTGTTGCCACTCTCGATAAGGATCCAGGCACTTTGCCCCATGAAAAGCTAGGTTCCACTCTGGGGTCAGCGGGATTTGGCGATCCGGCTTCAGCCTTCTGCGATCCTTCATCCACCGACCCTGCGTTATCTAGGGGCCGACTCTGGGGATCATCCCCCGTCGTGGATCCAACCTCCACTGTTTGGATCTCAATCCGACGATCCCTCTGCAGGATCTTTCGCGGAGTTGGATATGAAGGCCGATCCACCAAGGGGCCAGTTGGCCCCGCCGGGAGCTCCACCTCTCCGAGAGATTCGATCTCGGTAGTCGCCTCGTACGCCAGATTCTGCCATTCTCTGTAACGACGGGATCCCACTGACACATATCCAGGTCGCCTAGGGATACCGTCCTTCGCCAACCATCGGCCGATCTCCTCATAATGGTCCAGTAATAGTCTCTTGTCGCTGACGTTCGTGACCTGGAGGTATTGTGATCGACCTGGTCCCTGGATTACAGTAGGCACCCATTTCTCGCCCCGAGTGACCCACAGTTTCTCATGTTCCACCCACTTTAACCGATCTGGCAGCTCCCAGGTTTCCCCGGGCTCGATCCAGGTTGTCTTATCCGCCCTTATGATCCTCATCTTCGCTCCATACAACGACCGCCGTCCGCTGAGCTGGATCCGCATCTCGTCAGGGAAAAAAAGTGTCCCATCAGCCAGATCCAACCTCACTCCGGCTGGTACCATGAAATCCATCCCGAGGATGGCGTCTTGACCAGCGAGATCTCCAACCCAAATATCGAACCAGCACACCAAACAACCTGCCAGCGTGATCTTGATCCGCGTTCTCCCATTCGTACGGTACACGCCTTCACCAATCCCAACACAATCTTGGATCCGACTCCCATCCACTTGGCACCCAACCTTACGAGCAAAGGCGGTATCTAGTATAGACACCTCGGCACCACTATCTAGGAGTAGGATTGCTTTTTCATTCTTGATCTTGCCCCCTACCTTGGCTTGTCTGAACCACTTTCCTGGGGCATGGTACTTCCAGTATCCACGGGACTCCCCTGTTAGCAGATCCATGGATCCAACATCCCCAGATCCATAGGATCCAGTGACCAGACAGACCTTAGGTGGATCTGCAGTGACCTCACCCTTGGTAGGCACAAGCCATCGACCATGTTGGCGTTTCTCCCAATAACCACGCGCCTCTCCCCTTTGTAGATCCAGGGTTGAAGAGACTTCGGATCTGGAAAACTCATCCACTTGGCGCAAACTAGAGATCTTGGCAACTGACACTTCATGTAGATCACTTGTATTATCGACTGGATCTAGGGTCCTGCTACCTGGATCTAGCGATGTCTTGTTCACAAATGCATAAATGCAGTACCTAGAACGCTCGGCTCGTACCGGATTCGACCCCGGCGAGCGTCCTAGTTTAACATCTTCTCGGCCACTTATGGCAACATCCCTCTGTGTGTGGTGTAGCGGGATCAGCAAAATCTGCGAGATTGCCGGATCCAACTTACCAACTGCGCCCAGACACCGACTAACGGAGGGGGTCCCCCGATGATCCGTGTTCTGCTGAACTTTCGTCACCTTGTGTACCCGTCGGTAGGGCGGGATCTGCTCTCTCGGTAACTTCCGAAGAGTTCAAGTGGTGAAGCTTGAGTGTCTTGGCGAGACGTGGGGATGGGGTGGGGCAGCAGTGGAAAACCTTCACTCTGCGTCCGTGGATGGTTCCGTATCCTAAGCGAATATTCGAGCTTATGGATCCGGGGCCTAGATCGTGGATCTGGCCTTAGGGTTGCCTTGCGGGTGTGTTCCCTTGCCTTTGCATTTCCTTTGCGTTGTACTTGCCGCCTCCTGTGACGGGATCTTGAGAGTTGAGACCTTCTAGGGTGTAACCGACCAAGTAGTAAATTCGGTTAACCTGTCGGATCTGCACGTGTATAGGAAAAGCTCACTAGGCTGTAGGATCTGGCCAATGTATTATCCAGTTATCACTACCAACACTAGATTCGCAATTCCCAACCTTCTTCGAGCTCGTACGGACAATGTAGTTCCGGTTCTTGAGGGCAGGAAGGCACTTGCGTGATACTGTGCAAATAGAAGACTGTATTGATACTTAAGCCTATACCTGCCTGGATTTCTACCTTCTATGCCTTTTACTTGTTAAATCCCTTACCAGGCTCGGCTGCATGTCCCTTCTTTCCTTGACCCATCATCCCAGCTGTATTATCCTCAGATCCACCGGATCCATGGCGTAATCATCATGGTCACCCTATTGTGGGTACACTCATCCGGATCCAGGTTGATTGGATCCACTTCACTGTAAGTGTACACTAACATGGATCTGAACTCTCCAATCATCCAACATCATCTTGCAACCGTCGGTGATCTCCATTGTCCCACGAAAGTTTGAGATCCACTGTATCCCTCATTCCTGTATCCTGGATCCAGGTCGTCCTATGCGGGATCCTCCCTCCTTGGATCCGAACTCGGAAGTATGGGATCCGGGACACCTCGCGGTGGATCTTGACTTCTCGTTAGCCGTGGCTACTAGATCCACCTTTGGATGACACCTACCATCATCCCTTCATAGGATCCACACTCGGTCCACTCTTATATAGTATATCCCATATCCATCTAAGTGGATCCAGGTAAGGGTGGATCCGAGATAAGTCTTGGTGGATCATGCCTTCCCGTACATCACTCATACCAGATCCATCGTCATTTCAAACGGGGTGTTGCCCGTCATGGCTAATCCACCACAGGCAACTTGCATCCGTGCCAGCCAACCTAAATCCTCTCTAATCACTTGAAATTGTCACTGATTCGGGATAGTGACCCCGCGTCAGGCCCATTCTCTTATTTCTGAGAAAGCACTTCACCACAATCGCCTCCTGTACGTTGTCGGCGCTGCACAACAGCGTTCACGGCGTGCATTACCAGCATCCACAACCGCTTTCTCCCCTTCGTGACACATGTCTCCCGCCAAGCGTACCGGCAAATCGTCGGGCAAGGCCCCATCCACCACTCCTCCGGTCAGTCCCTCTTCAATGTCGCCCACCGATCTGTGTACCCTGGCCAAAGCTCTTTCCGATCGGGTGCAAACCTTGACGGCGGAGCTCCAGGCGGCCCAAGATGTTAGCGACCAAGCTGCGTCTTTGCACGCCACCCAACTCCCAACCTTGCGAGCCCAGGTCCATGACCAGGCTATGGAGATCCAGGGGTGGGAGCACCGTGCGGCCTCTCGTTCGCAGGACCTACGACTCTTGTTGGCTGATCAAGCGGTCCAGATCCGCGACCTGACCGGACGGCTGGATCGCGCCTCCCTTCAACGAGATGGCATGCGAGATGACAACGACCACCTCCTTAGGGAGATGGCGCTCGCCGGATCTGAGATCCACCAGCTCCAATCCCGGATCCACGACCTCGAGCGGGATCTGGAGGATTCCCAGACTGCTGGGGCAGCTGCGGATGCGAGCTTGGACCGGCTCCGTGACGAGTTGCGTCTGACCCAGGAGGAGGTGGTGACCAACGACTATGTGGGATCCACCCATGGCGGATCCGCCTTAGGGTCGGCGCGTGGAGGGTTCCCCGCGCCAAATCCACCTCCCTCATCGCCGGATGTAGCCCTGGCTCAACTCTCTGAGGTGTTGCAAGACACCAAGGAGTCGCTCGAGAAAGCGTCTGCCGGACGAGATTACGCGCTCGAAGAGTTCGTGCGTATAACTCAATTGCGCGACGAGATCCAAGCGAAGCTGGCGGACAGCGAACTCCAGCGGGACAAGGCGGCTACCGAGTGGGCGGATGCCAAGCGTGCACAAACAGAACTGGAATCCAAGCTTCGCCGCACGAGTACGTGGATCCTCTTTTAGTCCTTGCTAGTAACCCCATATTCACTCGTTATTGTCAATCCAGGTGACAAATTGAAAGAAGCCGATGCGACCGCCGCGAAACTCCGGGATCAACTCGCTGCAGCCCAAACTCAGCAGCAACAGCTGGTCCTGGAGCGCGATCGTGGCTTATCGGAGCGGGATTTGGCTCGTCGACAACTGGCGCTGGTGACAGCTGCCGTGTCGGATCCCCTTCCTCCCTTGTCGGGACCCTCTCGTGCGGCCAGCGTCTCTGCTCCTCTCCCGTCTGTAAGTGGGGCGGATCCGTCAGTTGCGAAACGTCCGCGCAGTGCGTCTCCCGCTCCTAGCACCGGATCCCCCCGTCCTCATAAGCATGCTCGCGCTTCCCCAAAGGCCAAGTCCAAAACCGGTTCGGCCTCTAAGGCGGCCTCTCAGGTGGGACCCACATCCGCTCCCAAGGCAGGATCCAAATCCACATCCAAGACGGGTCCCACATCCACGTCCAAAACTTCCGCCTCTCCTTCGAAGTCTGGAGCCGGATCCAAGACCGGATCCACCACTGCATCCAAGTCGACTTCAGTATCCGCGACTGGGTCTGGGCCCAAGACTGGATCTACGGCGTCCAAGACCGGATCCGGACCCAAGACTGGGTCCGGTGTGGCATCCAAAGCGGGATCTTCGGCATCCAAATCTGGATCAACCGCCAAGGCTGGATCCGCTGCTGTATCCAAGTCGGGATCGGCGCCCAAAACTGGATCCACGACTGCGCCGTCGTCCCAGGCAGTGGTGTCCACTGGATCCACAGCCATCGTTGCTCCTACGACGGGGTTAGCCCCATCCACGGCTAAATCCGGACAGTCTCAGTCGGGATCCACCACTGCCCCTTCGGTGACGACGCCTGCCGTTCTCCGGCCAGCTTCCACCGGCCATCCGCCCGCCCGTGCTGGATCCGGGAAGGGGAAAGCCAAACGTGTCATTCCCCCGGGATGCGGACTTGGCAGCTCGGAGGATGACGAGGATGAAGAGTCGGACTGGTCCGACGGCTCAGGGCCTCCTAGCCGATCGTCGTCGAAGCGTACGTCGTCCTCCGGCCCGTATCCCTTCACTCTGAGCGATGAGGACTATGACGACGACGATGACGATGAGAGTCCAGAGGATTCGGAGGAAGCTCGAGCCGCTGAGGATGCCTTGGAGGAAGACACGCGACGGGCCTTGTCCCAGTCCAGATCCGAAGCCCGGCGGAGATCCCTCTCGACACCGCCTCCGCAAGTCGCTGGTACAACCGGATCCGGAGGTGGCACTGCGGGATCTGCGATCCAGGTCGACAGTGATGGTGGATCGGGTAGCGATGGTGGAGGGGGTTCGCCTCATGGTGGCGGATTCCTTGGATCTGGTGGAGGGGGGTCGCCTCATAGTGGCGAATCCCCGGGATCGCCTCATGGTGGCGTATCCCCCGGATCTGTCTTGATCCCTGCTCCTCCTAACTCGTCATTGCCACGGATGCTCCCCGTGGCTCCGTTCGCTCCGAATGCCGCCTTCATTCCTGGTAGACGTGCTCCTGTGGCCTTCGCTACCAGAGACATCGAGCCTTGGTCCGCCAAGAAGTTGAACCGGGTCGCGGTCATCTCAATGAAGATCACTGTCCTGTTCCCTGAGTTGCCTTTTCGAGCTGAATGGATATTCCCTCGGACAGCGGACGCCATCCCGAGGGCCGGGTACGTGGATTCGCTCGTCACCAGACCTCTCGTGGAAGAACTGACAAGTGCTGCCCCGTGGGATACGCTGGTCACCACACCGGTGGATCCGGTTAGCTTCAGGGGTGATGTGCGTGGGCGACTCGGGGTGTTCGTTCGTGCGTTCCGGGATTTCGTCTCCAAGCACCGGGTTGCTATACGGGAGGGCACTCACCGGTTCCCCATCTCTCGGAATCAACTGCAGGGTTCGATTTGGTTGTCCAACTTCAACAAGCAGCGTGGTAACCGACGTAGCCATGCTGGCCGAGCTTGGAAGAGAGTCCTTGTGATCCTCGTGTTGGCAATCCAGGACGGTTGGTGTGACGTGGATATTTTGTTGGATCCATCCTTCTTGCATCTTCCCCGACGCGGGGATAATGTAGCTTGATTTCCGGGATCCGTATCCCGTCAAGCCAACTTGGAGGATCCCAACCTCCATCGCCCAAAACCCACGAACCTGCTGGAGGCTTTGCAAGAGATTGATGAAGCTGAGCCTGGCGCATCCAGTTTCGTGGAGACCCGAGCCAACACCCAGGACACCAGATCCAGCGTCTGGTGGGCAAGTTCTTCAACGTTCAGCCCAAGACTACCTGATCCTCATCACTCTTTGACGCCACGCCCCCAGTTTCAGTCTTCGTGGATTCGTTTCGTAGCAGTAACTAGCGACTGGAAACTGGGTCGAGCTAGCCCTTTGCATAAGCTATCATAATCCACACTCTCTTACTTGAATATGTCTATAACATTCCCTCGTTGGTTGAGAAATCTAGTCAGAGCCTTTTCATTGTACACCTGGATCTGGGCGGGATCCACCCTTTCAGTGTACACCTGGATCTGGGCGGGATCCCGGATCCGGTTGGATCCGCGCCTGGATTCCATCCGGATCTAGCGCCAATGACCCAGTTTCAATTGGGTCAGTATAGTTCGGGCTCTCGAAAGCTCGCGCTTGAAATCAAGCGGGACTCTTCGCACGTAAAACGTCACTCTTTATGCATAAACATTCACTCCTTCCTCCTAATCCACACTTCTCCTGTGGATTCGTCTTCTCTTTCTTCCCGATGTGACCAACTCACATCAGCGATCCTCCTCCTCCTGGCCCACACCCTTCCTGTGGGTCCTTCTTCATCCTCCCATCGACATGACCAACTCACATCCATGGATCCCCTCCCTACTCTTCTTCATGAGACTGCATCACGCCGAATCTGTTACGATTCGTACGATCCCTCAAGAAATCATAGAGTAATGCTCCACAGTTCAGATCTGCCTCGTCTACCCAACTGGGTTCGTCATATCCACGCCAATACACCAGAAATTCACGGTAAATCCGTCCGTATCTAGTTCGCTTCCCCGACCTCATATCGGTGATCTTCTCGACTTCGAACTCGTCGGCTTCGAGATCCACATTCCAACTATCTTCCGGTAGGAGGACTTCGTCGAAGTCGACGCGATCGGATCCATCCACCGAAAGACGGATCTGCGGCCGATCCGGATATTCTTTGACCAACTTCAGCTTGGATACGTGTACTACAGGGAACAGGCGATATTCGGTACCTGCCGTTTCCAGCTTTACCGCGTGTTCTCCAATCTTCTCGCTCACCCGGAACGGTCCATGCCATAGATGGGCCAAATTGCGGGTGTACCCTTCTTTCACTCGATCCAAATAAAGCCACACCTGCGATCCCACTTGGATTTGATGTGGACGGGCGTCTTCGTTGTGTCGATCCGCTCGATCCTGTATCGCACTCCGCAGTCGTTCGTTCACCTGGGATCTAGCTTGCCGGTAGTATTTCTGGACTTGGTATCGCCATCGCCTTGGATCTCGGTTTCTCTTCTTGGTGCTGCATACTGGGATGGCCGCTTCCAGGGTGGATTTGGGATCCCACCCATGTACCAAGTAAAATGGGGTATCACCCCGGATCCTGTCTTGGGCGGTGTTTATCGCGAAGGGGAGTCGTTCTGCGTACCTATCCCAATCCCTCTGATCCAAATCCAGGACATACATCTTGAGTGCTCTCGTGATCGTCTGCACCATGCGCTCGGCCGACCCGTTAGCTTGGGGACGATATGCCATGGTTGCTCGCTGTCGCTGCCCCAGGATCCGGTTGAATGCTCGAAAGAAATCAGACATAAAGCCTGGCTCCCGATCATGTCTAATCATTTCGCTGGCTCCAAATCTTCGGAAGTCACACTCCTCGTACGATTCAGCAATGGTTTGCGCAGTTCTAGACGCACTAGCTTTGGCTATCACGTATCCGGTAAACAGGTCCACCCAAATCAACAATTCTGTGTTTCCTTTGAACGACTTGGGCAACGAGGGGATATGATCCATGGCTATGATTTGGAAAGGGTAAGTCGCTTGGATATTCCCAGGTGACTCCCCTTCGATTGTGGGCCTGCCCTTGCCTGTCTCACAATCCACACATTCACCGACATATCGTTGTACGCTCTTGAATAGTCCTCTCCAGTGGAAACATTCCCGGATCCGTTGGTAGGTCCGACCAATACCCTGATGTCCGCCTTCCAAGCTAGCGTGGTAGTGGTGTAGGACATCCTGTTGTAAAGTTTCTGGCATCACCAATCTCATCAATCCATCCCGATCCTCGTTGACTCTCTTCGTAGGGGGGCATTAGAAGAGCAAGTCATTCAGACCCACTGCGTAATCCGTAGCGATAATACTGTAGGATTTGGTATCCTCCCGACTCAGGTCTCGTACATCCCCCATCAGATACTTCTTTAGTCCCAAAATCCATGCTTCCTCATTCTGTGCTTTGAGGATCCGCTCAATGCGGATCCCCTTCACAAATGCTTCGTCGAGAATCCGGGGGCTGGATCCAATCCTTCCTCTGGACCTAGTGACAGCCATTACCTGGACTGTCCTTTTCCCGGATCCAACCACCACCACCTCATCTAGTCGGTCAACGTAACGAGATCCTGATGTTCGGCCTCTCTCTCCACTTCGACACCACATTGATTCCGTAAAGCGGTACTGGCCAAGCTATCCGGACTGGCATTCCAATCTCGCTTGACATGCACCAACTCGTGATTCAACCAACCACGCAGGTGGATCATCACTTTCTGCCGTAACAGTGTTAGGACCGGGGCCTTGCAGTCAATCTCACCTCGCACCTGTCTAATCACCAGATTTGAATTCCCACAAATCACCAACTTTTTTGGATCTTGTCCCTTTAGTAGATCCAAACCCAGCAGGAGCCCGTTATACTATGCTTCATTGACGGTGGGGCCCTCCGCATTAGTGGATCTGGCCCGTACAACTTCCCATCCGGGCAGTCTCCACAGTATTGCACTGTATGCTCCTCCTCCGCGTCGTACGCGAGCGGATCCATCGAAACTCAGGACGTACAGATCCTCATCCACTTGTACCGTCGGGATCGGGGTCTGGATCCGGCGTTTGGGCTCTTTCTTAGGAGCGATCCTAGTCAGCGCCTCATCCATCTTAGCTCGAGGTGTGATGCTCGCGGCCAAGACTCCCAGGATCTCGTCTTCCCCTTTCGAACATTTCACGATCTCCAGTGTCCAAGGCGAGAGTAAAGCTGCCCACTGTCCCAAACGTCCTTGTAACCCGGCCGACTTGAACAGCCAGGCTAGCGTAGAGTGTCGAGTCAGGATCCGGATGGATCTTCCCACTAGCAGGTTGTAATTGAGATCCAACACGCGCAGGAGCGCGAGTATCTCTTTCTCCACCGCTCCGTAGTTCAGTTCATTCGGCTTCAGTGTCCGGCTGACGAAGGTGACTGGATGACAGATCCCCTCATGTTCTTGTACCAGAGCTGCTGAGACTGCCCAGTCACTGGCATAAACTATTACCGTAGGTTGACGTTCCGGATCGAAATGACGGAGGATAGGCGTGGTCGCGATTCTGTTCCTCAGTTCCACGAATGCGTGTTGAGCTCGGATCCACCGAGATTCTGCCTTTTCCATGTTCTGATCCGTCGTCTCTATCCAGACTGGATCCTCTCTCCGTTGGTCCCGGGGTGGATCCAGCTCCTGTTTTAGGTCCTCTTCTGGCGTCGTACTACTTGGATCCCTTCGTGGATCCGACATCTCCAGGGCCAAAGCTTGTTGGATTTTGATCCGGACAGCTGGAGTGGTCATCGCAGCAAAATCTACCTCTCTCAATTCATATAGTACCGCAGCAAACAGTGCGTAATCCTCGATGAACCGACTGTAGTAGTTCAAACTGCCCAAGAAGGATTGCATCGCCCGTAACGACTGTGGGAAGGACAAATCGGCTAATGAAGACAGGTCCTTAGGATTCGCCTCCAATCCCTCCTTGGAAACTCGATGGCCTAAGTAATCCACCTTGCGCATCCCCCAATAGCTCTTTACCACACTGATAGAGAGATTCCACTTAGTACACGCCTCCAGTAGGGATGTCACTCTCTCGCACAACTGATCCCACGATTCCGCCGGGATTAGAATGTCGTCGATATAAGATCTGCGTCCTAAGACAGACGGGGTCCCAGGATCCCCTGGCTCTCCTGTTTCGAATGGATCCACTTCCGTAGGATCTTCCCCGGATCCACCCCTTTCGGGTTCCGGTATTCGGGTGAATCCATAGAGGGCGTTATCGATCAGGCGCTGGTAGATCTGGGGTGCGTTCTTCAATCCGAACGGCATCCGGTTCCACTCGAACAGGCCAAACGGTGTGATGAATGCAGATATCGCGCGAGCTCGATCCGTCATAGTAACCACCCAGAAACCACTGGCCATGTCTAGAGAACAGTACCAGAGTACTTAATCCAAATCTTCTAATAGCTCATTGATTAGGGGCATCGGGTACACCATTAATCGAGTCAGGCCGTTAACTAGCCGGTAATCAATGCACAGACGTATATACACCCCGTTCTTCTTGATTATGATTACCACCGGAGATGCCCACGGGGACGTTGAGAAGCTGATGATCTTGGCTTGCAGCAGGCCCTTAATCAGATCCGACAGTTTCTCTCGGAACTGAGGTGCCACCTTCCGCACCCTTTGAGCGATCGGTTTCGCGTCGCCGACATCGATGTCACATTTGACTCCGCGGGCGGCGGGCGGTAATGCATTACCTTTACCAATCAGCAGATGCCGGCTTTCCCAGATTTTCTGACGTAACCGATCCACTTCTGCGGGCTCGTTTGCCCCTGGATCCACTTGGATATCGTCAATCGTGACCTCCTCTGTGGTCAGTGGTACCTCCGGGATTACCGCCAGGCCATCCCCGAGATCCTCGGCGTGTAGATCCCCGCCTTCATGGTAACAGACTTATTCATCTTCCGTCTTCGTCGGATCCCCCATTGGATCCAAGCACCGCGACCCTCTTTCACCTGGCAGTCCTTCTGTCTTCGGGGGGTCAGGTACCCTGGTATCAGGGAAGCCACCAGTTGGATCTAGTCGATCCTCTAGCGAGTTTAAACCCGACGGTTCTGGTTTGACTAGTGTTGCCACTCTCGATAAGGATCCAGGCACTTTGCCCCATGAAAAGCTAGGTTCCACTCTGGGGTCAGCGGGATTTGGCGATCCGGCTTCAGCCTTCTGCGATCCTTCATCCACCGACCCTGCGTTATCTAGGGGCCGACTCTGGGGATCATCCCCCGTCGTGGATCCAACCTCCACTGTTTGGATCTCAATCCGACGATCCCTCTGCAGGATCTTTCGCGGAGTTGGATATGAAGGCCGATCCACCAAGGGGCCAGTTGGCCCCGCCGGGAGCTCCACCTCTCCGAGAGATTCGATCTCGGTAGTCGCCTCGTACGCCAGATTCTGCCATTCTCTGTAACGACGGGATCCCACTGACACATATCCAGGTCGCCTAGGGATACCGTCCTTCGCCAACCATCGGCCGATCTCCTCATAATGGTCCAGTAATAGTCTCTTGTCGCTGACGTTCGTGACCTGGAGGTATTGTGATCGACCTGGTCCCTGGATTACAGTAGGCACCCATTTCTCGCCCCGAGTGACCCACAGTTTCTCATGTTCCACCCACTTTAACCGATCTGGCAGCTCCCAGGTTTCCCCGGGCTCGATCCAGGTTGTCTTATCCGCCCTTATGATCCTCATCTTCGCTCCATACAACGACCGCCGTCCGCTGAGCTGGATCCGCATCTCGTCAGGGAAAAAAAGTGTCCCATCAGCCAGATCCAACCTCACTCCGGCTGGTACCATGAAATCCATCCCGAGGATGGCGTCTTGACCAGCGAGATCTCCAACCCAAATATCGAACCAGCACACCAAACAACCTGCCAGCGTGATCTTGATCCGCGTTCTCCCATTCGTACGGTACACGCCTTCACCAATCCCAACACAATCTTGGATCCGACTCCCATCCACTTGGCACCCAACCTTACGAGCAAAGGCGGTATCTAGTATAGACACCTCGGCACCACTATCTAGGAGTAGGATTGCTTTTTCATTGTTGATCTTGCCCCCTACCTTGGCTTGTCTGAACCACTTTCCTGGGGCATGGTACTTCCAGTATCCACGGGACTCCCCTGTTAGCAGATCCATGGATCCAACATCCCCAGATCCATAGGATCCAGTGACCAGACAGACCTTAGGTGGATCTGCAGTGACCTCACCCTTGGTAGGCTCAAACCATCGACCATGTTGGCGTTTCTCCCAATAACCACGCGTCTCTCCCCTTTGTAGATCCAGGGTTGAAGAGACTTCGGATCTGGAAAACTCATCCACTTGGCGCAAACTAGAGATCTTGGCAACTGACACTTCATGTAGATCACGTGTATTATCGACTGGATCTAGGGTCCTGCTACCTGGATCTAGCGATGTCTTGCTCACAAATGCATAAATGCAGTACCTAGAACGCTCGGCTCGTACCGGATTCAAACCCGGCGAGCGTCCTAGTTTAACATCTTCTCGGCCACTTCTGGCAACATCCCTCGGTGTTTGGCTGGATCAAACCATTGGCGGATCTGGTTGTAGAATTCTTCCATCGGGCACTTGCCGACGTCGTGAATCTCGCCACACCCGCGACACACATATGTGGTGTAGTGATTTCTCCGTAGTTGCGGATTATCACCCGTCGACAAAGACGTGACACCGCCCAAGTTGTTCAAGCGACGAACCCTCGGTCAGGTGATGTACGGAGACGTCAAGGTGCAAGGGACTCGACGGCGTCACCTCCGAACATTCAACGAGCATTGGATACGGGCATATGTCGCTGAATCCAGGCTGTCCTTATTATTAATAATGGACTGGCCGGATTCGCATTCAGCGGACCATCTACGGTACGAACCCTCAGTGGCGGTTGGGATGAGTTCGCGGAAGACTCAGCGACCCTTGGAAGGCACGTTCACCGTCTGGGACAGGGCGCGGACCGTTAAAGATGCTCATGCGACGGTGCAGACGACGCTTGGCATGCAAGAAGATCCATAACGGATCATTGTTCACTTGATATTTGTATACTTGATTAGGACTTCTTATTAGGAATAGACCCGAAAGGGTAAGCTTAAATACAGAACAGAATTTCCACTCAAGCACACAGAGCGACGTCCGGCTTCAAGGTAAGCGTCAGGTCAAGCTTGTTTGAGTGTGTTATGCCTGTCGGTGAACTCGAAGCTCTGTAGCGAGGGTTCATCCGGCAAGGCCAAGAGACTGTGTATTTTGGCCGATTATTATCGGGAGGTTTTACGTGACGGCTTATTGTTGCCTATTTGCACGACTGGGAGTGCTCGAATTGCCTCCCTTTTATTCTTCCTACTGAGTGTTGAACACTCGGTGATCTTGTAAAAGGCTTACCCGTGCCTGGTACCCTTCCGCTGTTGGGACCACGAGGATTCAAAACACCTGCTAGCTTTGCTCGTGCTAGTAGCGTGTTCTTATTTTTACTGGTTGGCCTATATAAGTAGTTTACAAGGTCCAGTTTGTCCCGGTGCAAGGGCAGAACTGGGGTCTTCAGGTCCGCCCGAACGATCGTTTACTATCCTAGTAGACGTATTGTTGTGGGAACATCCTAACTACATTTGTAGCTAGAGTTCACGTGGGAATTCCAACACCACAACTGGTTCCGCGACCCGGGAACAGATTGTGACCATTGTGAACTGTTTGTATGGCCTTCCAGTTTACGAGCTACCAAGAGAAGAAGAACAAGAAAAAGACAAGAAACATGGCGAAAGGACAACCGACGGTACCAGTTACGCCTGCCAAGTCTGGCGGGGCTTGCAACGAGAGTTCAAGCCCGGCTGCGCGCTTTGCAGCCGCCACCGAGCTTTCAGTGAGCTTCGACGACGAAGCGGACATCGGTCCTGACGCCCACGATTATGAAGATTACGAAGACAAGCGGCCGGCTCCAGAGCCAGGCGCAGCGACGCCGAAGACGGCCACTCTATCATCGGGACTGAGCGGGACGACCAGGTCTCTTTCGAGGAACCTCGCCGACGAGCTCGATGATGTTGCGGGACCGGAACCCGCCTACGAAGATTATGACGATGGGACCGAGGGTTCTAAACCTTCGGTGGCGAGTGCAAAGCATTCAGCACTGCTGAAGGCACCTCGCCCACCTATCAACGGTGATACACCAGCCGCCAAGCGCGTTTTCGACCGCGTACAAGCGCTGATGCAGAATGATAAGTGGATGCAGCTGTTCAAGCCCATCCCCAAGAAAAAAGCCGACTGGCCTGCGCTTGCGCAGGAACTTCAATACCCAGTCAACTCGGTTTCGACTAGCCAAGTCGCCGAGGATTCAGTTTCGCTACTGTTGTCGCTGGGGTTCGAGAACGAGACGTACCCATCGACGATGTCGCTCCAGGATTGGAGTCCACATGAAGCCGGAGCTGCTCTCCAGAAATGGAAGAAGAAGCTTCGGAAGGCGTTTGGCGCTGTTGACATCAATGCCGGAAAGCAGCCTGTGAGTCGACCGATGACTCAAGATGAAGATCCGTCCACGATTCCACTGCCGCCGACACCCCAACGACTCGTTCGTACTCCTCCGACCAAGTGTGGAACTGAGCGTGGTGCCTTTGGCAATACCGAAGCTTCGCCGTACTTTCAAGACTCGCACATGGTTACGCCACGTTCGGAGAGCCGTATGCAGCGTGTTTACGCTGGCAACGAAGGTTCGTTCGGTCGCCGAGGTGGTCCGCGAGCTCCCAAAGGTGGTGCCGGACGTCGTCATGTCGACAGCGTTGGTTCGTCCAGTGACGATGACATTTTGGTGCGTACATTCGACGAGAAAGATCCTCAACTCGAGTTGATGCGCCAGATGAATGAGCTAGCGACGCTGAACGACGTGGACCCGACACCGAGGATTGAAATGGCGTCGCACCGACCATTGGATCGCATCACGCCGTTCTCAGGCTCTCGCAACAAGAGCGAGAACTGTATGCAGTGGCTCCGTGGGTTCGTCTATGAAATGACTGGAACCCACACAGATGCCGACAAATGGTGCATTCCATTTGAGCTAAGTCTCCGGAACGGAGCCATTCATTGGTTCCGTCAACTTCCGAAGAAGACGAAGCGCAAGTGGAAGCTGTTGAGCGACGCGTTCATCCGCTACTACTGCTCGCAGTTCACTCAGACGGCACTGTCGCGTTACTACTCCGCCAAGCGGGAACGTAATGAACACCTGTGTGACTACATAAACAGGCTGAATGGCTACGCTCGGACCGCCCGTCTACACTTTGAGAAGAGTGGTCGCGACGCGAAAGAACACGTACAGCAGTTCCTAGCAACATGCGATGATGACAAGCTGGCGGAGAGTCTCTACCACGCTCGAGTCGCCGACATTCACGAGCTCGAAGAAATCATCGAAGATGTTCTCAAGGGCAAGGAGAGGATGGCCAAGCGTGACAGTGAGTACCGATACTCCAAGAGTCGTGACGCGCGACGTGACGATGGGTACGCCCGCAACAATCGGCGTGATGACCGTCGCCGCGATGACAACCGCAACAAACCAAGAGTGACACTCATTGAAGCCACGGTGGACGACCTACTAGCTGAATTAGAAGGTCGTGAAGCTGCTCAAGGGGGCAACGAGTATTCAAACGAAGATCCGAACGCTTACAACGATGTCCAAGACGAGTACAACGACTTTCAGCCCGATAATACGGATGGTGATTTCTCATTGGATGAAAACGACCGATACCTCGCCGCTGCTAACGAAAATGAGCGCCGTGCAGCTGCTGAAGGCACATACGCACGTTCAGACAACCGTCAACCGCGTGGAAACATGCCTGATCGCGAGAATGGCTTCAATCAAGATCGCCGAAGTAGTGACCGTGGGTTCAATCAGGACCAACGCGGTCGACGTGACTTCAACCGCGACAACCGACGCCCACAGTACGGACCATGCGCGGTGTGCGGTGGCATGAGTCACTCAGCCCACTACTGTAACAAGCGATGCAAGTTCTGCAAGCAGCTCCACGATGCTGGACAATGCGAACTTTTCCGCAACTTCCAAGACCTTGCCAAATTCGTGCGCACTAAAGGCACGAAGGAGGAACTCCCGCCAGAGCTCAAGGCCGTCGTTCAAGAACGTCATTTAAACTAGGCAGCCCGCCAACTACAACTGGGTTGGTCCCTATCGGGCTGCCACAGTTAACCGAGCCTTCAATGGAAGCAGAGTGTATCTTTGCTTTCATGGGGCAGAGTGAATGACCTGATAAATACGTAACAAGTGTGAACGCGACGGAAAATGAAAAGGAGAGGAGTAGAATCCTCGGTGGAGGTGTTGGAGAGAGAGTGGAGTGTGCTGATACTGATGAGGGCATCAGCGAGGGTTCGTTCGGCTTGGTGTCGAGTGCAGCGCGAGACGAGCCCAAGGGTCATTCCAAGATGATGAAGTTGAACCCTGGCGAGAGACAGGGGTGGTGGTCAGCCAAGAAATTCGACCGACGGATTAGAATGAGAGCTCTGGTGCAAGGCGCTGTGAACGACCAGGGAACGAGGATTCTCCTCGACACGGGAGCGAACGTTAGTGTGATCACTGACGCCTTTGCTAAGAAGTTGCGACTCCGAGATGTACCCGATCACGGACGCCGCATTGACATTCAAGGTATTAACGAAAGCAAGGTGTCTACGACGCGGCGAGCGTGCGTCAAGATTACGCTCGGATGGGAGATGGTGTACGAGTTTGAGATGTGGGTAATGGCGCATAGTGCAGGCGTCGACGTGGTACTCGGGACCGACTTTATGATCCCAGCTGGGATCCGGTTGGACCTGTTTCACGGCGTGGCGCAATTGCCGCACGAAGTTCAAATTCCACTAATCAAGACCAAAAACATGATCGACAGCGAAGAGTACGGCTCCCATGGTAACGCCGGGCCGCCCGAACGTTTGGACATTCAAGCGCACGAGTGGCGAGAATATCGACTAGCGAAGCGCCAAGTCGGGCTGGAGGAACACGTACTGTGGGTTCGTCGAACGAACAAGCTAATCCCGTCAGTGACGAGGTTTCGACGTGGACGGCCTCAGAGCATTCGATTGACCAACGTGTCTGATCGAACTGTGTACCTGCCAGCACATGACTCGATCGCGATGTGGATTCCAGATGGGGATTTGCCACGAGGTGACGGCTACGTGCGTCTGGAGTCAAAGAAGTACCAGGACTGGCAAGTGTTGACCTACGAAGGCTGCAGAGACCGCGAGCTCTTTCAGCGTGAATGTGAAATCTACGAGCAATGGCTTGCAACTCAGCCGTCGGCAGTTGATCGACCAAGCTATCCAGAACCCAGTGGGGTGATAGCACGACCTCTAGAAGACTCGCTAGTGGATTTTAGTGATCGTTTGACGTGTGCAGAGCGCTGGGCACGGATCCTGGAAGAACGTGAACGAGTGGAAGCCTGTCTGGCGTCTGGGGCGACAGCCGGGGATTCGGCCGACGGTCAGCCTTCCGCAGAACCTTTGGACACGTACACGACAACCCATGGCGGAGGCAATAACGCGAACGAAGCCTCGGTAGTGCGTACACACGAACTACTGAGGCCGGTAAACGTGGTACATACGCCAACGAGTGTTAGTGTCCAGTCAGGGGAGACCACGGAAGCGACAAGCAACGGCACTGGATTGAATGGAGTCACCCGTTTTGACGAAGCTGTCCCGGCCTTGTGTGTCACCAAATCTGCGAACGAGACATCGGTGGTTGATCCAGAGGATGCAGGTATCGCGCAGAAGGTGTTGAGTACGGCACCGAGTATTCATTGCAAGATTGGTGCGAATTCAGAAAGGTCAAGACAGCGGCAGAACGAGGAGCTGAGCAAAAGTCAACAACCCAACATGTCGGCGGCCCGCACATTCACTATTGCGAACGACGACTCGGCAGATGGCCCAGAGATGGGAAACCAGGATGGGAAGGAGATGGACTCAGTACCGACTGTTGAAATCAAAGCGGATGCCGATGTTGAGTCAAGGGAAAAGTCCGTAGCGACGTTGGACGGAACGTACATCTCGGTTGCTCGAGTGTTAACGACAGAAGGAAATGAAGCAACGGAGGGTACAAGAAATGACTTCTACGAACACCCAGCTAACAACATTGGCTTGGAAGACTACGCGAAGGAGCTGGCATTCCTGCCGGACCTGACCGAAGAGATAAACACGACAATTGACTACACTGCGTCTAATATTGCTGATCCTGAGCTGTCGACTGATCGCCGAGAACGTCTGGTCGCGACGCTGAAGAACCACGAGCACATCCTGATTGCTAGTGGTAACGCACTACCGCCGCCAGCCTACGGCGCGGTATGCGATATCGACACACAGGGGCACGCTCCAATTAAACAGCGTGCCCGGCGCGTGCCGCTACGATTTCTCGGCAAGCTGTACGAGCTGTTGCGCGCTTTATTGCGTGCAGGACTGATCGTCTTTTCAGACAGTCCATGGGCATCGCCGATCGTGATTGTGATGAAAAAGAACGGGCTGGACATCCGGCTCTGCATTGATTACAAGATGGTGAATGCAATCACCGCGATCATGGAGTATGCGATGCCGCTAGTCGACGATCTGTTGACCGATCTCGAGCACTACCTATGGTTCTGCTCGTTGGATGCTGCAAGCGGCTTCTGGGCGGTCATGATGACCTTGCGAGCGCGTAAAGTGTCGGCGTTCGTCTGCGCACTTGGACATTTCGAGTGGTTACGCATGCCCTTCGGGTTGAAGAACGCGCCGATGATCTACCAGCGTATGATTGACAACGCACTCTGGGGGTTCGTTCAACCTAAAGCAGGTTGGTTTGAATACTCGGAGAGGATGCGTTTAGCTGAAGAACAGGCCAAGGAACGTCGTGGGCCAAGCGCCGAGGGTTCGTTTCAAACGAAGTTCGCGGCAGACCGCGAAGCACCGGTAGAGACCGACCCTGTACTACAACTCGTCAACAGCCCCGTCGCTGACATGTTTACGAACGGGGAACCAGACGAATCCTCGCTGGTACCTGTATTTGGTCGACGGTCGTTTGTGGATGACATTTGCTTCGGTGGCGAGGATTTCGACAGCTGCCTGGCGACGCTGGACCGATTGCTGGCAAGATTTGCACAGTGTCGGATCAGCATTAGCTTCACCAAGAGCATCTTCTGCCAACCCAAGGTGGACTTTCTGTCACATAAAATTTCGCCAGAAGGCAT
Source organism: Phytophthora betacei (assembly GCA_011320135.1). Taxonomy (NCBI): domain Eukaryota; phylum Oomycota; class Peronosporomycetes; order Peronosporales; family Peronosporaceae; genus Phytophthora; species Phytophthora betacei. The sequence goes on from JAANHX010000382.1 coordinate 445,620, forward strand.
CAGGGCTGACCCCAAGAAGCTTGCGGCCATCACCGAGCTTTCGTTTCCAACGAGCAAGAAGGGCATGCAGTCGTTTCTTGGAGCGGTTAATTACTACAGTCGCTTCATTCAAGACTTCGCGGTCTACGGTGCGGCGCTGTACCAGCTCAAGGATGAAGACTTTGCCGTTGAAGGTGGCCTTTCTGTGGCACGTCGTTTCTTCGAAAAGTTGAAGACGAGTGTTTCACATTCACCCATCCTCAGGCACTTCGATCGGTCGAAAGAAATTCACGTCATGCTCTTTGCGAATGAATGGGCGTTGAGCACTACGCTAATGCAAGAACATGAAGGCAAGTTACACCCCGTACGGTTCCTCGGTCGGGTGCTTAAGGAAGCCGAGATGAACTACCATCCTGCTGAGAAGAAAGTTTTGGCGTTACTTCTGCTGTTGAAGATCTGTTACGTCCAGCTGGCAGGAAAGACGCTACATGTCTATACACGATTCTCGACGTTAGAGTGGGTGCATAAGTCGAAGTCTCTCTTCGGACGCGCGGTCCAGTTCGCAGTGCTGCTATCGCAGTGGCACCTGAAGGTGCAGCGCGTGAAGGAGAAGGATGTTGCCTTCGCGCAGCTACTGCAGTCAAGCGTCACGAGCTTCGTCGACTTGGAAGACTCGCTCGCGCCGGTGGCACCTCCACACAAGGGTTCTCCGACTGTTCGAATGGACCCCGCGTTGTTGTACGCCAAGCTTTCCCGTAATTACAGCGGATTCGTCATGTCTTTTGACAGATCAGCGAAGACAGAGAAGTACGGTGGATACGGGAGTTGTTCATGGGTGCTGTGGAGCCTTCCTGAGTGGAAGGTAGTGATTGCTGCAAACGCTTACCTCTCGGCTACCACGGTGAATGAGGCAGAGTATACAGGTATGATAAACGGTGTCAAGGCTGCTATTGCGCACGGTGCCGAGGATTTAGTCATCGTTGGTGACTCAAGGCTCGCGATTCAACAATCACTAGGGGTGATCGCATGCAGGAAGGAAACTTTGCTAGCGCTGCTGAATACTCACAAGGAACTCACGGTCAAGCTTCGATCAGTTAAATATCTTCACGTTGTACGAGAATACAACGCTGCCGCGGATTCGTTAGCCACTGAAGCGCTGGAATCGAAGGTCAGTCGGGTAATCTTGGCTGAAACTCGCAAGTCGGAATTGGCATCGCTGAATCGCATCCAGGAAATGATCTACGAACCGGATGAAGACTCGGTAGATGTTTCGTCACGTGGAACAGAGCGTCAAGTACATGTACTGTCAGGCAGCGAATCTTCAAAGTGGAAAACTTTCGAAAATTTCGTGGTTGATTACAGCTCACCAAAGTGCGATTATGGTAATATGGCAGTGATGACTCGGCGACAGACGAAAGCCAAGAAACGCGTCAGGTTTGCAGATGAACACTCGGAGGATGTCTCAAAAGCTCAAGAACAGCATGAAGAACGACGAGAGACGTCCACCGAAGATTCAATCGGTGATGATTTGCCAGACCATCCTCACAAAACTGTACCAGCGGCATTTCCCGATGCGGAAGATGTTGACCCAGTAGCGATACAGCGGGAACGACGCAGACGGATACTGGTGGCACAAGACGAGGATCAGAAGTGGTTTAACATCAAGAAAGTGCTTCAGGGCCAAGCAGAAGAGCTGAGTTACAAAGAAGCTCGAGATGCCTGGAAGTATGCTGACCGGTTCGTATTGTCAGAAGACGGCGTGCTTCACTATCTTGGATTGAATCGTCGGTACGACCACGGTTGGCAAGAGGAGACCAAGCTGCGGCTTGTGGTACCAACAACGATGATTCAAGAGGTCTTGCAGAACTGTCACGACTCGCTGGAAGGAGGACATCAAGGTGTGGTGAGAACGTTCCATCGCGTTAAGTCCGATTATTACTGGATCGGCTTGTACGCTGACGTGGAGAAGCATGTGAAGTCATGTTCAGATTGCAGCTCGAGTAAAAGCCGTCCGCAGCTTCGTGGATACTCACCTGGCAACGTACTAGCCGAACGACCTTTCCAGATCGTCTCGATGGACTTCGTGATCCCACTACCGAAATCTCGCAGGGGCAACACGGCGTTGCTCCTATTTCAGTGCTCGTTCACGGGATTCGTTATTGCCAAGGCTATGTCAGATACGACTGCACTGATTGTTCCCCAAGTGTTCGAAGAATGTGTGTACCGACGGTTCGGAGCCCCGTCATTAATAAGGCATGACCGCGACCCACGCTTCATGAGCGAGGTGTTCCAAGCGTTCGCAGAGATGATGCAGTCAAGATCAAGAGCGACTTTGAGCTATCGGCCACAGGCTAATGGACAGCAGGAACGCTCGGTGAAGTCAGTGATGGGGTCCGTACGGGTGTACGCGGAAGACCCTCTACAGCAAGATTGGGACGAAATCGCGGAGAAGCTAGTATTTGCTATTAATACTTCTCAAGACACTACGAGGAAGGAAACGCCGTTTTACCTCGTTCATGGTTGGGATGCGCAGTCGACGTTGCGGGCAATGTCGTCATCACTCAAACGAGGACTCGGCAAGCAGTCTGACGCGCTGGCATGGCGGCGTGAGATCAATCGACAACATGAGGTTGCCCTCACTATGGCCAAGGATTATCAGGCTGTAGAAAAGGAGCGAAGGGCTAAAAAGCATAATGATGCTCTGAGTCGACTGGAAAAAGCTGCTGTACCTCAACCAAGTGGAAACGAACACTCGGCGGACCCCCTAGAAGCTTCAGAAGAGATGGAAGATCCTGCAAGAGCCCCACCGAGATCTCTTTTTGAGATTGGGAGCCGGGCGTGGTTGTACATGGAACGCGTCAAACCGGGCTTGACGAAGAAATTAGCTCACCGATGGCATGGACCTTTTCGGATCAAGCGCAAGGTGGAAGAGTTTGCGTACGAGCTGGAATTGCCTGACCGAAGTGGGTATCGCTTCTACCCAGTAGTGCATGTGGCGAGACTCAAGGCTGTCAACGAGTTCAACAGTCGACCGAACACTCGGTTGGTACTAGACGCGACTAATGAAGCAAGACTCGACTTCGATGAGGAACTGTTGCCTGAGGACAGCTGGGAACCAGATCAAGTTGCCGGTGAATATGAAGTCGAGGCCATCCTCGACGACAGAACACCACTGTCGACGAGCACGGAGCGTGCTGTACGCGAGTTCAAAGTCAAGTGGGTTGGTTATGAAGATCCAACTTGGGAGCCAGCATTCAACTTGTCATGTGGAGGGCTGCTGTACGACTATTTGCGAGCCAAGAAGAGCGAGAATCGGCTGCAGATGGCGCAAGTGGCGGACAAAGACTAGCGTGACTGGATCACGTGTGAACTGTCCACAGGGCGATGCAGCCTGTGGTAACAGACGAAAAACGTTACTGCAACAACAAATTGTATATGCATTTGAAGAACAACATGAACATGATTACGCTGTGGAAGTGGATTAAGAATAAGAAAACATGAATGCCGACCGGAGAGCGACCACTGAAAACGAAGTCGCGCGAGACACCTCAACAGTTAGCTGAGATGCTGGAGAACGTCGTAGAACGTGCAGCGAAGGTTCAAATCGATTCCAAGTGCCTGGCCGCGGTGGCCAAGAGTGCCAACGAAGTCGACTCGCCACTCTCCTTCTCCTCTTCATCAGGAACCTGAGCCTCGGCAGCTGGAGCTGAAGCAGGACCCTGCGAATCCTCGGTACCAGCTTCAACAGGAGCAGCAGCCAGAGCGGGACGTGGAGTACCCGGTGGCGAGTCAAACAACGAACGCCAGGTCGGAGTAAGTTCGGTTGAATCGAGAGACGGGTCAACGATCACGCTTCGGTACACATCCACGAAACGCGTACCACGAGGATTGAAAAACTCCGGATTACGCTGGCACGGGAAGTACGTGGTGTTGTACGGGTGCTGATGCGGTGCATTCATCCATCCAGTACGCCATGGCTGACGAGCGTCGAGAGCCGGAACTTCGGAAAGCCAGTCAGATGTCCGAGGTGCGAACGACAAGTTTTCAATGGGGTACCACGGCTTCGACGGCTCCAAAAGCAACTCGGGACGAATGAATGACACGCCGGAAGCACTAGATGAAACCGAGTCACGACTCCACGCCATGTACTGCTCACGGTACTTGTTACGAAGACGATCGGCACGACGGTCGCGCTCACTGAAGAGCTTCTTTAACACAGCTCTCAGTTCCTTCAAGCGTTCCTTGTCGTGGCCGACCTTTTTAGCTTCTTCAGCGAGACCTCGTTCAATACCAGCTAACGGAAGCCAGTGGAGACGCTCCCACAATGCGAACCCGAGGTCACCTTGCTTCCCGCCGTCACCCCGAAGGTTCGCCCAGATCATCTTGAGACGGGTCTCAATCGGAGCACGCTTGGAGATGGGGACGCTTGGGTTGAAGTCGACAGTGTCAAAGAGACAAGCTTGAAGAGGATAGAGCTGCCGAAGTTGCTGGTACGGGTGATCAGGATGCGAGTAATCAAAGAACGCTTGGAGACCCTCCAACGTTGTACGCACGGTCACCTCACCAGCTGGTTCGGGAAGCGTTAAGCTCAAGAGTCGCTCGAAACACTTCTTGGCGCCTGCATCGGTAAACTCCATGTCCACATACGGAAGAACCCACGGTGGCAGGGTGGACGAAGCCGGCACCGTAGGGCGAGTACCAGATAACACTCGGTGAGGCAACGGTTCAACCGACGGTGCACCACCACGACGCGGCACCGAAGTGTAAGTTGCCGTAATCATGCGTCCAGGTCCAGCATCGAGAGTCCAAATAGGCGGACGAGGAGACACTGGAACAGGAAGAGAAGATGCTGGTGCCGGAGGACTTGCTGGTGGCGAAGGAGGCGGGCCGGCAACGATGATTGGGGAAGTCATCATCGGCGAAGGATTTGGCCGAGGTGGAGTCGGAGGACGAGCTGGGCCAAGATTACTCCAGTTCCTATTTGAATCTTCAACATCTTCGTCACCGAGTATGCTTGAATGATCGGTGGGGGGGCGGAACATCACCGCCACCACTGGGAGCATCAGGAGAGTCATCCACCGAAGGTTCATTGTCATCCACGTCATCTCCATGGTCGTCATCAGCATTCCCATCGTCATCAATCTCCATCGAAAAGTCGGGCGAGGACACGCTTGGTACATCAGCCGTGGGAACAGTCGGAACCGACTTTGAAGACACGGAAGCTAGTGGAGCAGCTTCAACAGGGGCAGACCCTGCTGTAGAAACCACTCCCGAGACTTCAACTGCCTTGGACGTCGCGGCAGACGCCGAAGCAGACTTGCCTTGTGGGACAGTTTGGTCCGACTCTTCACCTTCGTCACTTGAGCCAAACATGAGCCGCATTTGCTCGGCCTCGCGCAGAGCTTCTTCAGCAGCACGTATGTCGGCTGGAGAAGGTGAAGGCGTGGAAGCTGGTGGCTTGGCCACATCGTGTGGACCCTGAGGCGGGGGCGAAGGCGCGTCAGGAGAACCGGGAACATCGTCGTGATCCCCAGGGTTCACATCCTTACCCGAAGGCTCTGTAGCAGTTTCTTGAACCGAAGGGACGCTACTTGGATCAGCAGTCCCCATGTCCACGTCACTCCGGTCGCCACTGAGGTCGATCACGGCGGGAGTAGAAGAAGACGTCGACGTAGGAGGTGGCGTCCATGAGCTTGGAGAAGACGGTACAGACTGGGACCGAGTCTTCATATGACGTCGGGGCGACTTAGCAGGAGAATGAGGACGAGGTTTCTTGCGCTTCTTCTGGGCCGCCTTCTTCCACGCCTTCGGACCGAACAGCGATCGACGAGCCGACTTGGGCGTTGAAGTATCGGCAGGTGGCGCATCACCGAGACCGGCAGCTGCCATCGAAGTACTGGCCTTGTCCGTTGGGATTGGAGCCTTGTCTTCGTCAGAGTCTTCCGACTCGTCGTCCGAATCCTCGCCACCTGGTCTAAGACGCTTATGGGATTTCCCATGGGCCACTTGGTGAGCAGCCTTGGCCAAAGCCGCAGGAAGGGCTTGAGGATCGTCCGAAGACGCGGTGGCAGACTGAATCCGACGCAAAGCGACTAACGTCTCCTGATCCAAGTCCAGCGCGTCCAGGTCCAGCTCACCCGCAGTCAGACCTATCACGAAGGATTGTGAACGAACGTTAGTTGCTGAACACACGGTGGAAGGAGCGACATTAAGAGCGTACCTTCAACAGCTAGACGAAGTACCTCGGGATCCATCCCTGCCAGACTCACGTGTGCACGGAGGGTACGATTCGCTTGAAGGAGCCGAGTGTTACGGTCTTGCTGGTTCTCGAGGACCTTGAGCGTGTCGTTATCAACATACTTGCCCTGGGCAAGCTTTACCAGAAGGAGGTGGAGCTTCCGAGTCTGCTCGGTATTCGCTCCAATAGAAGACTTGTACACCTCGCGTTCGCGAGCCAGCTTCTTTTGCAAAGTGCTGATGAAAACGTCCCGAGCTTGAACCTCGCAGTGAAGACGACTCAAATCCTCTGCGTGTCGCTCCATAGTGGCTTGAACAGTGGCGAGCATGGCGTCGTTCTTGGCGTTCGACTCGCGGAGGAACTTGACATTGTGGTGAAGGGCTTCAATCTCAGCGTTGGCAGCCTTGAGGAACGCCTCCGCGTTCTCACGAGCCATGATTTCGGGTGCCACCGAACGTATGGCAGCAGCAGCCTCGGACTGAGCAAACCGCAACTGACGCTCCAAGTCAGCAACTCGTTCGGGTAACGCCGACAGCGCATCAGGAACAGGTTGTACCGCAGCGAGGACATCATCGAAACCAACAGCAGTCTCGAGGCGACGTTGAGTGTGTATATCGCCGTGGAGAGGAGGCACAACGCTGAGCTGCGCTTGGTGACGAGCCATTGCAGTCAAGTAAGGGATTATCGAGGTCATCATGTGATCGACCGATGCCTCCGTACTTTCAGCCAGCATGGCGCGCAGCGAATCTTCGGTGAGTGGTGGGGGACCACCAGCTGAGGCAGGAGGAGCAGCAGGAGCCATCTCCGCGGGTTCAGCGACGACGGGGAGTGCTGCAGGAGCTACCGCAGGGAGTGAAGAGTCCGGGGCAGCGGGCGCCGGAGGGTCGGTTGATAACGCTGCTGTCGGAGGAAGTGCAGCAGACTGAGGGGCGTTCGAACCCTCGGTCTTGCCCTCCTGAGAAATAAGTCGAGTGATACGAGGTGATGAGCAAGGTACCGATGATTCAGGAGAAGGATGGGCTTACGTACCTCCAGCTGCTCACGTTCGCGACGTCTACGAGGATTGAGACGCTGAAAAGCGTCGGACACGGCTCGATTCAGACGCTTGGACATACGGTGGCGAGATGGTGAATTGAAGAATGAAGAAATGTCACAACGGGCACCAGTACCGTGGCTTCCATTGCGACAGGGGCAGTTGTGGTGTAGTGATTTCTCCGTAGTTGCGGATTATCACCCGTCGACAAAGACGTGACACCGCCCAAGTTGTTCAAGCGACGAACCCTCGGTCAGGTGATGTACGGAGACGCTAAGGTGCAAGGGACTCGACGACGTCACCTCCGAACATTCAACGAGCATTGGATACGGGCATATGTCGCTGAATCCAGGCTGTCCTTATTATTATTAATGGACTGGCCGGATTCGCATTCAGCGGACCATCTACGGTACGAACCCTCAGTGGCGGTTGGGATGAGTTCGCGGGAGACTCAGCGACCCTTGGAAGGCACGTTCACCGTCTGGGACAGGGCGCGGACCGTTAAAGATGCTCATGCGACGGTGCAGACGACGCTTGGCATGCAAGAAGATCCATAACGGATCATTGTTCACTTGATATTTGTATACTTGATTAGGACTTCTTATTAGGAATAGACCCGAAAGGGTAAGCTTAAATACAGAACAGAATTTCCACTCAAGCACACAGAGCGACGTCCGGCTTCAAGGTAAGCGTCAGGTCAAGCTTGTTTGAGTGTGTTATGCCTGTCGGTGAACTCGAAGCTCTGTAGCGAGGGTTCATCCGGCAAGGCCAAGAGACTGTGTATTTTGGCCGATTATTATCGGGAGGTTTTACGTGACGGCTTATTGTTGCCTATTTGCACGACTGGGAGTGCTTGAATTGCATCCCTTTTATTCTTCCTACTGAGTGTTGAACACTCGGTGATCTCGTAAAAGGCTTACCCGTGCCTGGTACCCTTCCGCTGTTGGGACCACGAGGATTCAAAACACCTGCTAGCTTTGCTCGTGCTAGTAGCGTGTTCTTATTTTTACTGGTTGGCCTATATAAGTAGTTTACAAGGTTCAGTTTGTCCCGGTGCAAGGGCAGAACTGGGGTCTTCAGGTCCGCCCGAACGATCGTTTACTATCCTAGTAGACGTATTGTTGTGGGAACATCCTAACTACATTTGTAGCTAGAGTTCACGTGGGATTTCCAACACCACACGTAGAAGCAATGATCCCCGGGATGACCTTTCTTGCCACACTTCTCACAGACCAGATGTTTCTAGCATCCAGATTCTGTGTGCTTCCGGGATCCGCACTGCGAACATCTGACTTGTGCTGTCCCGTCCATGAGATCTCGGGATCTGTACATCCCACGGTCCCCGGGTACGGTATCGCCCGATCGAGAGTTGTCTCCAGTCTTCGCCGTACGATCGTTGGGTGCAGTGAGACAGACTCGGCGGTAATCTTCAGGGTCGGGGTCCGAGCCGTCGGATCCTGATTCAGTTCCTGAGTCAGGCGCCGTGACTTGGTGGACACGTCGAGCTGGGGCCGTGGGCGTCGGAGCCTTTTGGCGATACTTGCCGGATCCGACCGCCTTCTTCTTCTGGCGGTGTTTCGCGCGATCCACTGCCCGCAGCACTTCTTCAAGCTCATCTGCGTCGGGAAGACGTAACAGGGTCAGCCTGTCGGCCAGATCCACGTCTCCCAACGTCTCGATGAAATGATCCACATGTTCCCGCAGTACCTTGGATCCCCCATCCTTGATCTTCAACTTGGTCCGTAGACCGGCCATATTTAGTCGATGCAGATATTCTAGCGGGGATTCATCCGATCTGCGGCGAGAATGGTAATATTGTCGTGCCACCGACACTCCCAATCCGCAGTACTGGGTCTGGAAACTGCGCAGCAAATCTGGCCACTTGTTCCTAGTGGATCTGCCCAGCTGCCGATACCAGTTCCTGGCTGGCCCCGCTAGCAGATCCGCAAAAGTCAAACACTTCTCAGCATCCGACGCTTGGTCTCTCATGAGGGCCGACTTGACTTTGCTGATCCATGTTCTCGCTCGGTCCTCATCTTGATCCTTGCCCGTGAACTCCTTCAGATCCGATATGGCTGAGATCCGTACCCTCTGGATCATGGACGATCCACCTGCCCCGGCTGCGGCTGTTGCTACCACCGCTGACGAAGGGGATGGGCCATCCAGATCATCTGGGTCGAACTCATCATGGGAGTTGTCTCCTTCCACGGACTCCATCTCCACGTCTCGTGCTCCATGTTCGTGGAGCACTTGCGCTTGTGGCACGGGCGCTCTCATACCCTATTCGGCCAGGAAACGACTCATCGCAGCTTCGAAGTGTCGCTGTAGAGTGCCCGAGGAAGTGTCGGAAGAACCTGTGGCCGTCTGGTCCACTGGCGAGTCAGGATCCGTGCGGCGATTACCTTGAGCCCGATCTGACGATAACCCCACTGGCTTCTTGCCGGATCTGGCTCGATCCTGGCTGGATTGTATCAGATCACGGGTAGGGCGTACTGGATCCCGAGTCTTCGCGTTCAGAAGGACTTCCTGTCCCCGAATCCTCGCCCGCGCTTCCAGCATGGATGCCCCGGAGGGTCCTAAAGTCATGCGTCGGGGCTCGGACGACGTGTCTGACCCATCCTCAGCCGCGGATTCGTAGTTCGAGGACGCAGCTTGGCTGATCCTCGGTGACGACACTGGATCCATAGTGCGCGACCTTTCTCCGGTGATGGACTTAACTCTGGTAAAGAGGTCCCGCGTCGCGGACACTATGAGATCCAAGTCTAGCTCGAAGATATCCTCTGCGTCGAACACACCAGCTACGATGCCTGACTCCGTAAGCAAACGTAATAGATCTTTGACTGCCACCAACTTGTTCGCCGTTTTCGTTGGTGCTCTCACCGGTTCCCTTGGATCTTCGATCTGTCGTGGATTCAGGATCCGCATGACAGGATCTTGATGCAGAAAATCGCGTAGAGCTTGGTGGCGATACACAAACTCGAGATCCTTGTCGGACCAGCTTGACCTGGATCCAGCTTGGTCTTCTTCCGACTCTGGAGCTTGCATCTTCTTCCGCGTAGTCTTACTCGTTTTCGTCTTCTTTCTCGTTTCTTCGACTAGCGGGGTTGGGTTTAGGTACAGTGTTGGCTTAACCGGTGAATCTGCAAATGCATACCGTTTCGCCTTCACTTTCCCTTGTTCTGTTAGCGGATCTTGACGCAAGTCAAGATCCGCAGGGGTCCCCGAGGAACCTGGGGGGGATAGAGAGGTTTCTCTTCTAGATCCGGATCCGGATCCACCTCTCTTCCGTCGACAGAGTTCCTCCCAAACCTCCATCGATCCGCAGATCTTGTTTCATTCAGCAGCGTCTTCGTCGATCCGACCTCCGACGACGCCTCTTCCCCTGGCTCAATCTTCACTTGAGCATCTTCTTGGGACTCACGGTGAAATCCCGAGTCACCAAAAGATCCGGGCACGCGCACCATTGTGGTGTAGCGGGATCAGCAAAATCAGCGAGATTGCCGGATCCAACTTACCAACTGCGTCCAGACACCGACTAACGGAGGGGGTCCCCCGATGATCCGTGTTCTGCTGAACTTTCCTCACCTTGTGTACCCGTCGGTAGGGCGGGATCTTGCTCTCTCGGTAACTTCCGAAGAGTTCAAGTGGTGAAGCTTGAGTGTCTTGGCGAGACGTGGGGATGGGGTGGAGCAGCGGTGGTAATATCTTCACTCTGCGTCCGTGGTTGGTTCTGGGTCCTAAGCGAATATTCGAGCGTATGGATCCGGGGCCTAGATCGTGGATCTGGCCGTAGGGTTGCCTTGCGGGTGTGTCCCTTGCCCTTGCGTTTCCTTTTGCGTCGTACTTGCCGCATCCTGTGACGGGATCTTGAGAGTTGAGACCTTCTAGGGTAAACCCGGCCAAGTAGTAAATCCGGTTAACCTGTCGGATCTGCACGTGTAAAGGAAAAGCTCACTAGGTTGTAGGAGCTGGCCAATGTATTATCCAGTTATCACTACCAACACTAGATTCGCAATCCTTAACCTTCTCCGAGCTCGTACGGCCAATGTAGTTCCGGTTCTTGAGGGCAGGAAGGCACTTGTATGGTGTAGTGATTTCTCCGTAGTTGCGGATTATCACCCGTCGACAAAGACGTGACACCGCCCAAGTTGTTTAAGCGACGAACCCTCGGTCAGGTGATGTACGGAGACGCTAAGGTGCAAGGGACTCGACGACGTCACCTCCGAACATTCAACGAGCATTGGATACGGGCATATGTCGCTGAATCCAGGCTGTCCTTATTATTAATAATGGACTGGCCGGATTCGCATTCAGCGGACCATCTACGGTACGAACCCTCAGTGGCGGTTGGGATGAGTTCGCGGAAGACTCAGCGACCCTTGGAAGGCACGTTCACCGTCTGGGACAGGGCGCGGACCGTTAAAGATGCTCATGCGACGGTGCAGACGACGCTTGGCATGCAAGAAGATCCATAACGGATCATTGTTCACTTGATATTTGTATACTTGATTAGGACTTCTTATTAGGAATAGACCCGAAAGGGTAAGCTTAAATACAGAACAGAATTTCCACTCAAGCACACAGAGCGACGTCCGGCTTCAAGGTAAGCGTCAGGTCAAGCTTGTTTGAGTGTGTTATGCCTGTCGGTGAACTCGAAGCTCTGTAGCGAGGGTTCATCCGGCAAGGCCAAGAGACTGTGTATTTTGGCCGATTATTATCGGGAGGTTTTACGTGACGGCTTATTGTTGCCTATTTGCACGACTGGGAGTGCTTGAATTGCATCCCTTTTATTCTTCCTACTGAGTGTTGAACACTCGGTGATCTCGTAAAAGGCTTACCCGTGCCTGGTACCCTTCCGCTGTTGGGACCACGAGGATTCAAAACACCTGCTAGCTTTGCTCGTGCTAGTAGCGTGTTCTTATTTTTACTGGTTGGCCTATATAAGTAGTTTACAAGGTCCAGTTTGTCCCGGTGCAAGGGCAGAACTGGGGTCTTCAGGTCCGCCCGAACGATCGTTTACTATCCTAGTAGACGTATTGTTGTGGGAACATCCTAACTACATTTGTAGCTAGAGTTCACGTGGGATTTCCAACACCAAAACTGGTGCCGCGACCCGGGAACAGATTGTGACCATTGTGAACTGTTTGTATGGCCTTCCAGTTTACGAGCTACCAAGAGAAGAAGAATAAGAAAAAGACAAGAAACATGGCGAAAGGACAACCGACGGTACCAGTTACGCCTGCCAAGTCTGGCGGGGCTCGCAACGAGAGTTCAAGCCCGGCTGCGCGCTTTGCAGCCGCCACCGAGCTTTCAGTGAGCTTCGACGACGAAGCAGACATCGGTCCTGACGCCCACGATTATGGAGATTACGAAGATAAGACGCCGTCACCAGAGCCAGGCGCAGCGACGCCGGAGACGGCCACGCTATCATCGGGGCTGAGCGGGGCGACAAGGTCCCTTTCGAGGAGCCTCGCCGACGAGCTCGATGATGTTGCGGGACCGGAACCCGCCTACGAAGATTATGATGATGGGACCGAGGGTTCTAAACCTTCGGTGGCGAGTGCAAAGCATTCAGCACTGCTGAAGGCACCTCGCCCACCTATCAACGGTGATACACCAGCCGCCAAGCGCGTTTTCGACCGCGTACAAGCGCTGATGCAGAATGATGAGTGGATGCAGCTGTTCAAGCCCATCCCCAAGAAAAAAGCCGACTGGCCTGCGCTTGCGCAGGAACTTCAATACCCAGTCAACTCGGTTTCGACTAGCCAAGTCGCCGAGGATTCAGTTTCGCTACTGTTGTCGCTGGGCTTCGAGAACGAGACGTACCCATCGACGATGTCGCTCCAAGATTGGAGTCCACATGAAGCCGGAGCTGCTCTCCAGAAATGGAAGAAGAAGCTTCGGAAGCCGTTTGGCGCTGTTGGCATCAATGCCGGAAAGCAGCCTGTGAGTCGACCGATGACTCAAGATGAAGATCCGTCCACGATTCCACTGCCGCCGACACCCCAACGACTCGTTCGTACTCCTCCGACCAAGTGTGGAACTGAGCGTGGTGCCTTTGGCAATACCGAAGCTTCGCCGTACTTTCAAGACTCGCACATGGTTACGCCACGTTCGGAGAGCCGTATGCAGCGTGTTTACGCTGGCAACGAAGGTTCGTTCGGTCGCCGAGGTGGTCCGCGAGCTCCCAAAGGTGGTGCCGGACGTCGTCATGTCGACAGCGTTGGTTCGTCCAGTGACGATGACATTTTGGTGCGTACATTCGACGAGGAAGATCCTCAACTCGAGTTGATGCGCCAGATGAATGAGCTAGCGACGCTGAACGACGTGGACCCGACACCGAGGATTGAAATGGCGTCGCACCGACCATTGGATCGCATCACGCCGTTCTCAGGCTCTCGCAACAAGAGCGAGAACTGTATGCAGTGGCTCCGTGGGTTCGTCTATGAAATGACTGGAACCCACACAGATGCCGACAAATGGTGCATTCCATTTGAGCTAAGTCTTCGGGACGGAACCATTCATTGGTTCCGTCAACTTCCGAAGAAGACGAAGCGCAAGTGGAAGCTGTTGAGCGACGCGTTCATCCGCTACTACTGCTCGCAGTTCACTCAGACGGCACTGTCGCGTTACTACTCCGCCAAGCGGGAACGTAATGAACACCTGTGCGACTACATAAACAGGCTGAATGGCTACGCTCGGACCGCCCGTCTGCACTTTGAGAAGAGTGGTCGTGACGCGAAAGAACACGTACAGCAGTTCCTAGCAACATGCGATGATGACAAGCTGGCGGAGAGTCTCTACCACGCTCGAGTCGCCGACATTCACGAGCTCGAAGAAATCATCGAAGATGTTCTCAAGGGCAAGGAGAGGATGGCCAAGCGTGACAGTGAGTACCGATACTCCAAGAGTCGTGACGCGCGACGTGACGATGGGTACGCCCGCAACAATCGGCGTGATGACCGTCGCCGCGATGACAACCGCAACAAACCAAGAGTGACACTCATTGAAGCCACGGTGGACGACCTACTAGCTGAATTAGAAGGTCGTGAAGCTGCTCAAGGGGGCAACGAGTATTCAAACGAAGGTCCGAACGCTTACAACGATGTCCAAGACGAGTACAACGACTTTCAGCCCGATAATACGGATGGTGATTTCTCATTGGATGAAAACGACCGATACCTCGCCGCTGCTAACGAAATGAGCGCCGTGCAGCTGCTGAAGGCACCTACGCACGTTCAGACAACCGTCAACCGCGTGGAAACATGCCTGATCGCGAGAATGGCTTCAATCAAGATCGCCGAAGTAGTGACCGTGGGTTCAATCAGGACCAACGCGGTCGACGTGACTTCAACCGCGACAACCGACGCCCACAGTACGGACCATGCGCGGTGTGCGGTGGCATGAGTCACTCAGCCCACTACTGTAACAAGCGATGCAAGTTCTGCAAGCAGCTCCACGATGCTGGACAATGCGAACTTTTCCGCAACTTCCAAGACCTTGCCAAATTCGTGCGCACTAAAGGCACGAAGGAGGAACTCCCGCCAGAGCTCAAGGCCGTCGTTCAAGAACGTCATTTAAACTAGGCAGCCCGCCAACTACAACTGGGTTGGTCCCTATCGGGCTGCCACAGTTAACCGAGCCTTCAATGGAAGCAGAGTGTATCTTTGCTTTCATGGGGCAGAGTGAATGACCTGATAAATACGTAACAAGTGTGAACGCGACGGAAAATGAAAAGGAGAGGAGTAGAATCCTCGGTGGAGGTGTTGGAGAGAGAGTGGAGTGTGCTGATACTGATGAGGGCATCAGCGAGGGTTCGTTCGGCTTGGTGTCGAGTGCAGCGCGAGACGAGCCCAAGGGTCATTCCAAGATGATGAAGTTGAACCCTGGCGAGAGACAGGGGTGGTGGTCAGCCAAGAAATTCGACCGACGGATTAGAATGAGAGCTCTGGTGCAAGGCGCTGTGAACGACCAGGGAACGAGGATTCTCCTCGACACGGGAGCGAACGTTAGTGTGATCACTGACGCCTTTGCTAAGAAGTTGCGACTCCGAGATGTACCCGATCACGGACGCCGCATTGACATTCAAGGTATTAACGAAAGCAAGGTGTCTACGACGCGGCGAGCGTGCGTCAAGATTACGCTCGGATGGGAGATGGTGTACGAGTTTGAGATGTGGGTAATGGCGCATAGTGCAGGCGTCGACGTGGTACTCGGGACCGACTTTATGATCCCAGCTGGGATCCGGTTGGACCTGTTTCACGGCGTGGCGCAATTGCCGCACGAAATTCAAATTCCACTAATCAAGACCAAAAACATGATCGACAGCGAAGAGTACGGCTCCCATGGTAACGCCGGGCCGCCCGAACGTTTGGACATTCAAGCGCACGAGTGGCGAGAATATCGACTAGCGAAGCGCCAAGTCGGGCTGGAGGAACACGTACTGTGGGTTCGTCGAACGAACAAGCTAATCCCGTCAGTGACGAGGTTTCGACGTGGACGGCCTCAGAGCATTCGATTGACCAACGTGTCTGATCGAACTGTGTACCTACCAGCACACGACTCGATCGCGATGTGGATTCCAGATGGGGATTTGCCACGAGGTGACGGCTATGTGCGTCTGGAGTCCAAGAAGTACCAAGACCGGCAAGTGTTGGCCTACGAAGGTTGTAGAGACCGCGAGCTCTTTCAGCGTGAATGCGAAATCTACGAACAATGGCTTGCAACTCAGCCTTCAGCAGTTGATCGACCATACTACCCAGAACCCGGTGGGGTGCTAGCACGACCTCTAGAAGACTCGCTAGTAGATTCTAGTGATCGTCTGACATGTGCAGAGCGCTGGGCACTGATCCTGGAAGAACGTGAACGAGTGGAAGCCTGTCTGGCGTCTGGGGCGACAGCCGGGGATTCGGCCGACGGCCAGCCTTCCGCAGAACCTTTGGACACGTACACGACAACCCATGGCGGAGGCAATAACGCGAACGAAGCCTCGGTAGTGCGTACACACGAACTACTGAGGCCGGTAAACGTGGTACATACGCCAACGAGTGTTAGTGTCCAGTCAGGGGAGACCACGGAAGCGACAAGCAACGGCACTGGATTGAATGGAGTCACCCGTTTTGACGAAGCTGTCCCGGCCTTGTGTGTCACCAAATCTGCGAACGAGACATCGGTGGTTGATCCAGAGGATGCAGGTATCGCGCAGAAGGTGTTGAGTACGGCACCGAGTATTCATTGCAAGATTGGTGCGAATTCAGAAAGGTCAAGACAGCGGCAGAACGAGGAGCTGAGCAAAAGTCAACAACCCAACATGTCGGCGGCCCGCACATTCACTATTGCGAACGACGACTCGGCAGATGGCCCAGAGATGGGAAACCAGGATGGGAAGGAGATGGACTCAGTACCGACTGTTGAAATCAAAGCGGATGCCGATGTTGAGTCAAGGGAAAAGTCCGTAGCGACGTTGGACGGAACGTACATCTCGGTTGCTCGAGTGTTAACGACAGAAGGAAATGAAGCAACGGAGGGTACAAGAAATGACTTCTACGAACACCCAGCTAACAACATTGGCTTGGAAGACTACGCGAAGGAGCTGGCATTCCTGCCGGACCTGACCGAAGAGATCAACACGACAATAGACTACACTGCGTCCAATGTTGCTGATCCTCAACTGTCGCCTGATCACCGAGAACGTCTGGTCGCGACGCTGAAGAACCACGAGCACATCCTGATTGCTAGTGGTAACGCACTGCCGCCGCCAGCCTACGGCGCGGTATGCGATATCGACACACAGGGGCACGCCCCAATTCAACAGCGTGCCCGGCGCGTGCCGCTACGATTTCTCGGCAAACTGTACGAGCTGCTACGGGCTTTGTTGCGAGCAGGACTGATAGTCTTTTCAGACAGTCCATTGGCATCGCCGATCGTGATTGTGATGAAAAAGAACGGGCTGGACATCCGGCTCTGCATTGATTACAAGATGGTGAATGCAATCACCGCGATCATGGAGTATGCGATGCCGCTAGTCGACGATCTGTTGACCGATCTCGAGCACTACCTATGGTTCTGCTCGTTGGATGCTGCAAGCGGCTTCTGGGCGGTCATGATGACCTTGCGAGCGCGTAAAGTGTCGGCGTTCGTCTGCGCACTTGGACATTTCGAGTGGTTACGCATGCCCTTCGGGTTAAAGAACGCGCCGATGATCTACCAGCGTATGATTGACAACGCACTCTGGGGATTCGTTCAACCTAAAGGAGGTTGGTTTGAATACTCGGAGAAGATGCGTTTAGCTGAAGAACAGGCCAAGGAACGTCGTGGGCCGAGCGCCGAGGGTTCGTTTCAAACGAAGTTCGCGGCAGACCGCGAAGCACCGGTAGAGACCGACCCTGTACTACAACTCGTCAACAGCCCCGTCGCTGACATGTTTACGAACGGGGAACCAGACGAATCCTCGCTGGTACCTGTATTTGGTCGACGGTCGTTTGTGGATGACATTTGCTTCGGTGGCGAGGATTTCGACAGCTGCCTGGCGACGCTGGACCGATTGCTGGCAAGATTTGCACAGTGTCGGATCAGCATTAGCTTCACCAAGAGCATCTTCTGCCAACCCAAGGTGGACTTTCTGTCACATAAAATTTCGCCAGAAGGCATCAGGGCTGACCCCAAGAAGCTTGCGGCCATCACCGAGCTTTCGTTTCCAACGAGCAAGAAGGGCATGCAGTCGTTTCTTGGAGCGGTTAATTACTACAGTCGCTTCATTCAAGACTTCGCGGTCTACGGTGCGGCGCTGTACCAGCTCAAGGATGAAGACTTTGCCGTTGAAGGTGGCCTTTCTGTGGCACGTCGTTTCTTCGAAAAGTTGAAGACGAGTGTTTCACATTCACCCATCCTCAGGCACTTCGATCGGTCGAAAGAAATTCACGTCATGCTCTTTGCGAATGAATGGGCGTTGAGCACTACGCTAATGCAAGAACATGAAGGCAAGTTACACCCCGTACGGTTCCTCGGTCGGGTGCTTAAGGAAGCCGAGATGAACTACCATCCTGCTGAGAAGAAAGTTTTGGCGTTACTTCTGCTGTTGAAGATCTGTTACGTCCAGCTGGCAGGAAAGACGCTACATGTCTATACACGATTCTCGACGTTAGAGTGGGTGCATAAGTCGAAGTCTCTCTTCGGACGCGCGGTCCAGTTCGCAGTGCTGCTATCGCAGTGGCACCTTAAGGTGCAGCGCGTGAAGGAGAAGGATGTCGCCTTCGCACAGCTCCTCCAGTCAAGCATCACGAGCTCCGTCGACCTGGAAGACTCGCTCGCGCCGGTGGCACCTCCACACAAGGGTTCCCCGACTATTCGAATGGACCCCGCGTTGCTGTACGCCAAGCTTTCCCGTAATTACAGCGGATTCGTCATGTCTTTTGACGGATCAGCGAAGACAGAGAAGTACGGTGGCTACGGGAGTTGTTCATGGGTGCTGTGGAGCCTTCCTGAGTGGAAGGTAGTGATTGCTGCAAACGCTTACCTCTCGGCTACCACGGTGAATGAGGCAGAGTATACAGGTATGATAAACGGTGTCAAGGCTGCTATTGCGCACGGTGCCGAGGATTTAGTCATCGTTGGTGACTCAAGGCTCGCGATTCAACAATCACTAGGGGTGATCGCATGCAGGAAGGAAACTTTGCTAGCGCTGCTGAATACTCACAAGGAACTCACGGTCAAGCTTCGATCAGTTAAATATCTTCACGTTGTACGAGAATACAACGCTGCCGCGGATTCGTTAGCCACTGAAGCGCTGGAATCGAAGGTCAGTCGGGTAATCTTGGCTGAAACTCGCAAGTCGGAATTGGCATCGCTGAATCGCATCCAGGAAATGATCTACGAACCGGATGAAGACTCGGTAGATGTTTCGTCACGTGGAACAGAGCGTCAAGTACATGTACTGTCAGGCAGCGAATCTTCAAAGTGGAAAACTTTCGAAAATTTCGTGGTTGATTACAGCTCACCAAAGTGCGATTATGGTAATATGGCAGTGATGACTCGGCGACAGACGAAAGCCAAGAAACGCGTCAGGTTTGCAGATGAACACTCGGAGGATGTCTCAAAAGCTCAAGAACAGCATGAAGAACGACGAGAGACGTCCACCGAAGATTCAATCGGTGATGATTTGCCAGACCATCCTCACAAGACTGTACCAGCGGCATTTCCCGATGCGGAAGATGTTGACCCGGTAGCGATACAGCGGGAACGACGCAGACGGATAATGGTGGCACAAGACGAGGATCAGAAGTGGTTTAACATCAAGAAGGTGCTTCAGGGCCAAGCAAAAGAGCTGAGTTACAAAGAAGCTCGAGATGCCTGGAAGTATGCTGACCGGTTCGTGTTATCAGAAGACGGCGTGCTTCACTATCTTGGATTGAATCGTCGGTACGACCACGGTTGGCAAGAGGAGACCAAGCTGCGGCTTGTGGTACCAACAACGATGATTCAAGAGGTCTTGCAGAACTGTCACGACTCGCTGGAAGGAGGACATCAAGGTGTGGTGAGAACGTTCCATCGCGTTAAGTCCGATTATTATTGGATCGGCTTGTACGCTGACGTGGAGAAGCATGTGAAGTCATGTTCAGATTGCAGCTCGAGTAAAAGCCGTCCGCAGCTTCGTGGATACTCACCTGGCAACGTACTAGCCGAACGACCTTTCCAGATCGTCTCGATGGACTTCGTGATCCCACTACCGAAATCTCGCAGGGGCAACACGGCGTTGCTCCTATTTCAGTGCTCGTTCACGGGATTCGTTATTGCCAAGGCTATGTCAGATACGACTGCACTGATTGTTGCCCAAGTGTTCGAAGAATGTGTGTACCGACGGTTCGGAGCCCCGTCATTAATAAGGCATGACCGCGACCCACGCTTCATGAGCGAGGTGTTCCAAGCGTTCGCAGAGATGATGCAGTCAAGATCAAGAGCGACTTTGAGCTATCGGCCACAGGCTAATGGACAGCAGGAACGCTCGGTGAAGTCAGTGATGGGGTCCGTACGGGTGTACGCGGAAGACCCTCTACAGCAAGATTGGGACGAAATCGCGGAGAAGCTAGTATTTGCTATTAATACTTCTCAAGACACTACGAGGAAGGAAACGCCGTTTTACCTCGTTCATGGTTGGGATGCGCAGTCGACGTTGCGGGCAATGTCGTCATCACTCAAACGAGGACTCGGCAAGCAGTCTGACGCGCTGGCATGGCGGCGTGAGATCAATCGACAACATGAGGTTGCCCTCACTATGGCCAAGGATTATCAGGCTGTAGAAAAGGAGCGAAGGGCTAAAAAGCATAATGATGCTCTGAGTCGACTGGAAAAAGCTGCTGTACCTCAACCAAGTGGAAACGAACACTCGGCGGACCCCCTAGAAGCTTCAGAAGAGATGGAAGATCCTGCAAGAGCCCCACCGAGATCTCTTTTTGAGATTGGGAGCCGGGCGTGGTTGTACATGGAACGCGTCAAACCGGGCTTGACGAAGAAATTAGCTCACCGATGGCATGGACCTTTTCGGATCAAGCGCAAGGTGGAAGAGTTTGCGTACGAGCTGGAATTGCCTGACCGAAGTGGGTATCGCTTCTACCCAGTAGTGCATGTGGCGAGACTCAAGGCTGTCAACGAGTTCAACAGTCGACCGAACACTCGGTTGGTACTAGACGCGACTAATGAAGCAAGACTCGACTTCGATGAGGAACTGTTGCCTGAGGACAGCTGGGAACCAGACCAAGTTGCCGGTGAATATGAAGTCGAGGCCATCCTCGACGACAGAACACCACTAACGACGAGCACGGAGCGTGCTGTACGCGAGTTCAAAGTCAAGTGGGTAGGCTATGAAGATCCAACTTGGGAGCCAGCATCCAACTTGTCATGTGGAGGTCTGCTGTACGACTATTTGCGAGCCAAGAAGAGCGAGAATCGGCTGCAGATGGCGCAAGTGGCGGACGAAGACTAGCGTGACTGGATCACGTGTGAACTGTCCACAGGGCGATGCAGCCTGTGGTAACAGACGAAAAACGTTACTGCAACAACAAATTGTATATGCATTTGAAGAACAACATGAACATGATTACGCTGTGGAAGTGGATTAAGAATAAGAAAACATGAATGCCGACCGCGGAGCGACCACTGAAAACGAAGTCACGCGGGACAACTCAACAGTTAGCTGAGATGCTGGAGAACGTCGTAGAACGTGCAGCGAAGGTTCAAATCGATTCCAAGTGCCTGGCCGCGGTGGCCAAGAGTGCCAACGAAGTCGACTCGCCACTCTCCTTCTCCTCTTCATCAGGAACCTGAGCCTCGGCAGCTGGAGCTGAAGCAGGACCCTGCGAATCCTCGGTACCAGCTTCAACAGGAGCAGCAGCCAGAGCGGGACGTGGAGTACCCGGTGGCGAGTCAAACAACGAACGCCAGGTCGGAGTAAGTTCGGTTGAATCGAGAGACGGGTCAACGATCACGCTTCGGTACACATCCACGAAACGCGTACCACGAGGATTGAAAAACTCCGGATTACGCTGGCACGGGAAGTACGTGGTGTTGTACGGGTGCTGATGCGGTGCATTCATCCATCCAGTACGCCATGGCTGACGAGCGTCGAGAGCCGGAACTTCGGAAAGCCAGTCAGATGTCCGAGGTGCGAACGACAAGTTTTCAATGGGGTACCACGGCTTCGACGGCTCCAAAAGCAACTCGGGACGAATGAATGACACGCCGGAAGCACTAGATGAAACCGAGTCACGACTCCACGCCATGTACTGCTCACGGTACTTGTTACGAAGACGATCGGCACGACGGTCGCGCTCACTGAAGAGCTTCTTTAACACAGCTCTCAGTTCCTTCAAGCGTTCCTTGTCGTGGCCGACCTTTTTAGCTTCTTCAGCGAGACCTCGTTCAATACCAGCTAACGGAAGCCAGTGGAGACGCTCCCACAATGCGAACCCGAGGTCACCTTGCTTCCCGCCGTCACCCCGAAGGTTCGCCCAGATCATCTTGAGACGGGTCTCAATCGGAGCACGTTTGGAGATGGGGACGCTTGGTTTGAAGTCAACAGTGTCGAAGAGACAAGCTTGAAGAGGATAGAGCTGCCGAAGTTGCTGGTACGGGTGATCGGGATGCGAGTAATCAAAGAATGCCTGGAGACCCTCCAACGTTGTACGCACGGTCACCTCACCAGCTGGTTCGGGAAGCGTTAAGCTCAAGAGTCGCTCGAAACACTTCTTGGCGCCTGCATCGGTAAACTCCATGTCCACATACGGAAGAACCCACGGTGGCAGGGTGGACGAAGCCGGCATCGTAGGGCGAGTACCAGATAACACTCGGTGAGGCAACGGTTCAACCGACGGTGCACCACCACGACGCGGCACCGAAGTGTAAGTTGCCGTAATCATGCGTCCAGGTCCAGCATCGAGAGTCCAAATAGGCGGACGAGGAGACACTGGAACAGGAAGAGAAGATGCTGGTGCCGGAGGACTTGCTGGTGGCGAAGGAGGCGGACCGGCAACGATGATTGGGGAAGTCATCATCGGCGAAGGATTTGGCCGAGGTGGAGTCGGAGGACGAGCTGGGCCAAGATTACTCCAGTTCCTATTTGAATCTTCAACATCTTCATCATCGAGTATGCTTGAATGATCGGTGGGGGGCGGAACATCACCGCCGCCACTGGGAGCATCAGGAGAGTCATCCACCGAAGGTTCATTGTCATCCACGTCATCTCCATGGTCGTCATCAGCATGTCCATCGTCATCAATCTCCATCGAAACGTCGGGCGAAGACACGCTTGGTACAACAGCCGTGGGAACAGTCGGAGCCGACTTCGAAGACACGGAAGCTAGTGGAGCAGCTTCAACAGGGGCAGACCCTGCTGTAGAAACCACTCCCGAGACTTCAACTGCCTTGGACGTCGCGGCAGACGCCGAAGCAGACTTGCCTTGTGGGACAGTTTGGTCCGACTCTTCACCTTCGTCACTTGAGCCAAACATGAGCCGCATTTGCTCGGCCTCGCGCAGAGCTTCTTCAGCAGCACGTATGTCGGCTGGAGAAGGTGAAGGCGTGGAAGCTGGTGGCTTGGCCACATCGTGTGGACCCTGAGGCGGGGGCGAAGGCGCGTCAGGAGAACCGGGAACATCGTCGTGATCCCCAGGGTTCACATCCTTACCCGAAGGCTCTGTAGCAGTTTCTTGAACCGAAGGGACGCTACTTGGATCAGCAGTCCCCATGTCCACGTCACTCCGGTCGCCACTGAGGTCGATCACGGCGGGAGTAGAAGAAGACGTCGACGTAGGAGGTGGCGTCCATGAGCTTGGAGAAGACGGTACAGACTGGGACCGAGTCTTCATATGTCGTCGGGGCGACTTAGCAGGAGAATGAGGACGAGGTTTCTTGCGCTTCTTCTGGGCCGCCTTCTTCCACGCCTTCGGACCGAACAGCGATCGACGAGCCGACTTGGGCGTTGAAGTATCGGCAGGTGGCGCATCACCGAGACCGGCAGCTGCCATCGAAGTACTGGCCTTGTCCGTTGGGATTGGAGCCTTGTCTTCGTCAGAGTCTTCCGACTCGTCGTCCGAATCCTCGCCACCTGGTCTAAGACGCTTATGGGATTTCCCATGGGCCACTTGGTGAGCAGCCTTGGCCAAAGCCGCAGGAAGGGCTTGAGGATCGTCCGAAGACGCGGTGGCAGACTGAATCCGACGCAAAGCGACTAACGTCTCCTGATCCAAGTCCAGCGCGTCCAGGTCCAGCTCACCCGCAGTCAGACCTATCACGAAGGATTGTGAACGAACGTTAGTTGCTGAACACACGGTGGAAGGAGCGACATTAAGAGCGTACCTTCAACAGCTAGACGAAGTACCTCGGGATCCATCCCTGCCAGACTCACGTGTGCACGGAGGGTACGATTCGCTTGAAGGAGCCGAGTGTTACGGTCTTGCTGGTTCTCGAGGACCTTGAGCGTGTCGTTATCAACGTACTTGCCTTGGGCAAGCTTTACCAGAAGGAGGTGAAGCTTCCGAGTCTGCTCGGTATTCGCTCCAATAGAAGACTTGTACACCTCGCGTTCGCGAGCCAGCTTCTTTTGCAAAGTGCTGATGAAGACGTCCCGAGCTTGAACCTCGCAGTGAAGACGACTCAAATCCTCTGCGTGTCGCTCCATAGTGGCTTGAACACTTGCGAGCATGGCGTCGTTCTTGGCGTTCGACTCGCGGAGAATCTTGATGTTGTGATGTAAGGCTTCAATCTCAGCGTTGGCAGTCTTGAGGAATGTCTCCGCGTTCTCACGGGCCATGATGTGGGGTGCCACCGAACGTACGGCGGCAGCAGTCTCGGACTGAGCAAACCGCAACTGACGTTCCAAGTCGGCAACTCGTTCGGGTAATGCCGACAGAGCGTCAGGAACAGGTTGTATCGCAGCGAGGACATCATCGAAACCAACGGCAGTCTCGAGGCGACGCTGAGTGTGTATCCGTGGAGAGGAGGCACAACGCTGAGCTGTGCTTGGTGACGAGCCATTGCAGTCAAGTAAGGGATTATCGAGGTCATCATGTGATCGACCGATGCCTCCGTACTTTCAGCCAGCATGGCGCGCAGCGAATCTTCGGTGAGTGGTGGGGGACCACCAGCTGAGGCAGGAGGAGCAGCAGGAGCCATCTCCGCGGGTTCAGCGACGACGGGGAGTGCTGCAGGAGCTACCGCAGGGAGTGAAGAGTCCGGGGCAGCGGGCGCCGGAGGGTCGGTTGATAACGCTGCTGTCGGAGGAAGTGCAGCAGACTGAGGGGCGTTCGAACCCTCGGTCTTGCCCTCCTGAGAAATAAGTCGAGTGATACGAGGTGATGAGCAAGGTACCGATGATTCAGGAGAAGGATGGGCTTACGTACCTCCAGCTGCTCACGTTCGCGACGTCTACGAGGATTGAGACGCTGAAAAGCGTCGGACACGGCTCGATTCAGACGATTGGACATACGGTGGCGAGATAGTGAATTGAAGAATGAAGAAATGTCACAACGGGCACCAGTACCGTGGCTTCCATTGCGACAGGGGCAGTTGTGGTGTAGTGATTTCTCCGTAGTTGCGGATTATCACCCGTCGACAAAGACGTGACACCGCCCAAGTTGTTCAAGCGACGAACCCTCGGTCAGGTGATGTACGGAGACGCTAAGGTGCAAGGGACCCGACGACGTCACCTCCGAACATTCAACGAGCATTGGATACGGGCATATGTCGCTGAATCCAGGCTGTCCTTATTATTAATAATGGACTGGCCGGATTCGCATTCAGCGGACCATCTACGGTACGAACCCTCAGTGGCGGTTGGGATGAGTTCGCGGGAGACTCAGCGACCCTTGGAAGGCACGTTCACCGTCTGGGACAGGGCGCGGACCGTTAAAGATGCTCATGCGACGGTGCAGACGACGCTTGGCATGCAAGAAGATCCATAACGGATCATTGTTCACTTGATATTTGTATACTTGATTAGGACTTCTTATTAGGAATAGACCCGAAAGGGTAAGCTTAAATACAGAACAGAATTTCCACTCAAGCACACAAAGCGACGTCCGGCTTCAAGGTAAGCGTCAGGTCAAGCTTGTTTGAGTGTGTTATGCCTGTCGGTGAACTCGAAGCTCTGTAGCGAGGGTTCATCCGGCAAGGCCAAGAGACTGTGTATTTTGGCCGATTATTATCGGGAGGTTTTACGTGACGGCTTATTGTTGCCTATTTGCACGACTGGGAGTGCTTGAATTGCATCCCTTTTATTCTTCCTACTGAGTGTTGAACACTCGGTGATCTCGTAAAAGGCTTACCCGTGCCTGGTACCCTTCCGCTGTTGGGACCACGAGGATTCAAAACACCTGCTAGCTTTGCTCGTGCTCGTAGCGTCTTCTTATTTTTACTGGTTGGCCTATATAAGTAGTTTACAAGGTCCAGTTTGTCCCGGTGCAAGGGCAGAACTGGGGTCGTCAGGTCCGCCCGAACGATCGTTTACTATCCTAGTAGACGTATTGCTGTGGGAACATCCTAACTACATTTGTAGCTAGAGTTCACGTGGGATTTCCAACACCACACTTGCGTGTTACTGTGCAAATAGAAGACTGTATTGATACTTAAGCCTATACCTGCCTGGATTTCTACCTTCTATGTCTTTTACTTGTTAAATCCCTTACCAGGCTCGGCTGCATGTCCTTTCTTTCCTTGACCCATCATCCCAGCTGTATTATCCTCAGATCCACCGGATCCATGGCGTAATCAATGGTAATCCTATTATGGATACACTCATCCGAATCCAGGTTGCTTGGATCCACTTCACTGTAAGTGTACACTCGTCATGGATCTGAGCTCTCCAATCATCCAACATCATCTTGCAACCGTCTGTGATCTCCATTGTACCACGAAAGTTCGAGATCCACTGTATCCATCATTCCTGGATCCTGGATCCAGGTCGCTCTATGCGGGATCCTCCCTCTTCGAATCGGAACTCGGAAGTATGGGATCCGGGTCTCCTCGCGGTGGATCTTGACTTCTCATTAGCCGTGGCTGCTAGATCCAACTTCAGATGACACCTACCACCATTCCTTCATAGGATCCACACTCGATCCACCCGTACATAGCGTATCCCATATCCATCTAAGTGAACCCAGGTAAGGATGGATCCGAGATAAGTCTTGGTGGATCTTGCCTTCCCGTACATCACTCATAGCAGATCCATCGTCGTTTCATACGGGGTGCTGTTCGTCATGGCTAATCCACCACCGGCAACTTGCATCCACGCCGGACGATCCGAATCCTCTCTAATCACTTGAATTTGTCACTGATTCGGAATAGTGACCCCGCGTTAGGTCCATTCTCTTATTTCTGAGAAAGCACTTCACCACAGAATGGCAGCTCAGGAAACAGGACAGTGATCTTCATTGTGACAATGGCGACCCGGTTTTAGTTTCTTGGCGGACCAAGGTTCAATGTCTCTGGTGGCGAAGGCCACAGGAACACACCGACCAGGAATGAAGGCAGCATCCGGCCCAAACGGGGCCATGGGGAGTATCCCTGGCAACGACGAGCTAGGAGGGGCAGGGATCAAGACAGATCCAGGGGATCCGCCACCATGAGGTGATCCCGGGGATCCGCCTCCATGAGGCAATCCCCCTCCACCATCACTATCCGATCCACCATCACTGTCGACCTGGATCGCGGATCCCGCAGTGCCGGCTCCGGATCCGGCTGTATCAGTGACTTGCGGGGGCGGTGTCGAGAGAGATCTTCGCCGGGCTTCGGATCTGGACTGGGACAAGGCCCGTCGCGTGTCTTCCTCCAAGGCATCATCAGCGACTCGAGCCTCCTCCGAATCCTCCGGACTTTCATCGTCATCGTCGTCGTCATCGTCATCGTCGTCGTCATCGTCATCATCATCATCGTTCGGGGTGAAGGAATAAGGGTCGGAGGACAGCGTACGCTTCGACGACGATCGGATAGGAGGCCCCGAACCGTCGGACCAGTCCGATCCCTCATCCTCGTCATCCTCCGAGCTGCCAAGTCCACAACCAGTGGGAATGACACGTTTGGCTTTCCCTTTCCCGGATCCAGTTCTGGCCGGCGGAGGGCCGATAGAAGCTGGCTGGGGAATGGCAGGCATCGTCACCGAAGGGCCAGCAGTGGATCCCGACTGTGACGAGCCGGACTGGGCCGTGGACACGACTAACCCCGTCGTAGAAGGGGTAATCGCCGCAGATCCGGCCGAAGCCACTACCTGGGACGATGGCGCGGTGGTGGATCCAGTCTTGGACGTAGATCCCGTCTTAGGCGTAACGGCGGATCCGGTCTTAGACGCCTTGGATCCAGTCTTGGACGTCGATCCCGACTTGGATGCCGCGGACCCAGCCTTGGCAGACGATCCGGACTTGGATGATGTGGATCCCGGTTGAGATGCAACAGCGGATCCAGTCTTGGGCCCAGACCCAGATGTTGACGGGACAGCAGTGGATCCAGTCTTGGATCCCGTACCCGTCTTGGACGTAGCTACGGATCCAGCTTTAGATGTGGCAATGGACCCAGACTTGGATCCGGCACCAGACTTCGAGAGGGAGGCGGAAGGCTTGGACGTGGATGTGGATCCCGGCTTGGACGTGGATGTGGATCCCGGCTTGGACGTGGATGTGGGTCCCGGCTTGGACGTGGATGTGGATCCCGGCTTGGACGTGGATGTGGATCCCGCCTGGGAGACTGCCTTGGAGGCCGAACTGGTTCTGGGCTTGGTCTTGGGGAAAGCTCGGGCATGCTTGTGAGGACGGGGGGATCCAGTGCTAGGAGCAGGGGATGCACTACGCGGTCGTTTCGCAGCCGACGGATCCGCTCCACTTACAGACGGTAGAGAAGCAGAGACGCTGGCAGCAGGAGAGGGTCCAGACAGGGGAGGAAGGGGATCCGAGATAGCAGCTGTCACCAGCGCCAGTCGTCGGCGCGCCAAATCCCGCTCCGATAAGCCGCGATCGCGCTCCAGAACTAGCTGCTGGTGCTGAGCATGAGCAGCAGCGAGTTGATTCCGGAATTTTGCTGCAGTTGCCTCGACATCCTTCAATTTGTCACCTGAATCGACATATCAAGTGAATATGGGGTTACTAGCAGGAGACAAAAGAAGATCCGCGTACTCGTGCGGCGGAGCTTGGATTCTAGCTCCGTTTGCGTTCGCTTGGCATCCGCCCACTCGGTAGCCGCCTTGTCACGCTGGAGTTCGGTGTCCGCCAACTTGGCTTGGATCTCGTCGCGCAATTGAGTCACGCGTACGAATTCTTCGAGCGCGTAATCTCGCCCAGCAGAAGCCTTCTCGAGTGACTCCTTGGTATCTTTCAGCTCCTCAGAGAGACGAGCCAGAGCCACATCCGGCGACGAGGGAGGTGGATTTGGCGCGGGGACCCTCCACGCGCCGACCCTAATGCGGATCTGCCATGGGTGGATCCCACATAGTCGTTAGTTACCACCTCTTCTTGGGTCAGGCGCAACTCGTCACGGAGTCGATCCAAGCTCCCGTCCGCGGCTGCACTAGCAGTTTGGGAATCCTCCAGATCCCGCTCGAGGTCATGGATCCGGGATTGGAGCTGGTGGATCTCGGATCCGGCGAGCGCCATCTCCCCAAGGAGGTGGTCGTTGTCGTCTCGCATGCCATCTCGCTGACGGGAGGCGCGATCCAGCCGTCCGGTCAAGTCGCGGATCTCGACCGCTTGATCGGCCAACAAGAGTCGTAGGTCCTGCGAGCGAGAAACCGCACGGTGCTCCCACCCCTGGATCTCCATAGCCTGGTCATGGACCTGGGCTCGCAAGGTTTGGAGTTGGGTGGCGTGCAAAGACGCAGCTTGGTCTCGAGCATCTTGAGCCGTCTGGAGCTCCGCCGTCAAGGTTTGCACCCGATCGGAAAGAGCCTGGGCTAGAGCCCGCAGATCGGTGGGTGACATTGAGGAAGGGCTGACCGGGGAGTGGTGGATGGGGCCTTGCCAGGCAATTTGCTGGTACGCTTGGTGGGAGACATGTGTCACGTAGAGGAGGAAGCGGTTGTGGATGCTGGTAATGCACGTCGTGAACGCTGTTGTGCAGCGCCAACCACGTACAGGAGGCGATTGTGGTGAAGTGCTTTCTCAGAAATAAGAGAATGGACCTGACGCGGGGTCACTATCCCGAATCAGTGACAAATTCAAGTGATTAGAGAGGATTTGGATCGTCCGGCGCGGATGCAAGTTGCCGGTGGTGGATTAGCCATGTCGGGCAGCACCCCGTATGAAATGACGATGGATCTGGTATGAGTGATGTACGGGAAGGCAAGATCCACCAAGACTTATCTCGGATCCATCCTTACCTGGGTTCACTTAGATGGATATGGGATATACTATGTACCAGTGGATCGAGTGTGGATCCTATGAGGGAATGGTGGTAGGTGTCATCTGAAGGTGGATCTAGTAGCCACGACTAATGAGAAGTCAAGATCCACCGCGAGGTGTCCCGGATCCCATATTTCCGAGGTCGGATCCAAGGAGGGAGGATCCCGCATAGTGCGACCTGGATCCAGGATCCAGGAATGATGGATACAGTGGATCTCGAACTTTCGTGGTACAATGGAGATCACAGACGGTTGCAAGATGATGTTGGATGATTGGAGAGCTCAGATCCATGACGAGTGTACACTTACAGTGAAGTGGATCCAAGCAACCTGGATTCGGATGAGTGTATCCATAATAGGATTACCATTGATTACGCCATGGATCCGGTGGATCTGAGGATAATACAGCTGGGATGATGGGTCAAGGAAAGAAAGGACATGCAGCCGAGCCTGGTAAGGGATTTAACAAGTAAAAGACATAGAAGGTAGAAATCCAGGCAGGTATAGACTTAAGTATCAATACAGTCTTCTATTTGCACAATAACACGCAAGTGCCTTCCTGCCCTCAAGAACCGGAACTACATTGGCCGTACGAGCTCGGAGAAGGTTAAGGATTGCGAATCTAGTGTTGGTAGTGATAACTGGATAATACATTGGCCAGATCCTACCACCTAGTGAGCTTTTCCTTTACTTGTACAGATCCGACAGGTTAACCGGATTTACTACTTGGCCGGGTATACCCAAGAAGATCTCAACTCTCAAGATCCCGTCACAGGAGGCGGCAAGTACGACGTAAAGGAAACGCAAAGGCAAGGGACACACCCGCAAGGCAACCCTACGGCCAGATCCACGATCTAGGCCCCGGATCCATAAGCTCGAATATTCGCTTAGGATTCGGAACTATCCACGGACGCAGAGTGAAGATTTTCCACTGCTGCTCCACCCCATCCCCACGTCTCGCCAAGACACTCAAGCTTCACCACTTGAACGCTTCGGAAGTTACCGAGAGAGCAAGATTCCGCCCTGCGACGGGTACACAAGGTAAGGCAAGTTCAGCAGAACACGGATCATCGTGGGACCCCCTCCGTTAGTCGATGTCTGGGCGCAGTTGGTAAGTTGGATCCGGCAATCTCGCTGATTTTGCTGATCCCGCTACACCACAATTCCGAGCTGAGTGGATATTCCCTCGGGAAGCGGATGTCATTTCGACGGCCGGCTATGTGGATTCGCTCATCACCAGACCTCACGTGGAAGAATTGCAAAATGCTGCCCCGTGGGATACGCTGGCAACCACACTGGTGGATCCGGTTAGCTTCCGGGGTGACGTGCGCGGGCGGCTCGGGTTGTTCGTTCGTGCGTTCCGGGATTTCGTTTCCAAGCACCGGGTTGCCATATGGGAAGGCCCTCACCGATTCCCTATCTCTCGCAATCAACTGCAGGGTTCGACCTGGTTGTCCAACTTCAACAAGCAGCGTGGTAACCGACGTAGCCATGCCGGTCGAGCTTGGAAGAAAGTTCTCGTGATCCTATTGTTGGCGATCCAGGACGGTTGGTGTGACGTGGATGTTTTGTTGGATCCATCCTTCTTGCACCTTCCCCGACGCGGGGATAAGGTAGCTTGGTTTCCGGGATCCGTATCCCGTCAAGCCAACTTGGAGGATCCCAACCTCCATCGCCCAGAACCCACGAACCTACTGGAGGCCCTGCAAGAGATTGATGAAGCCGAGCCTTGGCGTATCCAGTTTCGTGGGGACCCGAGCCAACACCCAGGACACCAGATCCAGCGCCTGGTGGGCAAGTTCTTCAATGTTCAGCCCAAGACCACCTGATCCCTATCATTCTTTGACGCCACGCCCCCAGTTTCAGTCTTCGTGGATTCGCTTCGTAGTAGTAACTAGCGACTGGAAACTGGGTCGAGCTAGCCTTTTTGCATAAGCTATTCTAATCCACGCTTCCTTACTTGAATATGTCTGTAACATTCTCGTGTTGGTAGAGGAATCCAGTCAGAGTCTACCGGCGTACACCTGGATCTGGGCTAGATCCACCCCTTTCAGTGTACACCTGGATCTGGGCTGGATCCACCCTTTCAGCGTACACCTGGATCTGGGCTGGGTCCACCCTTTCAGCGTACACCTGGATCTGGGCTGGATTCTGGATCCGGGTTGGATCCACGCTTGGATTTCATCCGGATCCAGCGCCTACGACCCTGTTTGGATCCACGCTTGGATTTCATCCGGATCCAGCGCCTACGACCCAGTCTCAATTGGGTCAGTATAGTTCGGGCTCTCGAAAGCTCGCGCTTGAAATCAAGCAGGACTCTTCGCACGTAAAACGTCACGCTTTATGCATAAACATTCACTCCTTCCTCCTAATCCACACTTCTCCTGTGGATTCGTCTTCTCTTTCTTTCCGATGTGACCAACTCACATCAGCGATCCTCCTCCTCCTGGCTCACACAATTCCTGTGGGTCCTTCTTCATCCTCCCATCGATATGACCAACTCACATCAATGGATCCCCTTCCTACTCTTCTTCATGAGACTGCATCACGCCGAATCTGTTACGATTCGTACGATCCCGCAAGAAATCATAGAGGAATGCTCCACAGTTCAGATCTGCCTCGTCTACCCAACTGGGTTCGTCATATCCACGCCAATACACCAGAAATTCACGGTAAATCCGTCCGTATCTAGTTCGCTTCCCTGACCTCATATCGGTGATCTTCTCGACTTCGAACTCGTCGGCTTCGAGATCCACATTCCAACTATCTTCCGGTAGGAGGACTTCGTCGAAGTCGACGCGGTCGGATACATCTACCGAAAGACGGGTCTGCGGCCGATCTGGATATTCTTTGACCAACTTCAGCTTGGATACGTGTACTACAGGGAACAAGCGATATTCGGTACCTGCCGTTTCCAGCTTTACCGCATGTTCCCCTATCTTTTCGCTCACCCGGAACGGTCCATGCCATAGATGGGCCAATTTGCGGGCGTACCCTTCTTTCACTCGATCCAAATAAAGCCACACCTGCGATCCCACTTGGATTTGATGCGGACGGGCGTCTTCGTTGTGTCGATCCGCTCGATCCTGTATCGCACTCCCCAGCCGTTCGCTCACTTGGGATCTGGCTTGCCGGTAGTATTTCTGGACTTGGTATCGCCATCGTCTTGGATCTCGGTTTCTCTTCTTGGTGCTACATACCGGAATGGCCGCTTCTAGGGTGGATTTAGGATCCCACCCATGTACCAAGTAAAATGGGGTGTCACCCCGGATCCTGTCTTGGGCGGTGTTCATCGCGAAGGGGAGTCGTTCTGCGTACTCATCCCAATCCCTCTGATCCAAATCCTGGACATGCATCTTGAGTGCTCTCGTGATCGTCTGCACCATGCGCTCGGCCGATCCGTTAGCTTGGGGACGATATGCCATGGTTGCCCGCTGTCTCTGCCCCAGGATCCGGTTGAAAGCTCGAAAGAAATCAGACATAAAGCCTGGCTCCCGATCATGTCTAATCATCTCACTAGCCCCAAATCTTCGGAAAACGCACTCCTCGTACGATTCGGCAATGGTTTGTGCAGTTCTAGACGCACTAGCTTTGGCTATCACGTATCCGGTAAACAGATCCACCCAGATCAACAATTCTGAATTTCCTTTGAACGACTTTGGTAACGAGGGGATGTGATCCATGGCTATGATTTGGAAAGGGTAAGTCGCTTGGACATTCCCAGGTGACTCCCCTTCGATTGTGGACCTGCCCTTGCTTGTCTCACAATCCACGCATTCACCGACGTATCGTTGTACGCTCTTGAATAGTCCCCTCCAGTGGAAACATTCCCGGATCCGTTGGTAGGTCCGACCAATACCCTGATGTCCACCTTCTAAACTAGCGTGATAGTGATGTAGGACATCCTGTCGTAAGGTTTCCGGCATCACCAGTCTCATCAATCCATCCTGATCCTCGTTGACTCTCTTCGTAGGGGGACAATAGAAGAGCAAGTCATTCAGATCCACTGCGTAATCCGTAGCGATATTACTGCAGGATTTGGTATCCTCCCGACTCAGGTCTCGCACCCCCCCCCCCATCAGATACTTCTTTAGTCCCAAGATCCACGCTTCTTCGTTCTGTGCTTTGAGGATCCGCTCAATGCGGATCCCCTTCACAAATGTTTCGTCGAGAATTTGGGGGCTGGATCCAATCCTTCCTCTGGACCTAGTGACAGCCATTACCTGGACTGTCCTTTTCCCGGATCCAACCACCACCATCACCTCATCTAGTCGGTTCAACGTAACGAGATCCTGATGCTCGGCCTCTCTCTCCACTTTGACACCACATTGATTCCGTAAAGCGGCACTGGCCAAGCTATCTGCACTGGCATTCCAATCTCGCTTGACATGCACCAACTCGTGATTCATCCAACCACGCAGGTGGATCATCACTTTCTGCCGTAACAGTGTTAGGGCCGGGGCCTTGCAGTCAATCTCACCTCGCACCTGTCTGATCACCAAGTTTGAATTCCCACAAATCACCAGCCTTTTCGGATCCTGTCCCTTTAGTAGATCCAAACCCAGCAGGAGCCCGTTATACTCTGCTTCATTGACGGTGGGGCCCTCCGCATTAGTGGATCTGGCCCGTACAACTTCCCATCCGGGCAGTCTCTACAGCAGTGCGCTGTATGCTCCTCCTCCGCGTCGTACGCGAGCGGATCCATCGAAACTCAGGACGTACAGATCCTCATCCACTTGTACCGTCGGAATCGGGATCTGGATCCGGCGTTTGGGCTCTTTCTTAGGAGCGATCCTAGTCAGCGCTTCATCCATCTTAGCTCGAGGGGTGATGCTCGCGGCCAAGACTCCCAGGATCTCGTCTTCCCCTTTCGAACATTTCACGATCTCCAGTGTCCAAGACGAGAGTAAAGCTGCCCACTGTCCCAAACGTCCTTGTAACCCGGCCGACTTGAACAGCCAAGCTAGCGGAGAGTGTCGAGTCAGGATCCGGATGGGTCTTCCCACCAGCAGGTTGTAATTGAGATCCAACACGCGCAGGAGCGCGAGTATCTCCTTCTCCACCGCTCCGTAGTTCAGTTCGTTTGGCTTTAGCGTCCGGCTGACGAAGGTGACCGGATGACAGATCCCTTCATGTTCTTGTACCAAGGCTGCCGAGACCGCCCAGTCACTGGAATAAACTATCACCGTAGGTTGACGTTCCGGATCGAAATGACGGAGGATGGGTGTGGTCGCGATCCTGTTCCTCAGCTCCACGAATGCATGTTGAGCTCGGATCCACCGAGGTTCTACCCTTTCCGAGTTCTGATCCGTGGTTTTTATCCAGATTGGATCCTCTTTCCTTTGGTCCCGGGGTGGATCCAGCTCCTGTTTTAGGTCCTCTTCTGGCGTCGTACTACTTGGATCCCTTCGTGAATCCGACATCTCCCGGGCCAGAGCTTGTTGGATTTTGATTCGGACAGCTGGAGTGGTCATCGCAGCAAAATCTACCTCTCTCAATTCATATAGTACCGCAGCAAACAGTGCGTAATCCTCGATGAACCGACTGTAGTAGTTTAAACTGCCCAAGAAGGATTGCATCGCCCGTAACGACTGTGGGAAGGACAAGTCTGCCGACGAAGACAGGTCCTTAGGATTCGCCTCCAACCCCTCCTTGGAGACTCGATGACCTAAGTAATCCACTTTGCGCATCCCCCAATAGCTCTTCACCACGCTGATAGAGAGATTCCACTTAGTACA
This sequence comes from Phytophthora betacei, assembly GCA_011320135.1. Taxonomy (NCBI): domain Eukaryota; phylum Oomycota; class Peronosporomycetes; order Peronosporales; family Peronosporaceae; genus Phytophthora; species Phytophthora betacei. The sequence continues at coordinate 481,478 of JAANHX010000382.1, forward strand.
CGCCTCCAGTAGGGATGTCACTCTCTCGCACAACTGATCCCACGATTCTGCCGGGATTAGAATGTCGTCGATATAAGATCTGCGTCCTAACACAGACGGGGTCCCAGGATCCCCTGGCTCTCCTGCTTCGAATGGATCCGCTTCCGTATGATCTTCCCCGGATCCACCCTTTTCGGGTTCCGGTATTCGGGTGAATCCATAGAGGGCATTATCGATCAGGCGTTGGTAGATCTGGGGTGCGGTCTTCAATCCAAACGGCATCCGGCTCCACTCGAACAGTCCAAACGGTGTGATGAATGCGGATATTGCGCGAGCTCGATCCGTCGTAGTCACCACCCAGAAATCACTGGTCATGTCAAGAGAACAGTACCAGAGTACTTTATCCAAATCTTCTAATAGCTCATTGATTAGGGGCATTGGATACACCATCAATCGGGTCAGGCCGTTAACTAGCCGGTAATCAATGCACAGACGTATATCCACACCGTTCTTCTTGATGGTGATTACCACCGGAGACGCCCATGGGGACGTTGAGAAACTGATGATCTTGGCTTGCAGCAGGCCTTTAATCAGATCCGATAATTTTTCTCGGAACTGAGGTGCCACCTTCCGCACCCTTTGAGCGATCGGTTTCGCGTCGCCGACATCGATGTCACATTTGACTCCGCGGGCAGCGGGCGGTAATGCATTACCTTTACCAATCAGCAGGTGTCGGCTTTCCCAGATCTTCTGACGTAGCTGATCCACTTCCGCGGGTTCGTTCGCCCCTGGATCCACTTGGATGTCGTCAATCGTGACCTCCTCTGTGGTCAGTGGTACCTCCGGGATCACCGCCAGACCTTCTCCGAGATCCTCGGCGTGTAGATCCCCGCCTTCATGGTAACAGACTTGTTCATCTTCCGTCTTCGTCGGATCCACCATTGGATCCAAGCACCGCGACCCTCTTTCACCTGTCAGTCCTTCTGTCTTCGTGGGATCAGGTACCCTGGTACCGGGGAAACCACCAGTTGGATCAACTTGATCATCTAGCGAGTTTAAACACGACGGTTCTTGTTTGACTAGTGTTGCCACTCTCGACAAGGATCCAGACACTTTGTCCCATGAAAAGCTAGGATCCACTTGTGGATTAGAGGGATCTGGCGACCCGGCTTCCGCTCTTTGCTATCCTCCATCCACCGACCCTGCGTTATCTAAGGGCCGACTCTGGGGATCATCCCCGGTCTTGGATCCCACCTCTATCGCTTGGATCTCAACCCGTCGAGCTCTCTGCAGGATCTTTCGCGGAGTTGGATATGAAGGCCGATCCACCAAGGGGCCAGTTGGCTCCGCCGGGAGCTCCCCTTCCCCGAGAGATTCGATCTCGGTGGTCGCCTCGTACGCCCGATTCTGCCATTCTTTGTAGCGGCGGGATCCCACTGACACATATCCAGGTCGCCTAGGGATACCGTCCTTCGCCAACCATCGTCCGATCTCCTCATAATGGTCCAGTAATAGTCTCTTGTCGCTGACGTTCGTGACCTGGAGGTATTGCGATCGACCTGGTCCTTGGATTACGGTAGGTACCCATTTCTCGCCCCGAGTGACCCACAGTTTCTCATGTTCCACCCACTTTAACCGGTCTGGCAGCTCCCAAGTTTCCCCGGGCTCGATCCAGGTGGTCTTATCCGCCCTTATGATCCTCATCTTCGCTCCATACAACGGCCGCCGTCCGCTGAGCTGGATCCGCATCTCGTCCGGGAAACAAAGTGTCCCATCCGCAAGATCCAACCTTACTCCGGCTGGCACCATGAAATCCATCCCAAGGATGGCGTCTTGACCAGCGAGATCCCCGACCCAAATGTCAAACCAGTACACCAAACAACCTGCCAGCGTGATCTTGATCCGCGTTCTCCCATTCGTACGGTACACGCCTTCACCAATCCCAACACAATCTTGGATCCGACTCCCATCCACTTGGCACCCAACCTTACGAGCAAAGGCGGCATCTAGTATAGGCACCTCGGCACCACTATCTAGGAGTAGGATTGCTTTTTCATTGTTGATCTTGCCCCCTACTTTGGCTTGTCTGAACCACTTTCCTGGGGCATGGTACTTCCAGTATCCACGGGACTCCCCAATTAACAGATCCATGGATCCAACATCCTCAGATCCACGGGATCCAGTGACCTGACAGACCTTAGGTGGATCTGCAGTGACCTCACCCTTGGTAGGCTCAAACCATCGACCATGTTGGCGTTTCTCCCAATAACCACGTGCCTCTCCCCTTTGTAGATCCAGGGTTGAAGAGATTTCGGATCTGGCAAATTCATCCACTTGGCGCAAACTAGAAACTTGGCAACTGACACTTCATGTAGATCACGTGTATTATCGACTGGATCTAGGGTCCTGCTACCTGGATCTAGCGATGTCTTGTTCACAAATGCATAAATGCAATACCTAGAACGCTCGGCTCGTACCGGATTCAACCCCGGCGAGCGTCCTAGTTTAACATCTTCTCGGCCACTTCTGGCAACATCCCTCTGTGCTTGGCTGGATCAAACCATTGGCGGATCTGGTTGTAGAATTCTTCCATCGGACACTTGCCGACGTCGTGAATCTCGCCACAACCGCGACACACGTAGAAGCAATGATCTCCGGGATGACCTTTCTTGCCACACTTCTCACAGACCAGATGTTTCTAGCATCCAGATTCTGTGTGCTTCCGGGATCCGCACTGCGAACATCTGACTTGTGCTGTCCCGTCCATGAGATCTCGGGATCTGTACATCCCACGGTCCCCGGGTACGGTATCGCCCGATCGAGAGTTGTCTCCAGTCTTCGCCGTACGATCGTTGGGTGCAGTGAGACAGACTCGGCGGTAATCTTCAGGGTCGGGGTCCGAGCCGTCGGATCCTGATTCAGTTCCTGAGTCAGGCGCCGTGACTTGGTGGACACGTCGAGCTGGGGCCGTGGGCGTCGGAGCCTTTTGGCGATACTTGCCGGATCCGACCGCCTTCTTCTTCTGGCGGTGTTTCGCGCGATCCACCGCCCGCAGCACTTCTTCAAGCTCATCTGCGTCGGGAAGACGTAGCAGGGTCAGCCTGTTGGCCAGATCCACGTCTCCCAACGTCTCGATGAAATGATCCACATGTTCCCGCAGTACCTTGGATCCCCCATCCTTGATCTTCAACTTGGTCCGTAGACCGGCCATATTTAGTCGATGCAGATATTGTAGCGGGGATTCATCCGATCTGCGGCGAGAATGGTAATATTGTCGTGCTACCGACACTCTAAATCCACAGTACTGGGTCTGGAAGCTGCGCAGCAAATCTGGCCACTTGTTCCTGGTGGATCTGCCCAGCTGCCGATACCAGTTCCTGGCTGGCCCCGCTAGCAGATCCGCAAAGGTCAGACACTTCTCAGCATACGACGCTTGATCTCTTATGAGGGCCGACTTGACTTTGCTGATCCATGTTCTCGCCCGGTCCTCGTCTTGATCCTTGCCCGTGAACTCCTTCAGATCCGATATGGCTGAGATCCGTACCCTCTGGATCATGGACGATCCACCCGCCCCGGCTGCGGCTGTTGCTACCACCGCTGACGAAGGGGATGGGCCATCCAGATCATCTGGGTCGAACTCATCATGGGAGTTGTCTCCCTCCACTGACTCCATCTCCACGTCTCGTGCTCCATGTTCGTGGAGCACTTGCGCTTGTGGCACGGGCGCTCTCATACCCTGTTCGGCCAGGAAACGACTCATCGCAGCTTCGAAGTGTCGCTGTAGGGTGCCCGAGGAAGTGTCGGAAGAACCTGTGGCCGTCTGGTCCACTGGCGAGTCAGGATCCGTGCGGCGATAACCTTGAGCCCGATCTGACGATAACCCCACTGGCTTCTTGCCGGATCTGGCTCGATCCTGGCTGAATTGTATCAGATCACGGGTAGGGCGTACTGGATCCCGAGTCTTCGCGTTCAGAAGGACTTCCTGTCCCCGGATCCTCGCCCGCGCTTCCAGCATGGATGCCCCGGAGGGTCCTAAAGTCATGCGTCGGGGCTCGGACGACGTGTCTGACCCATCCTCAGCCGCGGATTCGTAGTTCGAGGACGCAGCTTGGCTGATCCTCGGTGACGACACTGGATCCCTAGTGCGCGACCGTTCTCCGGTAAAGAGGTCCCGCGTCGCGGACACTATGAGATCCAAGTCTAGCTCGAAGATATCCTCTGCGTCGAACACACCAGCTACGATGTCTGACTCCGTAAGCAAACGTAATAGATCTTTGACTGCCACCAACTTGTTCGCCGTTTTCGTTGGTGCTCTCACCGGTTCCCTCGGATCTTCGATCTGTCGTGGATTCAGGATCTGCATGACAGGATCTTGATGCAGAAAATCGCGTAGAGCTTGGTGGCGATACACAAACTCGAGATCCTTGTCGGACCAGCTTGACCTGGATCCAGCTTGGTCTTCTTCCGACTCTGGAGCTTGCATCTTCTTCCGCGTAGTCTTACTCGTTTTCGTCTTCTTTCTCGTTTCTTCGACTAGCGGGCTTGGGTTTAGGTACGATGTTGGCTTAACCGGTGAATCTGCAAATGCATACCGTTTCGCCTTCACTTTCCCTTGTTCTGTTAGCGGATCTTGACGCAAGTCAAGATCCGCAGGGGTCCCCGAGGAACCTGGGGGGGATAGAGAGGTTTCTCTTCTAGATCCGGATCCGGATCCACCTCTCTTCCGTCGACAGAGTTCCTCCCAAACCTCCATCGATCCGCAGATCTTGTTTCATTCAGCAGCGTCTTCGTCGATCCGACCTCCGACGACGCCTCTTCCCCTGGCTCAATCTTCACTTGAGCATCTTCTTGGGACTCACGGTGAAATCCCGAGTCACCACAAGATCCGGACACGCACACCATTGTGGTGTAGCGGGATCAGCAAAATCAGCGAGATTGCTGGATCCAACTTACCAACTGCGCCCAGACACCGACTAACGGAGGGGGTCCCCCGATGATCCGTGTTCTGCTGAACTTTCCTCACCTTGTGTACCCGTCGGTAGGGCGGGATCTTGCTCTCTCGGTAACTTCCGAAGCGTTCAAGTGGTGAAGCTTGAGTGTCTTGGCGAGACGTGGGGATGGGGTGGAGCAGCAGTGGAAAATCTTCACTCTGCGTCCGTGGATAGTTCCGAATCCTAAGCGAATATTCGAGCTTATGGATCCGGGGCCTAGATCGTGGATCTGGCCGTAGGGTTGCCTTGCGGGTGTGTCCCTTGCCTTTGCGTTTCCTTTACGTCGTACTTGCCGCCTCCTGTGACGGGATCTTGAGAGTTGAGATCTTCTTGGGTATACCCGGCCAAGTAGTAAATCCGGTTAACCTGTCGGATCTGTACAAGTAAAGGAAAAGCTCACTAGGTGGTAGGATCTGGCCAATGTATTATCCAGTTATCACTACCAACACTAGATTTGCAATCCTTAACCTTCTCCGAGCTCGTACGGCCAATGTAGTTCCGGTTCTTGAGGGCAGGAAGGCACTTGCGTGTTATTGTGCAAATAGAAGACTGTATTGATACTTAAGTCTATACCTGCCTGGATTTCTACCTTCTATGTCTTTTACTTGTTAAATCCCTTACCAGGCTCGGCTGCATGTCCTTTCTTTCCTTGACCCATCATCCCAGCTGTATTATCCTCAGATCCACCGGATCCATGGCGTAATCAATGGTAATCCTATTATGGATACACTCATCCGAATCCAGGTTGCTTGGATCCACTTCACTGTAAGTGTACACTCGTCATGGATCTGAGCTCTCCAATCATCCAACATCATCTTGCAACCGTCTGTGATCTCCATTGTACCACGAAAGTTCGAGATCCACTGTATCCATCATTCCTGGATCCTGGATCCAGGTCGCACTATGCGGGATCCTCCCTCCTTGGATCCGACCTCGGAAATATGGGATCCGGGACACCTCGCGGTGGATCTTGACTTCTCATTAGTCGTGGCTACTAGATCCACCTTCAGATGACACCTACCACCATTCCCTCATAGGATCCACACTCGATCCACTGGTACATAGTATATCCCATATCCACCTAAGTGAACCCAGGTAAGGATGGATCCGAGATAAGTCTTGGTGGATCTTGCCTTCCCGTACATCACTCATACCAGATCCATCGTCGTTTCATACGGGGTGCTGTTCGTCATGGCTAATCCACCACCGGCAACTTGCATCCACGCCGGACGATCCGAATCCTCTCTAATCACTTGAATTTGTCACTGATTCGGAATAGTGACCCCGCGTTAGGTCCATTCTCTTATTTCTGAGAAAGCACTTCACCACAGAATGGCAGCTCAGGAAACAGGACAGTGATCTTCATTGTGACAATGGCGACCCGGTTTTAGTTTTTTGGCGGACCAAGGTTCAATGTCTCTGGTGGCGAAGGCCACAGGAACTCGCCGACCAGGAATGAAGGCAGCATCCGGCCCAAACGGGGCCACGGGGAGCATCCGTGGCAACGACGAGTTAGGAGGAGCAGGGATCAAGACAGATCCGGGGGATCCGCCACCATGAGGCGATCCCGGGGATCCGCCTCCATGAGGCAATCCCCCTCCACCATCACTATCCGATCCACCATCACTGTCGACCTGGATTGCGGATCCCGCAGTGCCGGCTCCGGCTCCGGCTGTATCAGTGACTTGCGGGGGCGGTGTCGAGAGAGATCTTCGCCGGGCTTCGGATCTGGACTGGGACAAGGCCCGTCGCGTGTCTTCCTCCAAGGCATCATCAGCGACTCGAGCCTCCTCCGAATCCTCCGGACTTTCATCGTCGTCGTCATCGTCATCGTCGTCGTCATCGTCATCATCATCATCGTTCGGGGTGAAGGAATAAGGGTCGGAGGACAGCGTACGCTTCGACGACGATCGGATAGGAGGCCCCGAACCGTCGGACCAGTCCGATCCCTCATCCTCGTCATCCTCCGAGCTGCCAAGTCCACAACCAGTGGGAATGACACGTTTGGCTTTCCCTTTCCCGGATCCAGTTCTGGCCGGCGGAGGGCCGGTAGAAGCTGGCTGGGGAATGGCAGGCATCGTCACCGAAGGGCCAGCAGTGGATCCCGACTGTGACGAGCCGGACTGGGCCGTGGACACGACTAACCCCGTCGTAGAAGGGGTAATCGCCGCAGATCCGGCCGAAGCCACTGCCTGGGACGACGGCGCGGTGGTGGATCCAGTCTTGGACGTAGATCCCGTCTTAGGCGTAACGGCGGATCCGGTCTTAGACGCCTTGGATCCAGTCTTGGACGTCGATCCCGATTTTGAAACCGCGACGGATCCAGTTTTGGACGCCTTGGATGCCGATCCCGACTTGGATGCCGCGGACCCAGCCTTGGCAGACGATCCGGACTTGGATGATGTGGATCCTGGTTGAGATGCAACAGCGGATCCAGTCTTGGGCCCAGACCCAGATGTTGACGGGACAGCAGTGGATCCAGCCTTGGATCCCGTACCCGTCTTGGACGTAGCTACGGATCCAGCTTTAGATGTGGCAATGGACCCAGACTTGGATTCGGCACCAGACTTCGAGAGGGAGGCGGAAGGCTTGGACGTGGATGTGGATCCCGGCTTGGACGTGGATGTGGGTCCCGGCTTGGACGTGGATGTGGATCCCGGCTTGGACGTGGATGTGGATCCCGCCTGGGAGACTGCCTTGGAGGCCGAACTGGTTCTGGGCTTGGTCTTGGGGAAAGCTCGGGCATGCTTGTGAGGACGGGGGGATCCAGTGCTAGGAGCAGGGGATGCACTACGCGGTCGTTTCGCAGCCGACGGATCCGCTCCACTTACAGACGGTAGAGAAGCAGAGACGCTGGCAGCAGGAGAGGGTCCAGACAGGGGAGGAAGGGGATCCGAGATAGCAGCTGTCACCAGCGCCAGTCGTCGGCGCGCCAAATCCCGCTCCGATAAGCCGCGATCGCGCTCCAGAACTAGCTGCTGGTGCTGAGCATGAGCAGCAGCGAGTTGATTCCGGAATTTTGCTGCAGTTGCCTCGACATCCTTCAATTTGTCACCTGAATCGACATATCAAGTGAATATGGGGTTACTAGCAGGAGACAAAAGAAGATCCGCGTACTCGTGCGGCGGAGCTTGGATTCTAGCTCCGTTTGCGTTCGCTTGGCATCCGCCCACTCGGTAGCCGCCTTGTCACGCTGGAGTTCGGTGTCCGCCAACTTGGCTTGGATCTCGTCGCGCAATTGAGTCACGCGTACGAATTCTTCGAGCGCGTAATCTCGCCCAGCAGAAGCCTTCTCGAGTGACTCCTTGGTATCTTTCAGCTCCTCAGAGAGACGAGCCAGAGCCACATCCGGCGACGAGGGAGGTGGATTTGGCGCGGGGACCCTCCACGCGCCGACCCTAATGCGGATCCGCCATGGGTGGATCCCACATAGTCGTTAGTTACCACCTCTTCTTGGGTCAGGCGCAACTCGTCACGGAGTCGATCCAAGCTCCCGTCCGCGGCTGCACTAGCAGTTTGGGAATCCTCCAGATCCCGCTCGAGGTCATGGATCCGGGATTGGAGCTGGTGGATCTCGGATCCGGCGAGCGCCATCTCCCCAAGGAGGTGGTCGTTGTCGTCTCGCATGCCATCTCGCTGACGGGAGGCGCGATCCAGCCGTCCGGTCAAGTCGCGGATCTCGACCGCTTGATCGGCCAACAAGAGTCGTAGGTCCTGCGAGCGAGAAACCGCACGGTGCTCCCACCCCTGGATCTCCATAGCCTGGTCATGGACCTGGGCTCGCAAGGTTTGGAGTTGGGTGGCGTGCAAAGACGCAGCTTGGTCTCGAGCATCTTGAGCCGTCTGGAGCTCCGCCGTCAAGGTTTGCACCCGATCGGAAAGAGCCTGGGCTAGAGCCCGCAGATCGGTGGGTGACATTGAGGAAGGGCTGACCGGGGAGTGGTGGATGGGGCCTTGCCAGGCAATTTGCTGGTACGCTTGGTGGGAGACATGTGTCACGTAGAGGAGGAAGCGGTTGTGGATGCTGGTAATGCACGTCGTGAACGCTGTTGTGCAGCGCCAACCACGTACAGGAGGCGATTGTGGTGAAGTGCTTTCTCAGAAATAAGAGAATGGACCTGACGCGGGGTCACTATCCCGAATCAGTGACAAATTCAAGTGATTAGAGAGGATTTGGATCGTCCGGCGCGGATGCAAGTTGCCGGTGGTGGATTAGCCATGTCGGGCAGCACCCCGTATGAAATGACGATGGATCTGGTATGAGTGATGTACGGGAAGGCAAGATCCACCAAGACTTATCTCGGATCCATCCTTACCTGGGTTCACTTAGATGGATATGGGATATACTATGTACCAGTGGATCGAGTGTGGATCCTATGAGGGAATGGTGGTAGGTGTCATCTGAAGGTGGATCTAGTAGCCACGACTAATGAGAAGTCAAGATCCACCGCGAGGTGTCCCGGATCCCATATTTCCGAGGTCGGATCCAAGGAGGGAGGATCCCGCATAGTGCGACCTGGATCCAGGATCCAGGAATGATGGATACAGTGGATCTCGAACTTTCGTGGTACAATGGAGATCACAGACGGTTGCAAGATGATGTTGGATGATTGGAGAGCTCAGATCCATGACGAGTGTACACTTACAGTGAAGTGGATCCAAGCAACCTGGATTCGGATGAGTGTATCCATAATAGGATTACCATTGATTACGCCATGGATCCGGTGGATCTGAGGATAATACAGCTGGGATGATGGGTCAAGGAAAGAAAGGACATGCAGCCGAGCCTGGTAAGGGATTTAACAAGTAAAAGACATAGAAGGTAGAAATCCAGGCAGGTATAGACTTAAGTATCAATACAGTCTTCTATTTGCACAATAACACGCAAGTGCCTTCCTGCCCTCAAGAACCGGAACTACATTGGCCGTACGAGCTCGGAGAAGGTTAAGGATTGCGAATCTAGTGTTGGTAGTGATAACTGGATAATACATTGGCCAGATCCTACCACCTAGTGAGCTTTTCCTTTACTTGTGCAGATCCGACAGGTTAACCGGATTTACTACTTGGCCGGGTATACCCAAGAAGATCTCAACTCTCAAGATCCCGTCACAGGAGGCGGCAAGTACGACGCAAAGGAAACACAAAGGCAAGGGACACACCTGCGAGGCAACCCCTACGGCCAGATCCACGATCTAGCCCCTGGATCCACTTAAGTTCGAATATTCGCTTAGGATCCAGAACCAACCACGGACGCAGAGTGAAGATATTACCACCGCTGCTCCACCCCATCCCCACGTCTCGCCAAGACACTCAAGCTTCACCACTTGAACTCTTCGGAAGTTACCGAGAGAGCAAGATCCCGCCCTACCGACGGGTACACAAGGTGAGGAAAGTTCAGCAGAACACGGATCATCGGGGGACCCCCTCCGTTAGTCGGTGTCTGGGCGCAGTTGGTAAGTTGGATCCAGCAATCTCGCAGATTTTGCTGATCCCGCTACACCACACTTTGGGAGTGGCTCGTCATGCCGCAGGGCTTGTCTAACGCCCCGGCGACGCTCAATCGCCTGGTGATGCAACTGTTCCGCCCTTTGCGTACCTTCGTACAGACGTACTTCGACGACATATTCGTCCATAGCCGTGCCGAGGGAGGCAAGACGGCCATGGAGGTGCATCTAGGACACCTCCGTCGAGTGTTGGACGTGATGCGAACGAACAAGCTCTACGCCAACATCGACAAGTGCGTTTTCGCGTCACCAGAGATTAAAGTTCTCGGTTGCTTCGTAAGCAACGTGGGCGTTCGGGCTGACCCAGACAAGGTCAAGGCCATAGCAGCATGGCCGACGCCCCAATCCCAGAAGGATCTTCGAAAGTGGTTGGGCTTGGCCAACTACCTTCACAAGTACAGCGCAGGGTACGCGGGCTTCGCTAAGCCCTTATCGAGCCTCCTTCAGAAGGACGTCGACTGGCGCTGGGAGCAAGAGCACCAGGATGCTTTTGACAGCATCAAGGCCAGTCTCCAAGAGGCCCCTGTCCTGGCCCTGCCGGATGAGACGAAGCCGTTTAGCGTCGTCTGCGATGCCTCCGATTACGCCATCGGATGTGCATTGCTGCAGGCCGACACGGCTGGACATGAACGAGTTATCTCGTTCCAGTCCAGGCAGCTCAAAGCCGCCGAGCGGAACTACCCTGTCCATGACAGGGAGCTCCTGGCAATGAAATATGCCCTTGTGAAGTTTCGTGTTCACCTTCTGGGCTCGAGGCCCTTCGTGATCTACACAGACCACGCATCCTTGAGGACGGCGACTAACTCGCCTCACCTCTCCCAAAGGATGGCAAGGTGGCTGTCCTTCTTTGCGGAGTACAACTATCGCGTCGAGCACAAGCCGGGCAAGCACAACGTGCTTGCGGACGCCCTCTCTCGGCGTCCTGACTATGAGTTTGCCCACATCACGCGGGTGACAACGGATCTATATGATCGGATACGCATGGCGTATCGGGACGATGAGGCTGTCGCGCCTATCGTCAAGTTCCTTATGGCAGAAACGAGCGCGAAGTCCGACTGGCTCTCGTCGCGACAGCGCTCACGGCTCCACCGATATGAGCTGAAGGATGGCCTCCTCTATTACCGGGTGGAGCCCAATGAACCTCCACGGGTGGTCGTACCCAACGACGAGGATCTGAAGGTCGATATCCTCGCGGGGGCGCACGACGCGCCCTCCAGCGTCCATTTGGGCCGCGAGAAGACCTTTCTGTCTGTCTCTCAGGCCTTCTGGTGGACCCACATGTACAAGTGGGTCGCCCGATACCTTAAGACATGTGAAACATCTCAGCGGGTCAAACCCGCAGGGCACTCTTCGGCTCCACTACAGAGCCTGCCCGTACCGGCTGACTGTTGGAAGTCGATGAGTCTTGACTTCATCTTTGGGCTTCCCGCCGACGGACACGGCAACACCGGAATTTTGGTGTTCGTGTGTCGGCTGAGCAAGATGGTACATCTTACTCCGGTTCCCGTCACCGTCACAGGCGAACAAACCGCGAGGTTGTTCGTGTGGCGTGTTCCGCTATCACGGTCTCCCGGAAACGATTGTCTCGGACCGAGACCCGCGGTTCACTGCTGCGTTTTGGAAAACGCTGTTTCCTTTACTGGGAACTCGTCTGCAGATGTCCACTGCGGATCATCCACAGACAGACGACCAGACAGAGCGCGTCAATCGAGTGCTCGAGGACACTCTGCGCAGTGTGTGCGCGGCAGCACCACTACGAGGGCACCTCCGCCCCTGCTTGACCGGAATGGAGAAGTCCACTTCAACGTGGAGCGGATCCTCCATGAGCAACGTCGTCGCGGTAAGCGACAGCTCCTCGTGAAGTGGAGGGGTTATGCCCACTCCGAGAACTCGTGGGAGCCGATTGAACGGCTCCTGATTGACTGCCCGAAGGCTGTCGCAACCTGGGACCAGAAGCGGCGGCAGCTTCATGAGTAGTCCGGGGCTTCTTGCCCGAACGGGGTACGGAAGATGAATACATTCCGTACCTGTGCTCATCGTGAGCGCTGGAAGCCGCACGCTTCAGGATGTCTCTTGGCAGCATGCGCTTGCTGACCAAGTGGACAAACCTCACACGAAGATCACGCTGGTCCAGGATGCGGGACAGCAGCTGATCTTCATGGAGTTCCCGTAACTCCGTGGGTGAGTACTTAAGAGACTCCACCCATGCCCAGAACATGCCCTCACAAGAACTCCACGTGGGACAGTTCTCGGGCATAACCCAGGGGTATCACCAAAGAGGATAGAGACCACCCCGGGTCTCGGGCTTCTTACGACAAGTCGTGAAGTCCTTAAGGGGAATGCGGTGTGGCGCGAGAAGCACACACCGAGCAGCCTCCAAGCTGTCAACGAACAGCTGTTCTTTCTGAACAAGGGCACGTTCGTAGATGCCCCTAGAAGTGTGACCGCCCACAAGGCCACGAGGAGCGACAAGAAGCTCTAAGAAGAGGTCAGCCCCAGAGCTCTCCTCGGGAGGCCAATACCCTCTTGAGTTGATGGCAGCTCCCTGGCTGACGGGTGCCACCACCGAACCACGCACACGCTGGGCAGCTTGGAAATCCTCCTGCTGCTGGTCGAGGTCATTCGAGACCTCCCGGGGCTCAGCGATAGCACCCTCCTCCTTCTCTTCTTCCTCCTTCTCCTCCTCTTCATCCAAGGAGTCGAAGATGCTCCGATGGGAGTGTCGAGTCTCCTTCTCCTCGCGGAGTGGAGACTTAGAGGCTGTACGCTTCTTTGAGGGCTTGGTGCCTTCGGATTTAGAGGCCTTAGCACGCGCAAGACCCTCGGCAAGCGAGAGACGTTTGCGAGGATTCTCTTCCTCATCGCCACCAGCTTTGAGAGTGCCCTTAGCCTTGACGGCCGGACTCTCAGAGCGCACAGACGTCCTGGGACTGTGATCACCTTAATCACTAGCGAGCGACTGCACGCTGTCATCCTTGTGCTTACTGGGCACTGGGCTGTGCCCTTCCACAGAGCCCGCAGGAGCATCGTGCGTGCTCTCGGACTCGGCTTCGTCCTCACTGCCAGAGTCGAACTCATGTTCCACGAACCGAGGGCTCGGACGATTGTCTGAGGCCGAGGGCGACGGGCCGCGGCGCTTGCTTGCTTGCCCACAGCCGCGTCACCCGAGGAACCGATCGCCCCGGAGGCCACCTGAGTAGCCTCCTTAAGTGCCGAGCCTTTGCCGTGAGGCTTAGTGCTCTTTGCAGTGCCACGAGGCATGATAAACGGTCGAAGTGGAGACCTAGAAGAAGAGCGCACAGATTGCTGCTCGAGGCTCTAACTGTGAAGTGAGCCCTCGCCGCGCTCGCGCGGCCAAGCCGATGGTTTTCGACTTTGAGAATGAGAGTTTGTGACGAACACCTCTTCATTCTGATTGGTCGGTAAACCGAATCTAAGTGGGGGAGGATGTAACGGGGTACGTAGCCCTAAGTGTACCCTGGTTACATGAAGTGTGACACGTCACACTTCAGAAGTATGACACGTCATACTTCGGGATATTTGGTACAAAGTACCAAGGTCGTTCAAAGCCAACCATTGGTTAACGACATTGCATTTCTATAGGTGACTTATAGTTTGTATTAAACCCAAGCTTTATCTACCTATAAATATACTCAGTTTACATTCTACCTTAATATGGTCACTTCGCTCTCTTTTGAATAAAGAGGGGGGACCTGTGAACTGCCGTTCACTGAGAGTTTGTATACTCTCGGAAGATAACTTCCTCTAGCGCAAGGTGCTGTGTGACCCCGTCACACTCCCATACATAATTCATTTGAGAAACCCGTCCATGCATAATGGTCATTAATGGAAACCACATTTGTGATGGCCTTTACTTACAAAAGCTAGTATTAAAGTGTGAAGGCATAAATTTTCTTCCCATACATTATGCATTTTCAACCGCGTTCGAACTCCCATGTATTATGCATAAAATAATGTACATGAATTAATGTACTTTTGCATTTATCAGGCCCTGGCGCTGACCATTGGAACTCTTCCAAAACCTACACAAATGCAATCACAAACACAAAAATAAAAGTGAAATGTGTTAGAATATATGTCGAATTTGTGTTGTGTCAGCTAGCATATCAAAATCAACACATTTAAGGTTATAGGTACATGTATGCGGCCGCTGGCTGCTGGCCATTCACCCTTTTGATGGCTCGGGACACTCCCCAGCGGCTTGTGTTAGCGTGCGAGCACCTAAAGGCTCGTTTAAAGAAGCAGGTTTTGCTGCTTCTACGGCTGCGCTGTATGTATTCTTTTGGTCGCAATGTTCTAGCAGTTGAATCACTCATTGATCCTGCTAAATCTCCCTGGTACACCTTGTAAGCTAGTCGAGATACACTGCACTTGCCCTTGATTTCTCTAAAGGCATGTTTCGCTCGTCGAATCTCCGGGGGACACGATGGATCGCCTATATACGTTTAAGAATGGACGATGGTATTACAGCACACAATCGACTCACTCACCTGTCGGCTTTTTAGCGTTATTCGAAGCGTAGAATTTGCGACACGACGACTCTGAGTCGCGCTGCGGCCACTTAACAGGAAGGTTCCGATTGTAAGCGTAGTGGACATCATCCCATTGAGTGATCCGAGCGAGAGAAACTGCTCAACGAGAGATAAGAGGCCTGTAATAGTAAAATCAGCGTTAAATGTATCCGTGAGATCCTGTTTGTGATGCACTTTGGTACGTACGTTCAACGTGAGGCGTAGTGAAGCCCCGTCCTCTTCCAGCATTGCGGTGGCTCATGGCAGATGTAACTAGCAGTGGGCTTGACTGGACACTGATAGCTGTACCAGAAATGAGGTACAACGATTTTGCGTCGACACATTTTGTGGAGACGAGAACTACGTCTCAACATTTTACTACCGATTTGTGACAACAAATACGTCAGAGCTATGTCAGACGCAAAAATCGAGTTTGTGTAGGTTTTGGTAGAGCTCCATTGATCAAAAGAGAAAACTTACCCATTTGATCTTGGGATGAAGAAGTTGAAAGCACCATCATATCGCATGAAATATTATATCTAGCAGGCTCGCGCAATTCGACTCGATATCCAAATTTGGAGTAACGTTACATGCAGAACCCACAATACGATGTCTCCTTAAGTATGATGACGTCACCGTTTAAAAACCCACCATACCAGTAGCACCCACTGGGTGCTACTGAAATGGTGATCAGTGGGTGGGTGACCCACCCATTGAAGGGCAACCTGGCGATTCCGAAAAAAGACAAAAACTAAATCCGGATATGTGGTTTTGTCCAATGGATCATCGTTTCTTTGACATTTTTCTCCAATAACAGAGCTTTACATTTCTACCGAGAACCCTCCCCCTTGCCTTCCGCCTCCCAATCCTTCCACTTGCGAATTCTGTGCTGAGCCAGTGTCGACCAGGTCCTCATCTGAAGCGATAGCTAGCCATCTCTTCTACTTCTGGCCGTTGTGGGTCCCAAGCAACAGAGAGGAGCGCGACAACTAGGTAGCCATGGCGTCTACGCAGTTCTCGTACTCGAGCGCGCGTCTGCGCCGCGTCAAGTACCTGCAGTTCGGCGTGTTCAGCCCCGAGGAGATCCGCGCCATGTCTGTGACTAAGCAGACGAAGGTCAACGACCGTATTATCCCCGACGGCATTTCGCGCCCGGAAACTTACTTAAACGGACATCCTGTTATTGGAGGCATTGGAGACCCACGTATGGGCACGTGTGACTTCCGCGCTCGTTGCAAGACTTGTGACTGTACGTGACGGATACTGATGCCGAGATAGATATAGTGAAGGAATCGTAGCTCCCGCTTCTGTCGTAGGGCATACATATCTTGAGCGTAGTTCTCATGATTGTTGTTGTGTACAGGCACATACAGCGGCAGTGGAGGCAAGGTGAACGACTGTCCGGGTCACTTTGGCCACATTGAGCTCGCCCGCCCCGTGTACCACATGGGTTTTATCAAGGAAGTGCTCAAGATCCTACGCTCTGTGTGTTTTCACTGCTCCAAGGTGCTGAGCGACGAGCGCGACCATCGCTTCCGCTCTGCCATGAAGATCAAGAACGGCAAGCGTCGACTGAAGGCCGTGTACGAGATCTGCAGCAACAAGAGCATGTGTGAGTACGGCGAGGAAGCTGACATGGAGAAGATGCGCGAGGACCTCAACATCGGTCTACAGGGGGGACTGGACGACAAGTCCAAGCCCAAGGAGGGTGGTCACGGAGGTTGTGGTGGTCTCCAACCCAAATACCGCAAACAGGGTATCAAACTGTTGGTAGAGTTCCCTGAACAGATGGAAGATGTGCCCGGTTCGGGTGATCGCAAGCAGAATCTGCCGGCTGCGAAGGTGTTGTCGATCTTCAAGAACATATCGGACGAGGACTGCTTCGCTCTCGGACTGGACCCTCGCTGGGCTCGCCCTGATTGGCTTGTCATGACTCTCATGCCGGTGCCGCCCCCGCACGTTCGTCCTTCTGTGGCTATTGATGGTATGGCGCGTGGTGAAGACGATCTTACGCACAATTTGGCTTCTATTGTAAAGGCGAATTTGGCGTTGCTGAATTGTGTGCGCAAGGGCGAACCTTCGCATATTATCGAGCAGTTCGAACAACTGTTGCAGTTCCATTTGGCGACTTTCCTTAACAACGAGCAGCCTGGTCTCCCACAAGCTCAGCAACGTTCCGGTAAGCCGCTTAAGACACTGCGGCAGCGTCTGCGTGGTAAGGAAGGCCGTATTCGTGGTAACTTGATGGGTAAACGTGTGGATTTCTCGGCTCGTACGGTCATTACTGCTGATCCGAACCTGGCTATTGATCAAGTCGGCGTCCCTCGGTCCATCGCGATGAATCTTACTGTGCCGGAACGTGTGACTCCGTTCAATATGAATTACATGCACCAGCTGATTGCAAATGGCCCGCTTGAACATCCTGGTGCCAAGTACATCATTCGCGAAGACGGCAATCGTATTGATTTGCGTTACATCAAGAACAAGTCGGACCTTGCGCTTAAGTGCGGGTGGATCGTGGAGCGTCATCTTCGTGACGATGATTTGGTGCTGTTCAACCGTCAACCTTCGTTGCACAAAATGTCCATTATGTCGCACCGTGTTAAGGTGTTTGACTGGTCGACGTTTCGTCTGAATCTGTCCGTCACGTCCCCATACAACGCCGATTTCGATGGTGATGAAATGAACCTGCACGTGCCACAGTCGATGACAGCTCGTGCTGATGCACAGGAACTCATGATGGTGCACAAGGTGATTATCACTCCGCAGAGCAATCGCCCCGTCATGGGTATTGTGCAGGATTCTCTGCTCGGTGCACAAAAGTTTACTAAGCGAGATATCTTCTTGCACAAGGATTGGGTCATGAACCTGCTCATGTGGGTTTCCAATTGGGATGGCAAGGTCCCAACACCTGCTATTTTGGTACCGAAGAAAGGAGAATTGGGCAAGTACACGCCAATCTGGACAGGAAAGCAGATTTTCTCGGCAATTGTCCCTGCGATTAACTTTACTGGGTTTTCGTCGACACACAAAAGTAGCGAGAAGTTCTCAGATCTGTCTCCTATCGACTCTCGTGTGATAATTCAGCAGGGTGAGTTGTTGGCGGGTATAATTGACAAGAAGATCATTGGTTCATCGGCCGGTGGTTTGGTCCACATTACGATGCTTGAAAAGGGACCCGATGAGACCAAACGTCTTCTTGGTGCAATTCAACAGCTGGTGAACAACTGGTTGGTTGGGCGTAGTTTCACTGTCGGTGTGAGTGACACGATTGCCGATGTGTCTACGCTGAAGACTATTGTGGATATTATTACCCAGGCCAAGGTGCAAGTGCACGATTTGGTGGTGCGTGGACAGAAAGGAAAACTGGAAACTCAGCCTGGCCGAACAATGGTTGAGTCCTTCGAAGGTTTGGTTAATATTGTGTTGAACACTGCTCGTGATCAAGCTGGTCGTGAGGCACAGGGCAGTCTGGATGAGACGAACAACATTAAGGCTACGGTAACGTCCGGTTCCAAGGGTTCTTTCATTAATATCTCCCAGATTATTGCTTGTGTGGGTCAGCAGAACGTTGAAGGAAAGCGAATCCCGTACGGTTTCAACCATCGTACGTTGCCGCACTACGGCAAGGATGACCTTGGCCCCGAGAGTCGTGGTTTCGTTGAAAACTCGTACCTGAAGGGCTTGACGCCACAGGAGTTCTTCTTCCACGCTATGGGTGGTCGTGAAGGTCTGATTGATACAGCTGTGAAGACGGCCGAGACTGGTTACATTCAACGTAGACTTGTCAAGGCAATGGAGTCGGTTATGACACGCTACGATGGCACTGTGCGGAACGCTCAGGGTGAAATTATTCAATTTTTGTACGGCGAGGACGGTATGGATGCTGTCTGGGTCGAAAAGCAACGATTCGAATCGCATAAGCTGAACAAGGTGCAGTTTGAAAAGAAGTACGTTTTCGACCCGTCGGATGAAGACCTTGGATGTGTACCGAACTGCCCCGACCAGCTATACCTCGAGCCGGACATCATCAAGGATATTCGGACGAACCAGCGCACACAACAGCTGCTGCGTGAAGAGCTGACGCAGCTTCAGAAGGATCGTGTGAACCTGCGTGTCATTTTGGCAAGTCGTGGCCAGGGCCAGGAGTCCGATAACGCCGCCCAGATCCCGGTGAATATCCGTCGTTTGGTGGAGAATGCACAGCAGCTGTTTAGCATCGACATGCGAAAGCCATCAAGTCTTCACCCGTCACGCATAATTGAAGGAGTGAAGGAACTGTGCAAGAAGATAATCGTTGTGCAGGGCGATGACCGGCTGAGTATCGAGGCCCAAGAGAATGCGACACTGTTCTTCCAGATTTTATTGCGGTCAACGCTTGCGTCCAAGTGCGTTACACTGGAGCACCGTTTGACGGAGACAGCATTCGAGTGGCTCATGGGTGAAATTGAGTCCAAGTTTACGAGCGCGTTGGTGTCTGCTGGTGAGATGGCAGGTGTGGTGGGAGCCCAGTCGATTGGTGAGCCGGCGACGCAGATGACACTGAACACATTCCACTACGCCGGTGTGTCTGCTAAGAATGTGACACTTGGTGTGCCTCGCCTGAAAGAAATTATGAACATTGCGAAGGACGTTCGGACCCCATCGCTGCGTATCTTCTTGACGCCTGATTGCGCTCATGATGCCGATAAGGCTAAGTTTATTCAGTCACAACTAGAGTACACGACATTGGCAGACGTGACGGCCAACACCTCGATCTACTATGATCCTGATCCGATGAACACGGTGGTCGAAGAGGACCAGGAGTTTGTGGCTTCGTACTACGAAATGCCCGATGAGGACACGCCGATTGCTCGTTCTCCGTGGCTTCTGCGTATTGAGCTGAACCCGAAGATGATGGCAGACAAGAAGTTGACGATGGGTGAAATCGCTGCACAAGTGGAAGCTGAGTATGGGCAGGATCTTTCGTGTATCTTTACTGATGATAACGCTGATCGCCTGGTGCTGCGTATCCGTATAATGAGCGACGAAGAAGAGAAGCTGCAGCGCTCAGGTGAGACTGCAGTTGGACAGGAAGATGACACATTTCTGAAGCGTGTGGAGCACAATATGCTCACGCAGATGAAGTTGCGTGGTATCGAGGGTGTGAAGAAGGTTTACATTCGTGAAGGACCGTCGACACACTGGTTTGACGACGTTGGTTTCAAGATGATGAACGAGTGGATGCTGGACACAGATGGCACGAATCTTCTTGATGTAATGTGCTACCCCCAAGTCGACTCCACCCGTACGATCTCAAACGACATTGTCGAAATCATTCAGGTGCTGGGTATTGAAGCTGTTCGTCGTGCGCTACTGAACGAAATTCGACAGGTCATTTCTTTCGATGGTGCCTATGTGAATTACCGACATTTGGCGTGCTTGTGTGATGTAATGACATTTCGTGGTCATCTCATGGCCATTACTCGTCATGGTATCAACCGTGATGACTCTGGTCCACTTGTCCGCTGTTCGTTTGAAGAGACGGTGGAAATTCTGATGGATGCGGCCATGTTCTCGGAGGGAGATCCACTGACGGGTGTGTCGGAAAATGTCATGCTGGGTCAGTTGGCTCCACTCGGTACAGGAATAATGGATCTGGTGCTCGACGCGAAGAAACTGGCGAATGCTATTGAGTATGAAGCGTCGGAAATTCAGCAGGTGATGCAGGGTCTCGACAACGAATGGAGGAGTCCGGACCAGGGTCCAGGCACACCGATGGCGACTCCTTTCGCGTCGACGCCCGGTTTCTCGGCATCATCGCCATTCAGCCCCGGTGGTGGCTCGTTCTCACCGGCAGCTGGCGCTTTCTCGCCTATGGCAAGCCCGGCGTCTCCTGGTTTCATGGCAGCGTCGCCTGCTCACAGCCCTGCGTCTCCGTTGAACCCGACATCGCCTGCATACAGTCCGATGTCGCCGGCGTACAGCCCAACGTCTCCAGCATACTCGCCGACGTCCCCAGCCTACAGCCCGACGTCTCCTGCGTATAGTCCAACTTCGCCTGCTTACTCACCGACGTCTCCGGCTTACAGCCCCACATCCCCTGCATATTCGCCGACGTCTCCAGCTTACAGTCCGACTTCTCCGGCATACTCGCCGACGTCACCGGCCTACTCGCCGACTTCTCCGGCTTACAGTCCGACTTCGCCAGCGTACTCTCCGACATCCCCGGCATACAGTCCAACGTCCCCGGCATACTCGCCCACGTCGCCTGCATACAGCCCAACGTCGCCCGCATACAGTCCGACTTCGCCTGCGTACTCACCAACGTCACCAGCCTACAGCCCGACATCCCCGGCGTACAGTCCGACGAGTCCGGCTTACAGCCCCACTTCTCCGGCCTACACGCCTGCGTATTCGCCTACGTCCCCGGCGTACAGTCCCACATCACCGGCATATTCGCCAACGTCGCCTGCGTACTCGCCGACATCTCCAGCGTACTCGCCAACTTCGCCAGCATACTCGCCAACTTCACCGGCGTACAGTCCGACTTCGCCAGCTTACTCGCCGACTTCTCCAGGGTACAGCCCGACGTCGCCCAGCTATAGTCCTGCCTCTCCTGAGTACAACCCGACGGAGGGCTACAATCCGAGTGCAAGTGGCTACAGCCCAACGGATGCCGATGAGAAGAAGGAAGAGGATTCGAAGTAAGTACTGGGTGTTTACTTTCAGATACTTGAGTAAGCGCGGAGACGAGTGAGGCTGTGCAAAACCAAGAGTAGCGGACGAAGTAGCTGGAAGCCATGACAGAGAAGAGCTAATGGCAGTGAGCCTAAAAACATGCATATTTTATACCGACGGAGTACCGGCATCCCAGGAATTATATCGTCCCAAAGTGTCGACCCAAAGTGTCGACCGAGTTACAGGTAACATAGGGAGACAGGCAAGAAATCTTCAGGCCACCGTAACTTTTGACAACCTTGTTGAGCGTCTGGCACCCGATTACAATGTTGAACGTGAATGTGATGCTAGCCTACCGATTAGTCTTGGTGAGTTACTGATATCAAGGCCAAGCTGTAACGGGGTGCGTAGCCCTACGCCCCTAGTTACATGAAGTATGACACGTCATACTTCGGGATATTTGGTACAAGGTACCAAGGTCGTCCGAGGCCAACCATTGGCTGATGACATTGCTTTTCTATAGGTGACTTATAGTTTATTTATTTAACTCAAGCTTAGCCTACCTATAAATATACTCAGCTTACAACCTTCCTTAAATTGGTCACCTCGCTCCCTTTAGGTAAAAAGGGACTTGTGAACTGCCGTTCACTGAGAGTTTGTATACTCTGGGAAGCCAACTTTGTAATGGGCCCCGACCCGGCCCGGGGCCCCTCCATTACATAAGCAGGTAGATTTCTTTACATAAGTAGGTGCATCAGCATACGACTAGCGTGTGCTGAAATGCTGTCATGCCATTGGCTGATATATGGGGAGCCAGACCCATTATTAGCCAATTGGACTATGACGTGTATTTGAGTGGCCAGGGCTGTGGCCTTGGTCCTAAAATAAAGTCAGAGTTGATTTTTCCTTAAACCTAAGACTCAGTCGTCCTATTGCGAGCTTCCTCAACACTATAGTGTAAGCAAGTAACGGAGTAAATACCTGGCCCGTTACACCTGGTAGCACTTTGTAGTCCTTCCAACGACCAAGTTCGACATGAGCCAAGACCTCGACCACGCTGCCTTTCTCCATCTCACTCGGATCGAGTGGGAAGCTCTCCACCGCCTCGCGGCGGTGTCCGGAGAAGCCGTCGTCACGTCGCTGCTGCGCTCAGCGACGCCCGACGAGCAGCGCGTTGCGGCACAAGAATTCATGGAACGCGAGCTCGCTGATGCGAATCGGCGAGTGTCAACTCCCTCGCGTATCTCCACGAATGACGTCGTGAAGCTAGAGACGTCCACCTACTCCGGTGCCGGAGAAGATCGACTTCCGCTGAATCGCTGGTTTCGAGAGATCGACATCGCCATCGCCTCGAGGTTGATCGAGGCGCCTTCCGCGAAGGTCCATTTCCTCCTCTCGCGGTTGTCTGGGGAAGCCAAGGAATGGGCTCTCGGCAAGTTGGTTGTCGATCCCAACGTCTTCCCCACTCTGGATACCCTCCAGAGTGACCTTCGGCTCGCGTTCGAGCCGCCGCAAGATGAATTCCGAATTCGGGCAGACTTCTTCGCCCTTCGGCAAGGCACGATGACTATGCGCGACTACGTCCAGAAGACACGACACCTCGCGTCGTGTATCGTGTCTAAGCCCATCGATATGGCCTCTCAGGTTCATGTGTTCGTGTTCGGTATGCGCGAAGGCATGACGCGGTACTGCCTTACAAGATCGGACCCCTCTACACTCGAAGAGGCATTTGCCGTCGCCCTACGCGAGGACTATGTGGTTGCGGCGTCATACGCTCACGCGCTACCTGCTTCAGCTCGGGATTCTGCGCCCGAGCCCATGGACATCGACGCTATCGATGCGACGAGCAATCGTCAGCGTCATGTAGCGCGTCGGAGCGGTGCTCGGAACAATCGTTCTCTCACCTGCTTCCGCTGTCGGAAGGTCGGTCATCGCGCGACGGAGTGCCGCGCGCCAGCTCCAGTGCTTGCGCATGTCGATGCCGAGCCTGTGAGTTTTGACCAGCCAAAAAACGGTCAGGGTCAGTAGGTGCGGGACGACCTACTGGCTGGAATGGAGGTCCGGGTCCCCCCGTGACAACCCAACCTCCTAGCCCTCCTGTGCTGCATGCACACTTTCATGCCACCACCACGCCGAGCGATTCAAGATTGCTCATTGTCAGTCTTCATGTCGCCGGTGCCCGGCGACTACTGCGAGCGCCCCTTGATTCAGGAGCCACCAACAACTTCTTCCGCGCGTCGTGCTTGTCGGTACTCACGTCGGACATCACTGTCCGCAAAGGTAGAGGTGAGGTCACTGTCAAATTGGCCGATGGGAAATCACGCCGAGTCGCGCGGCGCGAGATTACACTTCCGTACACGTTCGACGGTTTCCGAAGCAACGACGACTTCCTCGTCATTGAGATGAATTACGCGCTTGACTGCATCCTGGGTATGCCGTGGTTGACGCGCTATCAACCAGAGATTGACTGGTTGACCCGATCGGTCAAGCGTCGCAGTGATTATGATGTCAGCGAGGTGTTCACGCACCTCCTGGTCGCCCAGAAGGATTGGCCTCACGTCACCGTCGTGGACCGGTCATTCACGACGCACGTTGTGCACAGAGTGAGCGATGGCTCTCTCTGCACGGCTTGCGCAGTGCTGTTAACTGACGAATCCCCGCGTCGCCGCGGGGATGAAGACCAACTGGTGGTCGAGCAGGGGCTCCCGCAGACGAACGAGATGGCGGTCGAGCAGGGGCTCCCGCAGACGAATGAGATGGCGGTCGAGCAGGGGCTCCCGCAGACGAACGAAATGGCGGTCGAGCAGGGGCTCCCGCAGACGAACGAGATGGCGGTCGAGCAGGGGCTCCCGCTAGAGGGGGGTGACATCTCGTCCAGCGAGAGCGACTCATCATCCTCGAGTTCGCACTTGAGGCGGCGAAAGAGGAAGTCGAAGCGGCGTCGGCTGAAACCTCGCCGAGCGCCCGTACCAAGTGACAGCTCACCGACGGAGTCGGTCTGCGTGCTTGAGTATGTGGAAGGTATCTCCGGCCGCCGACGAACACTCGAGCTTGCAAACCCGCCTGGCGAGGCAGGGTCGATCACTCGACTTCCAGATCTCTCCTGGAAGAACTTTCTTCGCGGCTTCAAGGTCAATGAAATCGAACAGGTTTGCCTGATCACCGACGCCGATTCGGCGTCGCTCGAAGTGAATACAGTCGGTGACGACGTCTCGCGTCCAAAGAGCGCTGAACCGAAGTCGGCCCCCGAGGAGCGCTTCGCAGCGCAGTCTTGGGAAGCGCTACGCGAATCCGGCAATCCTGTCTACGAGTCCACCCGCGAATATGAAGATGTCTTTCTGGATAAGATCTCAGCTAAGCTACCAGCTGACCGAGGAATTCGCCACGAGATCGATCTCGTGCCCGGCTCGAAGTATTGTGCTGTGGTGTAGCGGGATCAGCAAAATCTGCGAGATTGCTGGATCCAACTTACCAACTGCGCCCAGACACCGACTAACGGAGGGGGTTCCCCGATTATCCGTGTTCTGCTGAACTTTCCTCACCTTGTGTACCCGTCGGTAGGGCGGGATCTTGCTCTCTCGGTAAATTCCGAAGAGTTCAAGTGGTGAAGCTTGAGTGTCTTGGCGAGACGTGGGGATGGGGTGGAACAGCAGTGGAAAATCTTCACTCTGCGTCCGTGGATGGTTCCGAATCCTAAGCGATTATTCGAGCTTATGGATCCAGGGCCTAGATCGTGGATCTGGCCGTAGGGTTGCCTTGCGGGTGTGTCCCTTGCCTTTGCGTTTCCTTTACGCCGTACTTGCCGCCTCCTGTGACGGGATCTTGAGGGTTGAGACCTCCTAGGGTGTAACCGACCAAGTAGTAAATTCGGTTAACCTGTCGGATCTGCACGTGTATAGGAAAAGTTCACTAGGTTGTAGGATCTGGCCAATGTATTATCCAGTTATCACTACCAACACTAGATTCGCAATTTTCTAACCTTCTCCGAGCTCGTACGGCCAATGTAGTTCCGGTTCTTGAGGGCAGGAAGGCACTTGCGTGTTATTGTGCAAATAGAAGACTGTATTGATACTTAAGTCTATACCTGCCTGGATTTCTACCTTCTATGCCTTTTACTTGTTAAATCCCTTACCAGGCTCGGCTGCATGTCCTTTCTTTCCTTGACCCATCATCCCAGCTGTGTTATCTTCAGATCCACCGGATTCATGACGTAATCATCATGGTCACCCTATTATGGGTACACTCATCCGGATCCAGGTCGTTTGGATCCACTTCACTGTAAGTGTACACTCGTCGTGGATCTGAGCTCTCCAATCATCCAACATCATCTTGCAACCGTCGGTGATCTCCATTGTCCCACGAAAGTTTGAGATCCACTGTATCCCTCATTCCTGTATCCTGGATCCAGGTCGCACTATGCGGGATCCTCCCTCCTTGGATCCGACCTCGGAAATATGGGATCCGGGACACCTCGCGGTGGATCTTGACTTCTCATTAGTCGTGGCTACTAGATCCACCTTCAGATGACACCTACCACCATTCCCTCATAGGATCCACACTCGATCCACTGGTACATAGTATATCCCATATCCATCTAAGTGAACCCAGGTAAGGATGGATCCGAGATAAGTCTTGGTGGATCTTGCCTTCCCGTACATCACTCATACCAGATCCATCGTCATTTCATACGGGGTGCTGCCCGACATGGCTAATCCACCACCGGCAACTTGCATCCGCGCCGGACGATCCAAATCCTCTCTAATCACTTGAATTTGTCACTGATTCGGGATAGTGACCCCGCGTCAGGTCCATTCTCTTATTTCTGAGAAAGCACTTCACCACAATCGCCTCCTGTACGTTGTCGGCGCTGCACAACAGCGTTCACGACGTGCACTACCAGCATCCACAACCGCTTCCTCCTCTACGTGATACATGTCTCCCACCAAGCGTACCAGCAAATCTCCGGGCAAGGCCCCATCCACCACTCCTCCGGTCAGCCCTTCTTCAATGTCACCCACCGATCTACGTACGCTAGCCCAGGCTCTTTCCGATCGGGTGCAAACCTTGACGGCGGAGCTCCAGACGGCTCAAGATGCTAGCGACCAAGCTGCGTCTTTGCACGCCATCCAACTCCAAACCTCCATCGCCCAGAACCCACGAACCTGCTGGAGGCCTTGCAAGAGATTGATGAAGCTGAATCTTGGCGCATCCAGTTTCGTGGAGACCCGAGCCAACACCCAGGACACCAGATCCAGCGCCTGGTGGGCAAGTACTTCAATGTTCAGCCCAAGACCACCTGACCCCTATAATTCTTTGACGCCTCGCCCCCAGTTTTAGTCTTCGTGGATTCGCTTCGTAGTAGTAACTAGCGACTGGAAACTGGGTCGAGCTAGCCTTTTTGCATAAGCTATTCTAATCCACGCTTCTTTACTTGAATATGTCTGTGACATTCTCGTGTTGGTAGAGGGATCCAGTCAGACCCTTTCAGTGTACACCTGGATCTGGGCTGGATCCACCATTTCAGCGTACACCTGGATCTGGGCTGGATCCACCCTTTCAGCTTACACCTGGATCTGGGCTGGATCCACCCTTTCAGTGTGCACCTGGATCTGGGCTGGATTCTGGATCTGGGTTGGATCCACGCTTGGATTTCATCCGGATCCAGCGCCTACGACCCAGTCTCAATTGGGTCAGTATAGTTCGGGCTCTCGAAAGCTCGCGCTTGAAATCAAGCAGGACTCTTCGCACGTAAAACGTCACTCTTTTATGCATAAACATTCACACCTTCCTCCTAATCCACACTTCTCCTGTGGATCCGTCTTCTCTTTCTTTCCGATGTGACCAACTCACATCAGCGATCCTCCTCCTCCTGACCCACACCCCTCCTGTGGGGCCTTCTTCATCCTCCCATCGACATGACCAACTTGTGGTGAAGTGCTTTCTCAGAAATAAGAGAATGGACCTAACGCGGGGTCACTATCCCGAATCAGTGATAATTTCAAGGGATTAGAGAGGATTTGGGTTGTTCGGCGCGGATGCAAGTTGCCGGTGGTGGATTAGCCATGTCGGGCAGCACCCCGTATGAAATGACGATGGATCTGGTATGAGTGATGTACGGGAAGGCAAGATCCACCAAGACTTATCTCGGATCCATCCTTACCTGGGTTCACTTAGATGGATATGGGATATACTATGTACCAGTGGATCGAGTGTGGATCCTATGAGGGAATGGTGGTAGGTGTCATCTGAAGGTGGATCTAGTAGCCACGACTAATGAGAAGTCAAGATCCACCGCGAGGTGTCCCGGATCCCATATTTCCGAGGTCGGATCCAAGGAGGGAGGATCCCGCATAGGACGACCTGGATCCAGGGTATAGGGATGATGGATGCAGTGGATCTCGAACTTTCGTGGGACAATGGAGATCACAGACGGTTGCGAGATGATGTCGAACGATTGGAGAGCTCGGATCCACGGCGAGTGTACAATTACAGTGAAGTGGATCCAAACGACCTGGATCCGGATGAGTGTACCCATAATAGGGTGACCATGATGATTACGTCATGAATCCGGTGGATCTGAAGATAACACAGCTGGGATGATGGGTCAAGGAAAGAAGGGACATGCAGCCGAGCCTGGTAAGGGATTTAACAAGTAAAAGGCATAGAAGGTAGAAATCCAGGCAGGTATAGGCTTAAATATCAATACAGAACTCAATTTGCACAGTATCACGCAAGTGCCTTCCTGCCCTCAAGAACCGGGCCTACATTTGGCCGTACGAGCTCGAAGAAGGTTGGGAATTGCGAATCTAGTGTTGGTAGTGATAACTGGATAATACATTGGCCAGATCCTACAGCCTAGTGAGCTTTTCCTATACACGTGCAGATCCGACAGGTTAACCGGATTTACTACTTGGCCGGGTATACCCAAGAAGATCTCAACTCTCAAGATCCCGTCACAGGAGGCGGCAAGTACGACGCAAAGGAAACGCAAAGGCAAGGGAACACACCCGCAAGGCAAACCTACGGCCAGATCCACGATCTAGGCCCCGGATCCATAAGCTCGAATATTCGCTTAGGATTCGGAGCCATCCACGGACGCAGAGTGAAGATTTTCCACTGCTGTTCCACCCCATCCCCACGTCTCGCCAAGACACTCAAGCTTCACCACTTGAACTCTTCGGAAGTTACCGAGAGAGCAGATCCCGCCCTACCGACGGGTACACAAGGTGAGGAAAGTTCAGCAGAACACGGATCATCGGGGGACCCCCTCCGTTAGTCGGTGTCTGGGCGCAGTTGGTAAGTTGGATCTGGCAATCTCGCAGATTTTGCTGATCCCGCTACACCACAATGGTGCGCGTGCCCGGATCTTTTGGTGACTCGGGATTTCACCGTGAGTCCCAAGAAGATGCTCAAGTGAAGATTGAGCCAGGGGAAGAGTCGTCGTCGGAGGTCGGATCGACGAAGACGCTGCTGAATGAAACAAGATCCGCGGATCGATGGAGGTTTGGGAGGAACTCTGTCGACGGAAGAGAGGTGGATCCGGATCCGGATCTAGAAGAGAAACCTCTCTATCCTCCCCAGGTCCCCTCGGGGACCCCTGCGGATCTTGACTTGCGTCAAGATCCGCTAACAAAACAAGGGAAAGTGAAGGCGAAACGGTATGCATTTGCAGATTCACCGGTTAAGCCAACATCGTACCTAAACCCAAGCCCGCTAGTCGAAGAAACGAGAAAGAAGACGAAAACGAGTAAGACTACGCGGAAGAAGATGCAAGCTCCAGAGTCGGAAGAAGACCAAGCTGGATCCAGGTCAAGCTGGTCCGACAAGGATCTCGAGTTTATGTATCGCCACCAAGCTTTACGCGACTTCCTGCATCAAGATCCTGTCATGCAGATCCTGAATCCACGACAGATCGAAGATCCGAGGGAACCGGTGAGAGCACCAACGAAAACGGCGAACAAGTTGGTGGCAGTCAAAGATCTATTACGTTTGCTTACGGAGTCAGGCATCGTAGCTGGTGTGTTTGACGCAGAGGATATCTTCGAGCTAGACCTGGATCTCATAGTATCCGCGACGCGGGACCTCTTTGCCAGAGTTAAGTCCATCACCGGAGAAAGGTCGCGCACTATGGATCCAGTGTCGTCGCCGAGGATCAGCCAAGCTGCGTCCTCAAACTACGAATCCGCCGCTGAGGATGAGTCAGACACGTCGTCCGAACCACGACGCATGACTTTAGGACCCTCCGGGGCATCCATGCTGGAAGCGCGGGCGAGGATCCGAGGACAGGAAGTCCCTGTGAACGTGAAGGCTCGGGATCCAGTACGCCCTACGCGTGATCTGACACAATCCATCCAGGATCGAGCCAGATCCGGCAAGAAGCCAGTGGGATTATCGTCAGATCAGGCTCGAGGTAATCGCCTCACGGATCCGGTCTCGCCAGTGGACCAGACGGCCACAGGCTCTTCCGACACTTCCTCGGGCACCCTGCAGCGGCACTTCGAAGCTGCGATGAGTCGTTTCCTGGTCGAACAGGGTATGAGAGCGCCCGTGCCACAAGCGCAAGTGCTCCACGAACATGGAGCACGAGACGTGGAGATGGAGTCAGTGGAGGGAGACAACTCCCATGATGAGTTCGACCCAGATGATCTGGATGGCCCATCCCCTTCGTCAGCGGTGGTAGCAACAGCCGCAGCCGGGGCGGGTGGATCGTCCATGATCCAGAGGGTACGGATCTCAGCCATATCGGATCTGAAGGAGTTCACGGGCAAGGATCAAGACGAGGACCGGGCGAGAACATGAATCAGCAAAGTCAAGTCGGCCCTCATAAGAGATCAAGCGTCGTATGCTGAGAAGTGTCTGACCTTTGCGGATCTGCTAGCGGGGCCAGCCAGGAACTGGTATCGGCAGCTGGGCAGATCCACCAGGAACAAGTGGACAGATTTGCTGCGCAGTTTCCAGACCCAGTACTGTGGATTGGGAGTGTCGGTGGCACGACAATACGACCATGCTCGCCGCAGATCGGATGAATCCCCGCTGGAATACCTACATCGACTAAATGTGGCCGGTCTACGGGCCAAGTTGAAGATCAAGGATGGGGGGATCCAAGGTACTGCGAGAACACGTGGATCACTTCATCGAGACGTTGGGAGATGTGGATCTGGCCGACAGGCTGACCCTGTTACGTCTTCCAGACGCAGATGAGCTCGAAGAAGTGCTGCGGGCTGTGGATCGCGCGAAACACCGCCAGAAGAAGGCGGCGGTCGGATCCGGCAAGTATCGCCAAAAGGCTCCGACGCCCACGGCCCCAGCTCGACGTGTCCACCAAGTCACGGCGCCTGACTCAGGAACTGAATCAGGATCCGACGGCTCGGACCCCGACCCTGAAGATTACCGCCGAGTCTGTCTCACTGCACCCAACGATCGTACGGCGAAGACTGGAGACAACTCTCGATCGGGCGATACCGTACCCGGGGACCGTGGGATGTACAGATCCCGAGATCTCATGGACGGGGCAGCACAAGTCAGGTGTTCGCAGTGCGGATCCCGGAAGCACACTGAGTCTGGATGCTGGAAACATCTGGTCTGTGAGAAGTGTGGCAAAAAAGGTCATCCCGGGGATCATTGCTTCTACGTGTGTCGCGGGTGTGGCGAGATTCACGACGTCGGCAAGTGCCCGATGGAAGAATTCTACAACCAGATTCGCCAATGGTTTGATCCAGCCAAGCACCGAGGGATGTTGCCAGAAGTGGCCGAGAAGATGTTAAACTAGGACGCTCGCCGGGTTTGAATCCGGTACGAGCCGAGCGTTCTAGGTACTGCATTTATGCATTTGTGAACAAGACATCGCTAGATCCAGGTAGCAGGACCCTAGATCCAGTCGATAATACACGTGATCTACATGAAGTGTCAGTTGCCAAGATCTCTAGTTTGCGCCAAGTGGATGAATTTGCCAGATCCGAAGTCTCTTCAACCCTGGATCTACAAAGGGGAGAGGCACGTGGTTATTGGGAGAAACGCCAACATGGTCGATGGTTTGAGCCTACCAAGGGTGAGGTCACTGCAGACCCACCTAACGTCTGTCAGGTCACTGGATCCCGTGGATCTGAGGATGTTGGATCCATGGATCTGCTAACAGGGGAGTCCCGTGGATACTGAAAGTACCATGCCCCAGGAAAGTGGTTCAGACAAGCCAAGGTAGGGGGCAAGATCAACAATGAAAAAGCAATCCTACTCCTAGATAGTGGTGCCGAGGTGTCTATACTGGATACCGCCTTTGCTCGTAAGGTTGGGTGCCAAGTGGATGGGAGTCGGATCCAAGATTGTGTTGGGATTGGTGAAGGCGTATGCCGTACGAACGGGAGAACGCGAATCAAGATCACGCTGGCAGGTTGTTTGGTGTATTGGTTTGACATTTGGGTCGGGGATCTCGCTGGTCAAGACGCCATCCTTGGGATGGATTTCATGGTGCCAGCCGGAGTGAGGTTGGATCTGGCGGATGGGACACTTTGTTTCCCTGACGAGATGCGGATCCAGCTCAGCGGACGGCGGCCGTTGTATGGAGCGAAGATGAGGATCATAAGGGCGGATAAGACCACCTGGATCGAGCCCGGGGAAACTTGGGAGCTGCCAGACCGGTTAAAGTGGGTGGAACATGAGAAACTGTGGGTCACTCGGGGCGAGAAATGGGTACCTACCGTAATCCAAGGACCAGGTCGATCGCAATACCTCCAGGTCACGAACGTCAGCGACAAGAGACTATTACTGGACCATTATGAGGAGATCGGACGATGGTTGGCGAAGGACGGTATCCCTAGGCGACCTGGATATGTGTCAGTGGGATCCCGCCGCTACAAAGAATGGCAGAATCTGGTGTACGAGGCGACTACCGAGATCGAATCTCTCGGAGAGGTGGAGCTCCCGGCGGAGCCAACTGGCCCCTTAGTGGATCGGCCTTCATATCCAACTCCGCGAAAGATCCTGCAGAGAGCTCGACGGGTTGAGATCCAAGCAATGGAGGCTGGATCCACGGCGGGGGACGATCCCCAGAGTCGGCCCTTAGATAACGCAGGGTCGGTGGATGAAGGATTGCAGAGGGCTAAAGCCGAACAGCCGGATCCCGCTGATCCACAAGTGGATCCAAGCTTTCCACTGGATAAAGTGCCTGGATCCCTATCGAGAGTGGCAACACTAGTCAGACCCGAACTGTCGGGTTTAAACTCGTTAGAGGACCGACTGGATCCGACTGGTGGCTTCCCCAGTACCAGGATACCCGACCCCACGAAGACAGAAGGGATGACGGTCGAAGGAGAGTCGCGGTGCCTGGATCCAAGGGTGGATCCGACAAAGACTGAAGATGCACAAGTCTGCTACCGTGAAGGCGGGGATCTACACGCCGAGGATCTTGGAGAAGGTATGGCGGTGATCCCGGAGGTACCACTGACCACAGAGGAGGTCAGGATTGATGATATCCAAGTGGATCCAGGGGCGAACGAGCCCACTGAAGTGGATCGTCTACGTCAGAAGATCTGGGAAAGCCGACATCTGCTGATCGGCAAGGGTAATGCGTTACCGCCCGCCGCCCGCGGAGTCAAATGCGACATCGATGTCGGCGACGCGAAACCGATCGCCCAAAGGGTGCGGAAGGTGGCACCTCAGTTCCGAGAAAAACTGTCGGATCTGATTAAGGGCCTGCTGCAAGCCAAGATCATCAGCTTCTCAACGTCCCCGTGGGCATCTCCGGTGGTAATCATAATCAAGAAGAACGGGGTGTATATACGTCTGTGCATTGATTACCGGCTAGTTAACGGCCTGACTCGATTAATGGTGTACCCGATGCCCCTAATCAATGAGCTATTAGAAGATTTGGATTAAGTACTCTGGTACTGTTCTCTAGACATGGCCAGTGGTTTCTGGGTGGTTACTATGACGGATCGAGCTCGCGCGATATCTGCATTCATCACACCGTTTGGCCTGTTCGAGTGGAACCGGATGCCGTTCGGATTGAAGAACGCACCCCAGATCTACCAGCGCCTGATCGATAACGCCCTCTATGGATTCACCCGAATACCGGAACCCGAAAGGGGTGGATCCGGGGAAGATCCTACGGAAGTGGATCCATTCGAAACAGGAGAGCCAGGGGATCCTGGGACCCCGTCTGTCTTAGGACGCAGATCTTATATCGACGACATTCTAATCCCGGCAGAATCGTGGGATCAGTTGTGCGAGAGAGTGACATCCCTACTGGAGGCGTGTACTAGGTGGAATCTCTCTATCAGTGTGGTGAAGAGCTATTGGGGGATGCGCAAGGTGGATTACTTAGGTCATCGAGTCTCCAAGGAGGGGTTGGAGGCGAATCCTAAGGACCTGTCTTCATTGGCAGACTTGTCCTTCCCACAGCCGTTATGGGCGATGCAATTCTTCTTGGGCAGTTTGAACTACTACAGTCGGTTCATCGAGGATTACGCCCTGTTTGCCGCGGTATTGTATGAATTGAGAGAGGTAGATTTTGCTGCGATGACCACTCCAGCTGTCCGAATCAAAATCCAACAAGCTCTGGCCCGGGAGATGTCGGATCCACGAAGGGATCCAAGTGGTACGCCGCCAGAAGAGGACCTAAAACATAAGCTGGATCCGCCCCGGGACCAAAGGAAAGAGGATCTAATCAGGATAGAGACGACGGATCAGAACTCGGAAAAGGTGGAACCTCGGTGGATCCGAGCTCAACACGCATTCGTGGAGCTGAGGAACAGGATCGCGACCACACCTATCCTCCGTCATTTCGATCCGGAACGTCAACCTACGGTGATAGTTTATGCCAGTGACTGGGCAGTCTCAGCAGCTCTGGTACAAGAACATGAGGGGATCTGTCATCCAGTCACCTTCGTCAGCCGGACACTGAAGCCAAATGAACTGAACTACGGAGCGGTGGAGAAAGAGATACTCGCGCTCCTGCGCGTGTTGAATCTAAATTATAACCTGCTAGTGGGAAGATCCATCCGGATCCTGACTCGACACTCTCCGCTAGCTTGGCTGTTCAAGTCGGCCGGGTTACAAGGACGTTTGGGACAGTGGGCAGCTTTACTCTCGCCTTGGACACTGGAGATCGTGAAATGTTCGAAAGGGGAAGACGAGATCCTGGGAGTCTTGGCCGCGAGCATCACTCCTCGAGCTAAGATGGATGAGGCGCTGACTAGGATCGCTCCTAAGAAAGAGCCCAAACGCCGGATCCAGATCCCGATCCCGACGGTACAGGTGGATGAGGATCTGTACGTCCTGAGTTTCGATGGATCTGCTCGCGTACGACGCGGAGGAGGAGCATACAGCGCAATACTGTGGAGACTGCCCGGATGGGAAGTTGTACGGACCAGATCCACTTACGTGGAAGGCCTCACCGTCAATGAAGCGGAGTATAACGGACTCCTGCTGGGTTTGGATCTACTAAAGGGACAAGATCCAAAAAGGCTGGTAATTTGTGGGGATTCAAATTTGGTGATCAGACAAGTGCGAGGTGAGATTGACTGCAAGGCCCCGGCCCTAACACTGCTACGGCAGAAAGTGATGATCCACCTGCGTGGTTGGATGGATCACGAGTTGGTGCATGTCAAGCGAGATTGGAATGCCAGTGCAGATAGCTTGGCCAGTGCCGCTTTACGGAATCAATGTGGTGTCGAAGTGGAGAGAGAGGCCGAGCATCATGATCTCGTTACGCTGAACCGACTAGACGAAGTGATGGTAGTTGGATCCGGGAAAAGGACAGTCCAGGTGATGGCTGTCACTAGGTCCAGAGGAAGGATTGGATCCAGCCCCCGGATTCTCGACGAAGCATTTGTGAAGGGGATCCGCATGGAGCGGATCCTCAAAGCACAGAATGAGGAAGCATGGATTTTGGGACTAAAGAAGTATCTGATGGGGGATGTACGAGACCTGAGTCGGGAGATACCAAATCCTACAGTATTATCGCTACGGATTACGCAGTGGGTCTGAATGACTTGCTCTTCTAATGCCCCCCTACGAAGAGAGTCAACGAGGATCGGGATGGATTGATGAGACTGGTGATGCCGGAAACCTTACGACAGGATGTCCTACATCACTATCACGCTAGTTTAGAAGGTGGACATCAGGGTATTGGTCGGACCTACCAACGGATCCGGGAACGTTTTCACTGGAGGGGACTATTCAAGAGCGTACAACGATATGTCGGTGAATGTGTGGATTGTGAGACAGGCAAGGGCAGGCCCCCAATTGAAGGGGGGTCACCTGGGAATGTCCAAGCGACTTACCCTTTTCAAATCATAGCCATGGATCACATCCCCTCGTTGCCCAAGTCGTTCAAAGGAAACCCAGAATTGTTGATCTGGGTGGATCTGTTTACCGGATACGTGATAGCCAAAGCTAGTGCGTCTAGAACTGCACAAACCATTGCCGAATCGTACGAGGAGTGCGTTTTCCAAGGATTCGGGGCTAATGAGATGATTAGACATGATCGGGAGCCAGGTTTTATGTCTGATTTCTTTCGAGCTTTCAACCGGATCCTGGGGCAGCGACAGCGAGCAACCATGGCATATCGTCCCCAAGCTAACGGGTCGGCCGAGCGCATGGTACAGACGATCGCGAGAGCACTCAAGATGCATGTCCAGGATTTGGATCAGAGGGATTGGGATGAGTACGCAGAACGACTCCCCTTCGCGATGAACACCGCCCAAGACAGGATCCGGGGTGATACACCATTTTACTTGGTACATGGGTGGGATCCCAAATCCACCCTAGAAGCGGCCATTCCAGTATGTAGCACCAAGAAGAGAAACCGAGATCCAAGGCGATGGCGATACCAAGTCCAGAAATACTACCAGCAAGCTAGATCCCAGGTGAGCGAACGACTGCGGAGTGCGATACAGGATCGAGCGGATCGACACAACGAAGACGCCCGTCCGCATCAAATCCAAGTGGGATCGCAGGTGTGGTTTTATTTGGATCGAGTGAAAGAAGGGTACGCCCGCAAATTGGCCCATCTATGGCATGGACCGTTCCGGGTGAGCGAAAAGATAGGGGAACATGCGGTAAAGCTGGAAACGGCAGGTACCGAATATCGCCTGTTCCCTGTAGTACACGTATCCAAGCTGAAGTTGGTCAAAGAATATCCAGATCGGCCGCAGATCCGTCTTTCGGTGGATGGATCCGATCGCGTCGACTTCGACGAAGTCCTCCTACCGGAAGATAGTTGGAATGTGGATCTCGAAGACGACGAGTTCGAAGTCGAGAGGATCACCGATATGAGGTCAGAGAAACGAACTAGATACGGACGGATTTACCGTGAATTTCTGGTGTATTGGCGTGGATATGACGAACCCAGTTGGGTAGACGAGGCAGATCTGAACTGTGGAGCATTACTCTATGATTTCTTGCGGGATCGTACGAATCGTAACAGATTCGGCGTGATGCAGTCTCATGAAGAAGAGTAGGAAGGGGATCCATTGATGTGAGTTGGTCATATCGATGGGGGGATGAAGAAGGACCCACAGGAAGGATGTGGGTCAGGAGGAGGAGGATCGCTGATATGAGTTGGTCACATCGGAAAGAAAGAGAAGACGCATCCACAGGAGAAGTGTGGATTAGGAGGAAGGTGTGAATGTTTATGCATAAAGCGTGACGTTTTACGTGCGAAGAGTCCTGCTTGATTTCAAGCGCGAGCTTTCGAGAGCCCGAACTATACTGACCCAATTGAGACTGGGTCGTAGGCGCTGGATCCGGATGAAATCCAAGCGTGGATCCAAACAGGGTCGTAGGCGCTGGATCCGGATGAAATCCAAGCGTGGATCCAACCCAGATCCAGAATCCAGCCCAGATCCAGGTGTACGCTGAAAGGGTGGACCCAGCCCAGATCCAGGTGTACGCTGAAAGGGTGGATCCAGCCCAGATCCAGGTGTACACTGAAAGGGGTGGATCCAGCCCAGATCCAGGTGTACGCCGGTAGACTCTGACTGGATTCCTCTACCAACACGAGAATGTTACAGACATATTCAAGTAAAGAAGCGTGGATTAGAATAGCTTATGCAAAAAGGCTAGCTCGACCCAGTTTCCAGTCGCTAGTTACTACTACGAAGCGAATCCACGAAGACTGAAACTGGGGGCGTGGCGTCAAAGAATGATAGGGATCAGGTGGTCTTGGGCTGAACATTGAAGAACTTGCCCACCAGGCGCTGGATCTGGTGTCCTGGGTGTTGGCTCGGGTCCCCACGAAACTGGATACGCCAAGGCTCGGCTTCATCAATCTCTTGCAAGGCCTCCAGTAGGTTCGTGGGTTCTGGGCGATGGAGGTTGGGATCCTCCAAGTTGGCTTGACGGGATACGGATCCCGGAAACCAAGCTACCTTATCCCCGCGTCGGGGAAGGTGCAAGAAGGATGGATCCAACAAAACATCCACGTCACACCAACCGTCCTGGATCGCCAACAATAGGATCACGAGAACTTTCTTCCAAGCTCGACCGGCATGGCTACGTCGGTTACCACGCTGCTTGTTGAAGTTGGACAACCAGGTCGAACCCTGCAGTTGATTGCGAGAGATAGGGAATCGGTGAGGGCCTTCCCATATGGCAACCCGGTGCTTGGAAACGAAATCCCGGAACGCACGAACGAACAACCCGAGCCGCCCGCGCACGTCACCCCGGAAGCTAACCGGATCCACCAGTGTGGTTGCCAGCGTATCCCACGGGGCAGCACTTGTCAGTTCTTCCACGAGAGGTCTGGTGTTGAGCGAATCCACGTACCCGGCCCTCGGGATGGCGTCCGCTGTCCGAGGGAATATCCACTCAGCCCGAAAAGGCAACTCCGGAAACAGGACCGTGATCTTCATGGAGATGACCGCGACTCGGTTCAATTTCTTGGCTGACCAAGGCTCGATGTCTCTGGTAGCGAAGGCCACGGGAGCACGTCTACCAGGAATGAAAGCGGCATCCGGACCGAACGGAGCCACGGGGAGCATCCCTGGCAGTGACGAGTTAGGGGGAGCGGGGATCAAGACGGATCCAGGGGATCCGCCACCGTGAGACGATCCCGGGGATCCGCCACCATGAGGCGATCCTGGGGAACCGCCACCATGGGGCGATCCTGGAGATCCACCACCATGAGGTGACCCCCCTCCACCAGATCCGGGAGATCCGCCACCAGGCGACCCCCCTCCGCCAGATCCGAGGAGTCCGCCACCACGAGGCGACCCCCTCCCACCATCACTACCCGATCCACCGTCACTGTCGACTTGGATCGCGGATTCCGCAGTGTCGCCTCCGGATCCGGCTGTGCCAGCGACTTGTGGAGGCGGCGTCGAGAGGGATCTCCGCCGGGCTTCGGACCGGGATTGGGACAGAGCCCGTCGCGTGCCTTCCTCCAAGGCATCCTCAGCGGCTCGAGCCTCCTCCGAATCCTCTGGACTCTCGTCGTCATCGTCGTCGTCGTCATCGTCCTCATCGCTCAGAGTGAAGGGATACTGGCCGGAAGACGACGTACGCTTTGACGACGATCGGTTAGGAGGCCCTGAGCCGTCGGACCAGTCGGATTCCTCATCCTCGTCGTCCTCCGAGCTGCCAAGTCCACATCCAGGGGGAATGACACGTTTGGCTTTCCCCTTCCCGGGTCCAGTACGGGCCGGCGGAGGGTTGGTGGAAGCGGGCTGGGGAACGGCGGGCGTCGTTACCGAAGGACCAGCGGTGGATCCCGTCTTGGACGCCGATCCCGGTTTGGATACGGCCGTAGATCCCGTTTTGGCCGTCGATCCGAACTTGGACACCGCTGATCCTGTTTTGGATGGGGCAACGGATCCAGTCTTGGACGCCGTAGACCCAGT
Source organism: Phytophthora betacei (assembly GCA_011320135.1). Lineage (NCBI taxonomy): Eukaryota > Oomycota > Peronosporomycetes > Peronosporales > Peronosporaceae > Phytophthora > Phytophthora betacei. The sequence goes on from JAANHX010000382.1 coordinate 520,981, forward strand.
CTTGGGTCCGGATCCAGATTTTGACGTAGCAGCATTGGATCCAGCCTTGGACCCCACTCCCGCTTTGGACGTAGCAACGGGTCCAGTCTTGGACGCCGTAGACCCAGTCTGGGGTCCGGAGCCAGACTTGGACGTAGTGGCAGATCCAGTCTTGGACGCCGAGGTAGACTTGGATCTAGCGGTGGATCCAGACTTGGATCCGGCACCCGACTTCGAGGGGGAAGCGGAAGTCTTGGACGCGGGTGTGGATCCCGCCTTGGACACAGAAGTGGATCCCGCTTGCGGAGCCGATTTAGAGACCGGAGTCGTTTTGGGCTTGGCTTTCGGGGAAGCTCGGGCCTGCTTATGGGGACGGGAGGATCCGGTGCTAGGGGCGGGAGATGCACTACGCGGGCGTTTCGCAGCCGACGAATCCGCCCCACTTACAGTCGGAAGAGGAGCAGAGACGCTAGCAGCATGAGATGGCCCCGACAAGGGAGGAAGTGGATCCGAAACGGCAGCTGTCACCAGCGCCAGTCGTCGACGTGCCAAATCCTGCTCCGACAAGCCGCGATCGCGCTCCAGGATCAGCTGTTGCTGCTGAGTTTGGGCTGCGGCGAGTTGATCCTGGAGCTTCGCGGCGGTCGCGTCGGCTTCCTTCAATTTGTCACCTGGATCGACAATAACAAGTGAATATGGAGTTACTAGCAAGGGCTAAAAGAGGATCCACGTACTCGTGCGGCGAAGCTTGGATTCCAGCTCCGTTTGCGTACGCTTTGCATCCGCCCACTCGGTAGCCGCCTTGTCCCGCTGGTGTTCGCTGTCCGCCAGCTTCGCTTGGATCTCGTCGCGTAATTGAGTTATACGCACGAACTCCTCGAGCGCGTATTCTCGTCCGGCAGACGCTTTCTCGAGCGACTCCTTGGTATCCTGCAACTCCTCAGCAAGCTGAGCCAGAGCTACATCCGGCGACGAGGAAGGTGGATTTGGCGTGGGAGATCCTCCACGCGCCGACCCTAAGGTGGATCCGCCATGGGTGGATCCCACATAGTCGTTGGTCACCACCTCCTCTTGGGTCAGACGCAACTCGTCACGGAGTCGGTCCAAGCTCTCGTCCGTGGCTGCCCTAGCCGTCTGAGAATCCTCCAGATCCCGCTCGAGGTCGTGGATCCAGGATTGGAGCTGGTGGATCTCAGATCCGGCAAGCGTCATCTCCCCAAGGAGGTGGTCGTTGTCGTCCCGCATGCTGTCTCGTTGACGGGAGGCGTGATCCAACCGCCCGGTCAGGTCGCGGATCTCGACCGCCTGATCAGCCAGCAAGAGTCGTAGGTCCTGCGACCGAGAGGCCGCACGGTGCTCCCACCCCTGGATGTCCATAGCCTGGTCATGGACCTGGGCTCGCAAGGTTTGGAGTTGGGTGGCGTGCAGAGACGCAGCTTGGCCTTGGGCATCTTGAGCCGTCTGGAGCTCCGCCGTCAAGGTTTGCACCTGATCAGAAAGAGCCTGGGCCAGAACCCGCAGATCGGTGAGCGACATTGAAGACGGACTGACCGGAGGGGTGGTGGATGGGGCCTTGCCCGACGATTTGCCGGTACGCTTGGCGGGAGACATGTGTCACGTAGAGGAGGAAGCGGTTGTGGATGCTGGTAGTGCACGTCGTGAACGCTGTTGTGCAGCGCCGACAACGTACAGGAGGCGATTGTGGTGAAGTGCTTTCTCAGAAATAAGAGAATGGGCCTGACGCGGGGTCACTATCCCGAATCAATGACAATTTCAAGTGATTAAAGAGGATTTGGGTTGTTTGGCACGGGTGCAAGTTGCCTGTGGTGGATTAGCCATGACGAGCGGCACCCCGTATGGAATGACGATGGATCTGGTATGAGCGATGTACGAGAAGGCAAGATCCACCAAGACATATCTCGGATCCACCCTTACCTGGATTCACTTAGGTGGATATGGGATATACTATGTACGGGTGGATCGAGTGTGGATCCTATGAAGGAATGGTGGTAGGTGCCATCCAAAGGTGGATCTAGTAGCCACGGCTAACGAGAAGTCAAGATCCACCGCGAGGTACCCCGGATCCCATACTTCCGGGTTCGGATCCAAGGGGGGAGGATCCCGCATAGAGGGACCTGGATCCAGGGTATAGGGATGATGGATGCAGTGGATCTCGAACTTTCGTGGGACAATGGAGATCACAGACGGTTGCGAGATGATGTCGAACGATTGGAGAGCTCGGATCCACGGCGAGTGTACAATTACAGTGAAGTGGATCCAAACGACCTGGATCCGGATGAGTGTACCCATAATAGGGTGACCATGATGATTACGTCATGAATCCGGTGGATCTGAAGATAACACAGCTGGGATGATGGGTCAAGGGAAGAAGGGACATGCAGCCGAGCCTGGTAAGGGATTTAGCAGATGAAAGACATAGAAGGTAGAAATCCAGGCAGGTATAGGCTTAAATATCAATACAGAACTCAATTTGCACAGTATCACGCAAGTGCCTTCCTGCCCTCAAGAACCGGAACTGCATTGTCCGTACGAGCTCGGAGAAGGTTGGGAATTGCGAATCTAGTGTTGGTAGTGATAACTGGATAATACATTGGCCAGATCCTACAACCTAGTGAGCTTTTCCTTTACTTGTGCAGATCCGACAGGTTAACCGAATTTACTACTTGGTCGGTTACACCCTAGAGGCTCTCAACTTTCAAGATCCCGTCACAGGAGGCGGCAAGTACGACGCAAAGGAAACGCAAAGGCAAGGGAACACACCCGCAAGGCAAACCTACGGCCAGATCCACGATCTAGGCCCCGGATCCATAAGCTCGAATATTCGCTTAGGATTCGGAGCCATCCACGGACGCAGAGTGAAGATTTTCCACTGCTGCTCCACCCCATCCCCACGTCTCGCCAAGACACTCAAGCTTCACCACTTGAACTCTTCGGAAGTTACCGAGAGAGCAGATCCCGCCCTACCGACGGGTACACAAGGCGAGGAAAGTTCAGCAGAACACGGATCATCGGGGGACCCCCTCCGTTAGTCGGTGTCTGGGCGCAGTTGGTAAGTTGGATCCAGCAATATCGCAGATTTTGCTGATCCCGCTACACCACAAACTCACATCCATGGATCCCCTTCCTACTCTTCTTCATGAGACTGCATCACGCCGAATCTGTTCCGATTCGTACGATCCCGCGAGAAATCATAGAGTAATGCTCCACAGCTCAGATCTGCCTCGTCTACCCAACTGGGTTCATCATATCCACGCCAATACACCAGAAATTCACGGTAAATCCGCTCGTATCTAGTTTGCTTCCCTGACCTCATGTCGGTGATCTTCTCGACTTCGAACTCGTCGGCCTCGGGGTCCACATTCCAACTATCCTCCGGTAGGAGGACTTCGTCGAAGTCTACCCGGTCGGATCCATCCACCAAACGACGGGTTTGCGGCCGATCTGGATATTATTTGACCAACTTCAGCTTGGATACGTGTACTACAGGGAACAGGCGATATTCGGTACCCGCCGTTTCCAGCTTTACCGCATGTTCCCCTATCTTTTCGCTCACCCGGAACGGTCCATGCCATAGATGGGCCAATTTGCGGGCGTACCCTTCTTTCACTCGATCCAAATAAAACCACACCTGCGATCCCACTTGGATTTGATGCGGACGGGCGTCTTCGTTGTGTCGATCCGCTCGATCCTGTATCGCACTCCGCAGTCGTTCGCTCACCTGGGATCTAGCTTGCTGGTAGTATTTCTGGACTTGGTATCGCCATCGCCTTGGATCTCGGTTTCTCTTCTTGGTGCTACATACTGGAATGGCCGCTTCTAGGGTGGATTTGGGATCCCACCCATGTACCAAGTAAAATGGTGTATCACCCCGGATCCTGTCTTGACGGGTGTTCATCGCGAAGGGGAGTCGTTCTGCGTACTCATCCCAATCCCTCTGATCCAAATCCTGGACATGCATCTTGAGTGCTCTCGCGATCGTCTGTATCATGCGCTCGGCCGACCCGTTAGCTTGGGGACGATATGCCATGGTTGCTCGCTGTCGCTGCCCCAGGATCCGGTTGAAAGCTCGAAAGAAATCAGACATAAAACCTGGCTCCCGATCATGTCTAATCATCTCATTAGCCCCGAATCCTTGGAAAACGCACTCCTCGTACGATTCGGCAATGGTTTGTGCAGTTCTAGACGCACTAGCTTTGGCTATCACGTATCCGGTAAACAGATCCACCCAGATCAACAATTCTGGGTTTCCTTTGAACGACTTGGGCAACGAGGGGATGTGATCCATGGCTATGATTTGAAAAGGGTAAGTCGCTTGGACATTCCCAGGTGACCCCCCTTCAATTGGGGGCCTGCCCTTGCCTGTCTCACAATCCACACATTCACCGACATATCGTTGTACGCTCTTGAATAGTCCCCTCCAGTGAAAACGTTCCCGGATCCGTTGGTAGGTCCGACCAATACCCTGATGTCCACCTTCTAAACTAGCGTGATAGTGATGTAGGACATCCTGTCGTAAGGTTTCCGGCATCACCAGTCTCATCAATCCATCCCGATCCTCGTTGACTCTCTTCGTAGGGGGGCATTAGAAGAGCAAGTCATTCAGACCCACTGCGTAATCCGTAGCGATAATACTGTAGGATTTGGTATCTCCCGACTCAGGTCTCGTACATCCCCCATCAGATACTTCTTTAGTCACAAAATCCACGCTTCCTCGTTCTGGGCTTTGAGGATCCGCTCCATGCGGACTCCCTTCACAAATGTTTCATGGAGGATCTGGGGGCTGGATCCAATCCTTCCTCTGGACCTAGTGACAGCCATCACCTGGACTGTCCTTTTCCCGGATCCAACCACTACCACCTCATCTAGTCGGTTCAGCGTAACGAGATCCTGATACTCGGCCTCTCCCTCTACCTCAACACCACATTGATTCCGTAAAGCGGCACTGGCCAAGCTATCTGCACTGGCATTCCAATCTCGCTTGACATGCACCAACTCGTGATCCATCCAACCACGCAGGTGGATCATCACTTTCTGCCGTAGCAGTGTTAGGGCCGGGGCCTTGCAGTCAATCTCACCTCGCACTTGTCTGATCACCAAATTTGAATCCCCACAAATTACCAGCCTTTTTGGATCTTGTCCCTTTAGTAGATCCAAACCCAGCAGGAGTCCGTTATACTCCGCTTCATTGACGGTGAGGCCTTCCACGTAAGTGGATCTGGTCCGTACAACTTCCCATCCGGGCAGTCTCCACAGTATTGCGCTGTATGCTCCTCCTCCGCGTCGTACGCGAGCAGATCCATCGAAACTCAGGACGTACAGATCCTCATCCACCTGTACCGTCGGGATCGGGATCTGGATCCGGCGTTTGGGCTCTTTCTTAGGAGCGATCCTAGTCAGCGCCTCATCCATCTTAGCTCGAGGAGTGATGCTCGCGGCCAAGACTCCCAGGATCTCGTCTTCCCCTTTCGAACATTTCACGATCTCCAGTGTCCAAGGCGAGAGTAAAGCTGCCCACTGTCCCAAACGTCCTTGTAACCCGGCCGACTTGAACAGCCAAGCTAGCGGAGAGTGTCGAGTCAGGATCCGGATGGATCTTCCCACTAGCAGGTTATAATTTAGATTCAACACGCGCAGGAGCGCGAGTATCTCTTTCTCCACCGCTCCGTAGTTCAGTTCATTTGGCTTCAGTGTCCGGCTGACGAAGGTGACTGGATGACAGATCCCCTCATGTTCTTGTACCAGAGCTGCTGAGACTGCCCAGTCACTGGCATAAACTATCACCGTAGGTTGACGTTCCGGATCGAAATGACGGAGGATAGGTGTGGTCGCGATCCTGTTCCTCAGTTCCACGAACGCGTGTTGAGCTCGGAGCCACCGAGATTCTGCCTTTTCCACGTTCTGATCCGTCGTCTCTATCCAGACTGGATCCTCTCTCCGTTGGTCCCGGGGTGGATCCAGCTCCTGTGTTAGGTCCTCTTCTGACGTCGTACCACTTGGATCCCTTCGTGGATCCGACATCTCCCGGGCCAGAGCTTGTTGGATTTTGATTCGGACAGCTGGAGTGGTCATCGCAGCAAAATCTACCTCTCTCAATTCATACAATACCGCGGCAAACAGGGCGTAATCCTCGATGAACCGACTGTAGTAGTTCAAACTGCCCAAGAAGAATTGCATCGCCCATAACGGCTGTGGGAAGGACAAGTCTGCCAATGAAGACAGGTCCTTAGGATTCGCCTCCAATCCCTCCTTGGAGACTCGATGACCTAAGTAATCCACCTTGCGCATCCCCCAATAGCTCTTCACCACACTGATAGAGAGATTCCACCTAGTACACGCCTCCAGTAGGGATGTCACCCTCTCGCACAACTGATCCCACGATTCTGCCGGGATTAGAATGTCGTCGATATAAGATCTGCGTCCTAAGACAGACGGGGTCTCAGGATCCCCTGGCTCTCCTGTTTCGAATGGATCCACTTCCGTAGGATCTTCCCCGGATCCACCCCTTTCGGGTTCCGGTATTCGGGTGAATCCATAGAGGGCGTTATCGATCAGGCGTTGGTAGATCTGGGGTGCGTTCTTCAATCCGAACGGCATCCGGTTCCACTCGAACAGTCCAAACGGTGTGATGAATGCAGATATCGCGCGAGCTCGATCCGTCATAGTAACCACCCAGAAACCACTGGCCATGTCTAGAGAACAGTACCAGAGTACTTAATCCAAATCTTCTAATAGCTCATTGATTAGGGGCATTGGATACACCATCAATCGGGTCAGGCCGTTAACTAGCCGGTAATCAATGCACAGACGTATATACACCCCGTTCTTCTTGATGATGATTACCACCGGAGATGCCCACGGGGACGTTGAGAAACTGATGATCTTGGCTTGCAGCTGGCCTTTTTATCAGATCCGATAATTTTTCTCGGAACTGAGGTGCCACCTTCCGCACCCTTTGAGCGATCGGTTTCGCGTCGCCGACATCGATGTCACATTTGACTCCGCGGGCAGCGGGCGGTAATGCATTACCTTTACCAATCAGCAGGTGTCGGCTTTCCCAGATCTTCTGACGTAACCGATCCACTTCCGCGGGTTCGTTTGCCCCTGGATCCACTTGGATATCATCAACCGTGACCTCCTCTGTGGTCAGTGGTACCTCCGGGATCACCGCCAGACCTTCTCCAAGATCCTCGGCGTGTAGATCCCCGCCTTCATGGTAACATACTTGTTCATCTTCGGGCTTCATCGGATCCACCATTGGATCCAAGCACCGCGACCCTGTTTCACCTGTCAGTCCTTCTGTCTTCGTGGGGTCGGGTATCCTGGTACTGGGGAAGCCACCAGTCGGATCCAGTCGGTCCTCTAACGAGTTTAAACCCGACAGTTCGGGTCTGACTAGTGTTGCCACTCTCGATAGGGATCCAGGCACTTTATCCAGTGGAAAGCTTGGATCCACTTGTGGATCAGCGGGATCCGGCTGTTCGGCTTTAGCCCTCTGCAATCCTTCATCCACCGACCCTGCGTTATCTAAGGGCCGACTCTGGGGATCGTCCCCCGCCGTGGATCCAGCCTCCATTGCTTGGATATCAACCCGTCGAGCTCTCTGCAGGATCTTTCGCGGAGTTGGATATGAAGGCCGATCCACCAAGGGGCCAGTTGGCTCCGCCGGGAGCTCCCCCTCCCCGAGAGATTCGATCTCGGTAGTCGCCTCGTACGCCAGATTCTGCCATTCTCCGTAACGACGGGATCCCACTGACACATATCCAGGTCGCCTAGGGATACCGTCCTTCGCCAACCATCGTCCGATCTCCTCATAATGGTCCAGTAATAGTCTCTTGTCGCTGACGTTCGTGACCTGGAGGTATTGCGATCGACCTGGTCCTTGGATTACGGTAGGTACCCATTTCTCGCCCCGAGTGACCCACAGTTTCTCATGTTCCACCCACTTTAACCGGTCTGGCAGCTCCCAGGTTTCTCCGGGCTCGATCCAGGTCGTCTTATCCGCCCTTATGATCCTCATCTTCGCCCCGTACAACGGGCGCCGTCCACTGAGCTGGATCCGCCTCTCGTCAGGGAAACAAAGTGTCCCATCTGCCAGATCCAACCTCACTCCGGCTGGTACCATGAAATCCATTCCGAGGATGGCGTCTTGCCCAGCGAGATCTCCAACCCAAATATCAAACCAGTACACCAAACAACCTGCCAGCGTGATCTTGATCCGCGTTCTCCCATTCGTACGGTACACGCCTTCACCAATCCCAACACAATCTTGGATCCGACTCCCATCCACTTGGCACCCAACCTTACGAGCAAAGGCAGTATCTAGTATAGACACCTCGGCACCACTATCTAGGAGTAGGATTGCTTTTTCAATGTTGATCTTGCCCCCTACCTTGGCTTGTCTGAACCACTTTCCTGGGGCATGGTACTTCCAGTATCCACGGGACTCCCCTGTTAGGAGATCCATGGATCCAACATCCTCAGATCCACGGGATCCAGTGACCTGACAGATGTGGTGGAGTGCTTTCTCAGAAATAAGAGAATGGACCTGACGCGGGGTCATTATCCCGAATCAGTGACAATTTCAAGTGATTAGAGAGGATTTGGATTGTCCGGCACGGATGCAAGTTGTCTGTGGTGGATTAGCCATGGCGAGCAGCACCCCGTATGAAATGACGGTGGATCTGATATGAGTGATGTACGGGAAGGCAAGATCCACCAAGACTTATCTCGGATCCACCCTTACCTCGGTTCACTTAGGTGGATATGGGATATACTATGTACGGGTGGATCGAGTGTGGATCCTATGAAGGAATGATGGTAGGTGCCATCTGAAGGTGGATCTAGTAACCACGGCTAACAAGAAGTCAAGATCCACCGCGAGGTGTCCCGGATCCCATACTTCCGAGTTCGGATCCAAGGGGGGAGGATCCCGCATAGAGGGACCTGGATCCAGGGTATAGGGATGATGGATGCAGTGGATCTCGAACTTTCGTGGGACAATGGAGATCACAGACGGTTGCGAGATGATGTCGAACGATTGGAGAGCTCGGATCCACGGCGATTGTACAATTACAGTGAAGTGGATCCAAACGACCTGGATCCGGATGAGTGTACCCATAATAGGGTGACCATGATGATTACGTCATGAATCCGGTGGATCTGAAGATAACACAGCTGGGATGATGGGTCAAGGGAAGAAGGGACATGCAGCTGAGCCTGGTAAGGGATTTAACGAGTGAAAGACATAGAAGGTAGAAATCCAGGCAGGTATAGGCTTAAGTATCAATACAGTCTTCTATTTGCACAGTAACACGCAAGTGCCTTCCTGCCCTCAAGAACCGGAACTACATTGTCCGTACGAGCTCGGAGAAGGTTGGGAATTGCGAATCTAGTGTTGGTAGTGATAACTGGATAATACATTGGCCAGATCCTACAACCTAGTGAGCTTTTCCTATACACGTGCAGATCCGACAGGTTAATCGGATTTAATACTTGGCCGGGTATACCCAAGAAGATCTCAACTCTCAAGATCCCGTCACAGGAGGCGGCAAGTACGGCGTAAAGGAAACGCAAAGGCAAGGGACACACCCGCAAGGCAACCCTACGGCCAGATCCACGATCTAGGCCCTGGATCCATAAGCTCGAATAATCGCTTAGGATTCGGAACCATCCACGGACGCAGAGTGAAGATTTTCAACTGCTGCTCCACCCCATCCCCACGTCTCGCCAAGACACTCAAGCTTCACCACTTGAACTCTTCGGAAGTTACCGAGAGAGCAGATCCCGCCCTACCGACGGGTACACAAGGCGAGGAAAGTTCAGCAGAACACGGATCATCGGGGGACCCCCTCCGTTAGTCGGTGTCTGGGCGCAGTTGGTAAGTTGGATCCAGCAATATCGCAGATTTTGCTGATCCCGCTACACCACAATGGTGCGCCTGCCCGGATCTTTTATTGACTCGGGATTTCACCGTGAGTCCCAAGAAGATGCTCAAGTGAAGATTGAGCCAGGGGAAGAGGCGTCGTCGGAGGTCGGATCGACGAAGACGCTGCTGAATGAAACAAGATCCGCGGATCGATGGAGTTTTGGGAGGAACTCTGTCGACGGAAGAGAGGTGGATCCGGATCCGGATCTAGAAGAGAAACCTCTCTATCCTCCCCAGGTCCCCTCGGGGACCCCTGCGGATCTTGACTTGCGTCAAGATCCGCTAACAAAACAAGGGAAAGTGAAGGCGAAACGGTATGCATTTGCAGATTCACCGGTTAAGCCAACACCGTACCTAAACCCAAGCCCACTAGTCGAAGAAACGAGAAAGAAGACGAAAACGAGTAAGACTACGCGGAAGAAGATGCAAGATCCAGAGTCGGAAGAAGACCAAGCTGGATCCAGGTCAAGCAGGTCCGACAAGGAACTCGAGTTTGTGTATCGCCACCAAGCTTTACGCGACTTCCTGCATCAAGATCCTGTCAGGCGGATCCTGAATCCACGACAGATCGAAGATCCAAGGGAACCGGTGAGAGCACCAACGAAAACGGCGAACAAGTTGGCGGCAGTCAAAGATCTATTATGTTTGCTTACGGAGTCAGGCATCGTAGCTGGTGTGTTCGACGCAGAGGATATCTTCGAGCTAGACCTGGATCTCATAGTATCCGCGACGCGGGACCTCTTTGCCAGAGTTAAGTCCATCACCGGAGAAAGGTCGCGCACTATGGATCCAGTGTCGTCGCCGAGGATTAGCCAAGCTGCGGCCTTGAACTACGAATCCGCCGCTGAGGATGAGTCAGACACGTCGTCCGAGCCACGTCGCACGACTTTAGGACCCTCCGGGGCATCCACGTTGGAAGCGCGGGCGAGGATCCGGGGACAGGAAGTCCCTGTGAACGTGAAGGCTCGGGATCCAGTACGCCCTACCCGTGATCTGATACAATCCAGCCAAGATCGAGCCAGATCCGGCAAGAAGCCAGTGGAGTTATCGTCAGATCGGGCTCTAGGTAATCGCCGCACAGATCCTGACTCGCCAGTGGACCAGACGGCCACTTGCTCTTCCGACACTTCCTCGGGCACCCTGCAGCGACACTTGTGGTGAAGTGCTTTCTCAGAAATAAGAGAATGGACCTGACGCGGGGTCACTATCCCGAATCAGTGACAATTTCAAGTGATTAGAGAGGATTTGGGTTGTTCGGCACGGATGCAAGTTGCCTGTGGTGGATTAGCCATGACGAGCAGCACCCCGTATGAAATGACGATGGATCTGGTATGAGCGATGTACGAGAAGGCAAGATCCACCAAGACTTATCTCGGATCCACCCTTACCTGGATCCACTTAGATGGATATGGGATATACTATATAAGAGTGAACCGAGTGTGGATCCTATGAAGGAATGATGGTAGGTGCCCTCTGAAGGTGGATCTGGCAACCACGGCTAACAAGAAGTCAAGATCCACCGCGAGGTGTCCCGGATCCCATACTTCCGAGTTCGGATCCTAGGAGGGAGGATCCCGCATAGAGGGACCTGGATCCAGGGTACAGGGATGATGGATGCAGTGGATCTCGAAGTTTCGTGGGACAATGGAGATCACAGACGGCTGCGTGATGATGTTGGATGATCGGAGAGCTCAGATCCATGACGAGTGTACACTTCAGTGAAGTGGATCCAAGCAACCTGGATCCAGGTGGGTGTACCCATAATAGGGTGACCATATTGATTACGCCATGGATCCGGGGGATCTAAAGATAATACAGCTGGGATGATGGGTCAAGGAAAGAAGGGACATGCAGCCGAGCCTGGTAAGGGATTTAACAAGTAAAAGGCATAGAAGGTAGAAATCCAGGCAGGTATAGGCTTAAGTATCAATACAGTCTTCTATTTGCACAGTAACACGCAAGTGCCTTCCTGCCCTCAAGAACCGGAACTACATTGTCCGTACGAGCTCGGAGAAGGTTGGGAATTGCGAATCTAGTGTTGGTAGTGATAACTGGATAATACATTGGCCAGATCCTACAACCTAGTGAGCTTTTCCTATACACGTGCAGATCCGACAGGTTAATCGGATTTAATACTTGGCCGGGTATACCCAAGAAGATCTCAACTCTCAAGATCCCGTCACAGGAGGCGGCAAGTACGGCGTAAAGGAAACGCAAAGGCAAGGGACACACCCGCAAGGCAACCCTACGGCCAGATCCACGATCTAGGCCCTGGATCCATAAGCTCGAATAATCGCTTAGGATTCGGAACCATCCACGGACGCAGAGTGAAGATTTTCAACTGCTGCTCCACCCCATCCCCACGTCTCGCCAAGACACTCAAGCTTCACCACTTGAACTCTTCGGAAGTTACCGAGAGAGCAGATCCCGCCCTACCGACGGGTACACAAGGCGAGGAAAGTTCAGCAGAACACGGATCATCGGGGGACCCCCTCCGTTAGTCGGTGTCTGGGCGCAGTTGGTAAGTTGGATCCAGCAATATCGCAGATTTTGCTGATCCCGCTACACCACAATGGTGCGCCTGCCCGGATCTTTTGTTGACTCGGGATTTCACCGTGAGTCCCAAGAAGATGCTCAAGTGAAGATTGAGCCAGGGGAAGAGGCGTCGTCGGAGGTCGGATCGACGAAGACGCTGCTGAATGAAACAAGATCCGCGGATCGATGGAGTTTTGGGAGGAACTCTGTCGACGGAAGAGAGGTGGATCCGGATCCGGATCTAGAAGAGAAACCTCTCTATCCTCCCCAGGTCCCCTCGGGGACCCCTGCGGATCTTGACTTGCGTCAAGATCCGCTAACAAAACAAGGGAAAGTGAAGGCGAAACGGTATGCATTTGCAGATTCACCGGTTAAGCCAACACCGTACCTAAACCCAAGCCCGCTAGTCGAAGAAACGAGAAAGAAGACGAAAACGAGTAAGACTACGCGGAAGAAGATGCAAGATCCAGAGTCGGAAGAAGACCAAGCTGGATCCAGGTCAAGCAGGTCCGACAAGGAACTCGAGTTTGTGTATCGCCACCAAGCTTTACGCGACTTCCTGCATCAAGATCCTGTCAGGCGGATCCTGAATCCACGACAGATCGAAGATCCAAGGGAACCGGTGAGAGCACCAACGAAAACGGCGAACAAGTTGGCGGCAGTCAAAGATCTATTATGTTTGCTTACGGAGTCAGGCATCGTAGCTGGTGTGTTCGACGCAGAGGATATCTTCGAGCTAGACCTGGATCTCATAGTATCCGCGACGCGGGACCTCTTTGCCAGAGTTAAGTCCATCACCGGAGAAAGGTCGCGCACTATGGATCCAGTGTCGTCGCCGAGGATTAGCCAAGCTGCGGCCTTGAACTACGAATCCGCCGCTGAGGATGAGTCAGACACGTCGTCCGAGCCACGTCGCACGACTTTAGGACCCTCCGGGGCATCCACGTTGGAAGCGCGGGCGAGGATCCGAGGACAGGAAGTCCCTGTGAACGTGAAGGCTCGGGATCCAGTACGCCCTACGCGTGATCTGACACAATCCATCCAGGATCGAGCCAGATCCGGCAAGAAGCCAGTGGGATTATCGTCAGATCAGGCTCGAGGTAATCGCCTCACGGATCCGGTCTCGCCAGTGGACCGGACGGCCACAGGCTCTTCCGACACTTCCTCGGGCACCCTGCAGCGGCACTTCGAAGCTGCGATGAGTCGTTTCCTGGCTGAACAGGGTATGAGAGCGCCCGTGCCACAAGTGCAAGTGCTCCACGAACATGGAGCACGAGACGTGGAGATGGAGTCAGTGGAGGGAGACAACTCCCATGATGAGTTCGACCCAGATGATCTGGATGGCCCATCCCCTTCGTCAGCGGTGGTAGCAACAGCCGCAGCCGGGGCGGGTGGATCGTCCATGATCCAGAGGGTACGGATCTCAGCCATATCGGATCTGAAGGAGTTCACGGGCAAGGATCAAGACGAGGACCGGGCGAGAACATGGATCAGCAAAGTCAAGTCGGCCCTCATAAGAGATCAAGCGTCGTATGCTGAGAAGTGTCTGACCTTTGCGGATCTGCTAGCGGGGCCAGCCAGGAACTGGTATCGGCAGCTGGGCAGATCCACCAGGAACAAGTGGCCAGATTTGCTGCGCAGTTTCCAGACCCACTACTGTGGATTGGGAGTGTCGGTGGCACGAAAATACTACCATGCTCGCCGCAGATCGGATGAATCCCCGCTAGAATACTTGCATCGACTAAATGTGGCCGGTCTACGGGCCAAGTTGAAGGTCAATGATGGGAGATCCAAGGTACTACGGGAACATGTGGATCATTTCATCGAGACGTTGGGAGATGTGGATCTGGCCGACAGGCTGACCCTGTTACGTCTTCCAGACGCAGATGAGCTCGAAGAAGTGCTGCGGGCTGTGGATCGCTCGAAACACCGCCAGAAGAAGGCGGCGGTCGGATCCGGCAAGTATCGCCAAAAGGCTCCGACGCCTACGGCTCCAGCTCGACGTGTCCACCAAGTCACGGCGCCCGACTCAGGAACTGAATCAGGTGCCGACAGTTCGGACCCCGACCCAGAGGATTACCGTCGAGTCTGTCTCACTGCATCCAACGATCGAACGGTGAAGACCGAAGACAACTCTCGACCGAGGGATACCGTACCCGGGGACCGTGGGATGTACAGATCCCGAGATCTCATGGACGGGACAGCCCAAGTCAGGTGTTCGCAGTGCGGATCCCGGAAGCACACTGAGTCTGGATGCTGGAAACATCTGGTCTGTGAGAAGTGTGGCAAAAAAGGTCATCCCGGGGATCATTGCTTCTACGTGTGTCGCGGGTGTGGCGAGATTCACGACGTCGGCAAGTGCCCGATGGAAGAATTCTACAACCAGATTCGCCAATGGTTTGATCCAGCCAAGCACCGAGGGATGTTGCCAGAAGTGGCCGAGAAGATGTTAAACTAGGACGCTCGCCGGGGTTGAATCCGGTACGAGCCGAGCGTTCTAGGTACTGCATTTATGCATTTGTGAACAAGACATCGCTAGATCCAGGTAGCAGGACCCTAGATCCAGTCGATAATACACGTGATCTACATGAAGTGTCAGCTGCCAAGATTTCTAGTTTGCGCCAAGTGGATGAATTTGCAAGATCCGAAGTCTCTTCAACCCTGGATCTACAAAGGGGAGAGGCACGTGGTTATTGGGAGAAACGCCAACATGGTCGATGGTTTGAGCCTACCAAGGGTGAGGTCACTGCAGACCCACCTAAAGTCTGTCAGGTCACTGGATCCCGTGGATCTGAGGATGTTGGATCCATGGATCTGCTAACAGGGGAGTCCCGTGGATACTGAAAGTACCATGCCCCAGGAAAGTGGTTCAGACAAGCCAAGGTAGGGGGCAAGATCAACAATGAAAAAGCAATCCTACTCCTAGATAGTGGTGCCGAGGTGTCTATACTAGATACCGCCTTTGCTCGTAAGGTTGGGTGCCAAGTGGATGGGAGTCGGATCCAAGATTGTGTTGGGATTGGTGAAGGCGTGTACCGTACGAACGGGAGAACGCGAATCAAGATCACGTTGGCAGGTTGTTTGGTGTACTGGTTTGATTTTGGGTTGGAGATCTCGCTGGTCAAGACGCCATCCTCGGGATGGATTTCATGGTACCAGCCGGAGTGAGGTTGGATCTGGCGGATGGGACACTTTGTTTCCCCGACGAGATGCGGATCCACCTCAGTGGACGGCGCCCGTTGTACGGGGCGAAGATGAGGATCATAAGGGCGTATAAGACGACCTGGATCGAGCCCGGAGAAACCTGGGAGCTGCCAGACCGGTTAAAGTGGGTGGAACATGAGAAACTGTGGGTCACTCGGGGCGAGAAATGGGTACCTACCGTAATCCAAGGACCAGGTCGATCACAATACCTCCAGGTCACGAACGTCAGCGACAAGAGACTATTACTGGACCATTATGAGGAGATCGGACGATGGTTGGCGAAGGACGGTATCCCTAGGCGACCTGGATATGTGTCAGTGGGATCCCGCCGCTACAAAGAATGGCAGAATCTGGTGTACGAGGCGACTACCGAGATCGAATCTCTCGGAGAGGTGGAGCTCCCGGCGGAGCCAACTGGCCCCTTAGTGGATCGGCCTTCATATCCAACTCCGCGAAAGATCTTGCAGAGAGCTCGACGGGTTGAGATCCAAGCAATGGAGGCTGGATCCACGGCGGGGGACGATCCCCAGAGTCGGCCCTTAGATAACGCAGGGTCGGTGGATGAAGGATTGCAGAGGGCTAAAGCCGAACAGCCGGATCCCGCTGATCCACAAGTGGATCCAAGCTTTCCACTGGATAAAGTGCCTGGATCCCTATCGAGAGTGGCAACACTAGTCAGACCCGAACTGTCGGGTTTAAACTCGTTAGAGGACCGACTGGATCCGACTGGTGGCTTCCCCAGTACCAGGATACCCGACCCCACGAAGACAGAAGGGATGACGGTCGAAGGAGAGTCGCGGTGCCTGGATCCAAGGGTGGATCCGACAAAGACTGAAGATGCACAAGTCTGCTACCGTGAAGGCGGGGATCTACACGCCGAGGATCTTGGAGAAGGTATGGCGGTGATCCCGGAGGTACCACTGACCACAGAGGAGGTCACGGTTGATGATATCCAAGTGGATCCAGGGGCAAACGAACCCACTGAAGTGGATCGTCTACGTCAGAAGGTCTGGGAAAGCCGACATCTGCTGATCGGCAAGGGTAATGCGTTACCGCCCGCCGCCCGCGGAGTCAAATGCGACATCGATGTCGGCGACGCGAAACCGATCGCCCAAAGGGTGCGGAAGGTGGCACCTCAGTTCCGAGAAAAACTGTCGGATCTGATTAAGGGCCTGCTGCAAGCCAAGATCATCAGCTTCTCAACGTCCCCGTGGGCATCTCCGGTGGTAATCATAATCAAGAAGAACGGGGTGTATATACGTCTGTGCATTGATTACCGGCTAGTTAACGGCCTGACTCGATTAATGGTGTACCCGATGCCTCTAATCAATGAGCTGCTGGAAGATTTGGATAAAGTACTCTGGTACTGTTCTCTAGACATGGCCAGTGGTTTCTGGGTGGTTACTATGACGGATCGAGCTCGCGCGATATCTGCATTCATCACACCGTTTGGACTGTTCGAGTGGAACCGGATGCCGTTCGGATTGAAGAACGCACCCCAGATCTACCAGCGCCTGATCGATAACGCCCTCTATGGATTCACCCAAATACCGGAACCCGAAAGGGGTGGATCCGGGGAAGATCCTACGGAAGTGGATCCATTCGAAACAGGAGAGCCAGGGGATCCTGGGACCCCGTCTGTCTTAGGACGCAGATCTTATATCGACGACATTCTAATCCCGGCAGAATCGTGGGATCAGTTGTGCGAGAGGGTGACATCCCTACTGGAGGCGTGTACTAGGTGGAATCTCTCTATCAGTGTGGTGAAGAGCTATTGGGGGATGCGCAAGGTGGATTACTTAGGTCATCGAGTCTCCAAGGAGGGATTGGAGGCGAATCCTAAGGACCTGTCTTCATTGGCAGACTTGTCCTTCCCACAGCCGTTATGGGCGATGCAATTCTTCTTGGGCAGTTTGAACTACTACAGTCCGTTCATCGAGGATTACGCACTGTTTGCTGCGGTATTATATGAATTGAGAAAGGTAGATTTTGCTGCGATGACCACTCCAGCTGTCCGGATCAAAATCCAACAAGCTCTGGCCCGGGAGATGTCGGATCCACAAAGGGATCCAAGTAGTACGACGCCAGAAGAGGACCTAAAACAGGAGCTGGATCCGCCCCGGGACCAAAAGAAAGAGGATCCAATCAGGATAGAGACGACGGATCCGAGCTCGGAAGAGGCGGAATCTCGGTGGATTCGAGCTCAACACGCATTCGTGGAGCTGAGGAGCAGGATCGCAACCACACCTATCCACCGGCATTTCGATCCGGAACGTCAACCTTCGGTGATAGTTTATGCCAGTGACTGGGCAGTCTCAGCAGCTGTGGTACAAGAACATAAAGGGATCTGTCATCCAGTCACCTTCGTCAGCCGGACACTGAAGCCGAATGAACTGAACTACGGAGCGGTGGAGAAAGAGATACTCGCGCTCCTGCGCGTGTTGGATCTGAATTACAACCTGCTAGTGGGAAGACCCATCCGGATCCTGACTCGACACTCTACGCTAGCTTGGCTGTTCAAGTCGGCCGGGTTAAAAGGGCGTTTAGGACAGTGCGCAGCTTTACTCTCGCCTTGGACACTGGAGATTGTGAAATGTTCGAAAGGGGAAGACGAGATCCTGGGAGTCTTGGCCGCGAGCATCACTCCTCGAGCTAAGATGGATGAGGCGCTGACTAGGATCGCTCCTAAGAAAGAGCCCAAACGCCGGATCCAGATCCCTATCCCGACGGTACAAGTGGATGAGGATCTGTACGTCCTGAGTTTCGATGGATCCGCTCGCGTACGACGCGGAGGAGAAGCATACAGCGCAATACTGTGGAGACTGCCCGGATGGGAAGTTGTACGGGCCAGATCCACTTACGCGGAGGGCCTCACCGTCAATGAAGCGGAGTATAACGGGCTCCTGCTGGGTTTGGATCTACTAAAGGGACAAGATCCAAAAAGGCTGGTGATTTGTGGGGATTCAAACTTGGTGATCAGACAAGTGCGAGGTAAGATTGACTGCAAGGCCCGGCTCTAACACTGTTACGGCAGAAAGTGATGATCCACCTGCGTGGTTGGTTGAATCACGAGTTGGTGCATGTCAAGCGAGATTGGAATGCCAGTGCAGATAGCTTGGCCAGTGCCGCTTTACGGAATCAATGTGGTGTCGAAGTGGAGAGAGAGGCCGAGCATCAGGATCTCGTGACGTTGAACAGACTAAATGAGGTGGTGGTGGTTGGATCCGGGAAAAGGACAGTCCAGGTAATGGCTGTCACTAGGTCCAGAGGAAGGATTGGATCCAGCCCCCAGATCCTCCATGAAACATTTGTGAAGGGAGTCCGCATGGAGCGGATCCTCAAAGCCCAGAACGAGGAAGCGTGGATTTTGTGACTAAAGAAGTATCTGATGGGGGATGTACGAGACCTGAGTCGGGAGGATACCAAATCCTACAGTATTATCGCTACGGATTACGCAGTGGGTCTGAATGACTTGCTCTTCTAATGCCCCCCTACGAAGAGAGTCAACGAGGATCGGGATGGATTGATGAGACTGGTGATGCCGGAAACCTTACGACAGGATGTCCTACATCACTATCACGCTAGTTTAGAAGGTGGACATCAGGGTATTGGTCGGACCTACCAACGGATCCGGGAACGTTTTCACTGGAGGGGACTATTCAAGAGCGTACAACGATATGTCGGTGAATGTGTGGATTGTGAGACAGGCAAGGGCAGGCCCCCAATTGAAGGGGGGTCACCTGGGAATGTCCAAGCGACTTACCCTTTTCAAATCATAGCCATGGATCACATCCCCTCGTTGCCCAAGTCGTTCAAAGGAAACCCAGAATTGTTGATCTGGGTGGATCTGTTTACCGGATACGTGATAGCCAAAGCTAGTGCGTCTAGAACTGCACAAACCATTGCCGAATCGTACGAGGAGTGCGTTTTCCAAGGATTCGGGGCTAATGAGATGATTAGACATGATCGGGAGCCAGGTTTTATGTCTGATTTCTTTCGAGCTTTCAACCGGATCCTGGGGCAGCGACAGCGAGCAACCATGGCATATCGTCCCCAAGCTAACGGGTCGGCCGAGCGCATGATACAGACGATCGCGAGAGCACTCAAGATGCATGTCCAGGATTTGGATCAGAGGGATTGGGATGAGTACGCAGAACGACTCCCCTTCGCGATGAACACCGCCCAAGACAGGATCCGGGGTGATACACCATTTTACTTGGTACATGGGTGGGATCCCAAATCCACCCTAGAAGCGGCCATTCCAGTATGTAGCACCAAGAAGAGAAACCGAGATCCAAGGCGATGGCGATACCAAGTCCAGAAATACTACCAGCAAGCTAGATCCCAGGTGAGCGAACGACTGCGGAGTGCGATACAGGATCGAGCGGATCGACACAACGAAGACGCCCGTCCGCATCAAATCCAAGTGGGATCGCAGGTGTGGTTTTATTTGGATCGAGTGAAAGAAGGGTACGCCCGCAAATTGGTCCATCTATGGCATGGACCGTTCCGGGTGAGCGAAAAGATAGGGGAACATGCGGTAAAGCTGGAAACGGCGGGTACCGAATATCGCCTGTTCCCTGTAGTACACGTATCCAAGCTGAAGTTGGTCAAATAATATCCAGATCGGCCGCAAACCCGTCGTTTGGTGGATGGATCCGACCGGGTAGACTTCGACGAAGTCCTCCTACCGGAGGATAGTTGGAATGTGGACCCCGAGGCCGACGAGTTCGAAGTCGAGAAGATCACCGACATGAGGTCAGGGAAGCAAACTAGATACGAGCGGATTTACCGTGAATTTCTGGTGTATTGGCGTGGATATGACGAACCCAGTTGGGTAGACGAGGCAGATCTGAACTGTGGAGCATTACTCTATGATTTCTTGCGGGATCGTACGAATCGTAACAGATTCGGCGTGATGCAGTCTCATGAAGAAGAGTAGGAAGGGGATCCATTGATGTGAGTTGGTCATATCAATGGGGGGATGAAGAAGGACCCACAGGAGGGGTGTGGGTCAGGAGGAGGAGGATCGCTGATATGAGTTGGTCACATCGGAAAGAAAGAGAAGACGCATCCATAGGGGAAGGGTGTATTAGGAGGAAGGAGTGAATGTTTATGCATAAGAGTGACGTTTTACGTGCGAGGAGTCCTGCTTGATCTCAAGCGCGAGCTTTCAAGGGCCCGAGCTATACTGACCCAATTGAAACTAGGTAATTGGCGCTAGATCCGGATGAAATCCAAGCGTGGATCCAACCCGATCCGGAATCCAGCCCAGATCCAGGTGTACACTGAACGGGCGGATCCAGCCCAGATCCAGGTGTACACTGAAAGGGTGGATCCAGCCCAGATCCAGGTGTACACTGAAAGGATGGATCCAGCCCAGATCCAGGTGTACACTGAAAGGGTGGATCCAGCCCAGATCCAGGTGTACACTGAAAGGGTGGATCCAGCCCAGATCCAGGTGTACACTGAAAGGGTGGATCCAGCCCAGATCCAGGTGTACACTGAAAGGGTGGATCCAGCCCAGATCCAGGTGTACACAGAAAGGGCGGATCCAGCCCAGATCCAAGTGTACACTGAAAGGTTCTGACTGAATTCCTCAACCGGCGAGGGAATGTTACAGACATATTCAAGTAAGGGAGTGTGGATTATAATAGCTTATGCAAAAAGGCTAGCTCGACCCAGTTTCCAGTCGCTAGTTACTACTACGAAGCGAATCCACGAATACTGAAACTGGGGGCGTGGCGCCAAAGAGTGATAGGGATCAGGTGGTCTTGGGCTGAACATTGAAGAACTTGCCCACCAGACGCTGGATCTGGCGTCCTGGGTGTTGGCTCAAGTCCCCGCGAAACTGGATGCGCCAAGGCTCGGCTTCGTCGATCTCTCGCAAGGCTTCCAATAGGCTCGTGGGTTCTGGGCGATGGAGGTTGGGATCCTCCAAGTTGGCTTGACGGGATACGGATCCCGGAAACCAAGCTACTTTATCCCCGCGTCGGGGAAGATGCAAGAAGGATGGATCAACAAAACATCCACGTCACACCAACCGTCCTGGATCGCCAACACGATGATCACAAGAACTTGCTTCCAAGCTCGACCAGCATGGCTACGTCGGTTACCACGCTGCTTGTTGAAGTTGGACAACCAGGTCGAACCCTGCAGTTGATTACGAGAGATGGGGAATCGGTGAGTGCCTTCCCATATGGCAACCCGGTGCTTAGAAACGAAATCCCGGAACGCACGAACGAACAACCCGAGCCGCCCGCGCACGTCACCCCGGAAGCTAACCGGATCCACCAGTGTGGTTGCCAGCGTATCCCACGGGGCAGCACTTGTCAGTTCTTCCACGAGAGGTCTGGTGTTGAGCGAATCCACGTACCCGGCCCTCGGGATGGCGTCCGCTGTCCGAGGGAATATCCACTCAGCCCGAAAAGGCAACTCCGGAAACAGGACCGTGATCTTCATGGAGATGACCGCGACTCGGTTCAATTTCTTGGCTGACCAAGGCTCGATGTCTCTGGTAGCGAAGGCCACGGGAGCACGCCGACCAGGGATGAAGGCGGCGTCCGGACCGAACGGGGCCACGAGGAGCATCCCTGGCAATGACGAGTTAGGGGGAGCGGGGATCAAGACAGATCCGGGGGATCCGCCACCACGAGGCGATCCCGGGGATCCGCCGCCACGAGGCGACCCTGGAGATCCGCCACCACGAGGCGACCCCCCCCCCCCCCCCCCTCCACCAGATCCAAGGAATCCACCACCACGAGGCGACCCCCCTCCACCATCACTACCCGATCCACCATCACTGTCGACTTGGATCGCGGATCCCGCAGTGTCACCTCCAGATCCGGCGGTACCAGCGACTTGTGGAGGCGGTGTCGAGAAGGAACTTCGCCGGGCTTCAGATCTGGACTGGGACAAGGCCCGTCGCGTGTCCTCCTCCAAGGCGTCATCAGCGGCTCGAGCCTCCTCCGAATCCTCCGGACTTTCATCGTCGTCGTCGTTATCGTCCTCATCGCCCAGAGTGAAGGGATACGAGCCGGAGGACGACGTACGCTTCGACGACGGCCGGATAGGAGGTCCTGAGCCGTCGGACCAGTCGGATTCCTCATCCTCGTCATCCTCCGAGCTGCCAAGTCCACATCCAGGGGGAATGACACGTTTGGATTTCCCCTTCCCGGGTCCAGTACGGGCCGGCGGATGGCTGGTGGAAGCGGGCTGGGGAACGGCAGGCGTCGTCACCGAAGGGCCAGCGGCGGATCCCGTCTTGGACGCCGATCCCGGTTTGGATACGGCCGTAGATCCCGCCTTGGCAGTCGATCCGGACTTGGACGCCGTGGAACCCGCCTTGGCAGTCGATCCGGATTTGGATGCCGTGGATCCCGTTTTGGATGCAGCAACGGATCCAGTCTTGGACGCCGTAGATCCAGGCTTGGGTCCAGATCCAGATTTTGACGTAGCAGCAGTGGATCCAGCCTTGGATCCCACTCCCGCTTGGATGTAGCTGCAGATCCAGTCTTGGACGCTGAGGTAGACTTGGATCTAGCGGTGGATCCGGACTTGGATCCGGCACCCGACTTCGAGGGGGAGGCGGAAGGCTTGGACACAGGGGTGGATCCCGCTTGCGAAGCCGCCTTAGAGGCCGAAGTCGTTTTGGGCTTGGTTTTTGGGGAGGCTCGGGCATGCTTATGGGGACGGGAGGATCCGGTGCTAGGGGCGGGAGATGCACTACGCGGGCGTTTCGCAGCCGACGGATCCGCCCCCCTTACAGACGGAAGAGGAGCAGAGACGCTAGC
This sequence comes from Phytophthora betacei, assembly GCA_011320135.1. NCBI lineage: Eukaryota > Oomycota > Peronosporomycetes > Peronosporales > Peronosporaceae > Phytophthora > Phytophthora betacei. The sequence goes on from JAANHX010000382.1 coordinate 544,438, forward strand.
AGCATGAGAGGGACCCGACAAGGGAGGAAGGGGATCCGAAACGGCAGCTGTCACCAGCGCCAGTCGTCGACGTGCCAAATCCCGCTCCGATAAGCCACGATCGCGCTCCAAGGCCAGCTGTTGCTGCTGAGCTTGAGCTGCGGCGAGTTGATCCTGGAGTTTCGCGGCGGTTGCATCGGCATCTTTCAATTTGTCACCTGGATTGACATAACAAGTGAATATGGAGCTACTAGCAAGGGCCAAAAGAGGATCCACGTACTCGTGCGGCGAAGCTTGGATTCCAGTTCCGTTTGCGTCCGCTTGGCATCCGCCCACTCGGTAGCCGCCTTGTCCCGTTGGAGTTCGCTGTCCGCCAGTTTCGCTGGGATCTCGTCGCGCAATTGAGTTATACGCACGAACTCTTCGAGCGCGTAATCTCGCCCAGCAGACGCTTTCTCGAGCGACTCCTTGGTATCTTGCAACTCCTCAGAGAGTTGAGCCAGAGCTACATCCGGCGACGAGGGAGGTGGATTTGGCGCGGGGGACCCTCCACGCGCCGACCCTAAGGCGGATCCGCCATGGGTGGATCCCACATAGTCGTTGGTTACCACCTCCTCTTGGGTCAGGCGCAACTCGTCACGGAGTCGATCCCAGATCGCGTCCGCGGCTGCCCTAGCAGTCTGGGAATCCTCCAGATCCCGCTCGAGGTCGTGGATCCGATATTGGAGCTGGTGGATCTCAGATCCGGCGAGCGCCATCTCCCTAAGGAGATGGTCGCTGTCATCTCGCATGCCATCTCGCTGACGGGAGGCGCGATCCAGCCGTCCGGTCAGGTCGCGGATCTCGACCGCTTGATCGGCCAACAAGAGTCGTAGGTCCTGCGAACGAGAGGCCGCACGGTGCTCCCACCCCTGGATGTCCATAGCCTGGTCATGGACCTGGGCTCGCAAGGTTTGGAGTTGGGTGGCGTGCAGAGACGCAGCTTGGCCTTGGGCATCTTGAGCCGTCTGGAGCTCCGCCGTCAAGGTTTGCACCTGATCAGAAAGAGCTTGGGCCAGGGTACGCAGATCGGTGGGCGACATTGAAAAGGGGCTGACCGGAGGAGTGGTGGATGGAGCCTTGCCCGGCGATTGACTGGTACGCTTGGTGGGAGACATGTGTCACGAAGAGGAGAAGGCGGTGGTTGTGGATGCAGGTAGTGCACGTCGTGAACGCTGTTGTGCAGCGCCGACAACGTACAGGAGGCGATTGTGGTGAAGTGCTTTCTCAGAAATAAGAGAATGGACCTGACGCGGGGTCACTATCCCGAATCAGTGACAATTTCAAGTGATTAGAGAGGATTTGGGTTGTCTGGCACGGATGCAAGTTGCCTGTGGTGGATTAGCCATGACGAGCAGCACCCCGTATGAAATGACAAAGGATCTGGTATGAGCGATGTACGAGAAGGCAAGATCCACCAAGACTTATCTCGGATCCACCCTTACCTGGATCCACTTAGATGGATATGGGATATACTATATAAGAGTGGACCGAGTGTGGATCCTATGAAGGAATGATGGTAGGTGCCCTCTGAAGGAGGATCTAGTAGCCACGGCTAACAAGAAGTCAAGATCCACCACGAGGTGCCCCGGATCCCATACTTCCGAGTTCCGATCCAAGGAGGGAGGATCCCGCATAGAGGGACCTGGATCCAGGATGCATGGATGTTGGATGCAGTGGATCTCGAAGTTTCGTGGGACAATGGAGATCACAGACGGTTGCAAGACGATGTTGGATGATTGGAGAGCTCAGATCCACGACGAGTGTACATGTATACGTACTGTGAAGTGGATCCAAGCGACCTGGATCCGGTTGAGTGTACCCATAATAGGCTGACCTTAATGATTACGCCATGGATCAGGTGGATCTGAAGATAATACAGCTGGAATGATGGGTCAAGGAAAGAAAGGACATGCAGTCGAGCCTGGTAAGGGATTTAGCAAGTGAAGGACGTAGAAGGTAGAAATCCAGGCAGGTATAGGCTTAAGTATCAATACAGAACCCAATTTGCACAGTATCACGCAAGTGCCTTCCTGCCCTCAAGAACCGGAACTACATTTGGCCGTACGAGCTCGGAGAAGGTTGGGAATTGCGAATCTAGTGTTGGTAGTGATAACTGGATAATACATTGGCCAGATCCTACAACCTAGTGAGCTTTTCCTTTACTTGTGCAGATCCGACAGGTTAACCGAATTTACTACTTGGTCGGTTACACCGTAGAGGCTCTCAACTCTCAAGATCCCGTCACAGGAGGCGGCAAGTACAACGCAAAGGAAAACGCAAAGGCAAGGGAACACACCCGCAAGGCAACCCTACGGCCAGATCCACGATCTAGGCCCTGGATCCATAAGCTCGAATATTCGCTTAGGATTCGGAACCATCCACGGACGCAGAGTGAAGGTTTTCCACTGCTGCTCCACCCCATCCCCACATCTCGCCAAGACACTCAAGCTTCACCACTTGAACTCTTCGGAAGTTACCGAGAGAGCAGATCCCGCCCTACCGACGGGTACACAAGGTGAGGAAAGTTCAGCAGAACACGGATCATCGGGGGACCCCCTCCGTTAGTCGGTGTCTGGGCGCAGTTGGTAAGTTGGATCCAGCAATCTCGCAAATTTTGCTGACCCCGCTACACCACAGGCTCTGGGCGATGGAGCTTGGGATCCTCCAAGTTGGCTTGACGGGACACGGATCCCGGAAACCAAGCTACCTTATCCCCGCGTCGGGGAAGATGCAAGAAGGATGGATCCAACAAAACATCCACGTCACACCAACCGTCCTGGATCGCCAACACGATGATCACAAGAACTTGCTTCCAAGCTCGACCAGCATGGCTACGTCGGTTACCACGCTGCTTGTTGAAGTTGGACAACCAGGTCGAACCCTGCAGTTGATTACGAGAGATGGGGAATCGGTGAGTGCCTTCCCATATGGCAGCCCGGTGCTTAGAAACGAAATCCCGGAACGCGTGAACGAACAACCCGAGCCGCCCGCGCACGTCACCCCGGAAGCTAACCGGATCCACCAGTGTGGTGGCCAGCGTATCCCACGGGGCAGCATTTATCAATTCTTCCACGTGAGGCCTGGTGATGAGCGAATCCACATATCCGGCCGTCGGGATGACATCCGCTTCCCGAGGGAATATCCATTCAGCTCGAAAAGGCAGCTCAGGAAACAGGACCGTGATCTTCATTGAAATAATGGCGACCTGGTTCAATTTCTTGGCGGACCAAGGCTCAATGTCTCGGGTGGCGAAGGCCACGGGAGCACGCCGACCAGGAATGAAGGCGGCGTCCGGTCCGAACGGGACCACGGGGAGCATCCCTGGCAATGACGAGTTAGGGGGAGCGGGGATCAAGACAGATCCGGGGGATCCGCCACCACGAGGCGATCCCGGGGATCCGCCGCCACGAGGCGACCCTGGAGATCCGCCACCACGAGGCGACCCCCCCCCCCCCCCCCTCCACCAGATCCAAGGAATCCACCACCACGAGGCGACCCCCCTCCACCATCACTACCCGATCCACCATCACTGTCGACTTGGATCGCGGATCCCGCAGTGTCACCTCCAGATCCGGCGGTACCAGCGACTTGTGGAGGCGGTGTCGAGAAGGAACTTCGCCGGGCTTCAGATCTGGACTGGGACAAGGCCCGTCGCGTGTCCTCCTCCAAGGCGTCATCAGCGGCTCGAGCCTCCTCCGAATCCTCCGGACTTTCATCGTCGTCGTCGTTATCGTCCTCATCGCCCAGAGTGAAGGGATACGAGCCGGAGGACGACGTACGCTTCGACGACGGCCGGATAGGAGGTCCTGAGCCGTCGGACCAGTCGGATTCCTCATCCTCGTCATCCTCCGAGCTGCCAAGTCCACATCCAGGGGGAATGACACGTTTGGATTTCCCCTTCCCGGGTCCAGTACGGGCCGGCGGATGGCTGGTGGAAGCGGGCTGGGGAACGGCAGGCGTCGTCACCGAAGGGCCAGCAGTGGATCCCGACTGAGACGGTCTGGACTTAGCTGTGGACGGGGCTAACCCCGTCGTAGGAGCAGCGATTGCTGTGGATCCAGTTGACACCACTGCCTGGGACGACGGCGCGATCGTGGATCCGGTCTTGGACGCCGATCCCGACTTTGACACAGCAACGGACCCAGCCTTGGCAGTCGATCCGGACTTGGACGCCGTGGATCCCGCCTTGGCAGTCGATCCGGACTTGGACGCCGTGGATCCCGCCTTGGCAGTCGATCCGGATTTGGATGCCGTGGATCCCGTTTTGGATGCAGCAACGGATCCAGTCTTGGACGCCGTAGATCCAGGCTTGGGTCCAGATCCAGATTTTGACGTAGCAGCAGTGGATCCAGCCTTGGATCCCACTCCCGCTTGGATGTAGCTGCAGATCCAGTCTTGGACGCTGAGGTAGACTTGGATCTAGCGGTGGATCCGGACTTGGATCCGGCACCCGACTTCGAGGAGGAGGCGGAAGGCTTGGACACAGGGGTGGATCCCGCTTGCGAAGCCGCCTTAGAGGCCGAAGTCGTTTTGGGCTTGGTTTTTGGGGAGGCTCGGGCATGCTTATGGGGACGGGAGGATCCGGTGCTAGGAGCGGGAGATGCACTACGCGGGCGTTTCGCAGCCGACGGATCCGCCCCCCTTACGGACGGAAGAGGAGCAGAGACGCTTGCAGCATGAGAGGGCCCCGACAAGGGAGGAAGGGGATCCGAAACGGCAGCTGTCACCAGCGCCAGTCGTCGACGTGCCAAATCCCGCTCCGATAAGCCACGATCGCGCTCCAAGGCCAGCTGTTGCTGCTGAGCTTGAGCTGCGGCGAGTTGATCCTGGAGTTTCGCGGCGGTTGCATCGGCATCTTTCAATTTGTCACCTGGATTGACATAACAAGTGAATATGGAGCTACTAGCAAGGGCCAAAAGAGGATCCACGTACTCGTGCGGCGAAGCTTGGATTCCAGTTCCGTTTGCGTCCGCTTGGCATCCGCCCACTCGGTAGCCGCCTTGTCCCGTTGGAGTTCGCTGTCCGTCAGCTTCGCTTGGATCTCGTCGCGCAATTGAGTTATACGCACGAACTCTTCGAGCGCGTAATCTCGCCCAGCAGACGCTTTCTCGAGCGACTCCTTGGTATCTTTCAGCTCCTCAGACAGTCGAGCCAGAGCTACATCCGGCGACGAGGGAGGTGGATTTGGCGCGGGGGACCCTCCACGCGCCGACCCTAAGGCGGATCCGCCATGGGTGGATCCCACATAGTCGTTGGTTACCACCTCCTCTTGGGTCAGGCGCAACTCGTCACGGAGTCGATCCCAGATCGCGTCCGCCGCTGCCCTAGCAGTCTGGGAATCCTCCAGATCCCGCTCGAGGTCGTGGATCCGGGATTGGAGCTGGTGGATCTCAGATCCGGCGAGCGCCATCTCCCTAAGGAGATGGTCGTTGTCATCTCGCATGCCATCTCGCTGACGGGAGGCGCGATCCAGCCGTCCGGTCAGGTCGCGGATCTCGACCGCTTGATCGGCCAACAAGAGTCGTAGGTCCTGCGAACGAGAGGCCGCACGGTGCTCCCACCCCTGGATGTCCATAGCCTGGTCATGGACCTGGGCTCGCAAGGTTTGGAGTTGGGTGGCGTGCAGAGACGCAGCTTGGCCTTGGGCATCTTGAGCCGTCTGGAGCTCCGCCGTCAAGGTTTGCACCTGATCAGAAAGAGCTTGGGCCAGGGTACGCAGATCGGTGGGCGACATTGAAAAGGGGCTGACCGGAGGAGTGGTGGATGGAGCCTTGCCCGGCGATTGACTGGTACGCTTGGTGGGAGACATGTGTCACGAAGAGGAGAAGGCGGTGGTTGTGGATGCAGGTAGTGCACGTCGTGAACGCTGTTGTGCAGCGCCGACAACGTACAGGAGGCGATTGTGGTGAAGTGCTTTCTCAGAAATAAGAGAATGGACCTGACGCGGGGTCACTATCCCGAATCAGTGACAATGTCAAATGATTAGAGAGGATTTGGGTTGTTTGGCACGGGTGCAAATTGCCTGTGGTGGATTAGCCATGACGAGCAGCACCCCGTATGGAATGACGATGGATCTGGTATGAGCGATGTACGAGAAGGCAAGATCTACCAAGACTTATCTCGGATCCACCCTTACCTGGATCCACTGAGATGGTTATGGGATATACTATATATGGGTGGATCGAGTGTGGATCCTATGAAGGAATGATGGTAGGTGCCCTATGAAGGAGGATCTGGCAACCACGGCTAACAAGAAGTCAAGATCCACCGCGAGGTGTCCCGGATCCCATACTTCCGAGTTCGGATCCAAGGAGGGAGGATCCCGCATAGAGGGACCTGGATCCAGGATGCATGGATGTTGGATGCAGTGGATCTCGAAGTTTCGTGGGACAATGGAGATCACAGACGGTTGCAAGACGATGTTGGATGATTGGAGAGCTCAGATCCATGACGAGTGTACACTTACAGTGAAGTGGATCCAAGCGACCAGGATCCGGATGAGTGTACCCATAATAGGGTGACCATAATGATTACGCCATTGTGGTGTAGCGGGATCAGCAAAATCTGCGAGATTGCTGGATCCAACTTACCAACTGCGCCCAGACACCGACTAACGGAGGGGGTCCCCCGATGATCCGGGTTCTGCTGAACTTTCCTCACCTTGTGTACCCGTCGGTAGGGCGGGATCTGCTCTCTCAGTAACTTCCGAAGAGTTTAAGTGGTGAAGCTTGAGTGTCTTGGCGAGACGTGGGGATGGGGTGGAGCAGCAGTGGAAAACCTTCACTCTGCGTCCGTGGATGGTTCCGAATCCTAAGCGAATATTCGAGCTTATGGATCCAGGGCCTAGATCGTGGATCTGGCCGTAGGGTTGCCTTGCGGGTGTGTTCCCTTGCCTTTGCGTTTTCCTTTGCGTTGTACTTGCCGCCTCCTGTGACGGGATCTTGAGAGTTGAGAGCCTCTACGGTGTAACCGACCAAGTAGTAAATTCGGTTAACCTGTCGGATCTGCACAAGTAAAGGAAAAGCTCACTAGGTTGTAGGATCTGGCCAATGTATTATCCAGTTATCACTACCAACACTAGATTCGCAATTCCCAACCTTCTCCGAGCTCGTACGGCCAAATGTAGTTCCGGTTCTTGAGGGCAGGAAGGCACTTGCGTGATACTGTGCAAATTGGGTTCTGTATTGATACTTAAGCCTATACCTGCCTGGATTTCTACCTTCTACGTCCTTCACTTGCTAAATCCCTTACCAGGCTCGACTGCATGTCCTTTCTTTCCTTGACCCATCATTCCAGCTGTATTATCTTCAGATCCACCTGATCCATGGCGTAATCATTAAGGTCAGCCTATTATGGGTACACTCAACCGGATCCAGGTCGCTTGGATCCACTTCACAGTACGTATACATGTACACTCGTCGTGGATCTGAGCTCTCCAATCATCCAACGTCATCCTGCAACCGTCTGTGATCTCCATGGTCCCACGAAAGTTCGAGATCCACTGCCTCCATCATCCCTGTATCCCGGATTCAGGTCGTCCTATGCGGGATCCTCCCTCCTAGGATCCGAACTCGGATGTATGGGGTTCGGGACACCTCGCGGTGGATCTTGACTTCTTGTTAGCCGTGGTTGCCAGATCCTCCTTCAGAGGGCACCTACCATCATTCCTTCATAGGATCCACACTCGATCCACCCATATATAGTATATCCCATATCCATCTCAGTGGATCCAGGTAAGGGTGGATCCGAGATAAGTCTTGGTAGATCTTGCCTTCTCGTACATCGCTCATACCAGATCCATCGTCATTCCATACGGGGTGCTGCTCGTCATGGCTAATCCACCACAGGCAATTTGCACCCGTGCCAAACAACCCAAATCCTCTCTAATCATTTGACATTGTCACTGATTCGGGATAGTGACCCCGCGTCAGGTCCATTCTCTTATTTCTGAGAAAGCACTTCACCACAATCGTCTCCTGTACGTTGTCGGCGCTGCACAACAGCGTTCACGACGTGCACTACCTGCATCCACAACCACCGCCTTCTCCTCTTCGTGACACATGTCTCCCACCAAGCGTACCAGTCAATCGCCGGGCAAGGCTCCATCCACCACTCCTCCGGTCAGACCCTCTTCAATGTCGCCCACCGATCTGCGTACCCTGGCCCAAGCTCTTTCCGATCGGGTGCAAACCTTGACGGCGGAGCTCCAGACGGCTCAAGATGCCCAAGGCCAAGCTGCGTCTCTGCACGCCACCCAACTCCAAACCTTGCGAGCCCAGGTCCATGACCAGGCTATGGACATCCAGGGGTGGGAGCACCGTGCGGCCTCTCGTTCGCAGGACCTACGACTCTTGTTGGCCGATCAAGCGGTCGAGATCCGCGACCTGACCGGACGGCTGGATCGCGCCTCCCGTCAGCGAGATGGCATGCGAGATGACAACGACCATCTCCTTAGGGAGATGGCGCTCGCCGGATCTGAGATCCACCAGCTCCAATCCCGGATCCACGACCTCGAGCGGGATCTGGAGGATTCCCAGACTGCTAGGGCAGCGGCGGACGCGATCTGGGATCGACTCCGTGACGAGTTGCGCCTGACCCAAGAGGAGGTGGTAACCAACGACTATGTGGGATCCACCCATGGCGGATCCGCCTTAGGGTCGGCGCGTGGAGGGTCCCCCGCGCCAAATCCACCTCCCTCGTCGCCGGATGTAGCTCTGGCTCGACTGTCTGAGGAGCTGAAAGATACCAAGGAGTCGCTCGAGAAAGCGTCTGCTGGGCGAGATTACGCGCTCGAAGAGTTCGTGCGTATAACTCAATTGCGCGACGAGATCCAAGCGAAGCTGACGGACAGCGAACTCCAACGGGACAAGGCGGCTACCGAGTGGGCGGATGCCAAGCGGACGCAAACGGAACTGGAATCCAAGCTTCGCCGCACGAGTACGTGGATCCTCTTTTGGCCCTTGCTAGTAGCTCCATATTCACTTGTTATGTCAATCCAGGTGACAAATTGAAAGATGCCGATGCAACCGCCGCGAAACTCCAGGATCAACTCGCCGCAGCTCAAGCTCAGCAGCAACAGCTGGCCTTGGAGCGCGATCGTGGCTTATCGGAGCGGGATTTGGCACGTCGACGACTGGCGCTGGTGACAGCTGCCGTTTCGGATCCCCTTCCTCCCTTGTCGGGGCCCTCTCATGCTGCTAGCGTCTCTGCTCCTCTTCCGTCCGTAAGGGGGGCGGATCCGTCGGCTGCGAAACGCCCGCGTAGTGCATCTCCCGCTCCTAGCACCGGATCCTCCCGTCCCCATAAGCATGCCCGAGCCTCCCCAAAAACCAAGCCCAAAACGACTTCGGCCTCTAAGGCGGCTTCGCAAGCGGGATCCACCCCTGTGTCCAAGCCTTCCGCCTCCTCCTCGAAGTCGGGTGCCGGATCCAAGTCCGGATCCACCGCTAGATCCAAGTCTACCTCAGCGTCCAAGCCTGGATCTGCAGCTACGTCCAAGTCTGGATCTGGACCCAAGATTGGGTCTACGGCGTCCAAGACCGGATCCGTTGCCCCATCCAAAACGGGATCCACGGTGTCCAAGTCCGGATCGACTGCCAAGGCGGGATCCACGGCGTCCAAGTCCGGATCGACTGCCAAGGCTGGGTCCGTTGCTGTGTCAAAGTCGGGATCGGCGTCCAAGACCGGATCCACGATCGCGCCGTCGTCCCAGGCAGTGGTGTCAACTGGATCCACAGCAATCGCTGCTCCTACGACGGGGTTAGCCCCGTCCACAGCTAAGTCCAGACCGTCTCAGTCGGGATCCACTGCTGGCCCTTCGGTGACGACGCCTGCCGTTCCCCAGCCCGCTTCCACCAGCCATCCGCCGGCCCGTACTGGACCCGGGAAGGGGAAATCCAAACGTGTCATTCCCCCTGGATGTAGACTTGGCAGCTCGGAGGACGACGAGGATGAGAGATCAGACTGGTCCGACGGCTCGGGGTCTCCTATCCGATCGTCGTCGAAGCGTACGTCGTCCTCCGGCTCGTATCCCTTCACTCTGGGCGATGAGGACGATAACGACGACGACGATGAAAGTCCGGAGGATTCGGAGGAGGCTCGAGCCGCTGATGACGCCTTGGAGGAGGACACGCGACGGGCCTTGTCCCAGTCCAGATCTGAAGCCCGGCGAAGTTCCTTCTCGACACCGCCTCCACAAGTCGCTGGTACCGCCGGATCTGGAGGTGACACTGCGGGATCCGCGATCCAAGTCGACAGTGATGGTGGATCGGGTAGTGATGGTGGAGGGGGGGGTCGCCTCGTGGTGGTGGATTCCTTGGATCTGGTGGAGGGGGGGGGGGGGGGGGGGGGGGGGGGTCGCCTCGTGGTGGCGGATCTCCAGGGTCGCCTCGTGGCGGCGGATCCCCCGGATCTGTCTTGATCCCCGCTCCCCCTAACTCGTCATTGCCAGGGATGCTCCTCGTGGCCCCGTTCGGTCCGGACGCCGCCTTCATCCCTGGTCGGCGTGCTCCCGTGGCCTTCGCCACCCGAGACATTGAGCCTTGGTCCGCCAAGAAATTGAACCGGGTCGCCATTATTTCAATGAAGATCACGGTCCTGTTTCCTGAGCTGCCTTTTCGAGCTGAATGGATATTCCCTTGGGAAGCGGATGTCATCCCGACGGCCGGATACGTGGATTCGCTCATCACCAGACCTCACGTGGAAGAATTGATAAATGCTGCCTCGTGGGATACGCTGGCCACCACACCGGTGGATCCGGTTAGCTTCAGGGGTGATGTGCGCGGGCGTCTCGGGTTATTCGTTCGCGCGTTCCGGGATTTCGTTTCCAAGCACCGGATTGCCATATGGGAAGGCACTCACCGATTCCCCATCTCTCGTAATCAACTGCAGGGTTCGACCTGGTTGTCCAACTTCAACAAGCAGCGTGGTAACCGACGTAGCCATGCTGGTCGAGCTTGGAAGCAAGTCCTCGTGATCCTCGTGTTGGCGATCCAGGACGGTTGGTGTGACGTGGATGTTTTGTTGGATCCATCCTTCTTGCAGCTTCCCCGACGCGGGGATAAAGTAGCTTGGTTTCCGGGATCCGTATCCCGTCAAGCCAACTTGGAGGATCCCAACCTCCATCGCCCAGAACCCACGAGCCTATTGGAAGCCTTGCGAGAGATCGACGAAGCCGAGCCTTGGCGCATCCAGTTTCGCGGGGACTTGAGCCAACACCCAGGACGCCAGATCCAGCGTCTGGTGGGCAAGTTCTTCAATGTTCAGCCCAAGACCACCTGATCCCTATCACTCTTTGGCGCCACGCCCCCAGTTTCAGTATTCGTGGATTCGCTTCGTAGTAGTAACTAGCGACTGGAAACTGGGTCGAGCTAGCCTTTTTGCATAAGCTATTATAATCCACACTCCCTTACTTGAATATGTCTGTAACATTCCCTCGCCGGTTGAGGAATTCAGTCAGAACCTTTCAGTGTACACTTGGATCTGGGCTGGATCCGCCCTTTCTGTGTACACCTGGATCTGGGCTGGATCCACCCTTTCAGTGTACACCTGGATCTGGGCTGGATCCACCCTTTCAGTGTACACCTGGATCTGGGCTGGATCCACCCTTTCAGTGTACACCTGGATCTGGGCTGGATCCACCCTTTCAGTGTACACCTGGATCTGGGCTGGATCCATCCTTTCAGTGTACACCTGGATCTGGGCTGGATCCACCCTTTCAGTGTACACCTGGATCTGGGCTGGATCCGCCCGTTCAGTGTACACCTGGATCTGGGCTGGATTCCGGATCGGGTTGGATCCACGCTTGGATTTCATCCGGATCTAGCGCCAATTACCTAGTTTCAATTGGGTCAGTATAGCTCGGGCCCTTGAAAGCTCGCGCTTGAGATCAAGCAGGACTCCTCGCACGTAAAACGTCACTCTTATGCATAAACATTCACTCCTTCCTCCTAATACACCCTTCCCCTATGGATGCGTCTTCTCTTTCTTTCCGATGTGACCAACTCATATCAGCGATCCTCCTCCTCCTGACCCACACCCCTCCTGTGGGTCCTTCTTCATCCCCCCATTGATATGACCAACTCACATCAATGGATCCCCTTCCTACTCTTCTTCATGAGACTGCATCACGCCGAATCTGTTACGATTCGTACGATCCCGCAAGAAATCATAGAGTAATGCTCCACAGTTCAGATCTGCCTCGTCTACCCAACTGGGTTCGTCATATCCACGCCAATACACCAGAAATTCACGGTAAATCCGCTCGTATCTAGTTTGCTTCCCTGACCTCATGTCGGTGATCTTCTCGACTTCGAACTCGTCGGCCTCGGGGTCCACATTCCAACTATCCTCCGGTAGGAGGACTTCGTCGAAGTCTACCCGGTCGGATCCATCCACCAAACGACGGGTTTGCGGCCGATCTGGATATTATTTGACCAACTTCAGCTTGGATACGTGTACTACAGGGAACAGGCGATATTCGGTACCCGCCGTTTCCAGCTTTACCGCATGTTCCCCTATCTTTTCGCTCACCCGGAACGGTCCATGCCATAGATGGGCCAATTTGCGGGCGTACCCTTCTTTCACTCGATCCAAATAAAACCACACCTGCGATCCCACTTGGATTTGATGCGGACGGGCGTCTTCGTTGTGTCGATCCGCTCGATCCTGTATCGCACTCCGCAGTCGTTCGCTCACCTGGGATCTAGCTTGCTGGTAGTATTTCTGGACTTGGTATCGCCATCGCCTTGGATCTCGGTTTCTCTTCTTGGTGCTACATACTGGAATGGCCGCTTCTAGGGTGGATTTGGGATCCCACCCATGTACCAAGTAAAATGGTGTATCACCCCGGATCCTGTCTTGGGCGGTGTTCATCGCGAAGGGGAGTCGTTCTGCGTACTCATCCCAATCCCTCTGATCCAAATCCTGGACATGCATCTTGAGTGCTCTCGCGATCGTCTGTATCATGCGCTCGGCCGATCCGTTAGCTTGGGGACGATATGCCATGGTTGCTCGCTGTCGCTGCCCCAGGATCCGGTTGAAAGCTCGAAAGAAATCAGACATAAAACCTGGCTCCCGATCATGTCTAATCATCTCATTAGCCCCGAATCCTTGGAAAACGCACTCCTCGTACGATTCGGCAATGGTTTGTGCAGTTCTAGACGCACTAGCTTTGGCTATCACGTATCCGGTAAACAGATCCACCCAGATCAACAATTCGGTGTTTCCTTTGAACGACTTGGGCAACGAGGGGATATGATCCATGGCTATGATTTGGAAAGGGTAAGTCGCTTGGACATTCCCAGGTGACTCCCCTTCGATTGTGGGCCTGCCCTTGCCTGCCTCACAATCCACACATTCGCCGACATATCGCTGTACGCTCTTGAATAGCCCCCTCCAGTGGAAACATTCCCGGATCCGTTGGTAGGTCCGACCAATACCCTGATGTCCACCTTCTAAACTAGCGTGATAGTGGTGTAGGACATCTTGTTGTAAGGTTTCCGGCATCACCAGTCTCAACAGTCCATCTCGATCCTCGTTGACTCTCTTCGTAGGGGGGCAATAGAAGAGCAAGTCATTCAGATCCACTGCGTAATCCGTAGTGATAATACTGTAGGATTTGGCATCCTCCCGACTCAGGTCTCGTACTTCCCCCATCAGATACTTCTTTAGTCCCAAAATCCACGCTTCCTCGTCCTGTGCTTTGAGGATCCGCTCAATGCGGACTCCCTTCACAAATGTTTCCTCGAGAATCTGGGGGCTGGATCCAATCCTTCCTCTGGACCTAGTGACAGCCATCACCTGGACTGCCCTTTTCCCGGATCCAACTACCACCACTTCGTCTAGTCGGTTTAACGTAACGAGATCCTGATGCTCGGCCTCTCTCTGCACTTCGACACCACATTGATTCCGTAAAGCGGTACTGGCCAAGCTATCTGCACTGGCATTCCAATCTCGCTTGACATGCACCAACTCGTGATTCAACCAACCACGCAGGTGGATCATCACTTTCTGCCGTAACAGTGTTAGGGCCGGGGCTTTGCAGCCAATCTCACCTCGCACCTGTCTGATCACCAAGTTTGAATCCCCACAAATCACCAGCCTTTTTGGATCTTGTCCCTTTAGTAGATCCAAACCTAGCAGGAGCCCGTTATACTCCGCTTCATTGACGGTGGGGCCTTCCGCGTAAGTGGATCTGGCCCGTACAACTTCCCATCCGGGCAGTCTCCACAGTATTGCGCTGTATGCCCCTCCTCCGCGTCGTACGCGAGCGGATCCATCGAAACTCAGGACGTACAGATCCTCATCCACCTGTACCGTCGGGATCGGGATCTGGATCCGGCGTTTGGGCTCTTTCTTAGGAGCGATCCTAGTCAGCGCCTCATCCATCTTAGCTCGAGGTGTGATGCTCGCGGCCAACACTCCCAGAATCTCGTCTTCCCCTTTCGAACATTTCACAATCTCCAGTGTCCAAGGCGAGAGTAAAGCTGCCCACTGTCCCAAACGTCCTTGTAACCCGGCTGACTTGAACAGCCAGGCTAGCGTAAAGTGTCGAGTCAGGATCCGGATGGATCTTCCCACCAGCAGGTTGTAATTGAGATCCAGTACGCGCAGAAGCGCGACTATCTCTTTCTCCACCGCTCCGTAGTTCAGTTCATTCGGCTTCAGTGTCCGGCTGACGAAGGTGACTGGATGACAGATTCCTTCATGTTCTTGTACCAAAGCTGCTGAGGCTGCTCAGTCACTGGCATAAACTATCACCGAAGGTTGACGTTCCGGATCGAAATGCCGGAGGATAGGTGTGGTTGCGATCCTGCTCCTCAGCTCCACGAATGCGTGTTGAGCTCGGATCCACCGAGATTCCGCCTCTTCCGAGCTCGGATCCGTCGTCTCTATCCTGATTGGATCCTCTTTCTTTTGGTCCCGGGGCGGATCCAGCTCCTGTTTTAGGTCCTCTTCTGGCGTCGTACTACTTGGATCCCTTTGTGGATCCGACATCTCCAGGGCCAGAGCTTGTTGGATTTTGATCCGGACAGCTGGAGTGGTCATCGCAGCAAAATCTACCTTTCTCAATTCATATAGTACCGCGGCAAACAGTGCGTAATCCTCGATGAACCGACTGTAGTAATTCAAACTGCCCAAGTAGGATTGCATCGCCCGTAGCGACTGTGGGAAGGACAAGTCTGCCAATGAAGACAGGTCCTTAGGATTCGCCTCCAATCCCTCCTTGGAGACTCGGTGGCCTAAGTAATCCACCTTGCGCATCCCCCAATAGCTCTTTACCACACTGATAGAGAGATTCCACTTAGTACACGCCTCCAGTAGGGATGTCACTCTTTCGCATAACTGATCCCACGATTCCGCCGGGATTAGAATGTCGTCGATGTAAGATCTGCGTCCTAACACAGACGGGGTCCCAGGATCCCCTGGCTCTCCTGCTTCGAATGGATCCACTTCCGTATGATCTTCCCTGGATCCACCCTTTTCGGGTTCCGGTATTCGGGTGAATCCATAGAGGGCGTTATCGATCAGGCGTTGGTAGATCTGGGGTGCGTTCTTCAATCCGAACGGCATCCGGTTCCACTCGAACAGTCTAAACGGTGTGATGAATGCGGATATCGCGCGATCTCGATCCGTCATAGTAACCACCCAGAAACCACTGGCCATGTCTAGAGAACAGTACCAGAGTACCTTATCCAGATCTTCCAACAGCTCATTGATTAGAGGCATCGGATACACCATCAATCGAGTCAGGCCGCTAACTAGCCGGTAATCAATGCACAGACGTATATCCACCCCGTTCGTCTTGATGATTATTACCACCGGAGATGCCCACGGGGATGTTGAGAAGCTGATGATCTTGGCTTGCAGCAGGCCCTTAATCAGATCCGATAGTTTTTCTCGGAACTGAGGTGCCACCTTCCGCACCCTTTGAGCGATCGGCTTCGCGTCGCCGACATCGATGTCACATTTGACTCCGCGGGCAGCGGGCGGTAATGCATTACCTTTACCAATCAGCAGATGTCGGCTTTCCCAGATCTTCTGACGTAGTCGATCCACTTCCGCGGGTTCGTTCGCCCCTGGATCCACTTGGATGTCGTCAATCGTAACCTCCTCTGTGGTCAATGGTACCTCCGGGATTACCGCCAGGCCATCCCCGAGATCCTCGGCGTGTAGATCCCCGCCTTCATGGTAACAGACTTGTTCATCTTCCGTCTTCGTCGGATCCACCATTGGATCCAAGCACCGCGACCCCCTTCGCCTGACCGTCCTTCTGTCTTCGGGGGATCAGGTACCCTGGCATCAGAGAAGCCACCAGTTGGATCTAGTCGATCCTCTAGCGAGTTTAAACACGACGGTTCTTGTTTGACTAGTGTTGCCATTCTCGATAAGGATCCAGGCACTTTGTCCCATGACAAGCTAGGATCCACTCTGGGGTCAGCGGGATCTGGCGGTCCGGCTTCAGCCCTCTGCGATCCTTCATCCACCGACCCTGCGTTATCTAGGGGCCGACTCTGGGGATCATCCCCCGTCGTGGATCCAACCTCCATTGTTTGGATCTCAATCCGACGATCCCTCTGCAGGATCTTTCGCGGAGTTGGATATGAAGGTCGATCTACCAAGGGGCCAGTTGGCCCCGCCGGGAGCTCCACCTCTCCGAGAGATTCGATCTCGGTAGTCGCCTCGTACGCCAGATTCTGCCATTCTTTGTAGCGACGGGATCCCACTGACACATATCCAGGTCGCCTAGGGATACCGTCCTTCGCCAACCATCGTCCGATCTCCTCGTTATGGTCCAGTAATAATCTCTTGTCGCTGACGTTCGTGACCTGGAGGTATTGTGATCGACCTGGTCCCTGGATTACGGTAGGTACCCATTTCTCGCCCCGCGTGACCCACCGTTTCTCATGTTTCACCCACTTTAACCGATCTGGCAGTTCCCAGGTTTCTCCGGGCTCGATCCAGGTCGTCTTATCCGCCCTTATTATTCTCATCTTCGCCCCGTACAACGGGCGCCGTCCACTGAGCTGGATCCGCCTCTCGTCAGGGAAACAAAGTGTCCCATCTGCCAGATCCAACCTCACTCCGGCTGGCACCATGAAATCCATCCCGAGGATGGCGTCTTGACCAGCGAGATCTCCAACCCAAATATCAAACCAGTACACCAAACAACCTGCCAACGTGATCTTGATTCGCGTTCTCCCGTTCGTACGGTACACGCCTTCACCAATCCCAACACAATCTTGGATCCGACTCCCATCCACTTGGCACCCAACCTTACGAGCAAAGGCGGTATCTAGTATAGACACCTCGGCACCACTATCTAGGAGTAGGATTGCTTTTTCATTGTTGATCTTGCCCCCTACCTTGGCTTGTCTGAACCACTTTCCTGGGGCATGGTACTTTCAGTATCCACGGGACTCCCCTGTTAGCAGATCCATGGATCCAACATCCTCAGATCCACGGGATCCAGTGACCTGGCAGACTTTAGGTGGGTCTGCAGTGACCTCACCCTTGGTAGGCTCAAACCATCGACCATGTTGGCGTTTCTCCCAATAACCACGTGCCTCTCCCCTTTGTAGATCCAGGGTTGAAGAGACTTCGGATCTTGCAAATTCATCCACTTGGCGCAAACTAGAAATCTTGGCAGCTGACACTTCATGTAGATCACGTGTATTATCGACTGGATCTAGGGTCCTGCTACCTGGATCTAGCGATGTCTTGTTCACAAATGCATAAATGCAATACCTAGAACGCTCGGCTCGTACCGGATTCAACCCCGGCGAGCGTCCTAGTTTAACATCTTCTCGGCCACTTCTGGCAACATCCCTCTGTGCTTGGCTGGATCAAACCATTGGCGGATCTGGTTGTAGAACTCTTCCATCGGGCACTTGCCGGCGTCGTGGATCTCGCCAACCGCGACCCACGCAGAAGGAATGTTCCCCGGGATGACCCTTCTTGCCACACTTCTCACAAACCAGATGTTTCCAACGTCCAGCTTCTGTGTGCTTCCGGGATCCACACTGCGAACACCTGACTTGGGCTGTCCCGTCCATGAGATCTCGGGATCTGTACATCCCACGGTCCCCGGGTACGGTATCCCTCGGTCGAGAGTTGTCTTCGGTCTTCACCGTTCGATCGTTGGATGCAGTGAGACAGACTCGACGGTAATCCTCTGGGTCGGGGTCCGAACTGTCGGCACCTGATTCAGTTCCTGAGTCGGGCGCCGTGACTTGGTGGACACGTCGAGCTGGAGCCGTAGGCGTCGGAGCCTTTTGGCGATACTTGCCGGATCCGACCGCCGCCTTCTTCTGGCGGTGTTTCGAGCGATCCACAGCCCGCAGCACTTCTTCGAGCTCATCTGCGTCTGGAAGACGTAACAGGGTCAGCCTGTCGGCCAGATCCACATCTCCCAACGTCTCGATGAAATGATCCACATGTTCCCGTAGTACCTTGGATCTCCCATCATTGACCTTCAACTTGGCCCGTAGACCGGCCACATTTAGTCGATGCAAGTATTCTAGCGGGGATTCATCCGATCTGCGGCGAGCATGGTAGTATTGTCGTGCCACCGACACTCCCAATCCACAGTACTGGGTCTGGAAACTGCGCAGCAAATCTGACCACTTGTTCCTGGTGGATCTACCCAGCTGCCGATACCAATTCCTGGCTGGCCACGCTAGCAGATCCGCAAAGGTCAGACACTTCTCGGCATCCAATGCTTGATCTCTTATGAGGGCCGACTTGACTTTGCTGATCCATGTTCTCGCTCGGTCCTCATCTTGATCTTTGCCCGTGAACTCCTTCAGATCCGATATGGCTGAGATCCGTACCCTCTGGATCATGGACGATCCACCTGCCCCGGCTGCGGCTGTTGCTACCACCGCTGACGAAGTGGATGGGCCATCCAAACCATCTGGGTCGAACTCATCATGGGAGTTGTCTCCCTCCACTGACTCCATCTCCACGTCTCGTGCTCCATGTTCGTGGAGCACTTGCGCTTGTGGCACGGGCGTTCTCATACCCTGTTCGGCCAGGAAACGACTCATCGCAGCTTCGAAGTGTCGCTGCAGGGTGCCTGAGGAGGTGTCGGAAGAGCCTGTGGCCGGCTGGTCCACTGGCGAGACAGGATCCGTGAGGCGATTACCTTGAGCCCGATCTGACGATAATCCCACTGGCTTCTTGCCGGATCTGGCTCGATCCTGGCTGGATTGTATCAGATAACGGGTGGGGCGTACTGGATCCCGAGCCTTCACGTTCACAGGGACTTCCTGTCCCCGGATCCTCGCCCGCGCTTCCAGCATGGATGCCCCGGAGGGTCCTAAAGTCATGCGTCGTGGCTCGGACGACGTGTCTGACTCATCCTCAGCGGCGGATTCGTAGTTCGAGGACGCAGCTTGGCTGATCCTCGGTGACGACACTGGATCCATAGTGCGCGACCTTTCTCCGGTGATGGACTTAACTCTGGCAAAGAGGTCCCGCGTCGCGGATACTATGAGATCCAGGTCTAGCTCGAAGATATCCTCTGCGTCGAACACACCAGCTACGATGCCTGACTCCGTAAGCAAACGTAATAGATCTTTGACTGCCACCAACTTGTTCGCCGTTTTCGTTGGTGCTCTCACCGGTTCCTTTGGATCTTCGATCTGTCGTGGATTCAGGATCTGCATGACAGGATCTTGATGCAGGAAGTCGCGTAAAGCTTGGTGGCGATACACAAACTCGAGATCCTTGTTGGACCAGCTTGACCTGGATCCAGCTTGGTCTTCTTCCGACTCTGGATCTTGCATCTTCTTCCGCGTAGTCTTACTCGTTTTCGTCTTCTTTCTCGTTTCTTCGACTAGCGGGGTTGGGTTTAGGTACGGTGTTGGCTTAACCGGTGAATCTGCAAATGCATACCGCTTCGCCTTCACTTTCCCTTGTTTTGTTAGCGGATCTTGACGCAAGTCAAGATCCGCAGGGGTCCCCGAGGGGACCTGGGGAGGATAGAGAGGTTTCTCTTCTAGATCCGGATCCGGATCCACCTCTCTTCCGTCGACAGAGTTCCTCCCAAAACTCCATCGATCCGCGGATCTTGTTTCATTCAGCAGCGTCTTCGTCGATCCGACCTCCGACGACGCCTCTTCCCCTGGCTCAATCTTCACTTGAGCATCTTCTTGGGACTCACGGTGAAATCCCGAGTCAATAAAAGATCCGGGCAGGCGCACCATTGTGGTGTAGCGGGATCAGCAAAATCTGCGATATTGCTGGATCCAACTTACCAACTGCGCCCATACACCGACTAACGGAGGGGGTCCCCCGATGATCCGTGTTATGCTGAACTTTCCTCACCTTGTGTACCCGTCGGTAGGGCGGGATCTTGCTCTCTCGGTAACTTCCGAAGAGTTCAAGTGGTGAAGCTTGAGTGTCTTGGCGAGACGTGGGGATGGGGTGGAGCAGCAGTGGAAAATCTTCACTCTGCGTCCGTGGATGGTTCCGAATCCTAAGCGAATATTCGAGCTTGAGGATCCAGGGCCTAGATCGTGGATCTGACCGTAGGGTTGCCTTGCGGGTGTGTTCCCTTGCCTTTGTAGTTCCTTTGTGTCGTACTTGCCGCCTCCTGTGACGGGATCTTGAGAGTTGAGAACCTCTACGGTGTAACCGATCAAGTAGTAAATTCGGTTAACCTGTCGGATCTGCACAAGTAAAGGAAAAGCTCACTAGGTTGTAGGATCTGGCCAATGTATTATCCAGTTATCCCTACCAACACTAGATTCGCAATTCCCAACCTTCTTCGAGCTCGTACGGCCAATGTAGTTCCGGTTCTTGAGGGCAGGAAGGCACTTGCGTGATACTGTGCAAATTGGGTTCTGTATTGATACTTAAGCCTATACCTGCCTGGATTTCTACCTTCTACGTCCTTCACTTGCTAAATCCCTTACCAGGCTCGACTGCATGTCCTTTCTTCCCTTGACCCATCATTCCAGCTGTATTATCTTCAGATCCACCTGATCCATGGCGTAATCATTAAGGTCAGCCTATTATGGGTACACTCATCCGGATCCAGGTCGCTTGGATCCACTTCACAGTACGTATACATGTACACTCGTCGTGGATCTGAGCTCTCCAATCCTCCAACGTCATCCTGCAACCGTCTGTGATCTCCATGGTCCCACGAAAGTTCGAGATCCACTGCCTCCATCATCCCTGTATCCCGGATTCAGGTCGTCCTATGCGGGATCCTCCCTCCTAGGATCCGAACTCGGAAGTATGGGGTTCGGGACACCTCGCGGTGGATCTTGACTTCTTGTTAGCCGTGGTTGCCAGATCCTCCTTCATAGGGCACCTACCATCATTCCTTCATAGGATCCACACTCGGTCCACTCTTATACAGTATATCCCATATCCATCTAAGTGAATCCAGGTAAGGGTGGATCCGAGATAAGTCTTGGTGGATCTTGTCTTCTCGTACATCGCTCATACCAGTTCCATCGTCATTTCATACGGGGTGCTGCTCGTCATGGCTAATCCACCACAGGCAACTTGCATCCGTGCCAGACAACCCAAAATCCTCTCTAATCACTTGAAATTGTCACTGATTCGGGATAGTGACCCTGCGTCAGGTCCATTCTCTTATTTCTGAGAAAGCACTTCACCACACCATGGATCCGGTGGATCTGAAGATAATACAGCTGGAATGATGGGTCAAGGGAAGAAAGGACATGAAGTCGAGCCTGGTAAGGGATGTAGCAAGTGAAGGACGTAGAAGGTAGAAATCCAGGCAGGTATAGGCTTAAGTATCAATACAGAACCCAATTTGCACAGTATCACGCAAGTGCCTTCCTGCCCTCAAGAACCGGAACTACATTGGCCGTACGAGCTCGAAGAAGGTTGGGAATTGCGAATCTAGTGTTGGTAGTGATAACTGGATAATACATTGGCCAGATCCTACAACCTAGTGAGCTTTTCCTTTACTTGTGCAGATCCGACAGGTTAACCGAATTTACTACTTGGTCGGTTACACCGTAGAGGCTCTCAACTCTCAAGATCCCGTCACAGGAGGCGGCAAGTACAACGCAAAGGAAAACGCAAAGGCAAGGGAACACACTCGTAAGGCAACCCTACGGCCAGATCCACGATCTAGGCCCCGGATCCATAAGCTCGTATATTCGCTTAGGATTCGGAACTATCCACGGACGCAGAGTGAAGATTTTCAACTGCTGCTCCACCCCATCCCCACGTCTCGCCAAGACACTCAAGCTTCACCACTTGAACTCTTCGGAAGTTACCGAGAGAGCAAGATCCCGCCCTACCGACGGGTACACAAGGTGAGGAAAGTTCAGCATAACACGGATCATCGGGGGACCCCCTCCGTTAGTCGGTGTTTGGGCGCAGTTGGTAAGTTGGACCCAGCAATCTCGCAGATTTTGCTGATCCCGCTACACCACACAACAATACGTCTACTAGGATAGTAAACGATCGTTCGGGCGAACCTGAAGACCCCAGTTCTGCCCTTGCACCGGGACAAACTGGACCTTGTAAACTACTTATATAGGCCAACCAGTAAAAATAAGAACACGCTACTAACACGAGCAAAGCTAGCAGGTGTTTTGAATCCTCGTGGTCCCAACAGCGGAAGGGTACCAGGCACGGGTAAGCCTTTTACGAGGGCACCGACTGTTCAACACTCGGTTGGAAGAATAAAAGGGATGCAATACAAGCACTCCCAGTCGTGCAAATAGGCAACAATAAGCCGTCACGTAAAACGTCCCGATAGTAATCGGCCAATACACAAAGTCTCTTGGCCTTGCCGGATGAACCCTCGCTACAGAGCTTCGAGTTCACCGACAGGCATAACACACTCAAACAAGCTTGACCTGACGCTTACCTTGAAGCCGAACGTCGCTCTGTGTGCTTGAGTGGAAATTCTGTTCTGTATTTAAGCTTACCCTTTCGGGTCTATTCCTAATAAGAAATCCTAATCAAGTATACAAATATCAAGTGAACAATGATCCGTTATGGATCTTCTTGCATGCCAAGCGTCGTCTGCACCGTCGCACGAGCATCTTTAACGGTCCGCGCCCTGTCCCATACGGTGAACGTGCCTTCCCAGGGTCGCTGAATCTTCCGCGAACTCATCCCAACCGCCACTGAGGGTTCGTACCGTAGATGGTCCGCTGAATGCGAATCCGGCCAGTCCATTATTTATAATAAGGACAGCCTGGATTCAGTGACATATGAACCGTATCCAATATCCGTTGAAAGCTCGGTAGTGACGCCGTCGAGTCCCTTGCACCTTGGCGTCTCCGTACATTACATGACCGAGGGTTCGTCGCTTGAACATCTTGGGCGGTGCCACGTCTTTGTCGACGGGTGATAATCCGCAACTACGGAGAAATCACAACACCACAACTGCCCCTGTCGCAATGGAAGCCACGGTACTGGTGCCCGCTGTGACATTTCTTCATTCTCCAATTCATCATCCAGTCACCGTATGTCCAAGCGTTTGAACCGAGCCGTGTCCGACGTGTTTCAGTGTCTCAATCCTCGTCGACACCGCGAACGTGAACAGCTGGAGGTACGTCAGCTCATCCTTCTCTTGAATCATCGGCGCCTTGCTCATCACCACGCATTACTCGTCTTGTTTCTCAGGAGGGCAAGACCGAGGGTTCGAACGCCCCCCAGCCTGCTACACTTCCCCCCCCACAGCAGCGTCATCAGCCGGTCCTCCGGCGGTTCCTGCCCCGGACTCTTCACCTCCTGCGGTAGCTCCTGCGGCACTCCCTGTCGCCGCTGAATCCGCGGAGATGGCTCCTGTTGCTCCTCCTGCGCCTGCTGGTGGTACACCACCACTCACCGAAGATTCGCTGCGCGCCATGCTGGCTGAAAGTACGGAGGCATCGGTCGACCATCGATAATTCCGTACTTGCCTGCAATAGCTCGTCACCAAGTGCAGCTCAGCGTTGCGCCTCCTCTCCACGGCGATGTACACGCTCAACGTCGCCTCGAGACTGCTGTTGGTTTCGATGATGTCCTCGCTGCGGTACAACCTCTTCCTGACGCGCTGTCGGCATTACCCGAACGAGTTGACGACTTGGAGCGTCAGTTGCGGTTTGCTCAGTCCGAGGCTGCTGGCGCCGTACGTTCGGTGGCACCCGAAATCATGGCTCGTGAGAGCGCGGAGGCGTTCCTCAAGGCTGCCAACGCTGAGATTGAAGCCCTTCACCACAACGTCAAGATTCTCCGCGAGTCGAACGCCAAGAACGACGCCATGCTCGCCACTGTTCAAGCCACTATGGAGCGACACGCAGAAGCCTTGAATCGTCTGCACTGCGAGGTCCAAGCTCGGGACGCTTTCATCAACACGTTGCACAAGAAGCTGGCTCGCGAACGCGAGGTGTACAAGTCTTCTATTGGAGCGAATACCGAGCAGACTCGGAAGCTTCACCTCCTTCTGGTAAAGCTCGCCCAGGGCAAGTATGTTGATAACGACACGCTCAAGGTCCTCGAGAACCAGCAAGACAGTAACACTCGCCTCCTCCAAGCGAATCGCACCCTCCGTGCACACGTGAGTCTGGCCGGGATGGATCCCGAGGTACTTCGTCTGGCTGTTGATGGTACGTTCCTAATGTCGCTCCTTCCACCGTGTGTTCAGCAACTAACGTTCGTTTACAATCCTTCGTGATAGGTCTGACTGCGGGTGAGCTGGACCTGGACGCGCTAGACTTGGATCAGGAGACGTTAGTCGCTTTGCGGCGCATCCAGTCTGCTACCGCGTCTTCGGACGATCCTCAAGCCCTTCCTACAGCTTTGGCCAAGGCTGCTCACCAAGTGGCCCATGGGAAGTCCCATAAGCGCCTTCGACCAGGTGGCGAGGATTCAGACGACGAGCAGGACGACTCTGACGAAGACAAGGCTCCAATCCCGACGGACAAGGCCAGTACTTCGATGGCAGCAGCTGGTCTCGGTGATGCGCCACCTGCCGATACTTCAACTCCCAAGTCGGCTCGTAGATCGATATTCGGCCCGAAGGCGTGGAAGAAGGCGGCCCAGAAGAAGCGCAAGAAGTCTCGTCCTCATTCTCCTGCCAAGTCGCCCCGTCGTCATATGAAGACTCGGTCCAAGTCTGTACCGGCTTCTCCAAGTTCGTTGTCGCCACCTCCTACACCAGCGTCTTCCTCAACTCCTGCCGTGGTCGACCTCAGCGGCGACCAGAGTGACGTGGACATGGGGAATGCTGGTCCAAGCAGCGTCCCTTCGGTTCAAGAAACTGCTACAGAGCCTTCGGGTAAGGAGGTGGACCCTGGGGATCACAACGATGTTCCTGATTCTCCTGACGCGCCTTCGCCCCCGCCGCAGGGTCCACCCGACGTGGCCAAGCCACCAGCTTCAACGATTTCTCCTTCTCCAGCCGACATACGTGCTGCTGAAGAAGCTCTGCGCGAGGCCGAGCAAATGCGACTCATGTTCGGCTCAAGTGATGAAGGTGAAGAGTCGGAACACACTGTCCCACAAGGCAAGTCTGCTTCGGCGTCTGTTGCGACGTCCAAGACAGTTGAAGTCTCGGGAGTGGTTTCTACAGCAGGGCCTGCCCCTGTTGAAGCTGCTCCACCAGCCTCCGTGTCTTCAAAGCCGGCTCCGATTGTTCCGACGGCTGTCGTACCAAGCGTGTCTTCGCCCGACTTTTCGATGGAGATTGATGGCGATGGAAATGCTGATGACGATCGTGGCGATGACGTGGATGATAATGAACCTTCGGTGGATGATTCTCCTGATGCTCCCAGTGGTGGCGGTGATGTTCCGCCACCTACCGATCATTCAAGCACTCTCGATGACAAATCCAGTGCCATTCTTGAACTTGACATGGTCCCTACACCCTTGATAGCCGCCTTGTTCCCGTCGGCCACCGAAAGTTCGGCTTCATTGCGCTCGATGAGATTGGCGAACTTGGACTTGTCGTTACAGATGTGGTGCTGTCGACCGCCCACATTCCAGACACATTCTTGTTCGTCGAAACTCCACATTCCAGGGAGACCGCGAACGCTACTCGATCGTAGTCGTAGTCGTCGTCGCCGTCGTTTCGCCACTGGATGTTAGCTCCGCGTCCACGGCCGTTGCCGCCGCGTCGAGCACCTCGACCCTCATCCTTCTGCTTGGTCCAGCACTTGTCAATCATGTGCCTCAATTTCCCGCAGTACGTGCATTGGCGAGACTCTCGGTCGGTGTTGAACGCCTTGGCCGCGTTTTCAGTCTTCACCGTCGCCGTCTTCTCACCTTGTCGCTTGATGTGCTCGTTTGTGAGCACTTTCACAACGTCTTGCGACCGCAGCTCTGCGTTGCTCATCTCCAGATTGAGCACGAAGCTCTCGCAGCTCTTGGGGAGACTTCGCAGTAAGCAGATCGCCACGTCCTCGTCCTCCATCTTGGCGCCGATGCTGCTGAGCTTGGCACTGATGTTGAGGACCTCATTGCAATGATGCAAGCCATTACCGCCTTCCGACATCCCCATGCTGAAGAGTTGGCGCTTCAGGTAGATGCGACCAGCCTTCTGCGACCCACCATACAGCGTCTTCAAGCGCGTCCACGCGCCCCACGCTTCCTCGCAGTCATCAACCACGTGATGGTAGTCCGCGTTCATGTGGAGCAACATCAGTCCAAACGCTATGATGCTTGCCTTGACGTAGTCGTCCTTGGTCCGGATGTCCGTGAAGCTCGGAGTCGTTTCCCGGTTCATTACGTGCCATACTGACTTGGTCAAGAACACGCCACGCATGTAGCGGTTCCACGTCGCGTAGTTGTCACCGTTGAACTTGTCGATGGTGACCTTGGTCGAGGCGTCATGGGCAGAGGACATGGTGCTTGGGCTCATAACCTGTTAACGGTGTAGAGGTGTTGGAACGAAGCTTGGGACTGAACAAAGTGACTTCTGCACTTGGTGCGGAGACCGGAGTGAAGGCACTTGAGCGGAAGAAGGAAGATTCGAAAGTGATTGATTTATCGGGGCTTACACTGTCCTCACTACCTAGGTCATCCAATCATTCTACTCATCCAATCATTCTGTACTCGTCCAATCATTCTACTCGTTCAATCATGGATGGCATAAACAACGTACCATAATCACAGCGGGATCGTATTGGACCGGTTCAGGTTGACCGGCTAATGGGTACAGCTGGTACACAGTACCAAGACCAGCAACCCTCAATACTCCCCCTCAATGCGAACACGCGTGGATGCCGAGAGCAGCTGCTAGGTCCATGTGACGAGGCCCTAGGAGCGCCTTCGTCATGATGTCAGCCAGCATCACAGAAGTCTCGCAATACTCGAGCTTGACTTCACCACGCTTGACTTCATCGCGGATGTGGTGGTACTTGATGTCGATGTGCTTGGCGCGGCCGTGGCTCACAGGGCTCTTCGTCATCTTGATACACGACTGGTTGTCTTCTTGGATCTTGAGGTCGGGTCCAGTCTCATTGGCAGCTGCTAATATCTCGCACAACAGACGATGAATCCACTTGCCTTCTTGAATTGCCAGACTGAGCGCGATGTACTCCGCTTCGCTCGTAGACAGCGAGACACTTGACTGCTTCTTGCTGCCCCAGCTCACTGGCGCACCCATCAGCATGAACGTGTAGCCGGAAGTCGACTTGCGGTCCGCGTGGTCACCAGACCAGTCTGCGTCAGAGTATCCGCGAAAGTCGATGTTGTTACCCGGCTTGTAGCAGATTCCATGCGTCTTGGTGCCTTGCAGGTAGCGAAAGATACGCTTGACCGCAGCCCAGTGTTCTTCTTGGGGATTCCCCATGAAGCGCGACACATAGCCCACCGCGTACGCAATATCTGGACGCGTCGCGGTCATCAGGTGCATTAGTGCACCAACAGCTTCGCGAAACGGAGCTTGTACCTTGGTCGTCGCGTCGCTTGCAACTAGTCGAGTGCTTATATCCACCGGACTCACCACAGCCTTGCACTCGTCCATACCAAAGCGCTTCAGGATGTCATCCACATAACGCCGTTTGGCTCATCGTCACGCTGCCGTCCGGACCGTCTACCAATTCGATCCCAAGGACGAACACACATATGCCGCTGTCAGTCATTTCGAAGCGTGTCTGGAGGTCGTCCTTCGTGCGTGAGATCAGCTCGGGTGAGCTTCCAGTGACCAGGACATCGTCGACGTAGACCAGTATGAGTATACAGTCGCCATCAGCAACTTTGATGTAGAGGCACGGGTCAAAGACCGAAACTTGAAAACCGATAGAGCATACGAACTCGTCGAAGGTCTCGTTCCACACGCGCGAAGCTTGTTTTATACCGTAAATAGCCTTCACCAATTCCAGGCAGTCGAAGTCACCGTCGAGCTCAACACCTTCGGGAACCACACAAAACGCGATCTCCCTCATCACGCCGTACAGGAATGCCGTCACCACGTCTAGTTGGTCTAGCGGTCAGCCAAAGTACTTGGTCAAAGCGATCACCATGCGCAACGTCACGTACTTGACAACCGGCGAAAACGTCTCAGTGTAGTCGATGCCGTACTTTTGCTTGAAGCCCTTGGCCACGAGGCGTGCCTTGTACTTCTCGATCGATCCGTCCGCTTTGCGCTTGATTTTGAACACCCACTTGGTACCAATGGCGCGTTGTCCGTTCGGCAACTTAGCAACACGGAACACTCCTCGAAGTCGCATTGACTTAAGCTCAGCACGAACTGCCTTGCGCCAGTGCACTTGGTCGGGGCCGTTCGCCGCCCCTTGAAAGGTCGCCGGCTTCGATATGTGGTGAAGTGCTTTCTCAGAAATAAGAGAATAGACCTGACGCTGGGTCACTATCCCGAATCAGTGACAATATCAATTGATTAGAGAGGATTTGGATTGTCTGGCACGGATGCAAGTTGCCTGTGCTGGATTAGCCCTGACGAGCAGCATCCCGTACGAAATGACGATGGATCTGGTATGAGCGATGTACGAGAAGGCAAGATCCACCAAGACTTATCTCGGATCCACCCTTACCTGGACTCACTTCGATGGAAATGGGATACTATGTACGGGTGGATCGAGTGTGGATCCTATGAAGGAAATATGGTAGGTGCCATCTGAAGGAGGATATAGTAACCACGGCTAACAAGAAGTCAAGATCCACCGCGAGGTGTCCCGGATCCCATACTTCCGAGTTCGGATCCAAGGAGGGAGGATCCCGCATAGGACGACCTGGATCCGGGATACATGGATGATGGAGGTAGTGGATCTCGAACTTTCGTGGGACCATGGAGATCACAGACCGTTGCAAGATGATGTTGGATGATTGGAGAGCTCAGATCCACGACGAGTGTACATGTACACGTACTGTGAAGTGGATCCAAGCGACCTGGATCCGGATGAGTGTACCCATAATAGGGTGATCATAATGATTACGCCATGGATCCGGTGGATCTGAAGATAATACAGCTGGAATGATGGGTCAAGGAAAGAAAGGACATGCAGTCGAGCCTGGTAAGGAATTTAACAGGTAAAAGACACAGAAGGTAGAAATCCAGGCAGGTATAGGCTTAAGTATCAATACAGACCCCAATTTGCACAGTATCACGCAAGTGCCTTCCTGCCCTCAAGAACCGGAACTACATTGACCGTACGAGCTAGAAGAAGGTTGGGAATTGCGAATCTAGTGTTGGTAGGGATAACTGGATAATACATTGGCCAGATCCTACAACCTAGTGAGCTTTTCCTTTACTTGTGCAGATCCGACAGGTTAACCGAATTTACTACTTGGTCGGTTACACCGTAGAGGCTCTCAACTCTCAAGATCCCGTCACAGGAGGCGGCAAGTACAACGCAAAGGAAAACGCAAAGGCAAGGGAACACACTCGTAAGGCAACCCTACGGCCAGATCCACGATCTAGGCCCCGGATCCATAAGCTCGTATATTCGCTTAGGATTCGGAACTATCCACGGACGCAGAGTGAAGATTTTCAACTGCTGCTCCACCCCATCCCCACGTCTCGCCAAGACACTCAAGCTTCACCACTTGAACTCTTCGGAAGTTACCGAGAGAGCAAGATCCCGCCCTACCGACGGGTACACAAGGTGAGGAAAGTTCAGCAGAACACGGATCATCGGGGGACCCCCTCCGTTAGTCAGTGTCTGGGCGCAGTTGGCAAGTTGGATCCAGCAATCTCGCAGATTTTGCTGATCCCGCTACACCACAGATAGGTCCACCGCAGCTTCGACAGCGTTGGCACTTGCACGCCCAAACACGGGGGGAGTCTATTCTTAATCTTGATCTCCAGCTTTTTCTTCTTCGTTTGCGTCTGCTCGACACGAAGACGAATTGGTCGGCGCACTTGCTTCTTCAAGTCCGGGTCGATGACGCGTGGTTCGCGGTCTTGCGGCAGATTCATCTTCGTCACTCGGGCGACTCTTGCGCTACCCTGCCTACCTGTGCTCCGTCTGGCGCGAACCGTCATTGTCGATGTCGAGAGAGTCGAAGTACAGGTCGTCGACATCTTCATGGGAAATAGGCTCTGAAAGTCCAAAGGTCGATTCATCGAAGTTGACATCGCGACTGATAACCACCTGCCCCGCCTCGATGTCATAAAGTCGATACGCCTTGGATACTTCTTCGTAGCCTAGGAACAATCCGGCGCGAGCCTTTGGATCCCACTCGAGCCGTTTCTCCTTCGGAGTTAAGATGAAAGCTCGACAGCCGAAGACGCGCATGTGTTTCACACTCGGCGCGGACTTGTACACAATCTCGAACGGAGTCTTGCACTCGATCTTTGGTGACGGCAGGCGGTTCTTCACGTAGATGACCGTCATCGCCGCTTCACCCCAGAAACACTTGTTCAGCTTGGCATGATGCAGCATGCTGCGGCCGATCGTGACGATGGTGCGGATGGTCCGCTCTGCCGTGCCGTTAGTCTGGTGCGCATACGGAACCGTGGTTTGTTGCTCGATGCCTTCGTCTTCGTAGAAAACTTTAAGCGGGCTCGTCGCAAACTCACGAGATCCGTCGTGTCGCACGAACTTGACCTTCTTACCAAACTGCTTCTGCACCTTCGTGATGTACGTCTTGATGCAGTCTTCGCTTTCTGATTTGGCACACAGACAGAAACCCTTCATGTGGGGTGTAGCGGGATCAGCAACATTTGCGAGATTGCTGGATCCAACTTACCAACTGCGCCCAGATACCGACTAACGGAGGGGGTCCCCCGATGATCCGTGTTCTGCTGAACTTTCCTCACCTTGTGTACCCGTCGGTAGGGCGGGATCTGCTCTCTCGGTAACTTCCGAAGAGTTCAAGTGGTGAAGCTTGAGTGTCTTGGCGAGACGTGGAGATGGGGTGGAGCAGCAGTTGAAAATCTTCACTCTGCGTCCGTGGATAGTTCCGAATCCTAAGCGAATATACGAGCTTATGGATCCGGGGCCTAGATCGTGGATCTGGCCGTAGGGTTGCCTTGCGGGTGTGTTCCCTTGCCTTTGTAGTTCCTTTGCGTTACACTTGCCGCCTCCTGTGACGGGATCTTGAGAGTTGAGATCTTCTAGGGTGTAACCGACCAAGTAGTAAATTCGGTTAACCTGTCGGATCTGCACAAGTAAAGGAAAAGCTCACTAGGTTGTCGGATCTGGCCAATGTATTATCCAGTTATCACTACCAACACTAGATTCGCAATTCCCAACCTTCTTCTAGCTCGTACGGCCAATGTAGTTCCGGTTCTTGAGGGCAGGAAGGCACTTGCGTGATACTGTGCAAATTGGGGTCTGTATTGATACTTAAGCCTATACCTGCCTGGATTTCTACCTTCTGTGTCTTTTACCTGTTAAATTCCTTACCAGGCTCGACTGCATGTCCTTTCTTTCCTTGACCCATCATTCCAGCTGTATTATCTTCAGATCCACCGGATCCATGGCGTAATCATTATGATCACCCTATTATGGGTACACTCATCCGGATCCAGGTCGCTTGGATCCACTTCACAGTACGTGTACATGTACACTCGTCGTGGATGTGAGCTCTCCAATCATCCAACATCATCATGCAACGGTCTGTGATCTCCATGGTCCCACGAAAGTTCGAGATCCACTACCTCCATCATCCATGTATCCCGGATCCAGGTCGTCCTATGCGGGATCCTCCCTCCTTGGATCCGAACTCGGAAGTATGGGATCCGGGGCACCTCGCGGTGGATCTTGACTTCTCGTTAGTCGTGGATACTAGATCCACCTTCAGATGAGACCTACCATCATTCCTTCATAGGATCCACACTCAATCCACCCGTACATAGTATATCACATATCCACCTAAGTGAACCGAGGTAAGGGTGGATCCGAGATATGTCTTGGTGGATCTTGCCTTCCTGTACATCACCCATACCAGATCCATCGTTGTCTCATACGGGGTGCTGCTCGTCATGGCTAATCCATCTCAGGCAACTTGCATCCGCGCCGGACGATCCGAATCCTCTTTAATCACTTGAAATTGTCACTGATTCGGAATAGTGACCCCGCGTTAGGTCCATTCTCTTATTTTTGAGAAAGCACTTCACCACAATCGCCTCCTGTACGTGCACTACCAGCATCCACAACCGCTTCCTCCTCTACGTGACACATGTCTCCCACCAAGCGTGCCAGAAAAATTGCCGGGCAAGGCCCCATCCACCACTCCTCCGGTCAGTCCTTCCTCAATGTCACCCACCGATCTGCGGGCTCTAGCCCAGGCTCTTTCCGATCGGGTGCAAACCTTGACGGCGGAGCTCCAGACGGCCCAAGATGCTCGAGACCAAGCTGCGTCTCTGCACGCCACCCAACTCCAAACCTTGCGAGCCCAGGTCCATGACCAGGCTATGGACATCCAGGGGTGGGAGCACCGTGCGGCCTCTCGTTCGCAGGACCTACGACTCTTGTTGGCTGATCAAGCGGTCGAGATCCGCGACCTGACCGGACGGCTGGATCGCGCCTCCCGTCAGCGAGATGGCATGCGGGACGACAGCGACCACCTCCTTGGGAGGATGGCGCTCGCCGGATGCGAGATCCACCAGCTCCAATCCCGGATCCATGACCTCGAGCGGGATCTGGAGGATTCCCAAACTGCTAGTGCGGCCGCGGACGAGAGTTTGGATCGGCTCCGCGACGGGTTGCGCCTGACTCAAGAAGAGGTGGTGAGTAATGACTATGTGGGATCCACCCATGGCAGATCTGCATTAGGGTCGGCGCGTGGAGGGTCCCCGCGCCAAATCCACCTCCCTCGTCGCCGGATGTGGCTCTGGCTCGGCTTTCTGAGGAGCTGAAAGATACCAAGGAGTCACTCGAGAAAGCCTCTGCTGGGCGAGATTACGCGCTTGAAGAATTCGTACGCATGACGCAAGTGTACGACGAGATCCAGGCAAAACTGGCGGACCTCAGCGTGACAAGGCGGCTACCGAGTGGGCGGATGCCAAGCGAACGCAAACGGAGCTAGAATCCAAGCTCCGCCGCGCGAGTACGTGGATCTTCTTTTGTCTCCTGCTAGTAACCCCATATTCACTTGTTATGTCGATCCAGGTGACAAATTGAAAGATGCCGAGGCAACTGCAACAAAACCCCGGGATCAGCTCGCTGCTGCTCATGCGCAGCACCAACAGCTAGTTCTAGAGCGCGATCGCGGCTTATCGGAGCGGGACTTGGCGCGCCGACGACTGACTCTGGTGACTGCTGCTATCTCGGATCCCCTCCCTCCCCTGTCTGGATCCTCTCGTGCTGCTATCGTCTCTGGTTCTCTACCGTCTGTAAGTGGAGCGCATCCGTCGGCTGCGAAACGACCGCGTAGCGCATCCCCTGCTCCTAGTATTGGATCCCCCCGTCCCCACAAGCATGCCCGAGCTTCTCCCAAGGCCAAGCCCAAAACCAGTTCGGCCTCCAAGACAGTCTCCCAGGCGGGATCCACATCCACGTTCAAGCCTTCCGCCTCCCCTTCGAAGTCTGGTGCCGGATCCAAGTCTGGATCCATTGCCACATCCAAACCAGCATCCACGTCTAAAGCCGGATCCGCAGTTACGCCCAAGACGGGATCTACGTCCAAGACCGGATCTGGACCCAAGGCCGGATCTGGACCCAAGACTGGGTCCGCTGCTGCCGCTCAGCCAGGATCCGCGGCATCCAAGTCAGGATCGTCTGTTAAGGCTGGATCCGTCGCAGCCTCAAAGTCGGGATCGGCGTCCAAGGCTGGATCCAAGGCGTTCAAGACTGGATCCGTCGCAGTCTCGAAATCGGGATCGGCGTCCAAGGTCGGATCCAAAGCGTCTAAGACTGGATCCGCAGTTACGACCAAGACGGGATCTACGACCAAGACCGGATCCACCATCGCGCCATCGTCCCAGGCAGTGGCTTTGGCCGGATCCGCGGCGATTACCCCTTCTACGACGGGGTTAGTTGTATCCACGGCCCAGTCCGGCTCGTCACAGTCGGGAACCACTGCTGGCCCTTCGGTGACGGTGCCTACCGTTCCCCGGCCAGCTTCTACCGACTCTCTGCCGGTCGGAACTGGATCCGGGAAAGGGAAAGCCAAACGTGTCATCCCCACTGGTTGTGGACTTGGCAGCTCGGAGGACGACGAAGATGAGGGATCGGACTGGTCTGACGGCTCGGGGCCTCCTATCCGATCGTCGTCGAAGCGTACGCTGTCCTCCGGTCCTTATTCCTTCACTCCGGACGACGATGACGATGACGACGACGATGACGATGACGACGACGACGACGATGAGAGCCCAGAGGATTTGGAGGAGGATAGAGTCGCTGATGATGCCTTGGAGGAAGACACGCGACGCGCCTTGTCCCAGTCCAGGTCCGAAGCCCGGCGGAGGTCTTCCTCAACACCGCCTCCGCACGTCACTGACACGACTGGATCCGGGGCCGGCACGGCGGGATCTGCGATCCAGGTCGACAGGGATGGTGGGTCGGGAAGCGATGGTGGAGGGGGATCACCTCATGATGGCGAATCCCCTGGATCTGTCTTGATCCCTGCTCCTCCTAACTCTTCGCTGCCAGGAATGCTCCCCGTGGCCCCGTTTGGTCCGGATACTGCCTTCATTCCTGGTCGGCGTGCCCCTATGACCTTCGCTACCAGAGACATTGAGTCTTGGTCCGCTAAGAATCTGAACCGGGTCGCCATTGTCACAATGAAGATCACTGTTCTGTTTCCGGAGCTGCCATTCCGAGCTGAGTGGATATTCCCTCGGGAAGAGGATGTCATCCCGACGGCCGGCTATGTGGATTCGCTTGTCACCAGACCTCACGTGGAAGAATTGCAAGATGCTGCCCC
This sequence comes from Phytophthora betacei, assembly GCA_011320135.1. Taxonomy (NCBI): domain Eukaryota; phylum Oomycota; class Peronosporomycetes; order Peronosporales; family Peronosporaceae; genus Phytophthora; species Phytophthora betacei. The sequence continues at coordinate 579,721 of JAANHX010000382.1, forward strand.
ATGGGATACGCTGGCAACCACGCTGGTGGATCCGGTTAGCTTCCGAAGTGATGTGCGCGGGCGTCTCGGGTTGTTCGTTCGTGCGCTCCGGGATTTCGTTTCCAAGCACCGGGTTGCCATATGGGAAGGCACTCACCGGTTCCCTATCTCTCGCACCCAACTGCGGGGTTCGACCTGGTTGTTCAACTTCAACAAGCAGCGTGGAAACAGACGTAGTCATGCCGGTCGATCTTGGAAGAAAGTTCTCGTGATCCTCGTGTTGGCGATCCAGGACGGTTGGTGTGACGTGGATGTTTTGTTGGATCCATCCTTCTTGCACCTCCCCCGACGCGGGGATAAGGTAACTTGGTTTCCGGGATCTGTATTCCGTCAAGCCAACTTGGCGGATCCCAACCTCCACCGCCCAGAAACCACGAACCTGCTGGAGGCATTGCAAGAGATTGATGAAACCGAGCTTTGGCGCATCCAGTTTCGGGGGGGATCCGAGCCAACACCCAGGACACCAGATCCAGCGTCTGGTGGGCAAGTTCTTCAATGTTCAGCCCAAGACTACCTGATCCCTATCACGCTTTGACGCCACGCCCCCAGTTTCAGTCTTCGTGGATTCGTTTCGTAGTAGTAACTAGCGACTGGAAACTGGGTCGAGCTAGCCTTTTTGCATAAGCTATTATAATCCACACTCCCTTACTTGAATATGTCTGTGACATTCCTTCGTCGGTTGAGAAATCCAGTCAGAGCCTTTCAGTGTACACCTGGATCTGGGCTGTATCCACCCTTTCAGTGTACACCTGGATCTGGGCAGGATCCACCCTTTCAGCGTACACCTGGATCTGGGCTGTATCCACCCTTTCAGTGTACACCTGGATCTGGGCAGGATCCACCCTTTCAGCGTACACCTGGATCTGGGCTGGATCCACCTTTTCAGTGTACACCTGGATCTGGGCTGGATCCACTTTCAGTGTACACCTGGATCTGGGCTGGATTCCGGATCCGGTTGGATCCACGCTTGGATTTCATCCGGATCTAGCGCCTACGACCCAGTCTCAATTGGGTCAGTATAGTTCGGGCTCTCAAAAGCTCGCGCTTGAAATCAAGCAGGACTCTTCGCACGTAAAACGTCACTCTTATGCATAAACATTCACTCCTTCCTCCTAATACACCCTTCCCCTATGGATGCGTCTTCTCTTTCTTTCCGATGTGACCAACTCATATCAGCGATCCTCCTCCTCCTGACCCACACCCCTCCTGTGGGTCCTTCTTCATCCCCCCATCGATATGACCAACTCACATCAATGGATCCCCTTCCTACTCTTCTTCATGAGACTGCATCACGCCGAATCTGTTACGATTCGTACGATCCCGCAAGAAATCATAGAGTAATGCTCCACAGTTCAGATCTGCCTCGTCTACCCAACTGGGTTCGTCATATCCACGCCAATACACCAGAAATTCACGGTAAATCCGTCCGTATCTAGTTTGCTTCCCTGACCTCATATCGGTGATCTTCTCGACTTCGAACTCGTCGGCTTCGAGATCCACATTCCAACTATTTTCCGGTAGGAGGACTTCGTCGAAATCCAGCCGGTCGGATTCATCCACCGAAAGACGGATCTGCGGCCGATCCGGATATTCTTTGTCCAACTTCAGCTTGGATACGTGTACTACAGGGAACAGGCGATATTCGGTACCTGCCGTTTCCAGCTTTACCGCATGTTCCCCTATCTTTTCGCTTACCCGGAACGGTCCATGCCGTAGATGGGCCAATTTGCGGGCGTACTCTTCTTTCACTCGATCCAAATAAAGCCACACCTGCGATCCCACTTGGATTTGATGCGGACGGGCGTCTTCGTTGTGTCGATCCGCTCGATCCTGTATCGCACTCCCCAGCCGTTCGCTCACCTGGGATCTAGCTTGCTGGTAGTATTTCTGGACTTGGTATCGCCATCGCCTTGGATCTCGGTTTCTCTTCTTGGTGCTACATACTGGAATGGCCGCTTCTAGGGTGGATTTAGGATCCCACCCATGTACCAAGTAAAATGGGGTGTCACCCCGGATCCTGTCTTGGGCGGTGTTCATCGCGAAGGGGAGTCGCTCTGCGTACTCATCCCAATCCCTCTGATCCAAATCCTGGACATGCATCTTGAGTGCTCTCGCGATCGTCTGTACCATGCGCTCGGCCGATCCGTTAGCTTGGGGACGATATGCCATGGTTGCTCGCTGTCGCTGCCCCAGGATCCGGTTGAAAGCTCGAAAGAAATCAGACATAAAACCTGGCTCCCGATCATGTCTAATCATCTCATTAGCCCCGAATCCTTGGAAAACGCACTCCTCGTACGATTCGGCAATGGTTTGTGCAGTTCTAGACGCACTAGCTTTGGCTATCACGTATCCGGTAAACAGATCCACCCAGATCAACAATTCGGTGTTTCCTTTGAACGACTTGGGCAACGAGGGGATATGATCCATGGCTATGATTTGGAAAGGGTAAGTCGCTTGGACATTCCCAGGTGACTCCCCTTCGATTGTGGGCCTGCCCTTGCCTGCCTCACAATCCACACATTCGCCGACATATCGCTGTACGCTCTTGAATAGCCCCCTCCAGTGGAAACATTCCCGGATCCGTTGGTAGGTCCGACCAATACCCTGATGTCCACCTTCTAAACTAGCGTGATAGTGGTGTAGGACATCTTGTTGTAAGGTTTCCGGCATCACCAGTCTCAACAGTCCATCTCGATCCTCGTTGACTCTCTTCGTAGGGGGGCAATAGAAGAGCAAGTCATTCAGATCCACTGCGTAATCCGTAGTGATAATACTGTAGGATTTGGCATCCTCCCGACTCAGGTCTCGTACTTCCCCCATCAGATACTTCTTTAGTCCCAAGATCCACGCTTCTTCGTTTTGTGCTTGGAGGATCCGCTCAATGCGGACTTCCTTCACAAATGTTTCATGGAGGATCTGGGGGCTGGATCCAATCCTTCCTCTGGACCTAGTGACAGCCATCACCTGGACTGCCCTTTTCCCGGATCCAACTACCACCACTTCGTCTAGTCGGTTTAACGTAACGAGATCCTGATACTCGGCCTCTCCCTCTACCTCAACACCACATTGATTCCGTAAAGCGGCACTGGCCAAGCTATCTGCACTGGCATTCCAATCTCGCTTGACATGCACCAACTCGTGATTCAACCAACCACGCAGGTGGATCATCACTTTCTGCCGTAACAGTGTTAGGGCCGGGGCTTTGCAGCCAATCTCACCTCGCACCTGTCTGATCACCAAGTTTGAATCCCCACAAATCACCAGCCTTTTTGGATCTTGTCCCTTTAGTAGATCCTAACCCACCAGGAGTCCGTTATACTCCGCTTCATTGACGGTGAGGCCTTTTGCATAAGTGGGTTTGGCCCTTACGACTTCCCATCCGGGCAGTTTCCACAGTATTGCGTTGTATGCTCCTCCTCCGCGTAGTACGCGAGCGGATCCATCGAAGCTCAGGACGTACGGATCCTCATCCACTTGTACCGTCGGGATCGGGATCTGGATCCGGCGTTTGGGCTCTTTCTTAGGAGCGATCCTAGTCAGCGCTTTGTCCATCTCGGCTCTGGGTGTGATGCTCGCGGTTAACACTCCCAGGATCTCGTCTTCCCCTTTCGAACATTTCACAATCTCCAGTGTCCAAGGCGAGAGTAAAGCTGCCCACTGTCCCAAACGTCCTTGTAACCCGGCCGACTTGAACAGCCAAGCTAGCGTAGAGTGTCAAGTCAGGATCCGGATGGGTCTTCCCACCAGCAGGTTGTAATTGAGATCCAACACGCGCAGGAGCGTGAGTATCTCTTTCCCCACCGCTCCGTAGTTCAGTTCATTTGGCTTCAGTGTCCGGCTGACGAAGGTGACTGAATGACAGATCCCTTCATGTTCTTGTACCACAGCTGCTGAGACTGCCCAGTCACTGGCATAAACTATCACCGTAGGTTGACGTTCCGGATCGAAATGACGGAGGATAGGTGTGGTCGCGATCCTGTTCCTCAGCTCCACGAATGCGTGTTGAGCTCGGATCCACCGAGGTTCCACCTTTTCCGAGTTCTGATCCGTCGTCTCTATCCTGATTAGATCCTCTTTCCTTTGGTCCCGGGGCGGATCCAGCTTATGTTTTAGGTCCTCTTCTGGCGGCGTACTACTTGGATCCCTCCGTGGATCCGACATCTCCAGGGCCAGAGCTTGTTGGATTTTGATCCGGACAGCTGGAGTGGTCGTCGCAGCAAAATCTACCTCTCTCAATTCATATAGTACCGCGGCAAACAGTGCGTAATCCTCGATGAACCGACTGTAGTAATTCAAACTGCCCAAGAAGGATTGCATCGCCCGTAGCGACTGTGGGAAGGACAAGTCGGCTAACGAACACAGGTCCTTAGGATTCGCCTCCAACCCCTCCTTGGAGACTCGATGACCTAAGTAATCCACCTTGCGCATCCCCCGATAGCTCTTCACCACGCTGATAGAGAGATTCCACTTAGTACACGCCTCCAGTAGGGATGTCACCCTCTCGCACAACTGATCCCACAATTCTGCCGGGATTAGAATGTCGTCGATTTACGATATACGTCCTAACACAGACGGGGTCTCAGGATCCCCTGGCTCTCCTGCTTCGAATGGATCCACTTCCGTATGATCTTCCCCGGATCCACCCTTTTTGGGTTCCGGTATTCGGGTGAATCCATAGAGGGCGTTATCGATCAGGCGTTGGTAGATCTGGGGTGCGTTCTTCAATCCAAACGGCATCCGGTTCCACTCGAACAGTCCAAACGGTGTGATGAATGCGGATATTGCGCGAGCTCGATCCGTCATAGTCACCACCCAGAAACCACTGGCCATGTCAAGAGAACAGTACCTGAGTACTTTATCCAAATCTTCCAGTAGCTCATTGATTAGAGGCATCGGATACACCATCAATCGGGTCAGGCCGTTAACTAGCCGGTAATCAATGCACAGACGTATATCCACCCCGTTCGTCTTGATGATTATTACCACCGGAGATGCCCACGGGGATGTTGAGAAACTGATGATCTTGGCTAGCAGCAGGCCCTTAATCAGACCCGATAGTTTTTCTCGGAACTGAGGCGCCACGTTCCGCACCCTTTGAGCGATCGGCTTCGCGTCGCCGACATCGATGTCACATTTGACTCCGCGGGCAGCGGGCGGTAATGCATTACCTTTACCAATCAGCAGATGTCGGCTTTCCCAGATCTTCTGACGTAGTCGATCCACTTCCGCGGGTTCGTTCGCCCCTGGATCCACTTGGATGTCGTCAATCGTAACCTCCTCTGTGGTCAGTGGCACCTCCGGGATCACCGCCATGCCTTCTCCGAGATCCTCGGCGTGTAGATCCCCGCCTTCATGGTAACAGACTTGCTCATCTTCAGTCTTCGTCGGATCCACTATTGGATCCAAGCACCGGGACCCTCTTTCACCTGTCATTCCTTCTGGTTTCGTGGGGTCAGGTACCCTGGTACCGAGGAAGCCACCAGTTGGATCGCCTTGATCCTCTGGCGAGTTTACACACGACGGTTCCTGTTTGGCTAGTGTTGCCACTCTCGGCAAGGATCCAGGCACTTTGTCCCACGGAAAACTTGGATCCACTTGTGGGTCAGCAGGATCCGGCGACCCGGCTTCAGTACTCTGCGATCCCCAATCCACCGACCCTGGGTTATCTAGGGACCGGCTCTGGGTATCGTCCCCGGTCTTGGATCCAACCTCTATCGCTTGGATCTCAATCAGACGATCCTTCTGTAGGATCTTTCGCGGAGTTGGGTACGAAGGCTGATCCACCAAGGGGCCAGTTGGCTCCGCCGGGAGCTCCCCCTCTCCGAGAGATTCGATCTCGGTAGTCGCCTCGTACGCCAGATTCTACCATTCTCTGTAGCGACGGGATCCCACTGACACATATCCAGGTCGCCTAGGGATACCGTCTTTCGCCAACCATCGTCCGATCTCCTCATAATGGTCCAGTAATAGTCTCTTGTCGCTGACGTTTGTGACCTGGAGGTATTGTGATCGACCTGGTCCCTGGATTACGGTAGGCACCCACTTCTCACCCCGAGTGACCCACAGTTTCTCATGTTCCACCCACTTCAGCCGATCTGGCAGTTCCCAGGTCTCTCCGGGCTCGATCCAGGTCGTCTTATCCGCCCTTATGATCCTCATCTTCGCCCCGTACAACGGTCGCCGTCCGCTGAGCTGGATCCGCATCTCGTCGGGGAAACAAAGTGTCCCATCCGCCAGATCCAACCTCACTCCGGCTGGTACCATGAAATCCATCCCAAGGATGGCATCTTGACCAGCGAGATCTCCCACCCAAATATCGAACCAGTATACCAAACAACCTGCCAGCGTGATCTTGATCCGCGTTCTCCCATTCATACGGTACACGCCTTCACCAATCCCAACACAATCTTGTATCCGACTCCCATCCACTTGGCACCCAACCTTACGAGCAAAGGCGGTATTTAGTATAGACACATCGGCACCACTATCTAGGAGTAGGATTGCTTTTTCATTGTTGATCTTGCCCCCTACCTTGGCGTGTCTGAACCATTTTCCTGGGGCATGGTACTTCCAGTATCCACGGGACTCCCCCGTCAGCGGATCCATGGATCCAACACCTTCCGATCCACGGGATCCAGTAACCTGACAAACCTTGGGTGGATCTGCAGTGACCTCACCCTTGGTAGGCTCAAACCATCGACCATGTTATCGTTTCTTCCAGTACCGCGCGCCTCTCCCCTTTGTAGATCCAGGGTTGAAGAGACTTCGGATCTGGCAAATTCATCCACTTGGCGCAAACTAGAAATCTTGGCAGCTGACACTTCATGTAGATCACGTGTATTATCGACTGGATCTAGTGTCCGGCTACCTGGATCTAGCGATGTCTTGTTCAGAAATGCATAAATGCAATACCTAGAACGCTCGGCTCGTACCGGATTCAACCCCGGCGAGCGTCCTAGTTTAACAGCTTCTCGGCCACTTCTGGCAAAATCCCTCTGAGCTTGGCAGGATCAAACCATTGGTGGATCTGGTTGTAGAATTCCTCCATCGGACACTTGCCAACGTCGTGAATCTCGCCACAGCCGCGACACATGTAGAAGCAATGATCTCCGGGATGACCTTTCTTGCCACACTTCTCACAGACCAGATGTTTCCAGCATCCAGATTCAGTGTGCTTCCGGGATCCGCACTGCGAGCACCTGACTTGTGCTGTCCCGTCCATGAGATCTCGGGATCTGTACCTCCCACGGCCCCCGGGTACGGTATCGCCCAATCGAGAGTTGTCTCCAGTCTTCGCCGTACGATCGTTGGGTGCAGTGAGACAGACTCGACGGTAATCTTCAGGGTCGGAGTCCGAACCGTCGGATCCTGATTCAGTTCCTGAGTCGGGCGCCGTGACTTGGTGGACACGTCAAGCTGGGGCCGTAGGCATCGGAGCCTTTTGGCGATACTTGCCGGATCCGACCGCCGCCTTCTTCTGGCGGTGTTCCGCGCGATCCACCGCCCGCAGCACTTCCTCAAGCTCGTCTGCGTCGGGAAGTCGTAACAGGGTCAGCCTGTCGGCCAGATCCACATCTCCCAACGTCTCGATGAAATGATCCACATGTTCCCGTAGTACCTTGGATCCCCCATCCTTGATCTTCAGCTTGGCCCGTAGACCGGCCACATTTAGTCGATGCAGGTATTCTAGCGGGGATTCATCCGATCTGCGGCGAGCATGGTAGTATTGTCGTGCCACCGACACACTACCAACACTAGATTCACAATTCCCAACCTTTCCGAGCTCGTACGGCCAATGTAGTTCCGATTCTTGAGGGCATGTTGATGGGTGCGCCAGTGAGCTGGGGCAGCAAGAAGCAGTCAAGTGTTTCGCTGTCTACGAGGGAAGCGGAGTACATCGCGCTCAGTCTGGCAATTCAAGAAGGCAAGTGGATTCATCGCCTGTTGTGCGAGATCTTAGCGGCTGCCAATGAGACTGGACCCGACCTCAAGATCCAAGAAGACAACCAGTCGTGCATCAAGATGACGAAGAACCCTGTGAACCACGGCTGCGCCAAGCACATCGACATCAAGTACCACCACATCCGCGATGAAGTCAAGCGTGGTGAAGTCAAGCTCGAGTATTGCGAGACTTCTGTGATGCTGGCTGACATCATGACGAAGGCGCTCCCAGGGCCTCGTCACATGGACCTGGCAGATGCTCTTGGCATCCACGCGTGTTCGCATTGAGGGGACGTATTGAGGGTTGCTGGTCTTGGTACTGTGTACCAGCTGTACCCATTAACCGGTCAACCTGAACCGGTCCAATACGATCCCGCTGTGATTATGGTAAGTTGTTTATGCCACCCATGATTGGACGAATAGGATGATTGGACGAGTAGGATGATTGGACGAGTACAGAATGATTGGATGACCTAGGTAGTGAGGATAGTGTAAGCCCCGATAAATCAATCACTTTTCGAATCTTCCTTCTTCCGCTCAAGTGCCTTCACTCCGGTCTCCGCACCAAGTGCAGAAGTCACTTTGTTCAGTCCCAAGCTTCGTTCCAACACCTCTACACCGTTAACAGGTTATGAGCCCAAGCACCATGTCCTCTGCCCATGACGCCTCGACCAAGGTCACCATCGACAAGTTCAACGGTGACAACTACACGACGTGGAACCGCTACATGCGTGGCGTGTTCTTGACCAAGTCGGTATGGCACGTAGTGAACCGGGAAACGACTCCGAGCTTCACGGACATCCGACCAAGGACGACTACGTCAAGGCAATCAACATTGCGTTCGGACTGATGTTGCTCCACATGAACGCGGACTACCATCACGTGGTTGATGACTGCGAGGAAGCGTGGGGCGCATGGACGCGCTTGAAGACGCTGTATGGTGGGTCGCAGAAGGCTGGTCGCATCTACCTGAAGCGCCAACTCTTCAGCATGGGGATGTCGGAAGGCGGTAATGGCTTGCATCATTGCAATGAGGTCCTCAACATCAGTGCCAAGCTCAGCAGCATCGGCGCCAAGACGGAGGACGAGGACGTGGCGATCTGCCTACTGCGAAGTCTCCCCAAGAGCTACGAGAACGTGCTCAATCTGGAGATGAGCAACGCAGAGCTGCGGTCGCAAGACGTTGTGAAAGTGCTCACAAACGAGCACATCAAGCGACAAGGTGAGAAGACGGCGACGGTGAAGACTGAAAACGCGGCCAAGGCGTTCAACACCGACCGAGAGTCTCGCCAATGCACGTACTGCGGGAAATTGGGGCACATGATTGACAAGTGCTGGACCAAGCAGAAGGATGAGGGTCGAGGTGCTCGACGCGGCGGCAACGGCCGTGGACGCGGAGCTAACATCCAGTGGCGAAACGACGGCGACGACGACTACGACTACGATCGAGTAGCGTTCGCGGTCTCCCTGGAATGTGGAGTTTCGACGAACAAGAATGTGTCTGGAATGTGGGCGGTCGACAGCACCACATCTGTAACGACAAGTCCAAGTTCGCCAATCTCATCGAGCGCAATGAAGCCGAACTTTCGGTGGCCGACGGGAACAAGGCGGCTATCAAGGGTGTGTGAGCCATCGTGGAGAGAGTGGCTCTGCCCAACGGCGCCGAGCGCGAGATCGAGATCAAGAACGCGCTCTATGTGCCTAACATGAGCAAGAATCTGCTTTCAGTACCCCAGATCAACAAGAACGGAAAGTTCCAAGTGATGTTCGATGGCACTGAGATGCACATCTCACGCAAGGACTCGAATCAAGTGGTGGCATCGGCGGATCTCGTAGATGGACTCTACTGGCTTCGCACGCCTCTTCGATCAGCAAATGCGGCGACAACTGGACGGACGGTCGACCTGCATGCGCGTATGGGTCACGCTCCAGTCGAGGTGCTTTGCAAGATGGTCGACAACAAGATGATCAAGGACGCGAAAGCACCTTCCAAGCCTAGCGGACCAAGTCTGTGTCGCGGCTGCCAGCAAGGCAAGATGGTCCAAAAACCATTCCCTAGCAACCATGACAAGCGTCGTTACGACACCTTCGAGTTGCTTCACTTCGACATTTGTGGACCCATGGAGAAGTCCTCGCTTGGTGGCAGCAAATATTTGCTACTGATCGTGGTCGAAGCCAGCGGATGCATGTGTGGTGAAGTGCTTTCTCAAAAATAAGAGAATGGACCTAACGCGGGGTCACTATCCCGAATCAGTGACAATTTCAAGTGATTAGAGAGAATTCGGATCGTCCGGCGCGGATGCAAGTTGCCTGAGATGGATTAGTCATGACGAGCAGCACCCCGAATGAGACAACGATGGATCTGGTATGGGTGATGTACAGGAAGGCAAGATCCACCAAGACATATCTCGGATCCACCCTTACCTCGGTTCACTTAGGTGGATATGTGATATACTATGTACGGGTGGATTGAGTGTGGATCCTATGAAGGAATGATGGTAGGTCTCATCTGAAGGTGGATCTAGTATCCACGACTAACGAGAAGTCAAGATCCACCGCGAGGTGCCCCGGATCCCATACTTCCGAGTTCGGATCCTAGGAGGGAGGATCCCGCCTTGAGGGACCTGGATCCGGGATACATGGATGATGGAGGTAGTGGATCTCGAACTTTCGTGGGACAATGGAGATCACAGACGGCTGCAGAACGATGTTGGAAGATTGGGGAGCTCGGATCCATGACGAACATACACACGCAGTGAAGTGGATCCAAGAAACCTGGATCCGGATGAGTGTACCCATAATAGGGTGACCATAATGATTACGCCATGGATCCGGTGGATCTGAAGATAATACAGCTCGAATGATGGGTCAAGGAAAGAAAGGACATGCGCCGAGCCTGGTAAGGGATTTAACAAGTAAAAGACATAGAAGGTAGAAATCCAGGCAGGTATAGGCTTAAGTATCAATACAGACCCCAATTTGCACAGTAACACGCAAGTGCCTTCCTGTCCTCAAGAACCGGAACTACATTGGCCGTACGAGCTCGGAGAAGGTTGGGAATTGCGAATCTAGTGTTGGTAGTGATAACTGGATAATACATTGGCCAGATCCTACAACCTAGTGAGCTTTTCCTTTACTTGTGCAGAACCGACAGGTTAACCGAATTTACTACTTGGTCGGTTACACCCTAGAAGATCTCAACTCTCAAGATCCCGTCACAGGAGGCGGCAAGTGTAACGCAAAGGAACTACAAAGGCAAGGGAACACACCCGCAAGGCAACCCTACGGCCAGATCCACGATCTAGGCCCCGGATCCACTTAAGCTCGAACTTTCGCTTAGGATCCAGAACCAACCACGGACGCAGAGTGAAGGTATTACCACTGCTGCTCCACCCCATCCCCACGTCTCGCCAAGCCACTCAAGCTTCACCACTTGAACTCTTCGGAAGTTACCGAGAGAGCAAGATCCCGCCCTACCGACGGGTACACAAGGTGAGGAAAGTTCAGCAGAACACGGAACATCGGGGGACCCCCTCCGCAAGTCGGTGTTGATCTTTCCTCACCGGATCGAATGCCGTCTGAACAACAGAAAGCTAAAATCAAACTGAATTCACAAACCTTTAGCTACTGCTGGGCCTCACACAACGCCTGGGGCCCGTTCCCGCTACGAGGGACTTCTATACTTCAAGTGACGACAGCGTCGCCGCCTATACACGGCAGGCGTCCGACCAGGACTCCGGAAGTGTCCAGAACAACCAGCACCTGGAGTATACAGTGTACATGCACTGGCACTGTATACAGCCAGATCACTTCCCCCCTCGCGTCGTGTGTGGGTGCATCAGCGCGTCTGGTGATCATGGTCTGCCGGGACGCCTTCCACGTGGAAGACGTCGGGGAACGACTGGTGCCGGTGGCGCGACCAGGCTAAGCGCCGTCGCCATGCTGGCGCGAGCTCGATCTTGAGGCACAGCATCAACAAACTTTTGGAACAGCACAGGCACATCGTGCTTGATGGTCTCGGCAGGTTCCCATGAGGCCTCCATTTCATCGAGACCGATCCATTTGACTTGGACCTCCCATCTGTGGGTCGCCGGGCTGAGGCGGCAGGCAAGTAACGCGTCCACCAAGTGCCCACCTTCGCCATGGATCGCTTGTTCAATCATGTCTTCGACTGCGCCACGTTGAGAGTCTCGATACAGCTGTAGGCGCGAGGCGTGACGTAACGTAACAGTAAACGGTGCAACCAAATCCTGCACCTCAAAGGTGTAGTCGTTGATGGCGTGGACGATGCGTTTCGGTCCACGCCAGATCCGCGAAAGTTTGTTGCCGCTGGTTCCAGTCGTCGTTGCTGCCAACACGTAGTCACCGACGCTGAAGCGTTGGAGTTTCACTCCTTTCTTCTTAGCATGACGCTCCCGCGCCGCACGCCGCCGCTTCTCGCTGGCGCTCGTCAGCTCGTGGTGCATTCCGTCGAGTGAAGCTCGGACACCTTCGATGTGCTTCTTGAGCTCAGCGTCGACCCATTCTAGGCTCGCTTCAATAGCTTCACGAGGGTGGAGGATACCGCGGAGCTGGGAACCCCCAGGTAGCGCTGTGAACGCCGTGAGCGGGCAGACACCGCCTAGACGATCCGCCGGCATCCCATTTAAGGCCGCCTGCACCACCGGAAGCAGACTTGGCCAATCGGTTACCAGGAGCTTCCTTTCACTTGCTAACGCCTTCATGCAGCGGAGGACCTCTCGGTTTACCACCTCCACGGTGCCATTGGCCCAGGGGGTGTACGCCGTCGTGAAGTGATGCTGAGCGCCCAGAGCACGCTGGAGCCGCTCCACCACTTGGTTCTTGAAATGGGGTCCCTGATCGGAAACCCACTGCGAGACAACGCCGAACCGCTTGAACCAATCCATTAAGCTTTCGTAGACTTGGTCACTCGTGGCTGCGACGCATGCCACGAGTTCCACGAACCCGGACATGCCGTCCTTCAGTACTAATACATACTTGACTCCGCCGACCGCCTCAACCATGGATAGAAAATCGAAATGGAGCAACTCGTTCGGCTTTGTTGCACGTAGGGTCTCACCATACGGACGAGGGATCTTCCCAGTGACTGTGGTCATGCAATGCAAACAACCATTAACAAAGGACGCCACATCTTGAGCTCTCGTCGTCCAAACGAAGAGATCCGACAACGACTTAGCTGTGGTGGTCGCGCCACGATGACCGCTTGCGCCTGCGTGTGCCACTACACACAGACGCTGTTGCAACTCAACAGCATCATCAGGGATCCACAGACGACCGTCTGGGTCGACGACAACTTGGCGTTCCTCGTTGAACGTCAGATTCGCTGGCAACCCGCCCGCCGTGCACGCTGCATCTTGAACGCGTTTAATTTCGGCCTCGGTCGGCCACACGAACTCAGATGCTTCCAACGGCGAGACGCGGTCAACGGCCGCTAGTCGCGACACTCGCATTGCGCCTCGGGCGTCCCTGGATGAAGGTCCCGCGCCCCATCGACTGAGAAGGTCGCACCAGGCATTCACCTCGCCCGGGACATGCTCGATTACGTACTTGAATGACATTCGGGACAGAGCCCATCGCTGGCGTTTGTCCGCTTGATACCGCGCCATTGCTCCATCCGACCCAAAGGGTTGAAGATATACACCAAATTACGATGGTCGGTATAGAGATGAAATCCTCCTGGTCTCATCAGCAAATACTCTATGCGCCGGGTTGCCTCAACAATCGCGAACGCTTCCTTCTCAATTGTCGGCCAGCGACTAGCTGCGCCTACGAATCGGCCGCTCAGGAACGCGAGCGGACGGTGATTCTGTTCTGCAAGCGGTAGCTGGAGCTCCTCCGGCTCCAGCTGGGTAGCCACCGCCACCCAGTAATCGTGACTCGCGTCCGTGTAGAGACACACCTCGGCCTTCGAGCGCGGGTGAGCCAACGGCACCATCTTGAGCAGCGCCTGCCGGACCGTTGTGAGGGCAGCTACATCTTCGTCACACCACCCGACGTCGGCCAACAGGAGCTTCGACAACTTCGCCTTCTTGCGGGAACCAGCCGCAGCCATAGCGCGCTCCAGGACCGCTGACAGCCGCGCCGTCAGGCGGTTATATTCGGGAATGCCCTGACGCATCCAATTCACCGCACATAAGAACTGCTGCAGGTCGCCAGCCGTCGTTGGTGCTTGCATGTCGACCAGTCCCTGTACCCGTTCTGGGCAGTGGCGCACGCCATCTGCCGAAAACAGCTTCCCACACCACTTGGCTTCCTTCGTGAAGAACCGGCACTTCTTCGCATGCAACTTCAATCCGAAGTGTTCACACCGCCCTAAGACCTTATCCAACAGCACGAGCAAGTCGTCCTCGGTCTTGGCGTAGCCTAAGATGTCATCGAGCCAGGCGAGTATTCCCTTACCGAGGAGATCGCCGAATATCTCTTCGACGACCCACTGGCAATACGCCACTGCATCTGTTGCCCCCATGGGCACGCGTCTGGGTGTATACACGCCGCGGTGCGTTACAAAGGAGTACAGTTCCTGTGAGTCCTCGTGCAGCGGGAGCTGCCAGTATCCACGAAACCAGTCGAGCAAGAAGAAGAACCCGTATCCTTCCAGCTCACCCACAACCACCTCCAGGACCGGCATTGGCCAGGGCATCGGCTCCGTTTGGTCGTTCACCGCCCGAGTATCGACGGTCATTCTTGGATCAGCGTTTGGGTCGATGTCCTGCTCCTTTTTACGCACGATTCTCGGCGCCGAGCACCACACGGATCGATGGTTCATGTAGATAACGCCAGCTTCCTCCAGCGTGGACGTGTGACGGTCGAGGAACAGCCGATCATTCGGCGAATATCGACAAGGTTGGCACTTAACCGGCTTAGCATTGGGCTTCAAGCGCACTTGCAATGGCGCGACCTTCACGGGAGGATCGTAGCCGAACGCCAGTCGAAAGTTGTCTGCGCGCACGGCCAAATTTGCCCTAAGCTTTATCTGTCCCGGTGCTGATAAGCCAGCCGTGACCGCAAGTCGCTGCGACTCTTCGAGTTGGTCAATGACGGCCTGTAACGCCGACAGCTTCATATCCGGCAACGCCGTTCACGACTCGTACCGGTCGACATCATCGTCAGCCTGTGTCTCAACCACGGGATCCCGCGCGGCCAACTGCACTCGGCTCATACGCTGCAGCGCCGATGGCTCCACGTCAGCTCTCGTCTCCATTTTTGATACAACCCCCTCGAGTTCCCACTCAGGCTGCACGTTCCTCGCGTTAGCCAATAGAGTATCCGTCGAGTAGCCGAGCGTCTGCATAACCGGCCGACTGACCGTCAACTCGAGCTCTTGGTTTCCTTCTTCAATCCAACATAGTAAATTCCTAAGCATGAGCGGCCCGGCCGTGGTGCTGAGCAACACCTCAGCAAACTTGACAGCTCGTGACACGGTAACACGACGGCCACCGACGGGCAATAGGTCGCGGGCTTGGATAGATTCAATCTGGGGCGAGGCTCCTCGAAGAACAAGCGCGTTAATTACTCCACTGGTTACCAGCGACACGTCCGCCCCGCTGTTGAGAAGAACTGCTTCGATTCTCAGGCCATCGACCTGAGCCTCGACAGTGCCTGTGTCTTCACTCTCACTACGCTTTGTCCGGACAGACGTTTCCTTGATGCGATGCATCTTGGCGCCTTCAGTCGAAGAGAACAGCTTTCGCAACAGCTCAGCGGCCTCCTCAGGTGACGCCTTCGGGCAGCCCCGAACTTGATGAGCGTCGCTTCCGCATTTGAGACACGCACCGGCTCCACGCCGTTGCGGCCTCCCACCTCCGGCAGACGTTGATCCTCTTCCTGTTGGGGGTGTCTGGCCACCGACGCTACCAGCGACACCATTAGCAGCGGCAGCACCGCTCCCTTGGCTGCCGTGACGTCCGTTTCCACCATGATCACTGGCGTTGTGGCCCCGGCCACCGCCTCGACCACTGGACCGTCCACCATTTGGTCCTCCGGATGTGCCGCCACTGTGACCACCAGAACTTTGCATTGCGTGTTCCCACGTCATGAACTCCTTCATGAGCTGGGTCACCCACTGGCAGAAGGGCACGACCTCCGAGCGCAACGTCTTGTGCTCGTGGAGACTGAGCTTTGTCGTGATCACCGCCTTGAATCCTTGGGGCTGCAGTGCGGCCACCATGTACTTGACGAGCCGGCGCTGCTCGTTGGCGAACGCCACGTCGGCTAAATTGAAGCGCTCAAGGATCGTGGTCATGTCGGCCTGGAGGCGCATCATGCGGCTCTCCGGCTCGGGCACCGACGTGTCCATCTTCAGCTTAGTCATGGCCGCGTCCACCGTGGCATAGTCGACGATCGAGGCCACATTCGCTTGTTTGGAGTATTGGATCCACTCGTCTTCCGTGATCTGTTCGGGGGCCTTCCCGAAGGTCCAACGAGCGATAAGCCGCTTCGTGCCGCTCTCAATAAACGCACCCACTGGCATTGCAAACGCGCCAGTCCATTGAGTCTGCAGGGCATTAACTGCTGCGAGATACGTTTCGCATGCCTTCATGAAGTCCCTCCGGTCTTGCATGGTTACACCCTTGTATCTGGGAGACTGGGGAAGCGCTGGCGCTGCCGCAACGCGCCCTTGGCTTGACCGCGGGCTTACCGTCGGCATGCCTTCATCATCCGTCTCGTCCGGGCCCGTCGCTTCCGTGAACGGGTTCGGGATTTGTAATTGGAGACTCGGGGACCGCGCCGACCCGACGCTCTGCAACTGCATTCTTCTGGTCTTCTCTTCGAGTTCGTCCATTACGTCTTCTTTCTTACTTGCCATCTCGCGTCACACAACGCGGAGCTTGAGCTCGAACTGAGCAAGAAAGGTAACTAAAGTTAACTTTGATCTTTCCTCACCGGATCGAATGCCGTCTGAACAACAGAAAGCTAAAATCAAACTGAATTCACAAACCTTTAGCTACTGCTGGGCCTCACACAACGCCTGGGGCCCGTTCCCGCTACAAGGGACTTCTATACTTCAAGTGACGACAGCGTCGCCGCCTATACACGGCAGGCGTCCGACCAGGACTCCGGAAGTGTCCAGAACAACCAGCACCTGGAGTATACAGTGTACATGCACTGGCACTGTATACAGCCAGATCAGGTGTCTGGGCGCAGTTGGTAAGTTGGATGCAGCAATCTCGCAGATTTTGCTGATCCCGCTACGCCACAATGGTGCGCGTGTCCAGATCTTTTGGTGACTCGGGATTTCACCGTGAGTCCCAAGAAGATGCTCAAGTGAAGATTGAGCCAGGGGGAAGAGGCGTCGTTGGAGGTCGGATCGACGAAGACGTTGCTGAATGAAACAAGATCCGCGGATCGATGGAGACCTGGGAGGAACTCTGACGACGGAAGAGAGGTGGATTCGGATCCGGATCTAGAAGAAAAACCTCTCTATCCTCCCCAGGTCCCCTCGGGGACCCCTGCGGATCTTGACGCAAGTCAAGATCCGCTAACAAAACAAGGGAAAGTGAAGGCGAAGCGGTATGCATTTGCAGATTCACCGGTTAAGCCAACACCGTACCTAAACCCAACCCCGCTAGTCGAAGAAACGAGAAAGAAGACGAAAACGAGTAAGACTACGCGGAAGAAGATGCAAGATCCAGAGTCGGAAGAAGACCAAGCTGGATCCAGGTCAAGCTGGTCCAACAAGGATCTCGAGTTTGTGTATCGCCACCAAGCTCTGCGCAATTTTCTGCATCAAGATCCTGTCAGGCGGATCCTGAATCCACGACAGATCAAAGATCCAAGGGAACTGGTGAGAGCACCAACGAAAACGGCGAAAAAGTTGATGGCAGTCAAAGATCTATTACGTTTGCTTACGGTGTCAGGCATCGTAGCTGGCGTGTTCGACGCAGAGGATATCTTCGAGCTAGACTTGGATCTCATAGTATCCGCGACGCGGGACCTCTTTGTCAGGGTTAAGTCCATCACCGGAGAACGGTCGCGCAATATGGATCCAGTGTCGTCGCCGAGGATCAGCCAAGCTGCGTCCTCAAACTACGAATCCGCGGCGGAAGATGGGTCAGACACGTCGTCCGATCCCCGACGCATGACTTTAGGACCCTCCGGGGCATCCATGCTGGAAGCGCGGGTGAGGATCCGGGGACAGGAAGTCCCTGTGAACGTGAAGGCTCGGGAGCTAGTACGCCCTACCCGTGATCTGATAGAATCCAGCCAGGATCAAGCCAGATCCGGCAAGAAGCCAGTGGAGTTATCGTCAGATCGGGCTCAAGGTAATCGCCTCACGGATCCTGACTCGCAAGTGGATCAGACGGTCACAGGCTCTTCCGACACTTCCTCGGGCACCCTGCAGCGACACTTCGAAGCTGCGATGAGTCGTTTCCTGGCCGAACAGGGTATGAGAGCGCCCATGCCACAAGTGCAAGTGCTCCACGAACATGGAGCACGAGACGTGGAGATGGAGTCAGTGGAGGGAGACAACTCCCATGATGAGTTCGACCCAGATGATCTGGATGGCCCATCCACTTCGTCAGCAGTGGTAGCAACAGCCACAGCCGGGGCAGGTGGATCGTCCATGATCCAGAGGGTACGGATCTCAGCCATATCGGATCTGAAGGAGTTCACGGGCAAGGATCAAGATGAGGACCGAACGAGAACATGGATCAGCAAAGTCAAGTCGGCCCTCATGAGAGATCAAGCGTCGGATGCTGAGAAGTGTTTGACCTTTGCGGATCTGTTAGTGGGACCAGCCAGGAACTGGTATCGGCAGCTGGGCAGATCCACCAGGAACAAGTGGCCAGATTTGCTGCGCAGTTTCCAGACCCAGTACTGTGGATTGGGAGTGCCGGTGGCACGACAATACTACCATGCTCGCCGCAGATCGGATGAATCCCCGCTAGAATACCTACATCGACTAAATGTGGCCGGTCTACGGGCCAAGTTGAAGATCAAGGATGGGGCATCCAAGGTACTGCGGGAACACGTGGATCATTTCATCGAGACGTTGGGAGACGTGGATCTGGCCGACAGGCTGACCCTGTTACGACTTCCCGACGCAGACGAGCTTGAGGAAGTGCTGCGGGCGGTGGATCGCGCGGAACACCGCCAGAAGAAGGCGGCGGTCGGATCCGGCAAGTATCGCCAAAAGGCTCCGACGCCTACGGCCCCAGCTTGACGTGTCCACCAAGTCACGGCGCCCGACTCAGGAACTGAATCAGGATCCGACGGTTCGGACTCCGACCCTGAAGATTACCGTCGAGTCTGTCTCACTGCACCCAACGATCGTACGGCGAAGACTGGAGACAACTCTCGATTGGGCGATACCGTACCCGGGGGCCGTGGGAGGTACAGATCCGGAGATCTCATGGACGGGACAGCCCAAGTCAGGTGCTCGCAGTGCGGATCCCGGAAGCACACTGAATCTGGATGCTGGAAACATCTGGTCTGTGAGAAGTGTGGCAAGAAAGGTCATCCCGGAGATCATTGCTTCTACATGTGTCGCGGCTGTGGCGAGATTCACGACGTTGGCAAGTGTCCGATGGAGGAATTCTACAACCAGATCCGCCAATGGTTTGATCCTGCCAAGCTCAGAGGGATGTTGCCAGAAGTGGCCGAGAAGCTGTTAAACTAGGACGCTCGCCGGGGTTGAATCCGGTACGAGCCGAGCGTTCTAGGTATTGCATTTATGCATTTCTGAACAAGACATCGCTAGATCCAGGTAGCCGGACACTAGATCCAGTCGATAATACACGTGATCTACATGAAGTGTCAGCTGCCAAGATTTCTAGTTTGCGCCAAGTGGATGAATTTGCCAGATCCGAAGTCTCTTCAACCCTGGATCTACAAAGGGGAGAGGCGCGCGGTACTGGAAGAAACGATAACATGGTCGATGGTTTGAGCCTACCAAGGGTGAGGTCACTGCAGATCCACCCAAGGTTTGTCAGGTTACTGGATCCCGTGGATCGGAAGGTGTTGGATCCATGGATCCGCTGACGGGGGAGTCCCGTGGATACTGGAAGTACCATGCCCCAGGAAAATGGTTCAGACACGCCAAGGTAGGGGGCAAGATCAACAATGAAAAAGCAATCCTACTCCTAGATAGTGGTGCCGATGTGTCTATACTAAATACCGCCTTTGCTCGTAAGGTTGGGTGCCAAGTGGATGGGAGTCGGATACAAGATTGTGTTGGGATTGGTGAAGGCGTGTACCGCACGAATGGGAGAACGCGGATCAAGATCACGCTGGCAGGTTGTTTGGTATACTGGTTCGATATTTGGGTGGGAGATCTCGCTGGTCAAGATGCCATCCTTGGGATGGATTTCATGGTACCAGCGGGAGTAAGGTTGGATCTGGCAGATGGGACACTGTGTTTCCCCGACGAGATGCGGATCCAGCTCAGCGGACGGCGACCGTTGTACGGAGTGAAGATGAGGATCATAAGGGCGGATAAGACGACCTGGATCGAGCCTGGAGAGACCTGGGAACTGCCAGATCGGCTGAAGTGGGTGGAACATGAGAAACTGTGGGTCACTCGGGGTGAGAAGTGGGTGCCTACAGTAATCCAAGGACCAGGTCGATCACAATACCTCCAGGCCACGAACGTCAGCGACAAGAGACTATTACGGGACCATTATGAGGAGGTTGGGCGATGGCTGGTGAAGGACGGTATCCCTAGGCGACCTGGATATGTGTCAGTGGGATCCCGTCGCTACAGAGAATGGCAGAATCCGGCGTACGAGGCGACTACTGTAACGGACCAGGTATTTACTCCGTTACTTGCTTACACTATAGTGTTGAGGAAGCTCGCAATAGGACGACTGAGTCTTAGGTTTAAGGAAAAATCAACTCTGACTTTATTTTAGGACCAAGGCCACAGCCCTGGCCACTCAAGTACACGTCATAGTCCAATTGGCTAATAATGGACCTGGCTTCCCCATATATCAGTCAATGGCATGGCAGCATTTCAGCACACGCTAGTCGTGTGCTGATGCACCTACTTATGTAAAGAAATCTACCTACTTATGTAATGGAGGGGCCCATTACATTACCCCCTCTTAAAGTTGCACTTACGCAACATAAGCACGGATGAAGAACATTGGAGAAGACTGCTGGAACGGCGGAGATGGCGGTGACACTCGCGACATCAAGCCGCAGGCGTATCAACAAGAGACACCACGCTCAGCAGCGAACGTGCAGAGCGAGAAGCCATCTCAGACAACAGCTTGGAGGCCACCGGCGCTAACGCTGGTGTCGACACCCGTGGGCTTCGAGGAGTCAGGTGAGGTTCTGGTGGAGTGGATCTTGGACCTTTGGAATTGTCCTGAGGCGCATCGAAATCTTTGCGACGTCGTGTCCGAGCGGGTAATGGAGCATGCTCACGCGCAGTACGCGTGAGTTCGATTCCCACGGAGATCAAACTCCGCGACAAGTGCACGAGCAAGTGTTTTTGCAAGGAAACGCTGGCACGATGATCACAACAGACGCAAAGACTGAGCGCCGACTGGAGACTTCCTTTATGCTTGGGGATACGCTCATCGTGGAACGTCCACGATGTTCTAGCAGACACGAGGATCACGAAGACAGCGCACGAGGTACTTGAGACCGCGAATACGGGGACGACAACCACTTCACTCAGTTGACTGAGCGACGATGTGCGACTGCACAGCGTACGGAGAAGTATCCTGTAGACCCAGGCGACTGCGACGTCGGAATATAGGTGACCTGCGAGCTGGGATTTCACTCGTCGTCGTGAAACCTCGCGTCACTCACGCACTCACGCACGCACGCACTCACTCACTCACTCACTCACTTGTTCACTCGGCTTACTCACCGAGTGGCTCAGCGGTACAGTGCCGAGTTCTAGTGTAGCTGGTCACCGGTTCGATCCCGGCGTCGACTCCAGTTTTCTTCTTAATCAGCACGGCGAGCGCCTCCGTGTACCCGCGGAGACTGGTCGCCTTCTTCACCGCGGGTATCAGCACCCGGCTCACTCACGCTTCGGAACGTGAGTGTCTTCTCGTATTCGTTCACGATGTCGGGAACGTCTTCCCGCAAGCGACTGCGCGGCTCCCAAGTATCTTCACTTGGGGAGAGTCCCAGCCACGCACGCGATAGTGTTGTTCCTTGTCCCACAGGGCGCGACCCTGTGGAAACGCTTCAGTGTAACCGTCACGGGTACCATGACTTTGGCGAAAGTCGTGGTCGACGATTCGCTCAAAGGAGGAGGACCATCTCGCTGGAAAGTTACCGCGTCACTCGAGGACGAATCAGCGTCCGGGATCTCGGACGGATGGTATTTCTTTAAACGTCCGACGTAGAACGTCGGATGTATCCGTAGTGTCGAAGGAATGTCGAGAGTCTAAGCGTCACCAATGGTCTTGATCACCGTAAACGGCCCAATAAAGCGCGGCGCGAGTTTGTTCGCGCCGAGGTTGGTAACCGCAGAGTTTCTGATACCTTCAGTCGACAGGAGCACTCGTTCGCCTGTCGTAAACGTGGCCGTGTTCTTGCGGCCAGCCTTATCAGCGTTCTCCTTCTTCTTGTCCACTGCGTCCTGCAGTGCGTCTCGAACATAGCGGGTGACCGCTTGGCGCTGTAGTACAAAGTCGGAGACGACTGCGGAGTCGATTGGTCGCGCCGCATGCTTCGGCGCGTAGTTAGCCGGCGCAAGTGGGCTCGATGCGGAACGTGTCACTGCGTTGACCGACGTGGGGACTGGGGATACACTCGAGATATCATTAGCAACCGGTGTGTGTACCGGTTGACCCAGTACCGGTGTTGCCGCCAGAGACATCGGAGCTGGAGTAGACGGCTTGTCGGCAGCTTCTTCCCCACCCAGAGTGGAGACACACGGCGCTGTGGGATGGCCCACAGCGAGAAGAGCAGGGACACGCGGGTGTCGCGCGTTGTTAATGAAGAAGGGCGTCAGCCCAGTCGACGCTTGTACCGCGTTGTTCAGCGCGAACTCGGCCAGAGGCAGAAACGAGCTCCAGCTGGAGAACGACGTCGCGTAGCTTCGAAGGACGCCTTCGAGGACGCGATTTACGCGCTCCGTCTGGCCGTCCGTTTCCGGATGGGCTGCTGTGGACATCAACAACTTCGAGCCCAGTAGCTCGAAGAGCTTCGACCAGAAGGCCGACGTGAAGCGCGGGTCGCGGTCGGAGACGATGGATTCGGGAAGGCCATGATGACGGAAGACAGCATCGAGGAAGTGCACCGCGGTATCTGCCGCGGTGATCGCATCCGACACCGGAATCAGGTGAACCATCTTGCTGAAGCGGTCTACGAAAACCAATACACCTGAGCGTCCTTTAGCATCGGGTGGGAGCCCGAAGATGAAGTCCATCGACACCGAGCGCCAGGCCTCGGTGGCCACCGATAGAGGACGCAGGGAAGCTTGCGAAGACGAGGCAGGATTCACACGCTGGCAGATCTCGCAGGTGCGCACCCACTTACGTACCCATTTGTACAGGTGGGGCCAATAAAACTCGCGTGACACAGCGGCAAACGTCTTCTCGCGACCGAGATGAGCACCCAGCGGGGCATCATGAAACTCATGGATAATCCGTGAGCGCAGATCGGGGTCGTTAGGGACAACGACACGTGGGGTATCGAAGTTGTCGATGCTGTACGTCAGCAGCTCGTCCTCGAGACGATATCGGTGGATTTTGTTTCGTACAGAGCGGGAAAGGGCTCCCAGTGTGTCGACGCTGGGAGAGCGGAGATGCTCCAGGATACTGGAGTACATCGAGTCGTGCTCGTAAGCAGCTCGAATCTCGTCGCGAAGTGGCATTACCGGGGAGGTTGACTCCTGACGCCTCGCAAGTGGCACACTCGTCTACATCGTCTTCATCCAGCGAAGCTTGTCGACCCAATGCGCCGCGTGGGTCGTACTCGGGACGCCGAAACAAAGCGTCGGCGAGAATGTTGTTCTTGCCGGGCTTGTAATGGACAACGAAGTTGGACTCAGAGAAGAACGAGAGCCAGCGGGCCGTCCGCTGGGAGAGATGAGGACTCTTCATCGCTGTCCTCAGCGATGCATGGTCGGTGTACACCGCGAAGGTATCCTCACCCAGCAAGTACACTCTGAACTTGATCAGAGCGTAGCGCATCGCAAGGAGCTACTTCTCGTGAACAGGGTAGTTGCGCTCCGCCGGTGTGGTGTAGCGGGATCAGCAAAATTTGCGAGATTGCTGGATCCAACTTACCAACTGCGCCCAGACACCGACTAACGGAGGGGGTCCCCCGATGATCCGTGTTCTGCTGAACTTTCCTCACCTTGTGTACCCGTCGGTAGGGCGGGATCTTGCTCTCTCGGTAACTTCCGAAGAGTTCAAGTGGTGAAGCTTGAGTGTCTTGGCGAGACGTGGGGATGGGGTGGAGCAGCAGTGGAAAACCTTCACTCTGCGTCCGTGGATAGTTCCGAATCCTGAGCGAAAGTTCGAGCTTAAGTGGATCCGGGGCCTAGATCGTGGATCTGGCCGTAGGGTTGCCTTGCGGGTGTGTCCCTTGCCTTTGCGTTTCCTTTACGTCGTACTTGCCGCCTCCTGTGACGGGATCTTGAGAGTTGAGAACCTCTAGGGTGTAACCGACCAAGTAGTAAATTCGGTTAACCTGTCGGTTCTGCACAAGTAAAGGAAAAGCTCACTAGGTTGTAGGATCTGGCCAATGTATTATCCAGTTATCACTACCAACACTAGATTCGCAATTTTCTAACCTTCTCCTAGCTCGTACGGCCAATGTAGTTCCGGTTCTTGAGGACAGGAAGGCACTTGCGTGTTACTGTGCAAATTGAGGACTGTATTGATACTTAAGTCTATACCTGCCTGGATTTCTACCTTCTATGTCTTTCACTTGTTAAATCCCTTACCAGGCTCGGCTGCATGTACCTTCTTCCCTTGACCCATCATCCCAGCTGTATTATCTTCAGATCCACCAGATCCATGGCGTAATCATTATGGTCACCCTATTATGGGTACACTCATCCGGATCCAGGCTGCTTGGATCCACTTCACGGTACGTGTACACTCGTCGTGGATCTGAGCTCTCCAATCATCCAACGTCATCCTGCAACCGTCTGTGATCTCCATTGTCCCACGAAAGTTCGAGATCCACTGCATCCATCATCCCTATATCCTGGATCCAGGTCCCTCTATGCGAGATCCTCCCTCCTTGGATCCGAACTCGGAAGTATGGGATCCGGGGCACCTCGCGGTGGATCTTGACTTCTTGTTAGCCGTGGTTACTAGATCCACCTTCAGATGGCACCTACCATCATTCCTTCATAGGATCCACACTCGATCCACCCGTATATAGTATATCCCATATCCATCTAAGTGAATCCAGGTAAGGGTGGATCCGAGATAGGTCTTGGTGGATCTTGCCTTCTCGTACATCACTCATACCAGATCCACCGTCATTTCATACGGGTGGCTGCTCGTCATGGCTAATCCACCACAGGCAACTTGCATCCGTGCCAGACAATCTGTAACGGGGTTACATGGTGTGGAACACACAGGGGTACGAAGTACCCGGAGAGTTAACAAACTCTAAGTACATAAGTTGGAGAGTTAACAAGGTCTCTCAGTACGTTGGCCGAAAGCCACACGTTATGCATTTGATCAGGTTTAACTATGCTAGATAGTTAAACAGATACATTTACCCCTAGGCGGCTTGGCCGCAATAATAGTAAATAAAACACTTCTGGTTTTGAAGCATAAAGTTAAGGTATTAGCTTTGAGCCCTGGTCTTGGGCTGTAAGTGTCCTTTGGATAAGGAACTTAATATTAGTGACTCTTTGAGTCGAACGTCTTCCTCTGACGCTAAAGCTACGGCAGCCCCGCTGCACAATCCAAATCCTCTCTAATCACTTGAAATTGTCACTGATTCGGGATAGTAACCCCGCGTTAGGTCCATTCTCTAATTTCTGAGAAAGCACTTCACCACAATCACCTCCTGTACGTGGTCGGCGCTGCACAACAGCGTTCACGCCGTGCACTACCAGCATCCACAACCGCCTTCTCCTCTTCGTGACACATGTCTCCCACCAAGCGTACTAGCCAATCGCCGGGCAAGGCTCCATCCACCACTCCTCCGGTCAGCCCCTCTTCAATGTCGCCCACCGATCTGCGTACCCTGGCCCAAGCTCTTTCCGATCGGGTGCAAACCTTGACGGCGGAGCTCCAGACGGCTCAAGATGCCCAAGACCAAGCGGCGTCTCTGCACACTACCCAACTTCAGACCTTGCAAGCCCAGGTCCATGACCAGGCTATGGAGATCCAGGGGTGGGAGCACCGTGCGGCCTCTCGTTCGCAGGACCTACGACTCTTGTTGGCTGATCAAGCGGTCGAGATCCGCGACCTGACCGGACGGCTGGATCGCGCCTCCCGTCAGCGAGATGGCATGCGAGATGACAACGACCATCTCCTTAAGGAGATGGCGCTCGCTGGATCTGAGATCCACCAGCTCCAATCCCGGATCCACGACCTCGAGCGGGATCTGGAGGATTCTCAGACTGCTGGGGCGGCCGCGGATGCGAGCTTGGACCTACTCCGTGACGAGTTGCGTCTGACCCAAGAGGAGGTGGTGACCAACGACTATGTGGGATCCACCCATGGCGGATCCGCATTAGGGTCGGCGCGTGAAGGGTCCCCCGCGCCAAATCCACCTCCCTCGTCGCCGGATGTAGCTCTGGCTCAGCTTGCTGAGGAGTTGCAGGATACCAAGGAGTCGCTCGAGAAAGCGTCTGCCGGACGAGAATACGCGCTCGAGGAGTTCGTGCGTATAACTCAATTACGCGACGAGATCCAAGCGAAGCTGGCGGACAGCGAACTCCAGCGGGACAAGGCGGCTACCGAGTGGGCGGATGCCAAGCGTACGCAAACGGAGCTGGAATCCAAGCTTCGCCGCACGAGTACGTGGATCCTCTTTTAGCCCTTGCTAGTAACCCCATATTCACCTGTTATGTCAATCCAGGTGACAAATTGAAAGATGCTGATGCAGCCGCAGCAAAACTCCGGGATCAACTCGCTGCAGCTCATGTTCAGCAGCAACAGCTAGTTCTGGAGCGCGATCGTGGCTTATCGGAGCGGGATTTGGCACACCGACGACTGGCGCTGGTGACAGCTGCTGTCTCGGATCCCCTTCCTCCCCTATCTGGGCCCTCGCCTGCTGCCAGCGTTTCTGCTCCTCTACCGTCTGTAAGCGGGGCAGATCCGTCGGCTGCGAAACGACCGCGCAGTGCGTCTCCTGCTCCTAGCACTGCCCCCCCCCCGTCCTCACAAGCACGCCCGAGCCTCCCCAAAATCCAAGCCCAAAACGATTTCGGCCTCTAAGGCGGCCTCGCAGGCGGGATCCACATCCACGTCCAAGCCTTCCGCCTCCCCCTCGAAGTCTGGTGCTGGATCCAAGTCCGGATCCACCACTACATCCAAGTCGGCATCAGTGTCTAAGACTGGATTTGTAGCTGCGTCCACAGCGGGAGTGGGATCCAAGGCTGGACCTACGGCTGCTGCGTCAAAATCTGGATCTGGACCCAAGACTGGATCCACGGCGTCCAAGACTGGATCCGTTGCTGCATCCAAAACGGGATCCACGGCATCCAAATCCGGATCGACTGCCAAGGCAGGATCCACGGCATCCAAATCCGGATCGACTGCTAAGGCGGGATCCACGGCGTCCAAGTCCGGATCGACTGCCAAGGCTGGATCCGTCGCTGTATCAAAGTCGGGATCGGCGTCCAAGACCGGATCCACGGTCGCGCCGTCGTCCCAGGCAGTGATGTCAACTGGATCCACGGCAATTGCTGCTCCTACCACGGGGTTAGCCACATCCACAGCTAAGTCCAGTTTGTCTCAGTCGGGATCCACTGCTGGCCCTTCGGTGACGACGCCTGCCGTCCCCCGGCCAGCACTGGATCCGGGAAAGGGAAAGCCAAACGTGTCATTCCCACTGGTTGTGGGCTTGGCAGCTCGGAGGATGACGACGATGAGGAATCAGACTGGTCCGACGGCTCAGGGCCTCCTATCCGATCGTCGTCGAAGCGTACGTCGTCCTCCGGCCATTATCCCTTCACTCTGGACGAAGAGAACGATGACGACAACGATGGCGATGAAAGTTCGGAGGATTCGGAGGAGGCTCGCGCCGCTGATGATGCCTTGGAAGAGGACACGCGACGGGCCTTGTCCCAGTCCAGATCCGAAGCCCGGCGGAGATCCCTCTCGACACCGCCTCCGCAAGTCGCTGGTACAGCCGGATCCGGAGGCGGCACTGCGGGATCTGCGATTCAAGTCGACAGTGATGGTGGATCGGGTAGCGATGGTGTAGGGGGGTCGCCTCATGGTGGCGAATCCCCTGGATCTGTCTTGATCCCTGCTCCTCCTAACTCTTCGCTGCCAGGAATGCTCCCCGTGGCCCCGTTTGGTCCGGATACTGCCTTCATTCCTGGTCGGCGTGCCCCTATGACCTTCGCTACCAGAGACATTGAGTCTTGGTCCGCTAAGAATCTGAACCGGGTCGCCATTGTCACAATGAAGATCACTGTTCTGTTTCCGGAGCTGCCATTCCGAGCTGAGTGGATATTCCCTCGGGAAGAGGATGTCATTCCGACGGCCGGCTATGTGGATTCGCTTGTCACCAGACCTCACGTGGAAGAATTGCAAGATGCTGCCCCATGGGATACGCTGGCAACCACGCTGGTGGATCCGGTTAGCTTCCGAAGTGATGTGCGCGGGCGTCTCGGGTTGTTCGTTCGTGCGCTCCGGGATTTCGTTTCCAAGCACCGGGTTGCCATATGGGAAGGCACTCACCGGTTCCCTATCTCTCGCACCCAACTGCGGGGTTCGACCTGGTTGTTCAACTTCAACAAGCAGCGTGGAAACAGACGTAGTCATGCCGGTCGATCTTGGAAGAAAGTTCTCGTGATCCTCGTGTTGGCGATCCAGGACGGTTGGTGTGACGTGGATGTTTTGTTGGATCCATCCTTCTTGCACCTCCCCCGACGCGGGGATAAGGTAACTTGGTTTCCGGGATCTGTATTCCGTCAAGCCAACTTGGCGGATCCCAACCTCCACCGCCCAGAAACCACGAACCTGCTGGAGGCATTGCAAGAGATTGATGAAACCGAGCTTTGGCGCATCCAGTTTCGGGGGGATCCGAGCCAACACCCAGGACACCAGATCCAGCGTCTGGTGGGCAAGTTCTTCAATGTTCAGCCCAAGACTACCTGATCCCTATCACGCTTTGACGCCACGCCCCCAGTTTCAGTCTTCGTGGATTCGTTTCGTAGTAGTAACTAGCGACTGGAAACTGGGTCGAGCTAGCCTTTTTGCATAAGCTATTATAATCCACACTCCCTTACTTGAATATGTCTGTAACATTCCCTCGTCGGTTGAGGAATCCAGTCAGAGCCTTTCAGTGTACACCTGGATCTGAGCTAGATCCACCCTTTCAGCGTACACCTGGATCTGGGCTGGATCCACCCTTTCAGCGTACGCCTGGATCTAGGCTGGATCCACCCTTTCAGCGTACGCCTGGATCTGGACGGGATCCACCCTTTCAGCGTACACCTGGATCTGGGCTAGTTTCTGGATCCGGGCTTGGGCTTGAGCCGGATCCAGCCAGCCTCAATTAGACTAGTATGGTTCGAGCCCCCACAAAACCCCCGCTTGGTTTAGGACTCTTCGCACGTAAAACATCACTCTTTATGCATAAACATTCACTCCTTCCTCCCGATCCACACCCCTCCTGTGGATTCGTCTTCTCTTTCTTCCCAATGTGACCTCACATCAGTGATCCTCCTCCTCCTGGCCCACACCCTTCCTGTGGGTCCTTCTTCATCCCCCCATCGATATGACCGACTCACATCAATGGATCCCCCTCCTACTCTTCTTCATGAGACTGCATCACGCCGAATCTGTTCCGATTCGTACGATCCCGCAATAAATAATAGAGTAATGCTCCACAGTTCAGATCTGTCTCGTCTACCCAACTGGGTTTGTCATATCCACGCCAGTACACCAGAAATTCGCGGTAAATTCGTCCGTATCTAGTTCGCTTCCCTGACCTCATGTCGGTGATCTTCTCGACTTCGAACTCGTCGGCTTCGAGATCCACATTCCAACTATCTTCCGGTAGGAGGACTTCGTCGAAATCCACCCGGTTGGATTCATCCACCGAAAGACGGGTTTGCGGCCGGTCCGGATATTCCTTGACCAACTTCAGCTTGGATACGTGTACTACAGGGAACAAGCGATATTCGGTACCTGCCGTTTCCAACTTCACCGCATGTTCCCCTATCTTTTCGCTTACCCGGAACGGTCCGTGCCATAGATGGGCCAATTTGCGGGCGTACCCTTCTTTCACTCGATCCAAATAAAGCCACACCTGCGATCCCACTTGGACTTGATGCGGACGGGCGTCTTCGTTGTGTCGATCCGCTCGATCTTGTATCGCACTCCGCAGCCGTTCGTTCACTTGGGATCTGGCTTGCCGGTAGTATTTCTGGACTTGGTATCGCCATCGTCTTGGATCTCGGTTTCTCTTCTTGGTGCTGCATACCGGAATGGCCGCTTCTAGGGTGGATTTGGGATCCCACCCATGTACCAAGTAAAATGGGGTGCCACCCCGGATCCTGTCTTGGGCGGTGTTCATCGCGAAGGGGAGTCGTTCTGCGTACTCATCCCAATCCCTCTGATCCAAATCCTGGACATACATCTTGAGTGCCCTCGTGATCGTCTGCACCATGCGCTCGGCCGATCCGTCAGCTTGGGGACGATATGCCATGGTTGCCCGCTGTCTCGGCCCCAGGATCCGGTTGAAAGCTCGAAAGAAATCAGACATAAAGCCGGGCTCCCGATCATGTCTAATCATTTCGCTAGCTCCAAATCTTCGGAAGACACACTCCTCGTACGATTCAGCAAGGGTTTGCGCAGTTCTAGACGCACTAGCTTTGGCTATCACGTATCCGGTAAACAGATCCACCCAGATCAACAATTCGGTGTTTCCTTTGAACGACTTGGGCAACGAGGGGATGTGATCCATGGCTATGATTTGGAAAGGGTAAGTCGCTTGGACATTCCCAGGCGACTCCCCTTCGATTGTGGGTCTGCCCTTGCCTGTCTCACAATCCACACATTCACCGACATATCGCTGCACGCTCTTGAATAGTCCCCTCCAGTGGAATCATTCCCGGATCCGTTGGTAGGTCCGACCAATTCCCTGATGTCCACCTTCTAAACTAGCGTGATAGTGGTGTAGGACGTCCTGTTGTAAGGTCTCCGGCATCACCAGTCTCATCAATCCATCCCGATCCTCGTTGACTCTCTTCGTAGGGGGACAATAGAAGAGCAAGTCATTCAGATCCACTGCATAATCGGTAGCAATAATACTGTAGGATTTGGTATCCTCCCGACTCAGGTCTCGTACATCCCCCATCAGATACTTCTTTAGTCCCAAGATCCACGCTTCTTCGTTCTGTGCGTTGAGAATCCGCTCAATACGGGCCCCCTTCACAAAGGCTTCATCTAGAATCTGGGGGCTGGATCCAATCTTTCCCTCTGGACCTAGTGACAGCCATTACCTGGACTGTCCTTTTCCCGAATCCAACCACCACCACCTCATCTAGTCGGTTCAGCGTGACGAGATCCTGATGCTCGGCCTCTCTTTCCACTTCGACACCACATTGATTCCGTAAAGCGGCACTGGCCAAGCTATCTGCACTGGCATTCCAATCTCGCGTGACATGCACCAACGCGTGATTCATCCATCCACGCAGGTGGATCATCACTTTCTGCCGTAACAGTGTTAGGGCCGGGGCTTTGCAGCCAATCTCACCTCGCACCTGTCTGATCACCAAGTTTGAATCCCCACAAATCACCAGCCTTTTTGGATCTTGTCCCTTTAGTAGATCCAAGCCCAGCAGGAGCCCGTTATACTCTGCCTCATTGACGGTGAGGCCCTCCGCATAAGTGAATCTGGCCTGTACAACTTCCCATCCGGGCAGTCTCCACAGTATTGCGCTGTATGCTCCTCCACCGCGTCGTACGCGAGCGGATCCATCGAAACTCAGGACGTACAGATCCTCATCCACTCGTACCGTCGGGATCGGGATCTGGATCCGGCGTTTGGGCTCTTTCTTAGGAGCGATCCTAGTCAGCGCCTCATCCATCTTAGCTCGAGGTGTGATACTCGCGGCCAAGACTCCCAGGATCTCGTCTTCCCCTTTCGAACATTTCACAATCTCCAGTGTCCAAGGCGAGAGTAAAGCTGCCCACTGTCCCAAACGTCCTTGTAACCCGGCCGACTTGAACAGCCAAGCTAGCGTAGAGTGTCAAGTCAGGATCCGGATGGGTCTTCCCACCAGCAGGTTGTAATTGAGATCCAACACGCGCAGGAGCGTGAGTATCTCTTTCCCCACCGCTCCGTAGTTCAGTTCATTTGGCTTCAGTGTCCGGCTGACGAAGGTGACTGAATGACAGATCCCTTCATGTTCTTGTACCACAGCTGCTGAGACTGCCCAGTCACTGGCATAAACTATCACCGTAGGTTGACGTTCCGGATCGAAATGACGGAGGATAGGTGTGGTCGCGATCCTGTTCCTCAGCTCCACGAATGCGTGTTGAGCTCGGATCCACCGAGGTTCCACCTTTTCCGAGTTCTGATCCGTCGTCTCTATCCTGATTAGATCCTCTTTCCTTTGGTCCCGGGGCGGATCCAGCTTATGTTTTAGGTCCTCTTCTGGCGGCGTACTACTTGGATCCCTCCGTGGATCCGACATCTCCAGGGCCAGAGCTTGTTGGATTTTGATCCGGACAGCTGGAGTGGTCGTCGCAGCAAAATCTACCTCTCTCAATTCATATAGTACCGCAGCAAACAGTGCGTAATCCTCGATGAACCGACTGTAGTAGTTCAAACTGCCCAAGGAGAATTGCATCGCCCGTAACGACTGTGGGAAGGACAAGTCTGCTAACGAAGACAGGTCCTTAGGATTCGCCTCCAATCCCTCCTTGGAGACTCAATGGCCTAAGTAATCTACCTTGCGCATCCCCCAATAGCTCTTCACCACGCTGATAGAGAGATTACACCTAGTACACGCCTCCAGTAGGGATGTCACTCTTTCGCACAACTGATCCCACGATTCTGCCGGGGTTAGAATGTCGTCGATATACGATCTGCGTCCTAACACAGACGGGGTCCCAGGATTCCCTGGCTCTCCTGCTTCGAATGGATCCACTTCCGTATGATCTTCCCCGGATCCACCCTTTTCGGGTTCCGGTATTCGGGTGAATCCATAGAGGGCGTTATCGATCAGGCGTTGGTAGATCTGGGGTGCGTTCTTCAATCCAAACGGCATCCGGTTCCACTCGAACAGTCCAAACGGTGTGATGAATGCGGATATCGCGCGAGCCCGATCCGTCATAGTAACCACCCAGAAACCACTGGCCATGTCACGAGAACAGTACCTGAGTAATTTATCCAAATCTTCCAACAGCTCATTGATTAGAGGCATCGGATACACCATCAATCGGGTGAGGCCGTTAACTAGCCGGTAATCAATGCACAGACGTATATCCACCCCGTGCTTCTTGATGATGATTACCACCAGAGATGCCCACGGGGACGTTGAGAAACTGATGATCTTGGCTTGCAGCAGGCCCTTAATCAGATCCGATAGTTTTTCTCGGAACTGAGGTGTCACCTTCCGCACCTTTTGAGCGATCGGTTTCGCGTCGCCGACATCGATGTCACATTTGACTCCGCGGGCAGCGGGCGGTAATGCATTACCTTTACCAATCAGCAGATGTCGGCTTTCCTAGATTTTCTGACGTAACCGATCCACTTCCGCGGGCTCGTTTGCCCCTGGATCCACTTGGATATCGTCAATCGTGACCTCCTCTGTGGTCAGTGGTACCTCCGGGATTAACGCCAGGCCATCCCCGAGATCCTCGACGTGTAGATCCCCGCCTTCATGGTAACAGACTTGTTCATCTTCCGTCTTCGTCGGATCCACCATTGGATCCAAGCACCGCGACCCTCTTTCACCTGTCATTCCTTCTGTCTTCGTGGGATCAGGTACCCTGGTATCGGGGAAGCCACCAGTTGGATCGAGTTGATCCTCTAGCGAGTTTAAACCCGACGGTTCTGGTTTGACTAGTGTTGCCACTCTCGATAAGGATCCAGGCACTTGGCCCCATGAAAAGCTAGGATCCACTATGGGGTCAGCGGGATCTGGCGGTCCGGCTTCAGCCCTCTGCGATCCTTCATCCACCGACCCTGCGTTATCTAGAGGCCGACTCTGGGGATCATCCCCGGTCTTGGATCCAATCTCTATCGCTTGGGTCCCAATCCGACGATCCTTCTGCAGGATCTTTCGCGGAGCTGGGTATGAAGGTCGATCCACCAAGGGGCCAGTTGGCTCCGCCGGAAGCTCCCCCTCTCCGAGAGATTCGATCTCGGTAGTCGCCTCGTACGCCAGATTCTGCCATTCTTTGTAGCGACGGGATCCCACTGACACATATCCAGGTCGCCTAGGGATACCGTCCTTCGCCAACCATCGCCCGATCTCCTCATAATGGTCCAGTAATAGTCTCTTGTCGCTGACGTTCGTGACCTGTGATCGACCTGGTCCCCGGATTACGGTAGGCACCCGTTTCTCGCCCCGAGTGACCCACAGTTTCTCATGTTCCACCCACTTTAACCGATCTGGCAGCTCCCAGGTTTCTCCGGGCTCGATGCAGGTCGTCTAATCTGCCCTTATGATCCTCATCTTCGCCCCGTACAACGGTCGCCGTCCACTGAGCTGGATCCGCATCTCGTCGGGGAAACACAGTGTCCCATCTGCCAGATCCAACCTTACTCCCGCTGGTACCATGAAATCCATCCCAAGGATGGCATCTTGACCAGCGAGATCTCCCACCCAAATATCGAACCAGTATACCAAACAACCTGCCAGCGTGATCTTGATCCGCGTTCTCCCATTCGTACGGTACACGCCTTCACCAATCCCAACACAATCTTGTATCCGACTCCCATCTACTTGGCACCCAACCTTACGAGCAAAGGCGGTATTTAGTATAGACACATCGGCACCACTATCTAGGAGTAGGATTGCTTTTTCATTGTTGATCTTGCCCCCTACCTTGGCGTGTCTGAACCATTTTACTGGGGCATGGTACTTCCCGTATCCACGGGACTCCCCCGTCAGCGGATCCATGGATCCAACACCTTCCGATCCACGGGATCCAGTAACCTGACAAACCTTGGGTGGATCTGCAGTGACCTCACCCTTGGTAGGCTCAAACCATCGACCATGTTGGCGTTTCTCCCAATAACCACGCGCCTCTCCCCTTTGTAGATCCAGGGTTGAAGAGACTTCGGATCTGGAAAACTCATCCACTTGGCGCAAACTAGAGATCTTGGCAACTGACACTTCATGTAGATCACGTGTATTATCGACTGGATCTAGTGTCCTGCTACCTGGATCTAGCGATGTCTTGTTCACAAATGCATAAATGCAATACCTAGAACGCTCGGCTCGTACCGGATTCAAACCCGGCGAGCGTCCTAGTTTAACATCTTCTCGGCCACTTCTGGCAACATCCCTCTGTGCTTGGCTGGATCAAACGATTGGCGGATCTGGTTGTAGAATTCTTCCATCGGGCACTTGCCGACGTCGTGAATCTCGCCACACCCGCGACACACGTAGAAGCAATGATCTCCGGGATGACCTTTCTTGCCACACTTCTCACAGACCAGATGTTTCCAGCATCCAGATTCAGTGTGCTTCCGGGATCCGCACTGCGAGCACCTGACTTGGGCTGTCCCGTCCATGAGATCTCCGGATCTGTACCTCCCACGGCCCCCGGGTACGGTATCGCCCAATCGAGAGTTGTCTCCAGTCTTCGCCGTACGATCGTTGGGTGCAGTGAGACAGACTCGACGGTAATCTTCAGGGTCGGAGTCCGAACCGTCGGATCCTGATTCAGTTCCTGAGTCGGGCGCCGTGACTTGGTGGACACGTCAAGCTGGGGCCGTAGGCGTCGGAGCCTTTTGGCGATACTTGCCGGATCCGACCGCCGCCTTCTTCTGGCGGTGTTCCGCGCGATCCACCGCCCGCAGCACTTCCTCAAGCTCGTCTGCGTCGGGAAGTCGTAACAGGGTCAGCCTGTCGGCCAGATCCACGTCTCCCAACGTCTCGATGAAATGATCCACGTGTTCCCGCAGTACCTTGGATGCCCCATCCTTGATCTTCAACTTGGCCCGTAGACCGGCCACATTTAGTCGATGTAGGTATTCTAGCGGGGATTCATCCGATCTGCGGCGAGCATGGTAGTATTGTCGTGCCACCGGCACTCCCAATCCACAGTACTGGGTCTGGAAACTGCGCAGCAAATCTGGCCACTTGTTCCTGGTGGATCTGCCCAGCTGCCGATACCAGTTCCTGGCTGGTCCCACTAACAGATCCGCAAAGGTCAAACACTTCTCAGCATCCGACGCTTGATCTCTCATGAGGGCCGACTTGACTTTGCTGATCCATGTTCTCGTTCGGTCCTCATCTTGATCCTTGCCCGTGAACTCCTTCAGATCCGATATGGCTGAGATCCGTACCCTCTGGATCATGGACGATCCACCTGCCCCGGCTGTGGCTGTTGCTACCACTGCTGACGAAGTGGATGGGCCATCCAGATCATCTGGGTCGAACTCATCATGGGAGTTGTCTCCCTCCACTGACTCCATCTCCACGTCTCGTGCTCCATGTTCGTGGAGCACTTGCACTTGTGGCACGGGCGCTCTCATACCCTGTTCGGCCAGGAAACGACTCATCGCAGCTTCGAAGTGTCGTTGCAGGGTGCCCGAGGAAGTGTCGGAAGAGCCTGTGACCGTCTGATCCACTTGCGAGTCAGGATCTGTGCGTCGATTACCTTGAGCCCGTTCTGACGATAACTCCACTGGCTTCTTGCCGGATCTGGCTTGATCCTGGCTGGATTCTATCAGATCACGGGTAGGGCGTACTAGCTCCCGAGCCTTCACGTTCACAGGGACTTCCTGTCCCCGGATCCTCACCCGCGCTTCCAGCATGGATGCCCCGGAAGGTCCTAAAGTCATGCGTCGGGGCTCGGACGACGTGTCGGACCCATCTTCCGCCGCGGATTCGTAGTTTGAGGACGCAGCTTGGCTGATCCTCGGCGACGACACTGGATCTATAGTGTGCAACTTTTCTCCGGTGATGGACTTAGCTGACAAAGAGGTCCCGCGTCGCGGATACTATGAGATCCAAGTCCAGCTCGAAGATATCCTCTGCGTCGAACACACCAGCTACAATGCCTGACACCGTAAGCAAACGTAATAGATCTTTGACTGCCATCAACTTTTTCGCCGTTTTCGTTGGTGCTCTCACCAGTTCCCTTGGATCTTTGATCTGTCGTGGATTCAGGATCCGCCTGACAGGATCTTGATGCAGAAAATTGCGCAGAGCTTGGTGGCGATACACAAACTCGAGATCCTTGTTGGACCAGCTTGACCTAGATCCAGCTTGGTCTTCTTCCGACTCTGGAGCTTGCATCTTCTTCCGCGTAGTCTTACTCGTTTTCGTCTTCTTTCTCGTTTCTTCGACTAGCGGGGTTGGGTTTAGGTACGGTGTTGGCTTAACCGGTGAATCTGCAAATGCATACCGTTTCGCCTTCATTTACCCTTGTTTTGTTAGCGGATCTTGACTTGCGTCAAGATCCGCAGGGGTCCCCGAGGGGACCTGGGGAGGATAGAGAGGTTTTTCTTCTAGATCCGGATCCGAATCCACCTCTCTTCCGTCGTCAGAGTTCCTCCCAGGTCTCCATCGATCCGCGGATCTTGTTTCATTCAGCAACGTCTTCGTCGATCCGACCTCCGACGACGCCTCTTCCCCTGGCTCAATCTTCACTTGAGCATCTTCTCGGGACTCACGGTGAAATTCCGAGTCACCAAAAGATCCGGGCACGCGCACCATTGTGGTGTAGCGGGATCAGCAAAATCTGCGAGATTGCTGGATCCAACTTACCAACTGCGCCCAGACACCGACTAACGGAGGCCCCCCCCCCGATGATCCGTGTTCTGCTGAACTTACCTCACCTTGTGTACCCGTCGGTAGGGCGGGATCTGCTCTCTCGGTAACTTCCGAAGAGTTCAAGTGGTGAAGCTTGAGTGTCTTGGCGAGACGTGGGGATGGGGTGGAGCAGCAGTGGAAAACCTTCACTCTGCGTCCGTGGATAGTTCCGAATCCTGAGCGAAAGTTCGAGCTTAAGTGGATCCGGGGCCTAGATCGTGGATCTGGCCGTAGGGTTGCCTTGCGGGTGTGTCCCTTGCCTTTGCGTTTCCTTTACGTCGTACTTGCCGCCTCCTGTGACGGGATCTTGAGAGTTGAGAACCTCTAGGGTGTAACCGACCAAGTAGTAAATTCGGTTAACCTGTCGGTTCTGCACAAGTAAAGGAAAAGCTCACTAGGTTGTAGGATCTGGCCAATGTATTATCCAGTTATCACTACCAACACTAGATTCGCAATTTTCTAACCTTCTCCTAGCTCGTACGGCCAATGTAGTTCCGGTTCTTGAGGACAGGAAGGCACTTGCGTGTTACTGTGCAAATTGAGGACTGTATTGATACTTACGCCTATACCTGCCTGGATTTCTACCTTCTATGTCTTTCACTCGTTAAATCCCTTACCAGGCTCGGCTGCATGTCCCTTCTTCCCTTGACCCATCATCCCAGCTGTATTATCTTCCGATCCCCCAGATCCATGGCGTAATCAATATGGTCACCCTATTATGGGTACACTCATCAGGATCCAGGTCGCTTGGATCCACTTCACTGTAAGTGTACACTCGTCGTGGATCTGAGCTCTCCAATCATCCAACGTCATCCTGCAACCGTCTGTGATCTCCATTGTCCCACGAAAGTTCGAGATCCACTGCATCCATCATCCCTATATCCTGGATCCAGGTCCCTCTATGCGAGATCCTCCCTCCTTGGATCCGAACTCGGAAGTATGGGATCCGGGGCACCTCGCGGTGGATCTTGACTTCTTGTTAGCCGTGGTTACTAGATCCACCTTCAGATGGCACCTACCATCATTCCTTCATAGGATCCACACTCGATCCACCCGTATATAGTATATCCCATATCCATCTAAGTGAATCCAGGTAAGGGTGGATCCGAGATAGGTCTTGGTGGATCTTGCCTTCTCGTACATCACTCATACCAGATCCACCGTCATTTCATACGGGTGGCTGCTCGTCATGGCTAATCCACCACAGGCAACTTGCATCCGTGCCAGACAATCCAAATCCTCTCTAATCACTTGAAATTGTCACTGATTCGGGATAGTGACCCCGCGTTAGGTCCATTCTCTTATTTCTGAGAAAGCACTTCACCACACCGGCTTCATCTGCCTGGACTGGTAGCTTACGACACGCTCTCGACTTTCATCATCAAAATGCATCAGCGCACAGCCGATGGCGAAATCGCTCGCATCGCAGACGACGTGAAAAGGCTTCGAGCCATCCGGGAGCGCGAGGATTGGGGCCTCGGCGAGACTCTTCTTCATCGAGTCGAAGGCGGCTTGATGTGCGGAAGTCCACGACCACGACACATCTTTCTTCAACAACGAAGAGAGCGGCTGGATCAATCCGGCGTAATTCTTCGTGTACTTGTGGAGATAATTTGCGAGACCCAGCCACTGACGCAATTCAGTGGGATTCTGTGGCGTAGGCCACGCACATATCGATGACACTTTCTCGGGGTCGTCGCGGACGCCGTTCTTGCTCACAAAGCAGCCAAGCACCGGAATCTCCGGCGCGCAGAATATGCACTTCTTCAAGTTGGCATACAGCTTGTTTTCGCGCATCACTTGGAAGACTTGCCTCAGATGCTTCAAGTGGACTTCAAGCGCGCTGAGGCCTCCCTCAGCGCGACTGTGTACGAAGATGTCGTCGAAGTAGCTCGGTGCGAAATCGCGGAGCGGGAGCAGCACATGGGATACCATGCGGTTGAACGTGGCGGGAGCATTCTTCAAGCCTTGTGGCATAGCAAGCCACTCCCAGAGCATGCCACTGGGAGTGCTTACCGCTGTGAGCGGTATGTCGCTCAGCCTCATGAGGATTTGGTAGAACCCATCGGTCAAGTCGATGGCGCTGAAGACCTCACTACCCGACATTGCGTCGAGCACCATGTCCTTCCGAGGAATCGGCGTCTGGGCAGGGATGGTAGCGTCGTTCAGCTTGTTGAAGGCATGGACGATGCGCCATCCACCCGTGGCTTCCTTCACACAGAAGGTCGGACTGGAGTGCGGTGATGTGCTCTCACGCACATGACCCGCCTTGTGGCGGCTCTCGAAGTAGTCATCGATAGCTTGGACCTGATCTCGCGGGCGCGGCCACTGCCGAGTCACGCAATACTTCGAGCCGGGCACGAGATCGATCTCGTGGCGAATTCCTCAGTCAGCTGGTAGCTCAGCTGGGATCTTATCCGGAAAGACATCTTCATATTCGCGGGCGGACTCGTAGACTGGATTGCCGGATTCGCGTAGCGCTTCCCAAGACTGCGCTGCGAAGCGCTCCTCGCGGGCCGACTTCGGTTCAGCGCTCTTTGGACGCGAGACGTTGTCACTGACTGCATTCACTTCGAGCGACGCCGAATCGGCGTCGGTGATCAGGCAAACCTGTTCGATTTCATTGACCTTGAAGCCGCGAAGAAAGTTCTTCCAGGAGAGATCTGGAAGTCGAGTGATCGACCCTGCCTCGCCAGGCGGGTTTGCAAGCTCGAGTGTTCGTCGGCGGTCGGAGATACCTTCCACATACTCAAGCACGCAGACCGACTCCGTCGGTGAGCTGTCACTTGGCACGGGCTCTCGGCGAGGTTTCAGCCGACGCCGCTTCGACTTCCTCTTTCGCCGCCTCGAGTGCGAACTCGAGGATGATGAGTCGCTCTCGCTGGACGAGATGTCACCCCCCTCTAGCGGGAGCCCCTGCTCGACCGCGGTAGTGTTCAGCGGGAGCGCCAACTGCTCGACCACCGGCTCAATTGACGGGAGCCCCTGCTCGACCGCCGTCTCGTACATCTGCGGGAGCCCCTGCTCGACGGCCAGTTGGTCTTCATCCCCGCGTCGCCGCGAGGATTCGTCAGCTAACAGCACTGCGCAAGCCGTGCAGAGAGGGCCATCGCTCACTCTGTGCACAACGTGCGTCGTGGATGACCGGTCCACGACGGTGACGTGAGGCCAATCCTTCTGGGCGACCAGAAGGTGCGTGAACACCTCGCTCACATCATAGTCACTGCGACGCTTGACCGACCGGGCCAGCCAGTCAATCTCTGGTTGATAGCGCGTCAACCACGGCATACCCAAGATGCAGTCAAACGCGTAATTCATCTCAATGACGAGGAAGTCGTCGTTGCTTCGAAAACCGTCGAACGTGTACGGAAGTGTAATCTCGCGCCGCGCGACGCGGCGTGATTTCCCATCGGTCAACTTGACAGCGACCTCCCCTCTACCTTTGCGGACAGTGATGTCCGACGGGAGTACCGACAAGCACGACGCACGGAAGAAGTTGTTAGTCGCTCCTGAATCAAGGAGCACTCGCAGTGGTCGCCGGGCACCGGCGACATGAAGCCTGACAATGATCAATCTTGAATCGCCCGGCGTGGTGGTGGCATGAACGTGTGCATGCAGCACAGGAGGACTAGGAGGTTGGGTGGCCACCGGGGGACCCGGACCTCCATTCCAGCCAGTAGAGCGCCCCGCACCTACTGACCCTGACCGTTTTTGGCTGGTCAGAACTCACGGGCTCGGCATCGACATGCGCAAGCACTGGAGCTGGCGCGCGATGACCGACCTTCCGGTAGCGGAAGCAGGTGAGAGAAGGACTGTTCCGAGCGCCGCTCCGACGCACTACATGACGCTGGCGATTGCTCGTCGCATCGATAGCGTCGATGTCCATGGGCTCGGGCGAAGAATCCCGAGCTGAAGCAGGTAGCGCGTGAGCGTATGACGCCGCAACCACGCAGTCCTCGCGTAGGGCGACGGCAAATGCCTCTTCGAGTGTAGAGGGGTCCAATCTTGTAAGGCAGTAGCGCGTCATGCCTTCGCGCATACCAAACACGAACACACGAACACACGAACCTGAGAGGCCATATCGATGGGCTTAGACACGATACACGACGCGAGGTGTCGTGTCTTCTGGACGTAGTCGCGCATAGTCATCGTGCCTTGCCGAAGGGCGAAGAAGTCTGCCCGAATTCGGGATTCATCTTGCGGCGGCTCGAACGCGAGCCGAAGGTCACTCTGGGGGGTATCCAGAGTGGGGAAGACGTTGGGATCGACAACCAACTTGCCGAGAGCCCATTCCTTGGCTTTCCCAGACAACCGCGAGAGGAGGAAATGGACCTTCGCGGAAGGCGCCTCGATCAACCTCGAGGCGATGGCGATGTCGATCTCTCGAAACCAGCGATTCAGCGGAAGTCGATCTTCTCCGGCACCGGAGTAGGTGGACGTCTCTAGCTTCATGACGTCATTCGTGGAGATGCGCGAGGGAGTTGACACTCGCCGATTCGCATCGGCGAGCTCGCGTTCCATGAATTCTTGTGCCGCAACGCGCTGCTCGTCGGGCGTCGCTGAGCGCAGCAGCGACGTGACGACGGCTTCTCCGGACACCGCTGCGAGGCGGTGGAGAGCTTCCCACTCGATCCGAGTGAGATGGAGGAAGGCAGCGTGGTCGAGGTCTTGGCTCATGTCGAACTTGGTCGCTGGAAGGACTACAAAGTGCTACCAGGTGTAACGAGCCAGGTATTTACTCCGTTACTTGCTTACACTATAGTGTTGAGAAGCTCGCAATAGGACGACTGAGTCTTAGGTTTAAGGAAAAATCAACTCTGACTTTATTTTAGGACCAAGGCCACAGCCCTGGTCACTCAAATACATGTCATAGTCCAATTGGCTAATAATGGGTCTGGCTCCCCATATATCAGCCAATGGCATGACAGCATTTCAGCACACGCTAGTCGTGTGCTGATGCACCTACTTATGTAATGGAGGGGCCTATTACAACTACCGAGATCGAATCTCTCGGAGAGGTGGAGCTTCCGGCGGAGCCAACTG
The DNA here is from genome assembly GCA_011320135.1 of Phytophthora betacei. Classification (NCBI taxonomy): domain Eukaryota; phylum Oomycota; class Peronosporomycetes; order Peronosporales; family Peronosporaceae; genus Phytophthora; species Phytophthora betacei. The sequence goes on from JAANHX010000382.1 coordinate 622,829, forward strand.
GCCCCTTGGTGGATCGACCTTCATACCCAGCTCCGCGAAAGATCCTACAGAAGGATCGTCGGATTGGGACCCAAGCGATAGAGATTGGATCCAAGACCGGGGATGATACCCAGAGCCGGTCCCTAGATAACCCAGGGTCGGTGTATGGGGGATCGCAGAGAACAGAAGCCGGGTCGCCGGATCCTGCTGACCCACAAGTGGATTCAAGCTTTCCATCGGACAAAGTGCCTGGATCATTGTCGAGATTGGCCACACTAGCTAAACAGGAACCGTCGTATGTAAATTCACCAGAGCATCAAGTCGATCCAAAAGGTAGCTTCCCCGGTACCAGGATACCTGATCCCACGAAGACAGAAGGAATGACGGGTGAAGGAGAGTCGCGGTGCTTGGATTCAATGGTGGATCCGGCAAAGACTGAAGATGAGCAAGTCTGTTATCATGAAGGCGGGGATCTACACGCCGAGGATCTTGGAGAAGGCATGGCGGTGATCCCGGAGGTACCACTGACCACAGAGGAGGTCACGATTGACGATATCCAAGTGGATCCAGGGGCGAACGAACCCGCGGAAGTGGATCGACTACGTCAGAAGATCTAGGAAAGCCGACATCTGCTGATTGGTAAAGGTAATGCATTACCGCCCGCTGCCCGCGGAGTCAAATGTGACATCGATGTCGGCAACGCGAAGCCGATCGCTCAAAGGGTGCGGAAGGTGGCCCCTCAGTTCCGAGAAAAATTATCGGATCTGATTAAGGGCCTGCTGCAAGCCAAGATCATCAGTTTCTCAACGTCCCCGTGGGCATCCCCAGTGGTAATCATCATCAAGACGAACGGGGTGGATATACGTCTGTGCATTGATTACCGGCTAGTTAATGGCCTGACCCGATTGATGGTGTATCCAATGCCTCTAATCAATGAGCTACTGGAAGATTTGGATAAAGTACTCAGGTACTGTTCTCGTGACATGGCCAGTGATTTCTGGGTGGTGACTATGACGGATCGAGCTCGCGCGATATCCGCATTAATCACACCGTTTGGACTGTTCGAGTGGAACCGGATGCCGTTTGGATTGAAGAACGCACCCCAGATCTACCAACGCCTGATCGATAACGCCCTCTATGGATTCACCCGAATACCGGAACCCGAAAAGGGTGGATCCGGGGAAGATCATACGGAAGTGGATCCATTCGAAGCAGGAGAGCCAGGGAATCCTGGGACCCCGTCTGTGTTAGGACGTATATCGTATATCGACGACATTCTAATCCCGGCAGAATTGTGGGATCAGTTGTGCGAGAGGGTGACATCCCTACTGGAGGCGTGTACTAAGTGGAATCTCTCTATCAGCGTGATGAAGAGCTATCGGGGGATGCGCAAGGTGGATTACTTAGGTCATCGAGTCTCCAAGGAGGGATTGGAGGCGAATCCTAAGGACCTGTCTTCGTTGGCAGACTTGTCCTTCCCACAGTCGTTACAGGCGATGCAATCCTTCTTGGGCAGTTTGAACTACTACAGTCGGTTCATCGAGGATTACGCACTGTTTGCTGCGGTACTATATGAATTGAGAGAGGTAGATTTTGCTGCGATGACTATTGAGGGTTGCTGGTCTTGGTACTTTGTACCAGTTGTACCCATTAACCGGTCAACCTGAACCGGTCCAATACGATCCCGCTGTGATTATGGTACGTTGTTTATGCCACCCATGATTGGACGAGTAGAATGATTGGACGAGTATAGAATGATTGGATGAGTAGAATGATTGGATGACCTAGGTAGTGAGGACAGTGTAAGCCCCGATAAATCAATCACTTTCGAATCTTCCTTCTTCCGCTCAAGTGCCTTCACTCCGGTCTCCGCACCAAGTGCAGAAGTCACTCCGTTCAGCCCCAAGCTTCGTTCCAACACCTCTACACCGTTAACAAACTCGCTTAAAGATTTCTACGAAGACGAGGGCATCGAGCAACAAACCACGGTTCCGTACGCGCACCAGACTAACGGCACGGCAGAGCGGGCCATCCGCACCATCGTCACGATCGGCCGCAGCATGCTGCATCATGCCAAGCTAGACAAGTGTTTCTGGGGTGAAGCGGCGATGAAGGCCATCTACGGGAAGAACCGCCTGCCGTCACCAAAGATCGAGTGCAAGACTCCGTTCGAGATTGTGTACAAGTCCGCGCCGAGTGTGAAACACATGCGCGTCTTCGGCTGTCGAGCTTTCATCTTAACTCCGAAGGAGAAACGGCTCGAGTGGGACCAAAGGCTCGCGCCGGATTGTTCCTAGGCTACGAAGAAGTATCCAAGGCGTATCGACTTTATGACATCGAGGCGGGGCAGGTGGTTATCAGTCGCGATGTCAACTTCGATGAATCGACCTTTGGACTTTCAGAGCCTATTTCCCATGAAGATGTCGACGACCTGTACTTCGACTCTCTCGACATCGACAATGACGGTTCGCGTCAGACGGAGCACAGGCAGGCGGGAAAGCGCAAGAGCCGCCCGAGTGACGAAGATGAATCTGCCACAAGACCGCGAACTACGCGTCATCGACCCGGACTGGAAGAAGCAAGTGCGCCACCAATTCGTCTTCACGTCGAGCAGACGTAAACGAAGAAGAAAAGGCTGGAAGATCAAGATGAAGAATCGACCCCCCCCCCCCGTGTTTTGGCGTGCAAGTGCCAACGCAGTCGAAGCTGCGGTGGACTTATCGGAGCCGGCGACTTTCTAAGAAGCGGTGAACGGCCCCGACCAAGTGCACTGGCGCAAGGCAATTCGTGCTGAGCTCAAGTCGATGCGACTTCGAGGAGTGTTCCGTGCTGCTAAGTTGCCGAACGGACAACGCGCTATTGGTACCAAGTGGGTGTTCAAGATCAAGCGCAAAGCGGACGGATCGATCGAGAAGTACAAGGCACGCCTCGTGGCCAAGGGCTTCAAGCAAAAGTACGGCATCGACTACACTGAGACGTTTTCGCCGGTTGTCAAGTACGTGACGTTGCGCATGGTGATCGCTTTGGCCAAGTACTTTGGCTGGCCGCTAGACCAACTAGGCGTGGTGACGGCATTCCTGTACGGCGTGATGAGGGAGATCGTGTTTTGTGTGGTTCCCGAAGGTGTTGAGCTCGACGGTGACTTCGACTGCCTGGAATTGGTGAAGACCATTTACGGTCTAAAACAAGCTTCGCGCGTGTGGAACGAGACCTTCGACGAGTTCGTATGCTCTATCGGCTTTCAAGTTTCGGCCTTTGACCCGTGCCTCTACATCAAAGTTGTTGATGGCTACTGTGTGCTCATACTGGTCTACGTCGACGATGTCCTGGTCACCGGAAGCTCACCCGAGCTGATCTCACGCACGAAGAACGACCTCAAGACACGCTTCGAAATGACTGACAGCGGCAAGTGTGTGTTCGTCCTTGGGATCGAATTGGTAGACGGTCCAGACGGCAGCGTGACGATGAGCCAACGGCGTTATGTGGATGACATCCTGAAGCGCTTTGGTATGGACGAGTGCAAGGCTGTGGTGAGTCCGGTGGATATAAGCACTCGACTAGTTCCAAGCGACGCGACGACCAAGGTACAAGCTCCGTTACGCGAAGCTGTTGGTGCACTAATGCACCTGATGACCGCGACGCGTCCAGATATTGCGTACGCGGTGGGCTATGTGTCGCGCTTCATGGAGAATCCCCAAGAAGAACACTGGGCTGCGGTCAAGCGTATCTTTCGCTACCTGCAAGGCATCAAGACGCATGGAATCTGCTACAAGCCGGGTGACAACATCGACTTTCGCGGATACTCTGACGCAGACTGGGCTGGTGACCTCGCGGACCGCAAGTCGACTTCCGGCTACACGTTCATGCTGATGGGTGCGCCAGTGAGCTGGGGCAGCAAGAAGCAGTCAAGTGTCTCGCTGTCTACGAGCGAAGCGGAGTACATCGCGCTCAGTCTGGCAATTCAAGAAGGCACGTGGATTCATCGCCTACTGTGCGAGATATTAGCAGCTGCCAATGGGACTGGACCCGACCTCAAGATCCAAGAAGACAACCAGTCGTGCATCAAGATGACCAATAATCCTGTGAACCACGGCCGCGCCAAGCACATCGACATCAAGTACCACCACATCCGCGATGAAGTCAAGCGCGGTGAAGTCAAGCTCGTGTGGTGTAGTGATTTCTCCGTAGTTGCGGATTATCACCCGTCGACAAAGACGTGACACCGCCCAAGTTGTTCAAGCGACGAACCCTCGGTCAGGTGATGTACGGAGACTCCAAGATGCAAGGGACTCGACGGCGTCACCTCCGAACGTTCAACGAGTATTGGATACGGGCACATGTCACTGAATCCAGGCTGTCCTTATTATTAATAATGGACTGGCCGGATTTGCATTCAGCGGACCATCTACGGTACGAACCCTCAGTGGCGGTTGGGATGAGTTCGCGGAAGACTCAGCGACCTTTGGAAGACACGTTCACCGTCTGGGACAGGGCGCGGACCGTTAAAGATGCTCATGCGACGGTGCAGACGACGCTTGGCATGCAAGAAGATCCATAACGGATCATTGTTCACTTGATATTTGTATACTTGATTAGGACTTCTTATTAGGAATAGACCCGAAAGGGTAAGCTTAAATACAGAACAGAATTTCTACTCAAGCACACAGAGCGACGTCCGGCTTCAAGGTAAGCGTCTGGTCAAGCTTGTTTGAGTGTGTTATGCCTGTCGGTGAACTCGAAGCTCTGTAGCGAGGGTTCATCCGGCAAGGCCAAGAGACTTTGTGTATTGGCCGATTATTATCGGGAGGTTTTACGTGACGGCTTATTGTTGCCTATTTGCACGACTGAGAGTGCTTGAATTGCCTCCCTTTTATTCTTCCAACCGAGTGTTGAACACTCGGTGATCTCGTAAAAGGCTTACCCGTGCCTGGTACCCTTCCGCTGTTGGGACCACGAGGATTCAAAACACCTGCTAGCTTTGCTCGTGCTAGTAGCGTGTTCTTATTTTTACTGGCTGGCCTATATAAGTAGTTTACAAGGTCCAGTTTGTCCCGGTGCAAGGGCAGAACTGGGGTCTTCAGGTCCGCCCGAACGATCGTTTACTATCCCAGTAGACGTATTGTTGTGGGAACATCCTAACTACATTTGTAGCTAGAGTTCACGTGGGATTTCCAACACCACAACTGGTGCCGCGACCCGGGAACAGATTGTGACCATTGTGAACTGTTTGTATGGCCTTCCAGTTTACGAGCTACCAAGAGAAGAAGAACAAGAAAAAGACAAGAAACATGGCGAAAGGACAACCGACGGTACTAGTTACGCCTGCCAAGTCTGGCGGGGCTCGCAATGAGAGTTCAAGCCCGGCTGCGCGCTTTGCAGCCGCCACCGAGCTTTCAGTGAGCTTTGACGACGAGGCGGACATCGGTCCTGACGCCCACGATTATGAAGATTACGAAGACAAGACGCCGGCTCCAGAACCAGGCGCAGCGACGCCGGAGACGGCCACGCTATCATCGGGGCTGAGCGGGGCGACCAGGTCCCTTTCGAGGAACCTCGCCGACGAGCTCGATGATGTTGCGGGACCGGAACCGGCCTATGATGACTATGACGATGGGACCGAGGGTTCTAAACCTTCGGTGGCGAGTGCAAAGCATTCAGCACTGCTGAAGGCACCTCGCCCACCTATCAACGGTGATACACCAGCCGCCAAGCGCGTTTTCGACCGCGTACAAGCGCTGATGCAGAATGATGAGTGGATGCAGCTGTTCAAGCCCATCCCCAAGAAAAAAGCCGACTAGCCTGCGCTTGCGCAGGAACTTCAATACCCAGTCAACCCGATGTCGACTAGCCAAGTTGCCGATGATTCAGTTTCGCTACTGTTGTCGCTGGGCTTTGAGAGCGAGACGTACCCATCGACGATGTCGCTCCAGGATTGGAGTCCACACGAAGCCGGAGCTGCTCTCCAGAAATGGAAGGAGAAGCTTCGGAAGGCGTTTGGCGCTGTTGGCATCAATGCCGGAAAGCAGCCTGTGAACCGACAGATGATTCAAGATGAAGATCCATCCAAGATTCCACTACCGCCGACGCCCCAGCGACTCGTTCGTACTCCTCCGACCAAGCGTGGAGCTGAGCGTGGTGCCTTTGGCACTACCGAAGCTTCACCGTACTTTCAAGACTCGCACATGGTTACGCCACGTTCGGAGAGCCGTATGCAACGTATTTACGCAAGTAACGAGGGTTCGTTCGGTCGCCGAGGCGGTGCGCGAGCTCCCAAAGGTGGTGCCGGACGTCGTCAAGTCGACAGCGATGGTTCGTCCAGTGACGATGACATTTTGGTGCGTACATTCGACGAGGAAGATCCTCAACTCGAGTTGATGCGTCAGATGAATGAGCTAGCGACGCTGAACGACGTGGACCCAACACCGAGGACTGAAATGGCTTCGCACCGACCGCTGGATCGCATCACGCCGTTCTCAGGCTCTCGCAACAAGAGCGAGAACTGTATGCAGTGGCTCCGTGGGTTCGTGTATGAAATGACTGGAACCCACACAGATGCCGATAAATGGTGCATTCCATTTGAGCTAAGTCTCCGGGACGGAGCCATTCATTGGTTCCGTCAACTTCCGAAGAAGACGAAGCGCAAGTGGAAGCTGCTGAGCGATGCGTTCATCCGCTACTACTGCTCGCAGTTCACGCAGACGGCACTGTCGCGTTACTACTCCGCCAAGCGGGATCGTAATGAACATCTGTGCGACTACATAAACAGGCTGAATGGCTACGCTCGGACCGCCCGTTTACACTTCGAGAAGAGTGGTCGCGACGCGAAAGAACACGTACAGCAGTTCCTGGCAACATGCGATGATGACAAGCTGGCGGAGAGTCTCTACCATGCTCGAGTCGCCGACATTCACGAGCTCGAAGAGATCATCGAAGATGTTCTCAAGGGCAAGGAGAGAATGGCCAAGCGTGACAGTGAGTACCGATACTCCAAGAGTCATGATACGCGACGCGACGATGGATACGCCCGCAACAACCGGCGTGATGACCATCGCCGCGATGACAACCGCAACAAACCAAGGGTAACACTCATTGAAGCCACGGTGGACGACCTACTAGCTGAATTAGAAGGTCGTGAAGTTGCTCAGGGAGGCAACGAGTATTCAAACGAAGATCCGAACGCTTACAACGAGGTCCAAGACGAGTACAACGACTTTCAGCCCGATAATACGGATGGTGATTTCTCATTGGATGAAAACGACCGATACCTCGCCGCTGCTAACGAAAATGAGCGCCGTGCAGCTGCTGAAGGCACCTACGCACGTTCAGACAACCGTCAACCGCGTGGAAACATGCCTGATCGCGAGAATGGCTTCAATCAAGATCGCCGAAGTAGTGACCGTGGGTTCAATCAGGACCAACGCGGTCGACGTGACTTCAACCACGACAACCGACGCCCACAGTACGGACCATGCGCGGTGTGCGGTGGCATGAGTCACTCCGCCCACTACTGTAACAAGCGATGCAAGTTCTGCCAGCAGCTCCACGATGCTGGACAATGCGAACTTTTCCGCAACTTCCAAGACCTTGCCAAATTCGTGCGCACTAAAGGCACGAAGGAGGAACTCCCGCCAGAGCTCAAGGCCGTCGTTCAAGAACGTCATTTAAACTAGGCAGCCCGCCAACTACAACTGGGTTGGTCCCTATCGGGCTGCCACAGTTAACCGAGCCTTCAATGGAAGCAGAGTGTATCTTTGCTTTCATGGGGCAGAGTGAATGGTCTGATAAATATGTAACAAGTGTGAACGCGACGGAAAATGAAAAGGAGAGGAGTAGAATCCTCGGTGGAGGTGTTGGAGAGAGAGTGGAGTGTGCTGATGCTGATGAGGGCACCAGCGAGGGTTCGTTCGGCTTGGTTTCGAGTGCAGCGCGAGACGAGCCCAAGGGTCACTCCAAGATGATGAAGTTGAACCCTGGCGAGAGACAGGGGTGGTGGTCGGCCAAGAAATTCGACCGACGGATCAGAATGAGAGCTCTGGTGCAAGGCGCTGTGAACGACCAGCGAACGAGGATTCTCCTCGACACGGGAGCGAACGTTAGTGTGATCACTGACGCCTTTGCTAAGAAGTTGCGACTCCGAGATGTACCCGATCACGGACGCCGCATTGACATTCAAGGTATTAACGAAGGCAAGGTGTCTACGACGCGGCGAGCGTGCGTCAAGATTACGCTCGGATGGGAGATGGTGTACGAGTTTGAGATGTGGGTAATGGCGCATAGTGCAGGCGTCGACGTGGTACTCGGGACCGACTTTATGATCCCAGCTGGGATCCGGTTGGACGTGTTTCACGGCGCGGCGCAATTACCGCACGAAGTCCAAATCCCGCTGATAAAGACCAAGAACATGATCGACAGCGAAGAATACGGCTCCCATGTTAACGCCGGGCCACCCGAGCGTTTGGACATTCAAGCGCACGAGTGGCGAGAATACCGACTAGCGAAGCGCCACGTCGGTCTGGAGGAACACGTACTGTGGGTTCGTCAAACGAACAAGCTAATCCCGTCAGTGACGAGGTTTCGACGTGGACGGCCTCAGAGCATTCGATTGACCAGCGTGTCTGATCGAACTGTGTACCTACCAGCACACGACTCGATCGCGATGTGGATTCCAGATGGGGATTTGCCACGAGGTGACGGCTATGTGCGCCTGGAGTCCAAGAAGTACCAAGACTGGCAAGTGTTGGCCTACGAAGGTTGGAGAGACCGCGAGCTCTTTCAGCGTGAATGCGAAATCTACGAACAATGGCTTGCAACTCAGCCTTCGGCAGTTGATCGACCAGACTACCCAAAACCCCGTGGGGTGCTAGCACGACCTCTAGAAGACTCGCTAGTGGATTCTAGTGATCGTCTGACGTGTGCAGAGCGTTGGGCACTGATCCTGGAGGAACGTGAACGAGTGGAAGCCTGTCTGGCGTCTGGGGTGACAGCTGGGGATTCGGCCGACGGTCAGCCTTCCGAAAAACCTTTAGACACTTACACGACAGCTCACGGCGGAGGCAATATTGCAAACAAAGCCTCGGTAGCGCGTACACACGAGCTACTGAGCCCGGTAAACGTTGTACATACGCCAACGAGTGTTAGTGTCCAGTCAGGGGTGACCACGGAAGCGACAAGCAACAGCACTGGATTGAATGGAGTCACCCGTTTTGACGAAGCTGTCCCAGCCTTGTGTGTCGCCAAATCTGCGAACGAGACATCGGTGGTTGATCCAGAGGATGCAGGCATCGCGCAGAAGGTGTTGAGTACGGCACCGATTATTCATTGCAAGATTGGTGCGAATTCCGAAATGTCAAGACAGCAGCAGAACGAGGAGCTGAACAAAAGTCAACACCCCAATATGTCGGTGGCCCGCGCATTCAATATTGCGAACAGCGACTCGGCAGATGGCCCAGAGATGGGAAACCAGGATGGGAAGGAGATGGACCCAGTACCAACTGTTGAAATCAAAGCGAATACCGATGTTGAGTCAAGGGAAGAATCCGTAGCAGCGTTGGATGGAACATACATCTCGGTTGCTCGAGTGTTAACGACCGAAGGAAATGAAGCAACGGAGGATACGAGAAATGATTTCTACGAACACCCGGTTAACAACATTGGCTTGGAAGACTACGCGAAGGAGCTGGCATTCCTGCCGGACCTGACCAAAGAGATCAACACGACAATAGACTACAGTGCGTCTAATGTTGCTGATCCTCAGTTGTCGACTGATCGCCGAGAACGTCTGGTCGCGACACTGAAGAGTATCGAGCACATCCTGATTGCTAGTGGCAACGCACTGCCGCCGCCAGCCTACGGCGCGGTATGCGATATTGACACACAGGGGCACGCCCCAATTAAACAGCGTGCCCGACGCGTGCCGTTACGATTCCTCGGCAAGCTGTACGAGCTGCTGCGCGCTCTGCTGCGAGCTGGACTGATCGTTTTTTCAGATAGTCCATGGGCATCGCCGATCGTGATTGTGATGAAAAAGAACGGGCTGGACATCCGGCTCTGCATTGATTACAAGATGGTGAATGCTATCACCGCGATCATGGAGTATGCAATGCCGCTAGTCGACGACCTGTTAACAGATCTCGAGCGCTACCTGTGGTTCTGCTCGCTGGATGCAGCAAGCGGCTTCTGGGCGGTCATGATGACCTTGCGAGCACGAAAAGTATCGGCGTTTGTCTGCACACTTGGACATTTCGAGTGGTTACGCATGCCCTTCGGGTTAAAGAACGCGCCGATGATCTACCAGCGTATGATCGACAACGCACTCTGGGGGTTCGTTCAACCTAAAGGAGGTTGGTTTGAATACTCGGAGAGGATGCGTTTAGCTGAAGAACAGGCCAAGGAACGTCGTGGGCCAAGCGCCGAGGGTTCGTTTCAAACGAAGTTCGCGGCAGACCGCGAAGCACCGGTAGAGACCGACCCTGTACTACAACTCGTCAACAGCCCCGTCTCTGACATGTTTACGAACGGGGAACCAGACGAATCATCGCTGGTACCTGTATTTGGTCGACGGTCGTTTGTGGATGACATTTGCTTTGGTGGCGAGGATTTCGACAGCTGCCTGGCGACGCTGGACCGATTGCTGGCAAGATTTGCACAGTGTCGGATCAGCATTAGCTTCACCAAGAGCATCTTCTGCCAACCCAAGGTGGACTTTCTGTCGCATAAAATTTCGCCAGAAGGTATCAGGGCTGACCCCAAGAAGCTTGCGGCGATCACCGAGCTTTCGTTTCCAACGAGTAAGAAGGGCATGCAGTCGTTTCTTGGAGCGGTTAATTACTATAGCCGCTTCATTCAAGACTTCGCGGTCTACGGTGCGGCGCTGTACCAGCTCAAGGATGAGGACTTTGCCGTTGAAGGTGGCCTTTCCGTGGCACGTCGTTCCTTCGAAAAATTGAAGACGAGTGTTTCACATTCACCCATCCTCAGGCACTTCGATCGGTCGAAAGAAGTTCACGTCATGCTCTTTGCGAATGAATGGGCGTTGAGCACTACGCTAATGCAAGAACATGAAGGCAAGTTACACCCCGTACGGTTCCTTGGTCGGGTGCTTAAGGAAGCCGATATGAACTACCATCCAGCTGAGAAGGAAGTTTTGGCGTTACTTCTGCTGTTGAAGATCTGTTACGTCCAGCTGGCAGGAAAGACGCTACATGTCTATACACGATTCTCGACGTTAGAGTGGGTGCATAAGTCGAAGTCTCTCTTCGGACGCGCGGTCCAGTTCGCAGTGCTGCTATCGCAGTGGCACCTTAAGGTACAGCGCGTGAAGGAGAAGGATGTCGCCTTCGCACAGCTCCTCCAGTCAAGCATCACGAGCTTCGTCGACTTGGAAGACTCGCTCGCGCCGGTGGCACCTCCACACAAGGGTTCCCCGACTATTCGAATGGACCCCGCGTTGCTGTACGCCAAGCTTTCCCGTAATTACAGCGGATTCGTCATGTCTTTTGACGGATCAGCGAAGACAGAGAAGTACGGTGGCTACGGGAGTTGTTCATGGGTGCTGTGGAGCCTTCCTGAGTGGAAGGTAGTGATTGCTGCAAACGCTTACCTCTCAGCCACCACGGTGAATGAGGCAGAGTACACAGGGATGATTAACGGTGTCAAGGCTGCTATTGCGCACGGTGCCGAGGATTTAGTCATCGTTGGTGACTCAAGGCTCGCGATTCAACAATCACTAGGGGTGATCGCATGCAGGAAGGAAACTTTGCTAGCGCTGCTGAATATTCATAAGGAACTCACGGCCAAGCTTCGATCAGTTAAATATCTTCACGTTGTACGAGAATACAACGCTGCCGCGGATTCGTTTGCCACTGAAGCGCTGGAATCGAAGGTCAGTCGGGCCATCTTGGCTGAAACTCGCAAGTCGGAATTGGCATCGCTGAATCGCATCCAGGAAATGATCTACGAACCGGATGAAGACTCGGTAGATGTTTCGTCACGAGGAGCAGAGCGTCAAGCACATGTACTGTCAGGCAGCGAGTCTTCAAAGTGGAAAACTTTCGAAAATTTTGTGGTTGATTACAGCTCACCAAAGTGCGATTGTGGTAATATGGCAGTGATGACTCGGCGACAGACGAAAGCTAAGAAACGCGTCAGGTTTGCGGATGAACACTCGGAGGAGGTCTCGAAAGCTCAAGAACAGCATGAAGAACGACGAGAGACGTCCACCGAAGATTCATTCGGCGAAGATTTGCCAGACCATCCTCACAAGACTGTACCAGCGGCACTTCCCGATGCAGAAGATGTTGACCCGGTAGCGATACAGCGGGAACGACGCAGACGGATACTAGTAGCACAAGACGAGGAGCAGAAGTGGTTTAACATCAAGAAGGTACTTCAGGGCGAAGCAGAAGAGCTGAGTTACAAAGAAGCTCGAGATGCCTGGAAATATGCTGACCGGTTCGTATTGTCAGAAGACGGCGTGCTTCACTATCTTGGATTGAATCGTCGGTACGACCACGGTTGGCAAGAGGAGGCCAAGCTGCGGTTTGTGGTACCAACAACGATGATTCAAGAGGTCTTGCAGAACTGTCACGACTCGCTGGAAGGAGGACATCAAGGTGTGGTGAGAACGTTCCATCGCGTTAAGTCCGATTATTATTGGATCGGCTTGTACGCTGACGTGGAGAAGCATGTGAAGTCCTGTCCAGATTGCAGCTCGAGTAAAAGCCGTCCACAGCTTCGTGGATACTCACCTGGCAACGTACTAGCCGAACGACCTTTCCAGATCGTCTCGATGGATTTTGTGATCCCACTGCCGAAATCTCGCAGGGGCAACACGGCGTTGCTCCTATTTTAGTGCTCGTTCACGGGATTCGTTATTGCCAAGGCTATGTCAGATACGACTGCACTGAGTGTTACCCAAGTGTTCGAAGAATGTGTGTACCGACGATTCGGAGCCCCATCATTAATAAGGCACGACCGTGACCCACGCTTCATGAGCGAGGTTTTCCAAGCGTTCGCAGAGATGATGCAGTCAAGATCGCGAGCAACTTTGAGCTATCGGCCGCAGGCTAATGGACAGCAGGAACGCTCGGTGAAGTCAGTGATGGGTTCCGTACGGGTGTACGCGGAAGACCCTCTACAGCAAGATTGGGACGAAATCGCGGAGAAGCTAGTAGTTGCTATTAATACTTCTCAAGACACTACGAGGAAGGAAACGCCGTTCTACCTCGTTCACGGTTGGGATGCTCAGTCGACGTTGAGGGCAATGTCGTCATCACTCAAACGAGGACTCGGCAAGCAGTCTGATGCACTGGCGTGGCGGCGAGAGATCAATCGACAACATGAGGTCGCCCTCACTATGGCCAAAGATTATCAGGCTGTAGAAAAGGAGCGAAGGGCTAAAAAGCATAATGATGCCCTGAGTCGACTGGAAAAAGCTGCTGTACCTCAACCAAGTGGAAACGAACACTCGGCGGGCCCCCTAGAAGCTTCAGAAGGGATAGAAGATCCTGCAAGAGCCCCACCGAGATCTCTTTTTGAGATTGGGAGCCGGGCGTGGCTGTACATGGAACGCGTCAAACCGGACTTGACGAAGAAATTAGCTCACCGGTGGCATGGACCTTTTCGGATCAAGCGCAAGGTGGAAGAGTTTGCGTACGAGCTGGAACTGCCTGACCGAAGTGGGTATCGCTTCTACCCAGTAGTGCATGTGTCGAGACTCAAGGCTGTTGTGGTGTAGTGATTTCTCCGTAGTTGCGGATTATCACCCGTCGACAAAGACGCGACACCGCCCAAGTTGTTCAAGCGACGAACCCTCGGTCAGGTGATGTACGGAGACGCCAAGGTGCAAGGGACTCGACGGCGTCACTCCCGAGTTTTCAACAAGTGTCGGATACGGCCCTATGTCACTGAATCCAGGCTGTCCTTATTATTAATAATGGACTGGCCGGATTCGCATTCAGCGGACCATCTACGGTACGAACCCTCAGTGGTGGTTGGGATGAGTTCGCGGAAGACTCAGCGACCTTTGGAAGACACGTTCACCGTCTGGGACAAGGCGCGGACCGTTAAAGATGCTTATGCGACGGTGCAGACGACGCTTGGCATGCAAGAAGATCCATAACGGATCATTGTTCACTTGATATTTGTATACTTGATTAGGACTTCTTATTAGGAATAGACCCGAAAGGGTAAGCTTAAACACAGAACAGAATTTCCACTCTAGCACACAGAGCGACGTCCGGCTTCAAGGTAAGCGTCTGGTCAAGCTTGTTTGAGTGTGTTATGCCTGTCGGTGAACTCGAAGCTCTGTAGCGAGGGTTCATCCGGCAAGGCCAAGAGACTTTGTGTATTGGCCGATTATTATCGGGAGGTTTTACGTGACGGCTTATTGTTGCCTATTTACACGACTGGGAGTGCTTTAATTGCCTCCCTTTTATTTCTTCCAGCCGAGTGTTTAACACTCGGTGATCTCGTAAAAGGCTTACCCGTGCCTGGTACCCTTCCGCTGTTGGGACCACGAGGATTCAAAACACCTGCTAGCTTTGCTCGTGCTAGTAGCGTGTTCTTTTTTTACTGGTTGGCCTATATAAGTAGTTTACAAGGTCCAGTTTGTCCCGGTGCAAGGGCAGAACTGGGGTCTTCAGGTCCGCCCGAACGATCGTTTACTATCCTAGTAGACGTATTGTTGTGGGAACATCCTAACTACATTTGTAGCTAGAGCTCACGTGGGATTTCCAACACTACACTGTCAACGAATTCAACAGTCGACCGAACCCTCGGTTGGTACTAGACGCGACTAATGAAGTAAGACTCGACTTCGATGAGGAACGATTGCCTGAGGACACCTGGGAACCAGACCAAGTTGCCGGTGAATATGAAGTCGAGGCCATCCTCGACGACAGAACACCACTAACGACGAGCACGGAGCGTGCTGTACGCGAGTTCAAAGTCAAGTGGGTGAGCTACGAAGATCCAACTTTGGAACCAGCATCCAACTTGTCATGTGGAGGTCTGCTGTACGACTATTTGCGAGCCAAGAAGAGCAATAATCGGCTGCAGATGGCGCAAGTGGCGGACGAAGACTAGCGTGACTGGATCACGTGTGAACTGTCCACAGGGCGATGCAGCCTGTGGTAACAGACGAAAAACGTTACTGCAACAACAAATTGTATATGCATTTGAAGAACAACATGAACATGATTACGCTGTGGAAGTGGATTAAGAATAAGAAAACATGAATGCCGACCGCGGAGCGACCACTGAAAACGAAGTCACGCGGGACACCTCAACAGTTAGCTGAGATGCTGGAGAACGTCGTAGAACGTGCAGCGAGGATTCAAATCGATTCCAAGTGTCTGGCCGCGGTGGCCAAGAGGGTCAACGAAGTCGAGTCACCACTCTCCTTCTCCTCTTCATCAGGAACCTGAGCCTCGGCAGCTGGAGCTGAAGCCGGACTCTGCGAATCCTCGGTACCAGCTTCAACAGGAGCAGCAGCCAGAGCAGGACGTGGAGTACCCGGTGGCGAGTCAAACAACGAACGCCAGGACGGAATAAGTTCGGTTGAATCGAGAGACGGGTCAACGACCACGTTTCGGTACACGTTCACGAAACGCGTACCACGAGGATTGAAGAGCTCCGGATTACGCTGGCACGGGAAGTACGTAGTGTTGTACGGGTGCTGATGCGGCGCATTCATCCATCCAGTACGCCATGGCTGACGAGCGTCGAGAGCCGGAACTTCGGAAAGCCAGTCAGATGTCCGAGGTGCGAACGACAAGTTTTCAATGGGGGTACCACGGCTTCGACGGCTCCAAAAGCAACTCGGGACGAATGAATGACACGCCGGAAGCACTAGATGAAACCGAGTCACAACTCCACGCCATGTACTGCTCACGGTACTTGTTGCGAAGACGATCGGCACGACGGTCGCGCTCACTGAAGAGCTTCTTCAACAGAGCTCTCAGTTCCTTCAAGCGCTCCTTGTCGCGGCCAACCTTTTTAGCTTCCTCAGCGAGACCTCGTTCAATACCAGCCAACGGAAGCCAGTGGAGACGCTCCCACAACGCGAACCCGAGGTCACCTTGCTTACCGCCGTCACCCCGAAGGTTCGCCCAGATCATCTTGAGACGGGTCTCAATCGGAACACGCTTCGAGATGGGAACGCTTGGATGGAAGTCGACAGTGTCGAAGAGACAGGCTTGAAGAGGATAGAGCTGCCGAAGTTGCTGGTACGGGTGATCAGGATGCGAATAATCAAAGTACGCTTGGAGACCCTCCAACGTTGTACGAACGGTCACCTCACCAGTTGGTTCGGGAAGGGTTAAGCTCAAGAGTCGCTCGAAACACTTCTTGGCGCCTGCGTCGGTAAACTCCATGTCCACATACGGAAGAACCCACGGTGGCAGGGTGGACGAAGCCGGCACCGTAGGGCGAGTACCAGATAACACTCGGTGAGGCAACGGTTCAACCGACGGTGCACCACCACGACGCGGCACCGAAGTGTAAGTTTCCGTAATAATGCGTCCAGGTCCAGCATCGAGAGTCCAAATAGGCGGACGAGGAGACACTGGAACAGGAAGAGAAGATGCTGGTGCCGGAGGACTTGCTGGTGGCGAAGGAGGCGGACCGGCAACGATGATTGGGGAAGTCATCATCGGCGAAGGATTTGGCCGAGGTGGAGTCGGAGGACGAGCTGGGCCAAGATTACTCCAGTTCCTATTTGAATCTTCAACATCTTCGTCATCGAGTATGCTTGAATGATCGGTGGAGGGCGGAACATCACCGCCACCACTGGGAGCATCAGGAGAGTCATCCACCAAAGGTTCATTGTCATCCACGTCATCTCCACGATCGTCATCAGCATGTCCATCATCATCAATCTCCATCGAAACGTCGGGCGAAGACACGCTTGGTACATCAGCCGTGGGAACAGTCGGAGCCGACTTCGAAGACACGGAAGCTAGTGGAGCAGCTTCAACAGGGGCAGACCCTGCTGTAGAAACCACTCCCGAGACTTCAACTGCCTTGGATGTCGCGACAGACGCCGACGCAGACTTGCCTTGGGGGACAGTTTGGTCCGACTCTTCACCTTCGTCACTTGAGCCAAACATAAGCCGCATTTCCTCGGCCTCACGCAGAGCTTCTTCAGCGGCACGTATGTCGGCTGGAGAAGGAGAAATCGTGGAAGCTGGGGGCTTGGCCACATCGGGAGGACCCTGAGACGGGGGCGAAGGCGCGTCAGGAGAACCGGGAACATCGTCGTGATCCCCAGGGTTCACATCCTTACCCGAAGGCTCTGTAGCAGTTTCTTGAACCGAAGGGACGCTACTTGGATCAGCAGTCCCCATGTCCACGTCACTCCGGTCGCCACTGAGGTCGACCACGGTGGAGTAGAAGAAGACGTTGACGTAGGAGGTGGCGTCCATGAGCTTGGAGAAGACGGTACAGACTGGGACCGAGTCTTCATGTGACGTCGGGGCGACTTGGCAGGAGAATGAGGACGAGATTTCTTGCGCTTCTTCTGGGCCGCCTTCTTCCACGCCTTCGGACCGAACAGCGATCGACGAGCCGACTTGGGAGTTGAAGTATCGGCAGGTGGCGCATTCACCGAGGCCGGCAGCTGCCATCGAAGTTACTGGCCTTGTCCGTTGGGATTGGAGCCTTGTCTTCGTCAGAGTCTTCCGACTCGTCGTCCGAATCCTCGCCACCTGGTCTAAGACGCTTATGGGATTTCCCATGGGCCACTTGGTGAGCACGCCTTGGCCAAAGCCGCAGGAAGGGCTTGAGGATCGTCCGAAGACGCGGGTGGCAGACTGAATGCGACGCAAAGCGACTAACGTCTCCTGATCCAAGTCCAGCGCGTCCAGGTCCAGCTCACCCGCAGTCAGACCTATCACGAAGGATTGTGAACGAACGTTAGTTGCTGAACACACGGTGGAAGGAGCGACATTAAGAGCGTACCTTCAACAGCCAGACGAAGTACCCTCGGGATCCATCCCTGCCAGACTCACGTGTGCACGGAGGGTACGATTCGCTGATGAAGGAGGCGAGTGTTACGGTCTTGCTGGTTCTCGAGGACCTTGAGCGTGTCGTTATCAACGTACTTGCCTTGGCAAGCTTTACCAGAAGGAGGTGAAGCTTCCGAGTCTGCTCGGTATTCGCTCCAATAGAAGACTTGTACACCTCGCGTTCGCGAGCCAGCTTCTTTTGCAAAGTGCTGATGAAGACGTCCCGAGCTTGGACCCTCACAGTGAAGACGACTCAAATCCCTCTGCGTGTCGCTCCATAGTGGCTTGAACACTTGCGAGCATGGCGTCGTTCTTGGCGTTCGACTCGCGGAGAATCTTGATGGTGTGATGTAAGGCTTCAATCTCAGCGTTGGCAGCCTGACGAACGTCCTCCGCGTTCTCACGGGCCATGATGTGGGGCGCCACCGAACGTACGGCGGCAGCAGCCTCGGACTGAGCAAACCGCAACTGACGATCCCAAGTCGGCAACTCGTTCTGGTAATGCCGACCAGCGCTGTCAGGAACAGTTGTATCGCAGCGAGGACATCATCGAAACCAACGGCAGTCTCGAGGCGACGCAGAGTATGTATGTCGCCGTGGAGGAGGAGGGCGCAACGCTGATCTGCACTGGTGACGAGCCATTGCAGTCAAGTACGGAATTATCGAGGGTCATCATGTGAGTAGACCGATTGCCTCCGTACTTTCAGCCAGCATGGCGCGCAGCGAATCTTCGGTGGGTGGTGTGCCAGCAGGTGCAGGAGGAGCAGCAGGAGCCATCTCCGCGGATTCAGCCGACGACGGGGAGTGCTGCAGGAGCTACCGCAGGGAGTGAAGAGTCCGGGGCAGGAAGCGCCGGAGGGCCGGTTGATGACGCTGCTGTCTGAGGAAGTGTAGCAGATGAGGGGCGTTCGAACCCTCGGTCTTGCCCTCCTGAGAAATAAGTCGAGTGATACGAGGCGATGAGCAAGGTACCGATGATTCAGGAGAAGGATGGGCTTACGTACCTCCAGCCTGCTCACGTTCGCGACCCGTCTACGAGGATTGAGACGCTGAAACGCGTCGGACACGGCTCGATTCAGACGCTTGGACATACGGTGGCGAGATGGTGAATTGAAGAAATTGAAGAAATGTCACAACGGGCACCCAGTACCGTGGCTTCCATTGCGACAGGGGCAGTTGTGGTGTAGTGATTTCTCCGTAGTTGCGGATTATCACCCGTCGACAAAGACGTGACACCGCCCAAAGTTGTCAAGCGACGAACCCTCGGTCAGGTGATGTACGGAGACGCCAAGGTGCAAGGGACTCGACGGCGTCACCTCCGAACATTCAACGAGCATTGGATACGGGGCATATGTCACTGAATCCAGGCTGTCCTTATTATTAATAATGGACTGGCCGGATTCGCATTCAGCGGACATCTACGGTACGAACCCTCAGTGGCGGTTGGGGATGAGTTCGCGGAAGACTCAGCGACCTTTGGAAGACACGTTCACCGTCTGGGACAAGGCGCGGACCGTTAAAGATGCTCATGCGACGGTGCAGACGACGCTTGGCATGCAAGAAGATCCATAACGGATCATTGTTCACTGATATTTGTATACTTGATTAGGACTTCTTATAGGAATAGACCCGAAAGGGTAAGCTTAAATACAGAACAGATTTCCACTCAAGCACACAGAGCGACGTCCGGCTTCAAGGTAAGCGTCAGGTCAAGCTTGTTTGAGTTGTGTTATGCCAGTCAGTGAACTCAAAGCTCTGTAGCGAGGGTTCATCCCAAGGCCAAGAGACTTGGTGTTTGCCGATTATTATCGGGTGGTTTTACGTGACGGCTTATTGTTGCCTATTTGCACGACTGGGAGTGCTTGGATTGCATCCTTTTATCTTCCAACCGAGTGTTGAACCACTCGGTGATCTCGTAAAAGGCTTACCCGTGCCTGGTACCCTTCCGCTGTTGGGACCACGAGGATTCAAAACACCTGCTAGCTTTGCTCGTGCTAGTAGCGTGTTCTTATTTTTACTGTTGGCCTATATAAGTAGTTTACAAGGTCCAGTTTGTCCCGGTGCAAGGGCAGAACTGGGGTCTTCAGGTCCGCCCGAACGATCGTTTACTATTCCCAGTGAGACGTATTGTTGTGGGAACATCCTAACTACATTTGTAGCTAGAGTTCACGTGGGATTTCCAACACCACACCACACATTCGTGAGCACACCCTTCTTGGTCCCCCGTGGAGTCTTCATGGACATCACGATGTCACCGGTCCGATCGCCTGAACCACACCATCGTCCGCGAGATGCACGTCCACTGGAGACATCTTCTTGTAGTTCTTCATGTACTCCTTCGAGTACGTCATGTGCTGTGTCGCACCTGAGTCGACCAGCCACTTGTCCTTGACTTGGTGGTCTTGCTCGCACCACCAACCAAGAAGAGAAACTCGCCCGATTCTTCTTAATCGCGCGCGACGTTTGCTCGTTGCGGCCTCTGTCGCTCCGCATTCTCACGAATCCTAACCGGACACTTGGCGATCCAATGTCCTTGTTCGCCGCAGTAGTGACACGCGCTTGTCTTTGGCGCCTGTCGTCCCTTTCGCTTCCCGTTGTCACTCGTCATGAACGCTTGACCGTGCGCGCGGCCGTCCGCACCGCCACCATGCTCTTTGCGCTTCATGTCCTCATGCCAGCAGCCGAGCCGTCACGAGTTCCCACGACAGTGAGTCAGCTCTCGACTCCAACGCCGTGATGAGGAACTGGTACGACTCGCTTGACTTGCTAGAAGCGTGATCACCAAGTCGTCCTCGCGACCGGAGCGCCCACTGCGTCGAGCTGTTCCGCCAGCGTCTTGATCTTGTGATGTGCTCCAGCACATCATCACCTTCTTCCATCATCGTGGTGAAGAAACGTCGACGAAGGAAGAGCTTATTCGCCAAACTCTTCTTCTCGAAGTGTCCTTCCAGCCTTGACCAGGCATTATGCGCACCATTCGCCGACCGAACCAACGGCAGCGGCGAATCCTCCATCGCGAGACAGATACGCCCAGCGCCTTGCGCGACTTCCGCTTGAAACGTCGCTTGGTCCAACGCTGTAGCGCAGTGCTCTATCTTCAGTTCGCCACTGACGACTTCCCACAGGGTCGCGCTCTTCCAGCACCATCTGCATCTTGAACTTCCACGTGTGGAAAGTTGGTTCCGTCGAACTTTTGATGCGGGCGGTCGTTGAAAGTGGCGTCCATGGCGTAGGCGTAGTCTTGGGCAGAGTCTGCGGGGGCTTGGGCTCATAACCAAAAGGAAGGTCGTTTGTGCACTAGATGATAAATGCAAAGTGATTGATTTATTGGAGCTTACTCTGTTTACGTCCTAGTCTGCATCCAATCATGTGGTGCATCCAATCACCAACACTGGACTCG